>BSDF01000006.1:4112163-4712163 GCA_027925045.1 Hypotaenidia okinawae
GCATGAAAGGCTCAAAAACTTGGGCTGGTACTACTATAGTTTGGACATCTGGAATGTCAGCACACAGTGCACTACTTTCTCCAAAGTATCTTAATTCCTCTTTCCAAAAATAGGCATCCTCGCCAGCTTTAGTCACTCACACTGGAAAATGTACAGCACAGAGTGAAATGAAAAGCATTTTTGTTTCCTTGCACTCTGCAACTAGTAATAAGATTTCAGCAAGGGAAAGTTAAGGCAACAGTGTTCAATATACTACAGCTTTGATTAACAGCGCCCGGTCTTGCTACAGGGCTGGTAATTGTTCTGAAGTTATGACTGACATGAGTTTCGAGCATCATTGGGACTCTTAAGAGCATGTTTTTGCAGCCAACAAAGTAATTGTTAATGTTTTACAGAGTAGAAAGGGACTGTAGGCCAGTAAAAGCCCAGTTAGGCTCAAATGACACATTACTTGCACATCATTTGGAAAACTTGAACAAAACTACTCGGTTTTGCTACACCCAGCTAAAGTAACAGTCTTCATTGTGTGTTAATCTGGAGCCAAACCAAGCCACACCTAAGCAAATAATGCTTAGTAGATGCAAAATAATACTGATTTCTTTATTTAGACAACCAAAACTATTTATTTCACCGATGAAATCACATAATAACCATCTGCAATTTAAAGCATCCTTTAAAACAAAGCCCACAAAATGCAGAACTTTGCCAATAGGTCAGGAATAATAAAAGCAAGTATGCATATGGATTCAGTGCTCTGGATTTATCCAGCATTGGTTAATGGTTTCTATAGAGATGGATGTCAATCTGCCTGGCCTTTCTTGTGTCAACAGTCAGTTACAAGGAAGATCATGGCTTTTGCCTTTGATTAGAAGAGGTATCTTTCCACAGTTTACTGAAGGTCACAGTATTTGCCACAAGTTCAGATTTTATGTGAAATGTGTATGTTTATGAAGAAAAATAAAGAGACAATTAGCTTTAGAAGTTTGGAGTCAAAGTGGAGTTAAAGATGCATTTTTCTACAAAGTTTTCCTGTCCATGCTGTAAGACTTTTCAGCTCAAATACAGCTTGTTCAAAAAATTCACTGAATATTTGCATAATGCTAATTAAGCCGTCAAAAGGTAACTGTGGCATACCACGGCAACCACATAACTGCCAACTTTCTAAATTCCTTGAAAGAGCAAGGACTCGTGTTCTTGTCTCATGCTAACTTAAACTGAAAAAAAATCCTCTCATTTTCATCACAAAGTGCTGCCCAGGCTTTTATTTACACATTGTCAGCAGCACAATACTTCATCTTATTGCATAAAAATATAAAACAGAGTGAAATGCATAAATACCAAGTTGATAACCAAACATGCAAAAAACTGGCTACTGTCACTTGCGATAAATATATACAGGAAACATTTCCAGGCATTTCCCTTAACGCAGAAGTCAAACCCCAAAACCACCTTGCTGTTAATGTTACTCAGTCCATATAAGCATGCCAGCCCTTCTCTAGCAACTGCCTGGTCCACAGACCCAGAACGTAACCAATAAGCTTGTCAGTGTGGCATTATCAGCAAATGTGAAAAACTGGAGGGGACAGTTTACTTATATACGTATTAGGTTTAAAAGTCCTGCTTGAAGCAACATAATTAAATTCTTTATGCTTCCAAGAGAAATGCATGTACACTAATGAAATTATGGAGCAATTGGAAGGAAGTGTTAACGTTTTAAGTCCTGTCGGTCCTCCAGTTCATGCCTGCCCTTACAGTTTGCAGTGCTGCTACTATGCGTTCCACTGGAAACGATGCTTATAGCTGCCAGCCTGCTCCAGAAAAGGCTGCATTTCACCCCTGTTGAATACAGAGAGGGACTGATCCATGTCTACATTAAGTAAATGAAGAGATGCCAGCTGACTGTGAAGGTTTGTGGATGCAGCCCATAATACACCCACAAAGTCTTTCAGTGGCAGAAGGGATTTTCTATGAATAACAATGGCATGAGCCCAATTTTTAAAAAAATAAGAAATATTTTATATTGAAAGAGTGACACAGCAGGGAGACAAAGGAACTGGCTTTTATTTGCAATCTTCTTCTATATATGCCATTATATACATATATATAAACTGTGGGATATGACAGTAGGTGGCTTATGGGTAGTTCACCCAAAATAAATGAGTGTATTAATCAATCAAATTAAGTTAGTTTCCACTCCTGGCCTTCTACTGCCTGAAGCAATAAGGACAAAACAGAACAGCAAAAATGGAGTTTCCCCTAGTCCTCTTCAGTGATATCTGAACAACGGGGGCCACTGTACAGGGATCCTGAAAAGTCCTTCCTCAGTTGGAGAGAACATGGAGCTGGGAGAGTTCTAAAATATGTGCAGGAGGACACAGTGAAAAGCTCCTACCCTTTAGTTAGGATGTGCTATCCAATGATTGCAGGGACACTGGCATGGGCCCAGAAGGAAGGTATGGACACTGCAGGGCTGACAATCCCGCCATGTTTATTAGTGGTAAGCTTCAGGAAATGTTCCACATAGCCCTCATAGTTTTCTGGCTTCAGACCTAAAGGCATACACAACACACTCACACCATCCCTTCTTAAATTGCCTTTGAGGTTTCAATGTACTGCTATTTTATCCTCAGGAGCTGCTTCTACCCACAGGCTCCATGCTACAGTCCATAATAGCCAGTTGCATATACTGGGAAGAATGCATTTTGTTACAACTTTTGATGAGACATGGCCATACAGTGAGATGTACAATATTGACCAAGTGGTCTCACTGAAGCTATCACTGATCTAAAAGATAAGATAAGGAGTTAATTACTTATCCCCTGCTCTCACAACAAGTACCATTTCCCAGGTCCAATGGGTTACTTATCACTTCCTTTGAAGGCTATACCTGCAATAAGATTAACAAAAAGAGATCTCAGATATTACTGTATAAAAAGACAACTTGGGTAGGGAAAAGGAAAAAAATTCTAGAAGGAAACTTTCTGAATTCCTGGGATGACAGGAGATAGATCTTTCAACTGATCCAAACAGCAAAAAGAGAAGAGATCTCATGTGGAACCGCATATATATGCACGTGAACATGGGTGCATGTGGACATACAATTGCATGTATCTACATGTATATATGTTTCTTTGTGTGTGCACACATTTATTATATACAAGATTCAAGTCCTAAGTATGTAAAGAGAATATGTGATCTATCCTTGTGGCTTTTTCCCCTGTACTCTGCTGTCCAGATGTAAGCTATGAAACACATCCAAGTTCCTTAGAAAGGGAAGTGTCAAGCCTGGCAGTTCAGGTTGAGCTGCTGCAGTTATCACTCCATTGAAAATGAACAACAAATTCAAATAACAGAGGTCCTGTTTGATTCTGGATCTTTCTGGGTTTTCCTTCTCATAGTCCCACCTCTCTCCCACGGTTCCCTACTTACCATAAAGTTATGATGTCCTTTACTATAATAATGAATGGAATTGCCAGATTATTATTTTAAAGGCTTAACTGATTGTCCATGTTTTTAATGCGCTTAGCACTTATCTAAAGAAGCTTTTTCGTATGTCTTTCACCAAATATAGTAATAGACTTGGAGTCAGTATTCATTTTAATAGGTTCAACAGATAGTCACATTTATTTCCAAAGATTTCTTTTTTCCCTAATTGCACTTCTGCATCACTCTGCATGCAGTTACACTACACACCCATCTATAAAACTGGACCTATCATCATCAAGCAGAATACCTCCATCCTTAAAGTAATTTTTTTATACAATCGTAAACAGCAAGCACAGTGTTCACTGGTCAAAACACTACATATAAGAGACCGCAAGTCTGTTGGAACCTCACTTCCTCTTCTGCTTGTTATTTATTTCCAGGTAATATCAGCTGAGAGCTCTCTAGGGCTGTCACTATGGCCAATTTTATATTGGATACTTTTCTGAATACATATGTGTAGCTATTTGCCGTTTCTTTACTTCTCTGTAAATGCCATATGGACAGAAATCATTGAGTCACCAGATCATACATTTATTTTTATGATATATTATGCCGTTTGATGTCATGTTGACATCTAATTGATGTTGTTTTTGCTTTTTTTGTCTTTGTTTTGTTTCTTGGTTTCAATAAAAAGAGAATTTAAAAAAGGCTGTGGAGTGATGACTTAAGGCACTGACAGACATGAACATAGTATGCATCTCTTTTATGATGTGCTGCTGAGTAATTGGGTATATTTCTAGCTTTAGATAACATATAGGAGACCTCTGAATTTTTACTGTATAGTGAAGTATTTGAGTAAGCCTAGCCTATAACCTCAGAAGAACTTTTTTCTCTAGTAAGAAGTGCATTCAGAACATGTTTTCAATAAGGGTTTAACCCATGATTTAAGAGTCAATAAAGTTTTTCCATAAAGAAATGAGAAAGCAACAATTGAACTAAAATACAACATATCAGAGATTAAATAAGTTCCATCAACACAATGGTGTCTTTGTGCAGTAAAGAGCAGGAGAGGATGATTAATAGCAAAATGGTATGTATGTCAAAAGAAAAATAAATGCAATTCAGACAAGGTACACACTTATTAACAGAGAACAACATTTACAGTTATTCAGATGGGAGGAAGGCAAGGAAAAAACTAGCAAAAAATGTATTTCACAATGTGAAGTCACATTTATCTTGGTTCAGGGTTTCCCCACACACACACTACAGCTACAAAATAAAAATACTGGCGAAATCCTTGCCGAAACAAAATTAATGCTTAAGTGCCCAGTGACTTCAGCAGAATCAGGATTTCACTCAAAGTATTTTCAGGCAGAGGTTTACTAGGCAGACCTCCTGGATCACCAATGGGAATGGTTCCACGTTTTCTCACAGGTTCCTACATTGCATGCACTGCAGACACCACCCAACCTTTTTAAAGAGGGGCTGAGGCTGAAGACCTGCTATCAGCCCTTCCAGCTAGTCACCAGGTCAATAAAAGCCTGGTGATCTTCCAGGTGACTTTACCAGGGACTGTTTTTTGGGGCACAGAGGGAAGGAGCGAAGTCAGTCAGCACTCTGAAACCAGTGCAGGGACCAGGTTAAGTTTACAGCAGTGAAAGGCAGATTAACAAGATTGACAAACTGTCTGCCCAGCAGGTACCAAAGAGCTATCATTTGAAACTTATTGAAAGGGTGCAGATAAATTATTTCTGCATGGTGATACACTATGAGAAGCATCTCCTCTATATTTTTCAGAAACATTATAAAAATTACCAGGTGGAAACTTAGTATTTCAAACATTCCAAGTATTGAACCAGAAGGACACAAATATGTTATCAGATTAAGTCAGTCCTGGAAGAACCACAGGGTTTCCCAGAGATGCCTCAGCAGCACACCAATCCAGCCAGTTTGTGAAAACTTGTGCTTCACCTTCCACAAAGAAAACAACTTCAACCAAATATATGTAAAAGAAGGGAAAATACAAGACAAAAAGAAAATTACCGTTTTAATTCTGCATACAAGAAACACTTCATAGGAAAGTACCATAAACACTGCCCACAATGCTCTAATATTTCCAAATAAATGAACATAAAATAAATATGTGTTTATAAGGAAGGCAAGAAAGGTAAATTTTCAATGAAGAAATTAGTTTGGAGAAGTGGTAAATTAAGAAAAAAACAAAGTTTAAACATAAATGTTTGTTCAACATTAATTCTAGAAATTGCTACCACTCCTACTTTGCATACACAATTACACATAAAAGAGGAAGGAGGAACAGAAAGAAAACAGGGGTTATAATTCCATCAATGTTTATCTGGAGAAGATTAAAGTTTCTTGAGTTTTGCTCTCCTGATATATGGTATCAGTAGACAACAGACAGGGAATTAAAGCCTATAATTCACAATATGCATATTTTTACTGCACATGAAGTGCAGTAAATCGAAGACAAAATGGTACATCTGAAATGTAGATCTCAAAACACCCATCCCTTCTTAACTACTTCTCTCAAAATCCAAAAATGTCCCAAAATATTGTGATTATGGTGTAATCTACATGACCTTTGCAGAAACAATTCTTTGCAACTCAAGCAAGTTTATTTCTCTATTGCTTTTGTTAGATGAATGACTCCTTCCATTTGCAGGGAAGTTCTCAGAATCTTCACATTATAGGACTATTATTGCCAGAGCTCATCAAGCTCTTGCTGTGTTCACAGATTTAAAACTGAACCAGAAGTTATAAACCTGTACCTCATTAAAGATAGTACACAAAAGCACAGAAATACACAAATTATTTCAATAATCTACATTATAGCTACAAAAAGAATGACTTTATTAGCATCAGAAACCTTTATTAGCATCAGAAACCTTTATTAGCATCAGACAAGATCCTCCATTCTTAAATCAACTCACACAATTTCTCTTTCTAAACTCCCTTTGATTTCTTTGTCTATTAAATCCAACTGCTATACAAGTTTATGTTAGATGTTCTTGAAACCACATAGAAATTTAGCCATCCAGTTTAAACCATATTATCCTGACCTAACATACTATGTGGCCGTACAGTGGAACACCACAGAGCTGTATGCCTTGCTCAAATGGCTTGCCATCGTGAGACTCCTATGATTTTTATATTCAGCCATCAACCGTCTTCTAGATTTTACCCTTTTTTAAACAGATATTTGTATACCTGCTATCTAATCAAGTCTGTGTGTGCTATAGCACATGGATGCAAACATTTAAACATAAATGCTCCACTCTAATCCTGAAAGATAGCATGAAAAAATAACGAGAAAGATTATGAATAAAGAGAATTTAAAACTTCACTGGGCATTCCCTCTTCCTAAATCTGTAGGTGGAAAACACTTGACACCTTTAGCAATATGGCCTATTATTTCTCTCTATTAATGAAAGAATGAGAGACATAAGGAGGTCAAGGAAATATGTAAGAATGAAAATGGTAAAAGGAGAGAGAATACTCCTAACTACATTATGGAAAGTGTCAATAAATGTAAAATTAAAAACTTCCCCACCAAAAAACCTCAATCCCAGAGAACTATATACATTATTTGCAGTGTTATTATCACTCTAGCAACATTATAATACATTTGTTTCATTAACAATCCATTCCCCATAATCCTAAAAACTATGAAGTAAATTATGGTTGTCATATAAACATACATCTAAACTAAATAATCTCATCAAAAACTATCCAGGTTTTTAGGAAAGTTTTGAGGAGGTGATCTGATTTTAAGACTGTCATACTTTTAAGCAAATGTCGATTGACTTAAAGTAAACATTGCAGGAGGGAGCTCATACTCTAGGCTTCACCAAGCAATCAGCAAGGCATCTGACACGCTACAGAAAACCTGCAAAATCCAGCAAATAAATCATGTAACACCCATTCAGTATCCTACAAAGCACACAGTGGGGAGCTGACACATTATTAACTGACTGTAATTTTCACAAACTGTAACATGCTAAGAGCTTTATGACATACATGTGGTGAAATATATTTTTATATATTATAAATGCACATGTTTTTAAAGCACATTAATCAAGATACTTCAATTAAATCATTGCATCATATTTTTTTTCCAAGTTGGAGCCACCAAAAATGTTGACTATTACAGTAAGCAGATTTGGAAACCTTTCCATCTCATGACTCCACTCTAACAAAATCACAAGCTTTAGATGATGTGGTAGCAGTAAGTTACAAGACAGAGTGACTGACTTGAGCAACAGAGAAGATAACCTTGGGACAGGGTATTGTCCCAGACTGGTGCTTCTGAATATGAGCTTTTAGATCAAATTATATTTTATACAAACTTGCTAAAAAACTGCTGTTTCAATGAAAACAAATCCACGAGGGACAAGGCAGGTTCCAATGAAGCCCTAATGCCATCCAGAAGGAAAGAACTGAAGATGATACTACACAGACCTCAGCTTTCAAGCAAAGCATCTTTCCTTTTGGCTTGGTGAAGATTTATACAATTGTACAGATACAAGCCTCACCTGCCTCTTTCAACAACAGCAAAAAGCAATTTTGCAAATGACAGAACACTGGCTTTTGAAGCTTTACATTGTTCTGCCACACACAGGAATAACTTGAGGTCCCAAAGGTTCATAGTAGAAAATGGCACTTTGCCAACTCTCATTACTGCCTGCCAACCTGTAGATAATCTTCTTGTACTGTACTTCATCTGATACTTTCACATTTACAACCCTTTACAATACTCAGCAGTTTCTATTAAAATAAAAGTAGACATGATTAAAAAATAAACCTAAAGTAGAAAATACTGGCTAGATGTGAAAGCTGAGAACATTTTCCTCTCTATTGTCCATTATTCTTTAATGTATCATTCTCTTTCTGCATGTAGGCCAAAAAAATAAATCCAATGTAAACACAAAAGGCAAATACCTTTTGAAGGCCAGGCAAATATTTGAAAAGCAAAAAAGAGATTCTGCTTTTATCTCTAGATCACCCTACAATTTAATGGTTAGTGGAGAGGAGTTTCTTTTTTCTTTTCTTTCTTGTTTTCCTTTTTCTCTTTATTTCAGGGAACGCAGCAGGGGCAGGTCCGCACTTCATAGCTCATGCAATGGTTATCAACCTATAAACTATAACAACGGGATAACAAAGGTCAGCTAACTATACCATGTTTGCTATCAGAGCAAAGAGAAAAATTGGCACCGCCAAAAGGCTATAAGGCAACAAGCCAATGTATTAAAAATATTGATCCAATATTATTTTTAAACCATGAAAATTACGTGCCTAACTTTGTAAACTGATGTAGGTAATTTATAATCAAAGTGGAGCTTAATGGTCTTTATGTAGTTTCTTTAAATTGAAGTAAGTAACACCACTCCATGGACTAGAAAGAGAAGCTCTGGGCTTCAGCTATGTCATTAGTATTGAACAGTGCCACAATATAAGAAAAAGAACATCTGCAAGCTAAAATGGTAAAGCTGGTAAACTATTGCCCAAGCTCACAATCACCCAGTAGAAAAAGTGAATGACTACCTATATGAGTATCAGGAACTCATTTCAGAAAGTGGAAATAAAGCTCTTGAAACCATAATGGAATCCAAGTACCAGTTTTTGTCTCCTTATTACTACTAGCAGATGATTCTCAGGTCACTCCTGAACACAATAAAACGGGTTGATGATCTCAGGCTATTAGCAAACCTTTACTAGTCACATATGAAACACAGCATTTCCTCCAGACAGGTACTCTCTGGTGCTTTCACTCAGAGCAGGATCATAACATATTGTTGGAAATATATATGAAAGCTACATCAAATGTCTTAGCTATCCTATGAGTAAATTAGCCCCTCTGTCTTCTGAGTTCTTTATTGTATAACCTTTCACGAAACACAAATTGAAACCAAAAACTCCGTATCTCCATATAATGAGAACCAGAGCTTTCTTAACTTGTATTTATAAAAAAAAAAAGATAAGTAAAATAAGGTAATGCCATCAATGGTAATGTTATTAAAAATATTCATGCATTAAGGTAAGGATTTTTTTATAGCAACAACTACAGGGCATAAAATAAGCTATATTCTTTAGTTTATTGCTTGCTTAGAGTAGCAAGAAAAGAATAAGAAGGATAAAAGGTCAGAATATACCAATCAGAAAAAAAACCAGTTCTGTCTTAGGGGTACGTAATAAAATATGGTTTAAAAATGATATTAAGTAAAATATGTACCATGAAGTAATACCTTCAGTTTAATTATTTAGCTGGTGAGGGTGACGTCTGTCACGCCAAAAGGACAGCATTTAGAAGTTTGCCCCCTAATAAGGTAAACACTGTAATCAATGGCCAATTTGATTCTCATTTATCCACACTCCTAAATCTTCTTCTCCGATATAGATAAAATTTCCTGAGAATGAAATGTGTATGTTCAGAATCTTCATTCTATATTTCTTTATTTCTATATTGCATTGTATATTCATCAACAGCTGAAGTATGATTGATATTTATGCTGTAACACTTTAAGACAAGGTTTTCAACCTGCAAATGTTCTTCTAAATACTAATACAGCCTTATTACATAACAAAGGATTCTATTTCTCTAATTTTACAACTGTTTTTTCTTGTAATTATGGACTGATAGAGGTTATTTAACAGCCATCTGCTATAAGACTTTTTAAAATGTATAAACAAATATATTTCAGAAAAAAAGTCACCCAGAACCTAAATAAAGAGAAGTGACTTTGGGGATGATCACCTGTCCATTGACTTCAAGAGTGTAAAAAACCATTTTATATATGTACAAGCTGAAAAGTGTGCGCACTTTATTATCTTTTATTTGACAGAAAAGTGATAAACACTCCTACTAGATAAAAAGGTTTGATCAGCAAAGGAGGATTAATGCTAGAAAACAGGATTAATAACTTGCTTACTCGTGTAGGAAGCATTTCTAGATAAAAGCTATAAAATCATAAAAATATTTTTTCCAACCTTAAAGAGTTGCACCTGAAAGGTATTTTGCTTAGGTTCATTTTCAGTTTTCACAATATAATATCACATTAAAAGATTATGTTGTTCCACAGGAAAATGTGACAGAAACAATGGAACAAAGGAATGACGTTCCAGACTATCACATAAATTAGGGACCACCAGCCCTTCATGGTGAGACTTATCAAGGTCATGACCATGGTACTACTACAAATATTTCCAGGAAACTGATTTTCTTATGCCTTTTCCCTTGGAGCCCTTGTAAAAAAAAAAAAAAAAAACAACACCAAAACACAAACTCCACCCAAACACAAGTTGGCAAAGAACATTGATATGATCCCTATAATCTCTAAAAGTAATTTTATAAGTATCTTAGGTAATAAGTAAACACGTACAATGTCCAATTCTCTATCTGCTTAATATTAGAAATCTTGAAAGTGCAAGGTAGAACACTGGGATGGTGACAGGTCCATTGCTATGCCAGAGCTGACCCGTGCATTTCATAAGTAAAACTGCTAACAATAGCATACAAGAGTCATAAGCATTCTAATTTAGTACCAATTTTATCAACCAATTCTCCATATATTTGCTGATAATGTATTACTCTAAATTCTAGATCATCTCTGAAAGTAGAAGGATGCGTAAGAAAGACAGTACACATATAAGTAAGTGTGAAGGTTTGTGCCTAATATTAACATGAAAACTATGTAAGGCCTTACTATGTATGTGTATCTAAATGACCATTAGACAGATGTTCACACACCTATCTTATTAAATACACATACTTACTTGCATTCACAGAAATACATCTAAATAATGGACAAAATGGACTTGTATGTATATATCTGTGTGCATGTTTATATAAACTAGAGACACTGATATGTAAATAAAAAGATTTATAAACTGCATATAACTATATGTTGTTTAGAGAGACACACATATAGAACAATATGGAAGGAATTCAACAAGCTAATTGTTGCTAATGAGGACTACACTAACTGACATAGTGTATCATATTTCAGAATCACAATGTTTGCTCAGATTTTCTAAAGCATGGATTACTTCCTAGTCTGGGTCTAAAAAGCACATTACAGATTTACAAAGCTATTTTTTTAATAACAATAAATATAATTTTATCAATTGCTTACTGTGATTCAGTCTCCCTAGATTTGGTATCAGTCAATGCTTTTTTAATGGTTTTAATAATATTTGAAGAGGTATTGGCCATATGGACACATTTTTTAAACAGTTATGGCACTGCTGAAGCTGTAGAAGTAAAATCAGAACATCGCCACTGATGAACTAAAATTCAACTAAAACCTAGTTGTGTTCACTAGTAGAGTAAATTATTCTTCCAACATAGGTCTCTATGCTGTTGAAAGCATGCGGACAATTTATTTCTATGATCATCTACCATGTAAGGCATGCTGATCGTACCTTTAAAGGCTAATGGTGGGAGAGTGCAAAAAACATTCAGAAAATGGTTCAATAATTTATTTGCTGGCACAAATCTTCTTTTCTAATTTATTCTCTGAAAACATCAGTTTTAGAAAAATGAGAAAATTACATTTCTCATACAATAGAGAAATTATTAGTACTAGCAGATAAAGCTGTCGCTTATTCTTTCCTTTCTTTGCTTGCTACAAAGAGTTAAAAGCAGATAGCAGAAGACAGAGGGGACAGTAACTCTGGATAACATCACAGCTGTAGGGTGCAGAAGAGAATAGCTCTAATGAAGTCAACACACCAACTTCAGAACTACATTGGTATAGCTCAAAGCAGAATTTGATCCTCCTCAAAACAAAAAATTGCTATTAGTGATTATTGTTTTAGTTGACTTGGACAACAATTCCAAGACTTAGTTCTTTCTTTGAAATAGGAAGTCTAGCAAGAACACACTGAATGCCTAGATCTGAATCCTCACAAGCAAGGGAGGCTTATTATTCTCTTTCTTACAAGATAGATAGCAGCTCCCTTCCTAATAGGAATTTAAAACAAAGCAATGTTTCCCTCCTGCAGGGTTTTATCTGGTCTTTATATTAAATAACACTCTAGATTAGTGATCAAGTTCATCAGACAGTTGTCATGTGGTCACTAGCAGCTACTTTGTTTTCCCTCAAAACTGTTCTGATGATAGCGTTAGACTATAACTGAAGGGAAAAGTAGAAAGAAGAAAGAATAATCAACAACATACTGAAAATATGTTTTTTCAAAGAAAAAGTAGTCTATTGGAAAATCATAGACAAGAAAGATTCAGCAAAAACACTAGTAATAAACCGCATATATTACCTCTATAAATGCTAAAAGCTTACTCCAGTAAAGACAGAACAAAGACATATGTGATTTAGCTCATGTTTTTCATGAAAAAATTGGGACATACACTTATACAAACAGCTTTTTTTAAAATCCAAGTTAATAGATAAGTAGAACAAATGTCTTTAAATTGGAATTAAACAAGTACTGTCATGATGAAAAGTCTGTTTTGAAAAAAAATGAACATAACAGTTAGGATTTGCCTGATGCACTTCTCACCAAGGTTGAAATAGATGATTCTCCCACTGCAAAATGAAAGGAAACTTGCACATGCACATAAAGCACTAGACACCAGACAAAGTGTTATATATTGTTTATTTTATCCATCCCTGTCCAGAGGTAGAAAGGACAAAAGGACGCCACTGAGTAGTAGTGGCATCTGTGCATTACAGCTGCTACTGAAGTACCCAGCTTTGTCTTTCTCCCAGCGCAAGGAGTTTGGTTGATTTGACCTGTTTAAGCAGAAGCACCCTGACAATTCTCCGCTCTTTTCTGAACACAGCTCTTTGCCTCCTACACCGAACATCCGCACCTCATAGTGTCTTCAGTCTGGTTAATGAAATAGACCCATCTGTGGGACAACCGTCAATCAACTCTCCTTTAGCTCTCACAAACTTGGGTGAATACAGTTTTAGAGTAAATCTGCTGTGGCTTTCATTTGTTTGATTCTATGAGTTTTTAACTACAGTTAAAACGTTTGGTCTAAAGGCCCCAGAATAATTAATTGTCGCACAAATACCGATTTGTACTATCTTCGGAAGAAATACCAACAGATTCCCCTAGAGCAGCTACAAAAATAAAACCTGTCTGTGTAGTAAAGACAGTCAGGGGGATTACATTTTACCGTTCTATAGATGTTATGTACTGTCATCCGCTGCTACCACAGAACTGTACTCAAATGGTGAAAAATGACGCATGTTTGATTGCTTCAGGATTTAGTAGCTGAAAATAATGTGTCTTCGAGAAAAACACTGTTTCATGAGTATGTCTTTTTTAAAAAATATTGGAATATGTTGGATGTAATAAGGAACACATGTAACTCCTACTTCTGATGAAAAGAAAAAAGGCAGAAAAGATGTCTTCCTCTACCAGCACGATTCAATTAACTCTTCAAGCTCTTCTCTCTTTGCAACTGTTTAAAATATAATTATTTTCCATAAGGCAGTAAAAATATTAGTCCTAAAGGCAAAATAAAGTATTACAAGATTTCTCTCTGTGTTATCAGAGATGGATCAAGTGCTAATAAACATAAATTGGCAGTTTTGAAAAACATGGAAGTATTAGTAGCTTGCACCAAAACCAAAACCCACAAGACACTAGGCCTGCTGTATTCAGGTTCTCAGACTAGGGAGGTTTAATTTTTTTTGTCAGATCTAACATTTTACAATTTATTTTATTCTGGAAGGAGAGTTTTGATGTTTCGATAGTCTCTCTTTAATATCTTATAGAGATAGATACCTATATGCAAAGCCCTGGCTTTATCCCTTTTTTCATGACACAACCTTGTAATTTTACGTCCAACCACTCTGAGCTGCTGATGCTCCATAAGGACTCTGTAAAAGCCAGAGTTGTTCATGAGCTCTTTTGGTAATATAACAGCCTGAAGCATGGCTAAGCACCAGCTGCACCATATTTATCTACTTGTTTATGAAAGGGTTTCCCCCTCATTGTGTGGATAACTGACCTTAGCCATAGCTAATAAGACATGAGCTTCCTTGAACTATGCAGCTTTACACTGAATCTTATAAAATACTTCAGTGTTATCCATTTAGCCTCACTGAGCCCCTAATGAACTGAAACACATTCACTCCAGTACTGTCATCACAGACAAGGTGTGGTCCAAGGAACAAGAATAACCTGGCCCAACCTTTGCTTTGGCCATCTGCTTCTGTAGACAAGATACTTGCTGGCTACCACCAGGTTTTTGCAAAGTAGAGAATCGTGCAATATATATATATATTTATCCTCCACCCTATTCATTATCTCATCTTACTGTCCCAACCACGTAGTGACAAGAATGTGTTGTTTGCTGCAGGCGAACTGCTTCAACAGCCTACCCTAAATTGCACCTGTGTTTCCAGATGTATGTCTAGTAAGTCAGAGACCTCTGGATATTCATCACTTCTCAACCTTAAGCCTTTAAATTGTCTGGGAGCTACAGAGTCTGCACTGAAGAAAATTTAACATGAAAACCCTCCTCAGTCAAACTAGTTCCACTAAATCAGATGATGTTCTTATCAATCAATTCCAGACATGTCTGACTTTTTTTTTTCTCCCCCAGCCCCCTTCTTTTTCATTCTCTTTTTTTTTAGTACAAAACTGAGAAGCTACAACTAGCATAAACGCAGGATGTAAAGCCACACAGAACTGACTTGCAGGGTGATATTGTTCACAGGTTACATAATAATAATGTTGAATTTGAAAGAAGCTACTGAAATGTGCACAAAGCAACAGTCTCTGCTTGATGTAATTTGTTTCCATTTTTTATTTAAGAATACTATTTTTATCATGGTTTATTCAAATTTTAATAATTAAATAACAGCTTATTTATACTGCCTTGCAGCTGGGGGCCTGTTAAAGACTTTCTCTGCAGTTGCAGGTAGTATTTGATGATTTAGTATTCTGGAAATAAACTGACAAATTGAATTTTAAAATTATTATTAAAGTCTGTCAGTTGAATTAGTACAGTGCTAGAGTTCGGGTGTCAACTACATATACATACAAAATACAATAAATTCTCACATGCTACTTCAAAATTCAACCGACTTGTCTACATTGTGGATTAGTACACACATAACTAACACAATCACCTTAATCATTCCACATAAGCATACAGTGAGATCCATTTTGGTTTCTTTTTCCCCCCAGGAGCACTACACTACTTGTTCCTGATGATGTTCCAAGCAGAGCATTCCAAAGAACCACTCGTGCAGGAAAACAGTTGAGCTCAACTCAGTTGCCAGCTCTTTTCTAATTTTAAGTATAGCTTTCCCCGTTCTGAAGCAAGCATTCTTCTCCAATACTAGTTAAAAGAGCTTATCTAATTTAACTTTCATTTTTTTCCTTAAACATCTGGGAAACTTCATTTCTCTAATCAGTTTCTTACTTTCCTCCACTAATTACAATCTTGTTTTTTCTACATATATAATTTCCTGTGTGATAATTTTTTCATCATTGGTTTTCTTGCTCTCTAAATATTTCCTAGATGCTGGTGTTCATATTCAGGCAAAGCAGCTTATTTGTGTTGTCCCCATTCTCCTTAAAAATCCTGACATAAAATGTGCCACAAGATGTTATTTGCCTCTCTGTATATCTGAATATTTATCATAGATTCCAAAATGCCACCGTTTGTTGCCCTGATAGCTCCATCATCAGCAAATTCTAGGATTTAAATTTACTCTAACATGATGAGCTGCCCTTCAGAGAAATTGGCCACCAGCTGTCTCTCTGCTTGAGTAGGCCAAAGTCACACACAAAACAATGAAGCCTGTCAGACAAACGTCACTTCTCTGTTTCACTTTCCTCACTGCCTGCTCTTCCCTTCTTTCTGTTTCTCCTTTGCCCTAGGCCATATCTTAATACCATTCTCAAAATCAAAGGTTTCTTCTTTTTGTGTGGCTCATGAAAGGTTACCACATAAAACTAAATTGCTACAGTGGTTCAGCCTTCAGATTTAGGTTACTTTCGTGTTGCTTTCAGGCTACTTCATAAGCTAAAATCTGGAGACGGTAAACTCTTCTCTACCAAGACAGACACTGTTGTAACATCATATGCATACTGAATTCCATTCTACAAGTAAATCAGGATTATTTTTTAAATGTTACTGCACACAGACTTTCAAATTTCTACAACATTAGACTAGTATTTAAAACATTTTACACATCTCATACAATAAGCGAAATAGTGAAGGATGGCATTAAAAAAAATGTTTATCATACCTATTGGTTAGTATCAGCAGCACAAACATAACAAATTTCAAAGTTTTCCCAAGACATATCTTTAAGACTTTAGAAAATTGCCAAAATTATATGAAGATTAGATACAACTGATCTAATGCATTTCTCTGTATAAACACAGTGGTATATTTACCAAACATCCATTTCCTTCTAACCCCAGACCACAGGTTTTTGAAACCCCGCAAAAGGGGGAGTTTTAATGAACAAAAATTTGTTCAAATTATCAAAGCAAATTTGAAAGTAACCATTCATAAAGTGTGAAAACTAAAGTCTGAGAACTCTGAACATAAAAGTCTGTAAACCTCCACAATATGTTCAAGCACAACGAAAGACAGACTTACGTAATATGTTAGCTTGCAGTTGCGAAGGACTCTTCAGGTTTTGTAATCTGTTCTCACACTTAACCACAAACCAGTAAAGATTTGTTATATTTCACTTACAGACGTTGCACAGCTTAGAAATGTATCTTCTTACTAATGTTAAAGCACATTTTTACTTATTTTCATTCATTTGAGAAAACTGAGGATCAACATATGTTGTTTCATATGCTGATAGTTTAAGTAAATCAACAAAGATTCTTCTTAAAAACTTAACTCTCTTAACAAAAATAAACAGAAAGAAAAGATTTTATTCCTTTGAGAAGATGTCTAACTTACCTGGCTTTGCCATTCCACACCGACAGCCTGAACAATATTATCAGCTCTTCAGGTACTAATTCTTGCTAACTGGAAGGATATTTTCTCTCTTGCTGGATTAATAATCAACTTTCCTGATAGTTCATTTGTAATTCTCTGCTGCTTAACCCTTTGCAGGGCTCCCATTCTGAACTAAGCAGCCTACCCTGTTCAGTTCATTTTAATAGAAAAATAACAAAATATTGTAGTAGATACATAACAATTAAATAGTGAGTTTAAAATAAAGTTTAAGAATAGATTATCTTAAAAACTAAAAGCTTACAAATACTTAAAAGAATACTTTCCTTCTCTTGAAGACTGCTTACTAAACCTAAGAGCCAGTAAACCGATGCATCAACAAACTGAAAGCTGTAAAGTCTACTGCCTCATACAACAGCACGCTCCCATGAAGCCACTGCTCAACCTCTCATCTTCAGTGTACGTGTAAATATGACACATGCCTGCTGAATTCTGAAAATAACATCTTTTATTATTGAATAGTGTGCTGAGAAATTACCACAGTTATCAGTTTGTGCAAGGCCATCCATCTGTGTTGTCAGAAAGCAAGAGCAAGAGTGGCCAGGAGTAAAAATGAGATAAGAGAGGCCCAGAATAGCTAAAAAGGGGAGTTCAAATAAGGTCAGAACATTTTAAGATGGGATACCAAACAATTGTATGTAATTTTTTTTCAAAGTTAATAGTATCACATTACATACATTTTATCAGTTACATAAGTACTCAATACATTTTGGCAGCTCTGTTGTGACATGAATAGAAAGACTAAAAAAAAAACCCAGTAAGTTTCTTTGGAGATCTTGTATAGGAGGGTGAAACATTCTGGAAACTGATGTAAAGAAACTGGCCTTTGTTTGGAGGATACAAGACAGACCTTGGGATTTGCTTTGGTTGTGGACAGAGGGAAGAGAAAAATGAACTTGTTGGATGGATGACTAAGGCATAATGCTGCAGAAATGGAGAAATTATAAGAAAGGCTTGTCTCTTTTTTTCTTTTCTTTTTTTTTTTTTTTCTTTTTTCCCTAACTTGGGATTTTGGTTGCCCTAGGAAAAAAATCTAACAGATGACAGTCCTATTCACTTACGGAAATGCTTTACAGGCAAACTGTGCTATAGCTGGTTTAGTAAATAATACTGTAATACTTTTGGTTTTTTCTTTAGACAAAGGGACAGTCTCCAGAAGTAACTGCATAGTGCAGAGGAGACTTTATCTATTTCCCTTTGAGTTAAGAGCAGTCCTATAACAAATCTTTTTTTTTTTTTACATGAATGTAGGTCTCTGCTCTCTGTCTGCTGCTCTTTCTCTTCTGTAGCACCTTATAACAGTTTGCTGTAAACTTGCTATCACATGTGCTGTAGAATTTATGATAAAATGCTATAAAGTGTTGAAACAAATTTATTTCATATTTATAGTTAATTTTATTCTGTGTGTGCTTGAAGGAAAACCTTTTAAGAACACCAATCGTGAGAAAGCTACAACAACTGAATTTATTGTTGAGTATCACATCAGTAGTACTCCTGGGGGCTCCTCTTCATGGGAAGAAAGCTTAAACAACATTTTCTAACACATTGGATTGCTTCCCAGAGATGTGATGGCCTACAGAGGCAGTGCTGAACAAAGCAGGCTGGAATAGTAAGTCAGTAAACAACCCTTTTCAGAGGATGGTCACAAATAAGCGCAACTTTGTTTAATGAAGGCAAATTATAGTTATCTTTTGTTCTTTAGAAGGTGCATTATCTTTCCCTCCCATTCCACCTGACTAAACTGGTGGTATCTCTACTATCACCTGACTGAGTGGTTGGCTGGAAATAATGGGACAAAACAATCCAGTATTGTTATAAGAGATAATGACCTTTCATGTCCTTGGAGCTCACCATGACCTTTCATCTTTCCTATCCTCCAATGGTCTCTTCTAACAACTAAAACTACACCCCGTTAGGCTGAATTCCAGATTGTCATAAAAAGCCCCGTCCTTTCGAAACAAAACCAATTTTTACACCAAGGTGGACGAGAAACACAGGTCCATTGTTCCTGCACAGATGGAAGTTAGAGTTACTAAGGCAACAGCTCTAATCCCCCTTTTTACCACCTTTTTCACATCATTGGCCTATCAAGTGTGCTACCTTTTAACTCATAAGCTCAAAAGCTGGTAGTCTAACTGACTGCCCTAATTAGCTACGATTTTCACAGTACAGACAACATGATGAGCTAATCGAAATTTGCAAAATAATGACGTACCTCCAGCAAATATTCCTCCTCCTGAGGCCCAGTCTTAGAATAACAATAATGAGACCATTATTAGAGGAGGGCATTAAAATGCTGCACTGCTGCTAAACAGAGAACTTAATTGTTCTGGTCTTGTCCATTGAATCAACAACCTATTGTTGTGGACTTGAAAAATAAAGGACTGGAGAATGGGTGCCATAATGATTGGTCTGTGCTGCCATACCAGCACTCTGTAGAATTGTTTTCCTTTTGAAACTCTTGATGGACTAGTAGTTTTGTTTAAAAGTAATATAAAAGGCAATTGTCTGGATAAAAAGTCCTATTTATTGAAATCCTTAGAAGCAGTTGCATGGATTTGTTCATGACCCCCAAGATAAAAACATAGGGACCATAATAATGCTATTTGTAGAGACCACTGCTTGTAGTAACACTAGATAACGCCATCCTGTCTAGCTACTGCAAGAGGAAGGAAGGCATTTCCTTTGCTGACAGAAATCAGGACAGAAGGTCAAATACTGGACAGACCCAATTCATCTGTAAAAAGGAAGATGTTTATTAAAAAAAAACCCTAAACAAACAAAAAACCAAACACAAAATCAATCTAATATATTCAGTCATTTAGAATTCTGGGTTTAGATCAAACTGTTAAAGGTATATTTAAGTCAGTCACAACCCAAGATGTTTTGTTTGGCTGGCTGGTCAGATATTAAAAATGATAGACTTTTATTTTTCCCACTTCACCTATATAACTACAAACTAAACTTTGTAAGTGGGAAACGGATTAATATACCTTAAGATGTAATGATTCAACTTGTAAGATACTGTTAGTTTAGTATATTCTTTATTTAAAATTGGGTCTGGGAGGAAGAGATGTCTAAAACCTTTGGAATGCTTTTTAACCTTTTTTTATATATAATTGATAAGAAAGTAAAATCTACAGATTTGCACTAAAAGTTTAAGATAAACATGATCTTGAGGAAATAAAAAAGTTCTCCCAAATGAAAAATCATGGTTTTGTTACATCAAATCATTGTTAAATAACACTATACTGGATTCCTCTCAGCTTTCACTGCAATATAATAGTTGAAAATATATAAGCAATACCAGATTCACACTTTGAATCAGAAATTAAAATGTCTACTTGTATTTTTATAGTTATGCCTCAATGCATCTTTCTGTATACAAACTGCTCAAAAATAGGCTGTAATTCTAGGTTAATAGAAACAAGCAGAAACAACAGAATTTGGACTTGCAAGAGTAGCCACTGGTACGTTGCTATTTATTTCAATGGGAAAAAGTTTAGGGTTTTTTTTTTCTTATTCTTATCAACATATTGTAAATCACAATGAGAAAACAAAAAAGAAAAGGGAAAGAAAAAAAAAAGGGAAGAAAACTTAACGTTAAAGATTAAACCCAAAAGGCATTTTCAGCAGTCCTTAGAACTGCTTGCATAATGTAAAGTTGTCTTCATGTACTTGCAGAACACATTTTCTTTAAACTCAGAGTCTTTTCTTTTGTAAATTGAAAAATGCCTAATATAAAGAAGTATTAAATTGTAAATAAGACCTCTTGCTTCATTCAATCCATGCTTTGCTTCATTTATCTTCATCTTGTTAGGCTAAATTAATTAACAATCTCCGTGTTGCACACTTTCTCTTTTCATTACATCAAATAATGGCCTGGATATGGGAGAAAACCCTCACCACAGGGATCTTGAAACACTACCTTGAGGAAGAGTCTCTTACATATGTATTGCTTTAGCATTATTAACTAGCTAGATGCTACAACATTTATTAAATGGATTCCTCATCTCTTTAAAATAATTACCCTGATTTTGTGAGAAATTTAAATATTCTTTTAAATATGAGAATCTTGCAATAGATCAAGTTTACAATTTGTAATCCACAGGTACCAAAGCAAAGTACCTAAATTCATCAATACTTTTACTCAACGTTTTATTTAATATAAAAAAACCTGCACTTGAACACAGTTTCCAGCCAAGTTTTGTACCATTTGTCTGTGAATGTTCTGTATGTAATTAATTGGATGTCTGGGACAGTTTCATTGGTAAATCTGGTTACTTTAATACTGTAGCACAGAGCAATGTGCTAAACTATTAGGCAAGTTTTCTTCCTTTAACCTACATTATGGCATCTAGAGCAAAAGGACAAAACAGTAAAGCCTTTTTTAATCTCACCCTGATCAAACAACCCTCTTTCTCCAATCACAGCTTTGTGCGTGATATCTTTCTGCTAGTGTTTCTTATTTAATTAAAACAGACACTGACAGAAGGACATGGATTAGGACTGTAATGATGCATTTACTTAGATTAATCGGAGGCTCCTTTTGGAGTAATGGCTTAAACAAAGAACAAAAGGAAATTGTTATGAAACAGCCTTTTATCCCAGGCAAAGGTCACATTATGAGGTTTTTAATTTTGTCAGTCTCTGTTATATTGGGCCTTGCTACTGGAACATGAGAAGTGCTTCTCTCCCACTCTCCCCTGAGCCAAGCCAGTTATTATAATACAGCCATTAAAGCTGCAAATTAAAATGTCTGATTTTAAAACAGGTTGCTTAGCTTTCAAAACCCTCTAATTAGCATGTTGTGCATTGTTGTGAAGGAAAGAAACCTAAAATGCTAATGACCTGCTGCCAGGTGACCACGCTGCTGTGCAAAATAATACAGACCCTTTCGAGAAGTAGTGGTAATAATAATAATAATAATACCCAGCTCTTACGAATTACTCAACTCCAGGTCTACTCTGCACCACATGTGCTTAAAGAAACAAGCATGCATCCAGCCAAAGATCAGAGTTCAGTAGTCAGCACAAGGGATTGTTTTATGTTAACTGGAAAAAAGTCCGTGCCCATTCAGACACTGTAAGGAATAACATTTGCTATTACCATAGGCCAGGTGATACTTGGACCAGGCACAGAAAAAAGCACAGAATGGAAAATTCTTACCCTCTCAGACAGAAACTTCAGATGCACTTCTGTAAATCACAAAGAGCCAGGCCCATCATGCTAAGATAAAATCTGCTTCTGTGCTTTGTTCAGAAAAAAAGCAATAATGAATTAAAAGACTTCCAATACGGGTATATTTTTGTCCCTTCTGAGTTTACCATTCATCATAACAAGTTTCTTGAACACACAAAATTAGGCTAGAGCTGACAAATCTCAAAATTTTTCCACAAGTCTTGTGATATTTTCTTAAAATGTACTACAGAAGGAAGTCTGATAATGCAACTTCAAAGATTCAAACATAATAGAAAACATTTCCTTAAACCTCATGGTACTTGAAGCTGTTTTTTCTGGATACCCAAGCTTTAGCAAACTTTCTCACACAAAATTCAAAAAGAAAAGAACTCTCATCTCCCAATGCCAAAATGTATCATAAGTGACTTTCTTTTCTGAAATCATAGCTGCAAAAACCTTCATTAGCTCTCTGTACCACCAAACTGTACACAGACCCGATCCTTTTCCAGTCACGAAGTCCACATCTCTGGCCAGCTGAAATGTCAGACAGTACCTAGAGGCACACAACCTGATACCAATGAAGAAGCTGAACCTTGCTGTCAGGGCCAAAGCTGGGTCTGAACAGCAGCAGCAGTGGTTGCTGTTTGGCACCACAAAAAATACCTTCCTGAAAAGTCCAGGATAATTAGCTGGGCAGTCAACATTAACCCCACTTAACCTGCTTTTTTACCAACAGTTAAGTAAAAAAGGCTTTCTCTGTAACCTGATGTCTTTGCCATAAAGATCCTAGTCCATCCCCCTACAAACATACCAGCATAGTGTGACAGCGTTCTTCAGAGGTCACAGTAATAGGAAGTAGGATGAGATGTCAAGAAGCTGTGCTGGCCTTGATATCTGTTCATTTGCTGAAGTCTCCCACCCTTCAACTGCTCCCTAATTGACCAGTAAGGAATGAAAATGACTGCAAAAGGGAGTTTCAGTCATTTTTAGTCCCTGATTGCATTATGTTTTACTTAAAAGTTCATCAGTTAAAAGACAATGTACTGTGATTCCAAATCCCACTGCCCCCAAAATCACAACTTCAGTGGAAAGCACAATTAAATTCCTCTCCAAATAAATTAGAAAACAGCCAGGTTAAGCAAATTAAAATATATAAAGGGCCATAGGAGTGTGTTTTCATCTCAAACCCATGTGTCAACACATTGTATTGCTTGTCTCTATTTTACAGAGTACAGGCTGCCATGTTGTTGCCACTGCCATCCCTCACAACATGTTATGGAGCCTGAAAAATATTTGAGAGCTTGCCCTTGAAAAATATTAACATAATTACATACAGGTGACTAAACCAACCTATATAAAAAGGGAAAATAGACCTATTTACAAAGATAGTAATTTCAATTTACTTAACACTCAAACACCCTCACAGCTTAAAAGGAGGCCAACAAATTCTGGTGAAGACAAACAAGGTTCATAAAATTAACTATGGAGTAGTATTCTATGTGGTTAAAAACATGCTGAAGATCACAATAATCTTCTACAACTGCCATCAGTCAGTAAAACCATTTTTTATTTATTTACGTTTAACTTCTGTTCTGCCAAGATAATCACATCTTACGATATGAGAACCTGTTTTCACAGACATATGTATCATCCACTAGTGTTCCTTGGCTGCCTGCTAGTTGTTATTTTTTCCCGAATAAAACCACTGCTGCAAAACAGAAAACACACTGTTAAGTTTATTTATACAAAAAAAAAATATGCTAACATCTAATGAAAAACAGTCTTTGTGCAAAGTGATAGGTAACTCTCAAACTCACAGTCAGGAAATTCCCATTTTCATCTGTGGCTGTGCACATACTATGTTTGTAGAATTCATCCTAACAGTGCATTTTAAATGCATCTTGCAATGGCTACTGCATTGATATGCACAATGCAAATACACTGTTTCCCAAAAGCTCTATTTGTTCCTTAAAATACATGAAATATGCCGATGGTCTTTTAGTGAACAAGTAATAAAATCTGCATTAGTATCCTATGCAGAATGTGAATTCATGCTGTAAGATCAGAGCTGCTTAGATAGCAAATTATCTGCATCATTTCACATATACCAGCTAGAGAGCTGTCCAGGTACAGTCTGTATACAGTCAGCATCAGAACAATAAGTGCCTACATGGATATAGTACTTTGTGTCCTGTGTTTTTTGCTGAATATCCATGTAGTACATAGAAATATATGTAAAAGAACAACAGTAATCCAGTAATCTAAGACTTCAGTGTAGGAGTCTGACAAGAGTCAGGATGGCACAGCAGCAGCTAGTGGCATGGCACAGTGAAAACACTAGTAAAGCAGTCAAATACTCAGTAATCATGCTGGTTTTGTGCAGAATAAGACACTGATTGGGCTTTGATACATTACAAGTTCAACTGGGCCCATTAAAGTACATCTCTGAGTAACCATAGCGTTCTGTCATGTTGATCCCAGAAACTCCGGTGACTAATACAGAAAAACAATCTACTTTCTCATTTCTTTGAACACCACTTTCACACATCCAAGCAAAAAGTCACAATATGCTCTGCATAGCAGAATAAAATGTATTTCTAGGGGAAAAAAAAATCATGAAATCATTGAGATTCCATGCATAATAATGTAAGCAGATTTGACCCAGATGTGAAAAGGGGGAAGTTTGTTCCTTCTAAATGTTTTTTTACTCAAGTAGCCCCACACATTAGTGTATGCATGATTTATATCTGTAGATATAGATATATAAAACAGAACCTGTATAATACGGAACTACATATACACATAATGGAACCTATATAACAGTCCTACAGTGGAAGATAATACTGTTCTTCAAATTGCCAACTTTTGCCCCCACATAGCACTGACTGTACAGAACAGTCATTATCCCAATCTTTCTATACTGTGAAAAGAGTTCTCATCTCTGATCACCAGTAGCAACTCATTGAATTATGCACAACCTATCTCAATTTTTTCCATATCCCTTTTCATGGGTTCTCTGCATCCTATTCTACCTGGTCAGTCCATACTGGTATCACCATATGCACAGCTTTGGATATCTGTTAAATAAGAGAATGCCGAGCTGTCTGCTCTTTGGGTTTCCAAAAGACTCCATTTGGACCATACAAAGTAGCTCCTTTTAAGCCCTAAGAACTACAGGATCAAATGATTTATGTATTTGAATTAAGTCATCTGTCAGATTACCACATTCACCACCAGAAACCACTACTGAGTAAGTGTTCTAGCAATCCTCGATATCCCATCTCACTACAAAACTTTAATCACATCTGATTTGTGATAAAATGTACAAAACAGTGCTCAAATCCCTTAGAAATTTCTCATTTGGTGTTGGAACTGTTGCCCCTATGAGCTTACCATGGAACTTTTGACCTAACATCTTTAACCCTCTTCACAACTGGAGTCTTCATATTTTTGTATCTGCTAATGTTTCAGTCCTGAAAGTAAACTAGATACATGATGGAACAAAAAAATCATGCAAGCAGTCAACTCCATTCTTCTGGTTATTATCACTCGATTTCCATAGATAACAAGGACTATTTTATTCTAAACTGTTTTCTGCAAGAGAATACCAATAATATTGCAATTCATCACCGATTTTAGTGTCAGAAATTGAGCTGATAAATTATTTCATGTTATATGAATTAGAAAAACTAACTATATAATTTCAAGTGCAGATAATGTTCTAATGAACATTTAAAATATATTTTTGCATTCTAGCATGCAAAAGTAGCCTATGCAAATTACATTAATATTTCACCCCAATAAAGTTCAAGAAAATTATCCCTATGCAAACTTGGTTTGCATCTCGCTTCAGAAACAGGCTAGGTTTCAAGAGAAATTGGGCCAAATGTAATGGTCAAGGGATTTCAGATTGCTGGTGAACCCAACATGAAATAGCTGATACAGACAAAGGCATTACGCATTTATAATTAGTGCCATTTTCACACACACGATAGCCATGTGGTGAACTTCAATACCTCCTCAAAAAATATTTCAGTAGCCTCCTTTCAGTCTTTAACTTATACTTTTGCCACTACTCAAAATTTCTCAATCAGTATTACCTAATGACAGGGGCACACAGAAGAGCATGGCATATTTTTTGCTCAGTACCTGGCATGGTAATTACCTTTTTATGCCTTGGTTTACCCATGTGTAAAAAAAGAGAAACAATATCTTTACAAATCACCTTTCTAAACTGCTTTGAGATCTGTTGATAAAAAGGGGGAATGAGGGAAACTGAATCCCTAAGCAGCCTGAAACAGCTATCACTTAAAAATAAAACCAAAAGATGTGGGGGAGGTGGGTTGGTGGTTGTGTGTTGGTTTTTTAATTTTACTTTTCTAATGTTAGAACTTTCAAAACCCAGTCAGTCACACTACTGCATTATTTTATAATAAAGTGGATCAGAACAGACAAATTAATCAAGTCAGGGCAGTGAGTGCACTCTGTTTACATGCTATATCCTGTATGAATCCTTCCTAGATTCAGACTGAAATCCAGGTCCAGCTGCAACAGCTTTCAGGCTGACAAATCTTTCTGGAGCTGTGCCACACAGTGTTTCAGACCTGGAAGGTGCTGTAAGCGGGGACTTCCACTGCACTTCTTAAAACTCCATGTATCATATTCTCACACATTAAACATCCCGCCAAAAGTATACTCGTCACAGTTTAAAGATGTGCACCATCCAATCTGTGGATACTCATTTCTTCTGCCCATATAATTATCAGGATTTTAATCCTTCATTTCTAAAGAGTAGAAATAAAATATATAACCTATTAGAAAGAGGATACTATTAACTACAGTATAGAGACTCATAGTTTGCTCTCAAAGAGCTTAGGGTAATAGATCTGAAAATGTGTCATCTTTTGTATACAGTAATATTTTGGGGTATGTATCTTCACAACATTTCCACTGTTAACACAGCTGGAAACTCTGTCACGCTGGTGGAAACTAAAGCGGTTTAAGTAGGCAAAGTAATGTAAGCAAGTTTAACCACCTAATTCTTTTTAATTATTGTAATCAATTCAGTGTTCCACCAAGCTAACTTAGCATGGTTATAAAAGTCTGGCTGGTAATCACAGAGAAAGAGCTGCACAACTACCTGGTTTCTTCCACATTTGTGAAAAATATGGTTATCCTGAATAGGGTTTTAAAACACAGGTTTTCTGACATATATACACACACACACATAACTTTTTGCATATGTAAGCACATATACATATGTGTGTGTGCATATGTGTATATGTAAATATATTTGCCTACATGTGTAGTTACATTTAAGCAAAATCATTAGGTTGCATTCTCAGCTTTTTTCTTCAAAGCTACCAGCTAGAGCAGGTAGAAACATGCAGCCATTTCTGGTCTCTGGTACCTGAAAGAAGACACCACAAGGCACAGGACAGAGCAAGTGCCACAGGTGAGCGGTTTCAAGGACCAGGTGCCTCAACAAGAGAGGAGGGAGCAGAACTAGTGAAGGGAGGGGGAGGAAGAAGGAGAATGGCAACAGCTTGGGAGAGCTCAGGGACTGCCTACAAATCCCCATGACCTTCTGCCTGGCATCTGTATTTGATAGGAAGCATCAGTGAGCATTTCCTTCTGACAGACTACTTCAGATTAGAAAAGGGATGCATGAAATGAAAGAGTTAAATACATAAATTTATATAGAGCTTTAAGATAAACACTCTACATGTTATATAATATATCAAATATAATACATAATAGAGTGATTATCTTAAATCCTATAGAGAGTGTCTTACCTTATTTTTTTCCTGTACCTTTCGTCATAATGAAATGCATAGTCAGCCCTCATTTGGTAAAATATTTGTGTTGCCATGCAGTTAAACAAATGGGGTTTTATTTTCTGTTAAAACAGCCTCCCACCCATGTTTCTCTAAACAGTGGCCCATCAGTCCAGCTGGATAACATGTACAAGCTGAGCAGTAAAGTCGCCTCTTGCCCCCACTGAAAGGGTCCTTTCCTTAGTTCCTCAGCCAGGACATATGGGGAAATAATATGACTTCAAAAATAATAGAGTACATCTGAAAGGAGTTCTGATTCCATAATATTCCCACATTCCGCTACAACTCACAGCATTCAATTGGCATTTGGCATAATAGTTTTTAACAGAGGCAAGTACAGAAGTTCAAGGTAATCTTTTCTTTTATACACCAATATTAAAAATTCCATTGTGTTCTCTTTTTACTCTATTTCTATTTCTCCTGATTTCTTTGTATGAAATATGAAGAAGTCACAAGTATGATTATCAAATTTATGGCGTATGCTTGATACACACCATATTATAGTCTCACAGTTGTTTGCCCTGCAGTATGAAAGATTTGCATAGCATTTAAAAGGGAAAGATCTATACAAACTATAGTTAAAATATTATTACATTTATATGTTTTTCTATATGAACTAGTAAAAAAAATAATTCTTTATTCCACTTTAGGGCAACATTTTACTACAATTAAATGAGAAGGCTTAGCTCTGCTACTTCTTTGAAAAGAATCATGACCAAAAAGACACAATTTTAGGAAACATAACTGGAAGATTATAAAGAAAATCTCTCTACTTCCATACGAGGCAATACCACAAAGAAATATATCTTGTTGATATTCAAAATCTGAACATATTCCCTTCTGTAATTCTTTCATCTGTGTGCACAATTTATACAGGAGCTTTGAGAGAGAAAAGAATGAAGCTCTTGCCTTTAATCCCGAGGGGTTTTTTTATGTGGTGGTGTTTTTGTTGTGGGTTTTTTTTTTTTTAATTCATTATACTCTCCTTTCCCATCACTGGTGACCATCACTGCAGCACCATACCTCCAGCTGTGAGCTTGAACATACAGCTCCCTGAAGCCAAAACAAGTGCTGCTTTTCTGATTTAGAACAAGGGACATTGGAAGTGGGGAGAAAGCTTAAGATACCATTCTTTTTGAATTTCAGTGTCACCTCTGTAATGGAGTATGTGACACAGCAACCTAGACAATACGACAAATTACAGGAAAAGCTGCAGCAATTAAGATTGCAGAAAAGTATCAAATCTTTTAGCAGCAATTTAATATCATGCCACCTTCAGAAGGAAAAACTCTTTATGTATTACATTAATTATTTGGTAAACTGTACACCTAATTTGTAAGGTTTTTCTGTTACAGAGCACAAAACGAAATCTTATGTACTTGACATTACTCCTCTCAGGGAGGACTATTGCATAAGAGGAAAAGAATGCTCTTTTGCGATCCACATTAGACACAGACAGACAGACAGAAGGACAGATGGAAAGAAGGAAAGAAGCAGGATAAATATCAACAAGTAAAAAGTCAGAAGATTACTTTGGCAGTTGTGCGACAGTTACAAAAAATAATTTAAAAGGAAACTAATTTTTTTCTCCTCGTGAAGTCCAGAGTACACATTTTATTATAGTGAGCACTGACTTAATTTTCCAAGACTCAGCTTGAGACAACAGCAGCTGACTACAAACTCAGCAGCGGAGTCTAAAATTAGTATTTTAAGAAGTCTTTTTATTCTCATAAAATTTGTACATTAAACCTGACATTTTAAAAGGTTACTTCTGTAGAGAGGAACTAGCAGCTATCAAAATCTAAAAACACCAATCAAATGTGAACGTGTTTCAAACCAAACTTTGGTTAGTGCAGACAAATCAGCATGCCAAACAGCGGTGCAAAGCAGAAGAAAGATTTTTTAAAAAATTATAAATTACATAAATCTTCAAGATGTAATATTATTGCATCAGATCTGTAGTTTAGAAATCTCACTGCTAACTGCCAAATGGCAAGGATTACTCTATGTTGTTAGCCACAGTAAGTGGATTCCCTACCACTTCAAACAAATTATCAATTCCAATTGAGCAGGTTTGTGATAGAGCCAGAGAACGGGCTCTCTTTTAAAGTTGGACTGGTTTGTTTTTCTGTCCTAGTACAGAATACACCTTGTTCCATATGGATTTTTATATTCTTTAGGACAAGAAAAATGCAGCTACTCATTAGCATGTCCACAAGTGTATTAAAATTACATTTACACCAGTCTTTTATATGTAAGGATTTTTTATCTATCACATACAGCTATAAGTAGAAGAGACAAGTTAGTCCAAGGACATAATGTCTTTCAGGCTCTATAGCACTTAGCAGGTTACTGGGCCTCCAAGGCCTAACAGATTTAACCAAGACTTTTCACACAATCAGGTAAAGAGGGCCAGGCCAGTCAGTAGATGTCCCATTCAGATAACAAAGAGAATATTTTAGTGACAATGTGAGAAAACAACAGTAAAAATGGTAGAGAAGCCCACTGAACCGTAGCACTCTTTTTTTTTTTTTCTTTACTAAGAACCATCGACTGGAGTTTGACTATGACATTCACTGTAGTCTTCAGCAAAGGGAAAGTCGGTCATACAAGCTTTGTCACAAGAGACCCAAATAAACTATTATAAGAATCAACTAACTCAGTGCTGGACAATCTTCTATATTTTAATTTCCTCTGTGGCTTTAGGATAAATTTACAGATGACCTGTTAAAACACCAGGCTAATAGATAAAAGATTCTTGTCATGCATGTCATCACTAAATTGATCTGCAACAAAATCTTGCTGCATTTGTAGCTTCATTTCACCTCAACAGAATGCAAGTATTTAGTGTCCTGGGGTCTGAGTTAGCAATATTAAAACTTGCAAACAAGAAATGGCTATTAGTATCCAAAATGGCTATAGTCAGTTGCAAACCAATGAAGAGGTGAAAGCAGTGTGGCGTGAACAAAGCCAGTTTTAGCATTTGTTAAGGTCACTTCAGTTCTTCAAGTGGCTCTTCTTAGAGTCCATTACCTCAGCTAAATACGCTCAGCAAACCATAATAATGATGGAGATAACCCATCTGAAGAAACCAATTTGGGGTGTGGTTTTGAATTTGGATCAGGGAAAAGATGACTACACACCCCATGCTCTTGCTCTTCTCCAAGGCCAAGTTTAAATAAAGAAGAATACTTTTCAGTTATCTTGGACCACATTTCAATGGCAAGGGAACTGTGAATGAAAGAAGTTTACAAAGACGACTGTTAAACATTAAAGTATAGTATAATCACTGTATGAATTAGTCATAGCCAGTTTAGACACTGTCCAACCCACTTTCCAACCATCTGCAACAAATGTGCTCCATTAAAACAGAACCATATGGAAAACAAGCTAGCAATTAACACAGCTTCTATGCATACCTCTAATACAGCACAGATTTCAAACTTTGAGTGAAACTGACTGCTGAATTACTTCCATATTGCTGCTGTTTAGACCTTGGCAACACATATTTATCCTCACTCACTACAGTATGTCATCCCAAGATACTGCTATATCATCAAAATAAGCATGAAAAAACCACCCACAACTGAGCTGCTCGTTGTGGTTTATAGCCTCTGTTAATAAAATATTTTCAAATCAAAGTATAACAGACTTTTTCAAAGATGCGTAATACATTACTTAGCAGTCGGTAGCAAAACTAACAGCTAATGCAGGGCAAATTGATTAGTTTAATTGCTAATATTGGTAATATCATGTACTACTAAACAAGGCTGCTTCAGTTTTGAGTAGCTTTCTGCTCTTCCAGAATATTTGAAGTGCTAGAGATGCTGCACTTGAGACTTACAATTTCCCAAAACAGAGGAGACATGCAGAAACCTGAGTTCTCAAATCCAGAGCCCTTAAGAATGCTCACAGATATTTATATTTTGCTTGTTTTTCTTTAATAAAATAATTAGAATATTTCATAACTCTGAGTGTACAAGATCCAGAAAGTATAATATAACAAAAAGTGGATTATAACCAAAATGTTTTCTTTCCTTATTCAAAGTAAAATATTAAGTTCTCTGAGTACATGCTATGTGTCCTTTTCTACTCAGCTCATAGAAGCTCTTAACTTTAAAAGCCCACTTCTTCAATTGAACCTACACATATTTTTTCTCATGCTCAACAGTTCAGTCTCTGAGGTTTGATCAAGGTGAACCCCACAGAATCACGTAGGTTGGTAAAGATCTCTGGAGGTCATCAACTCCTGCCTCCTGCTTACAGCAGCTCAGTTTGCTCAGGGACTTGTTCAGTCATTTTTGAGTATCTTCAAGAAGAGGGAAATTGTAAAAGGAAATCTAAATACTGTACCAGAAAGGAAAAAAAAAAAAAATACCCACAACTAAAACTGACCTAAATTATAAAAAACATACTGGGTGTCTAGAACATGACATTTACAATAAAATTAAGCTGCTTTAAATCATGTAATATTAAAATTGGGGGGATTTATATTTCTTTTTAGAAATAACTGGCATTTATTTTTAAAAAATCAAAGCTTCTGTATTTCCTTACTTATCCAGAATGAAGTCAAAATACTACAGACAATTTTGCTAGACCTCTGAGTTTTCCAGAGTGGAGTTACAGAAGAGATTAATTCCACAAACTATTACCTCAGTACCTATTTGGTTGCAAAAGCACTGAAATTTCTGAAGCAGCCTTTCATGACTCTAGACCATCATAAGCCACATGGTTTCCAAAGACCCAAAATAAAACACGAAGAGAGTGGAAATTAAAGATTTAGAGGCAGAATTCCCCACATGAATTTCATTCTGTTCACACAGAAGTTCCTCCCCCATTAAGCAGAAAACAAGAAGAAACTGTAATACCAGCTCTGCATTTCTTCCTGGGTGCTTTTCACACCTTCAAAGGTTTCAATGCCAACAGTATTAATAGAGCCCTACAGCAATAATGCACTGTCTAAGCCTAATACATTGATGAAACAATATAACTTAGCTATTTTTATATATATATGTCTGTGGTTGCTTCTTAGTTTTGTCCTTAGATTTGTCAATTGTAATAGCTGTAGAGAAGACCATATGAGATTGGTGGTAGATTTTTAAGCATCAGCATTTCAACTCATGTAATTATACACCAATTTTCATTTCTTTCAAAAATGAAAGTTCTAGAAAAACTTGTCCTGAAGATATCCTTGCACATATAACCCACCTACAGGCTTATGTACAGTTACATTAGTAAAAAGATGTAAGAAATGCATCATTTTAAATTTCATACTTTGGGAAGGCATTATCAACAATACTTGAATACCTAATACAAATAATAACTCATATTGTCTTAAAAATATGCCTATAGCATCCAAAAGAGCTGAAGCAGCATTAAATGGGATTCTGATGAATGACATTTTAGTTTAATAAAAACAAGGTTTCAGTGACAGACATATTAAACATCAGTTTGCAAATATGACTTTAAATTAACCACACACAAGTATCAAAATGTATCAAAAATTGACCTTCTGCCACTACCTTTATTTTCTACATTTGTTAGGTAAATGATATATTGCCAAAAGTCCAAAAATATTCAAACAGTAAGAGGACTGCAAAAAATGCAATGCTTTGGAATTAACACCTAAACCTCCCGCATCCCCCATAAATTCCAAGTAATTAAATTCCTACTATGTTATTCCTCTTGTTTTTCTCACAGCTGTTTTATATATTTTCACCTGTTTCACTTCCCTTTTTGTTCAAGTAACAAAAAAAGCTTAACCTTACTTGATTGACAGAAAGGAATAACAATATTTAATTAACATCACTTCATATGTGACAAATCTTAAAATTCTGCTCAGTCAATAAGGCTCTATCAAAGTATTCCCCCAACATTTTTAAAAGCTTTTTAGAAAAGCTCAGAACACTGTGTTCTTAATTCAAAAGCACATGCCGAGTTAATTATGGTCTTATGCTTTGACCAAAAGTAGGATTTGTGGGATTTTCTTTTTCTTAAGTCAAAGGATTCAAAAGTAATTTATGAATGATACTGAAATAATGCACGAATTAGCTGCTAACATGCTGTTAGTTTCAAGAGGTTTTTGGTGGGGAGTTTTTTTAATGTACTGGGAGGGTCAGTATTAAAGTCATGCTGACTTGAAACTCTATTTATACTAAAACCTACGTTAACTAAACAATCATGCTATTTCACAGTCCTCCTACTTGCTTTTAGATTGTTGCTCTTGACTAGGTTACTTGTTTGACAGATTTCAGCGCAATTTCTGCCAATTTAAATACAGACATTTCCATAGCTAAACAAATACTGTGACAGTGTCACATAGACTCTCCCCAGAGTTACTACTTCTTTATGCACGTGATGTTTAATTCATGTTCTCATATCTGTGTGAACCCTTACACTATAGGTGTATAATATACACAATCTCGTAGCTTACTGTTTGTATGCTTAAGCAACTTGTTTTACCATGATCTTGTTCTTACTAACACATCTTCAAAGAGGTCGCAAATGGTTCAATGCACATACTAGGGAAGGGGGGGGAGGGGGAGGTGGGGTTAGGAAGGGGGGATGCACACAAATGTTAAATGACCACAAATGGGTAATGTTTATCAAAACTATTGCTACCTATTTCTCAGCTGGATTTTAAAGAGCATCCAATTTCCTGGAGATTATTGATTTAAAATGTGATTTCAGGCTCCAGTTCACATGGGATCAGCACCGCAGAAAAGGGCACTTGGGCTGAAGCAGTTTAAACAAGGAAGAACCAGGGACCTCTTTCTCCTTGATTTTCCCCTTCCCTTTGGAAGATGTTCCTCAACTGACAAACAGCAGCATACTGAGCCAGGCAGAGGCCAAGGAAGACGCTGCAAGGCCTTCCCCAGCTCCAGCCAAACACTTATCCAATCCCAGCTTGGTTCAACACCAAGCTGAATTTCCCTGAATTTGTCCTGCTACGCGAGTAGTTTCTATACTAACTTCTTTTTTGCCATTGACAATAAACATTAATAACCATAATCATTTGTCCAATGCATTCTGACCATTTATATTAGGACAATTTTAGTTTTGGCAATATAAAGTTCTCTAGGAAATGGAGGAACCAACTATTCTCTAAGAAAAAGGTATGTGGAAGATGAATATACGTAAGGTTTTGTCATAATATCATAAGCCCATCCCCAACAGGTTTATATCCATTCTGCCCACTTCACACCTCTTGCCCCAGTAACTTAATGTACTCCACATGACTGTTCAGTTATTATTTGCAGGGGGGTATATTTTTAAATCAACAAATGCAGAATGTGAAGTCACTTATGCGCTATCCATTCAGCAAGTAAATATGATCTAAAAGCAGATTATTCTACAGCTCATATTCCTAGATGTCTTCAGCTTGTTCAATCACCAGTAAGGTCAGGGTTACCAGTGGCACAAATCCAATACGGAATTCTTTGCTAAAATAAAGCAGAAAAATAGCATAGCGATGTGATACAGAATTAAGGAAAAGGCCCTGCCCATTCAAACTCAGAGTACAGCTCGGTGACCAAAAGGAAACAATGCAAAAGCAGTATAAATGTAGTGACAGGTGAGTTGGGGACAGCGAGCTTACATGGTGAGAAAGGGCAGTTGGGTGGCCACAGCAAGGGACTGTGGGATCTGAAGTTCCAGCAACTGCTGCAGAAGCCTGTTAAAAGGAGCATCAGACTGGCCATCGCAGGGGCCAGAAAATAAGGGAACTGTAGCCCTCACAGTGAAGACAGAACTTTGTGAAAGCAATACATCATAAACACAACTGTATCCATTGCTCTATCTTGCTGCAAGAGAAAAAGCAGCTTGTGAAGTAGCAAATCATAGTTCTTCTTCCATCTGATTTTCAGTAACACTCTATGTAAGACACTTTCTTCCTGAAAATTTGGAAAACAATAATATTTTTTCATGGAATAAAATGCCAGTATTACTTTAAATAATACTTTTAGAAAAAAAAAAACTGCAATGACTGAAGTGGTAGGAAAAATGATGGCTTCTTTAAAAAAATTTCTCAATGCTATCTGAAAAGCCAAGTAATTTTCTATATAATGTCTTCTACATTTTAGTTTCACTACTTGCAATATCTGCCAATATAATACAAGGATAGATTTGGAGTAAGATCAGATTTAGAATTTATAACAGTGTTACAATTTGTAAGATACATATATTTAAACAAAAAAATCAAAATTCAGACTTCTGCTTGAAACATTTGAGAGGGATATTTAGATTTTTTTTTCCAATTTTGTTTATAAATACCTTGCTTTAAATGTTTTTTATTCATTTAAGAAATGAATCAAATCAATTTAAAAGACAGGAGAAACATAGACTGCTATAGAATAAAGGAACACAATTTAAGAATGAAGAGGGGAAAAAAGCAAGGGAGGAGTATACACTTATCTCTTAGAATATATCAGTTTTAATTCTGACAACTCAGTACGAATGTTTTGGGTGCCTTAGTTCTATAGCATATAGCATATAAAATGCATATTTATAAACCTATATCATCAAAGGAATTAATCATAAAGAGAATATCAGTAGTCCTTTGAGCATTTTTTTTCCTCAAGTACTTAGTATATACTGTCAATAGTCCTAAAATATTTGTGATGGTGACCCCCTTTCTTTCACTCAATAATCTCAGTCTTATGCTTGAATAGATGAAGGAGAAAAGGGCTTATTGATTATTCAGTCAGTGATGTCTCTTGGATAAACAGAGAAAAGGATTGCCACAGAAAATACCTACAATGAACTCAAGATAATTAGAGGGAAAAAGTAACAAACAACTCTTCATTCATCTGCTAAAGAAGCTACTGCATTTCTAGCCCAGAAAAAACAATTATTCAGACCTTGCCTTCTCCATTTCCTACATTGCTTCCTTCTTCTGATGAACAAGAGACCTTTCAACATAGATGTGGTAGCCTTGCTTTCTTTTCTGTCTTCTGCCCACAAGTTAATTTATTGCTCATGCCAGGTTGACAGCCTCAGAAGCTGAAAGGGCTCCATTTATCCACAGAACAGAAACTCCCCTGGCCATGCAGGCCTCTTCACATTACCACACCAACCTGCATCGACCCTGACCTGAAAGGAGCGAATGGCAGGAGTGCGATCTCCGTTCCAAGCCTCATACGATTCTTGAAGCTGCCAAGGAGCTATCCAGTAGTGCCAGTAACCATGGGTCTACCTCTGTGGACACCTTTGTGGATTTGAACCATCAATTAACATAACACAGAGAACTTAACTGTCAAACTGTAACAAATACAGTCTATTATTTACTTGGCTGGGTTCAAATCAGAGATCATTGGGATGACAGGCTCCATTCCTAATTAAATGTTTCCTTTGCAACCCAGTCCCAGGAGGGGTGGGGGTGGGGAAACCAAACCCCTACAAATGATGAAAACAGCATTTACCAGTACAGGGAAAGAAAAGGGCTCAAACACTAAAGGTCAGGAGCCCAGACCAAGCACAAACACTTATTTTCTGTGTAATCCAATAGTGGAAGCCTCACCATGAAACAGTAGGAAGATAATTGGCCTTCAAATGCTAACTTTCAGCTGCACCACCCTCTCTAGTTAGGTTTTGTTGCTAAACATCTGTTGCTCATTGTTGGAACTTAGTTTGCCTTTTTATGTTTCATAGCATGCACTTTAGGTGGAAAACAAAATAAGCAGAATTCAAGATGAGGGGTTTCCCCACTGAAAACAGATCTTACAGTAAAAGTGAAAAGATTAGACCAAGTCATAGCTAGAGATATCAATGAAAAAGGTAAGACGGGAAGGACTTCAGAGAAGTTGCTGCATGTGGTTGGTCACTAAGGCAACACGTTTTTAAAAGAATTATTAGACATTACCATCTAAAGAACAAGCTCATCTATGCTTTATTCTAAAGAGTAAAGAAAGCTTCAAAGTGCACATAAGGAAAATCTCTTTCACCATTAAGAGAAACAAGCAGTGGGACAGACTGTGCAGGAAGGTTTTGCTGTCTCTATCATTAGAGGTTTGTTGAGCCCCACCTGGATAAAGCCCTGAGTAACGTGGCCAGAACTCACAGCTGTGAGCAGAACGTTGGACTAAAGACCTGTTGGGACCCCTTTCAACCTGAATGATCCTGTGATCTTCATCTTGAGGCAAATATCAGACAAATGTGACTGAAAAACACCATGATGCTGCAATGGACATGAATGCAAAGCAGCCAAGGCACTAAATGCTACCTGAATGATGAGGCTTTTTATTCTCAAGTTCTGGACAAAGTCCTATGAATATCACTGCTATGAATACAGTGGACAAAGCAAAAATATGTTGGGGGTTTTTTTTAACAATATTCCTCTTACCATGCTCTCTGCTTTCCAGTAAATGTACCATTGCAGAACCATTAGCATACAAAGCCTTGACAGCTTTGGTGAAGATGCAGAGAATGCCACAGGAGAGTACACTGGTGTATAGACCAGAATCTGAACAAGTCTTTCAGACAGCAACAGATTTTGTAAGACTTCAGATAGCTGGCCACTGTTTCTACTGCTGTGTTTGCAACAGCTACACACAGACAGGCTGTGGAAATAAGAGATCTAGGCAGTATTGCAAGATCTCTACACACCTGTGAGATCTCTGGTTCTGGGAAAAAGAAGGGACCTTCATGGTCACAGCTCCATCTGGAATATAAAAAGGATGCAGAGGTAACACTCCTGAGGTCTAAACCAATGCCCTCACACTACATGTGGCTGCTACAAACACACTAGTTCCACTGAATTAGTAATACTCTTTTGAGGAGTATTACTCTTTTGAGGAGTATTACTCCTAGTATTACTACTCTGCTATATCCAGAGTTTTCATTGCCTTACATTTTCTGCCCTTTACCTGCTAATTTCTGTGTAACAAAATATACCTCAGTGAGTTGCAGAATTGACAAAGACCTGAGTACCCAGAAACAACACCCAAATCCAATGTGTTCATTCTTTCTTTGACAGAGCTGTACCCTCCTTCCATTTTGCTATTCAAACATTCAGACAACCATCTTACATATTTTATCACTGGAGTTATTCACAAGATTGCCAGCCTTTTGGAAGTAATTTCTTCTTCTACCACACAGATCTACAGGGAGAACTTAGCCTTTATAGTGAAAATCCTAATGCCAAAATTTACTTTTTCAAATTAAAACTAGATCCAGTAGTCAAACTATTTAGATTGCATTTTGAACCTCCTTGAACAAAGTCTGTTGAGCAAGGACACACAGAGTATTATGAGAATATATCGTTAACAGGATATCCTCAAGAAATTCAAACCTCTTAGGAATTCGTCAGAAGGAAATTTCAACTATGCCTTAAAAACCTCTCTTTATGAAAGTAACATATAAGATTTCTTTCTTCTCTTTCTGTATTCTGAGATTTCAGTATAAATAACTGAATAATACACATTATACAGTTAAGTATTTATTACGGAAAGGACATTAGATACTTTTGCACTAAGGTGTGGTCTAGTAATTCTAATCATTGCTCTAACATTGACTCCTTGTCTTGTTAGCAAAAGATAATCCCATGTGTAAAAAGAAGATTAAGTTTTTACTTTAGTATTTGGTATTCTTGTATGTTTCCTATGACTTGATAACCATTTAGCTTAATATTCCTTGTATTTACAAGTTTCCTTGAGAACTCTGCCTTTAGTCTCTGTTCGAATGCTGAACATCTGTCTGAGATGCCCTCAGATGTAATTTCTTTCCTTTTCATCTACTGAAACTCCTCCACTCACATACATAATAAACCTTTAACCTGACCAAAACTTCTCTAGGTTGTGCTGACCCTTCTCACAGCTCCCCACCATGTTTCAGGGAACCACTGTTCCCTTTCAACTTTCATAGACCTACTTACATTCATTCCCCTCTTTTGACAGCAGCCAATACCCAGCACAGCACTGTGAAGGCTGCTATAAGGAAAATGAACTCCATCTTAGTGAGACCCAATGCACTGTTCTTTTTCCTTTGGCTGAGTGAGATGGATCTCATACCCTTACTCCACTAACTCCACAAACTTCACCCTATAGCTAGGCAGTTAGCAAATTTTTTAGACAATTCTTGACTCCAGTTCTTCAGCAACATCTCTGAAAACTATTCTTTCTTCTTTATGTCTATGGCTGAAAAGCTGCAAATGAAGTCTTAACTCTTCCAGACTCTTCCTCCTGGTGCCTTCTGTCATATTCTGTTTCTTGGAGTAGTTAAAATTTCTTTTATACTTCCATGCATCTCAATTCTGAAACACTTAACAAAGACAACATCTGTGTATTACAAAGCTGGGACTAGTGAAGGACTTCACTTGGCAGTCCTGCACAAAAATGAACATACTAAAATAGAAATTCCTAAAGGCAACCTATCAAAAATCATAAATGCCCAGAATCACTCATGTGAGTTTCACAGCACCTATACTGATAATTTGTTGCCTTTTTCTTGGCAAAAAATCTACCTATATCAAGTATATTATGGAATTTTAAAGTTACAGCATATCCATTCTGGTTTTAGTTAAAACGCAGTAATGTAGTAGAAATGGAAACAGGCATCAGATTGTCACAACAGAGGCCAGCATCAGAGAGGAAGAGCTCAAATAATTTCTTCTCTGTAATTTCAGTTGAAAGTGTTAACCACAGTAATTAACTCAACAATGGAGACCTTACAGTACCTCTCTCCAAAATGGAAACATGCCCCAACACAGAACCATCGGTGCTATGGTACCCGCACCCCCACTTTAAAAATCCGTAGGTTAAAACTGAGCATTGCACCCTTCTGAATTTGTATTTTACAGCACAGGCACAGAGCACTAGAGGAAACAGGAAACATTGTGCTAACATGACTATAGTATTGATGAATAAAAACCATAACCCCCAGGCTAAGCTGCCAAATAAGTAGTGAATTAATTTCTGTAAAGTACTCCAATATTACAAAGGTGTGTTGAAAGGTGTCTGCTCATGTTTCAAATTAAACGCACTGCTGGTCAGCATTAGCACCTCAGCTTTGAACAGCAGCCATTTGCCTATAACACTTCAGGGGCTGGGAAAAACGGATTTGCCGTTCACACTGGAATAATTAGAACATGTCAGGAAGAATTAATTTCCTCATTTTTCAAAAGGATACACAGAAATTACCATGTTATTATATGACAGGGTCCCTTGGAGAATTGTATTAAATTTAATTTCTAGCGCAGCCCACACAACAAATTAAAGTCATAAATAAGATGGAAAGAAGCGGGACGCAGAGCATATGTTTATGGCAATGAGTGAAGCCAAGGGACCAGAAACAACTATCTTCATTTCATTTTATTTAAATCAGCCAGACACTGTGTATCTGAATGACAGCACTTGTTAATGGTGCTGAGATTATAGGCTCCTTAATTTCAAGAAACAGAAGCAGTTGCTCAGTATTTGAATTGGTATTTTTTTCTACAATAAAGATATTAGGTTAAAGTCACTCCTTTTCAAGGCAGCTTCTCATGGCCCTACAGTAATGTGCAACTTTATAACATGAGGTGCACTTTTACTTTTGTTGTATTTTAGAAACAGGGGAGAGTTGGCAAAAGTATTTTTAACAGAAATAGAAAAGCAGCAAAAAGTTACTGGCAATTGACAGAACTAAATCTTTTCGGAGGCAGAATATTCCAAGAGTGAGAAAAACAATGGGACTAGCCAGTTACCACCGTGAATTTATTTGCTACAGTATTTAACTGCCAGTATCTAAAATAATTTTCAAGCAATCCCAAATGCTTTGATCATACAACAAAAATCAGTGCAATATTACTGCTCACCAATATACCAATCACAGGAACTTCAGAGTAAGATTCTCTTAACATGCCTCAAACTCTTAGGTCTCCTCAGACCCAGGGACCCATATGAAGTCTTTTTGCCCCTTCAGTAAAGAACTCACACCCACAGAAGTATTTGTGAAAGTGGTCATTTTATACAAGACTGAAGTCAACCCAACTGCGCTTTAATAACATTTATAAAAATTTAATAAAGGTTTATAAAATATTAACAGTACTTTAACTTATTTTAATACCTCCTTCTATATTATTCTTTGTACATTTCAATTTTTAATTGTTGTGAAACTCATGCACTGAGATGTTAAAATCAGACAGAATTAGACTGAACATCCTCTCCTGTCTCTATGCATCCGTAGCAGGTAAGAAGAATTCTTGATCAAGCTTCTGTACATACAAAGGCACAAAAGTCAGTGAATTTGACACACTAAATTCTGGGCTACAGGTTGGCATAATTGCTATTCACCTGTACAGTGAAACTGCTGCCTAGCACAATATTCTATGAAATATCCTTCACTTTAAACCTCAGAAGCTTTTTCAGAAAAGCTCTCTAGTATTTCCCTTAACAGGAAACAAGCATCACTCTACAATTATCAGAAATTAAACATGTGATAACCAGTGATAAGGAAAGTTAACAGAAACATTTAAAATGACAAAAGCAATTAGTATAAAAAGAAAAAGTTCCTTTCTGGACAAGGCATCAACTGTTTCTTCTTGATACTTTTAAAGTTTCTTTTTTGTATAGGCATTTGCTGTGATACAGGAAAAAGAACCTAGAGAAACCCTTCGAATACATTAACTGATGCACTACAAACTGCCAATATCCATTTTGCAATCATTTTATCATGCTTGTTAACTCAAGACAATCTTAAAAAGAAAAGAGAGTTTGCACACTTTAAGAAATAGCTGTCATGGATCTGAGCACTCCCTTGGGTGCAACAAACTTTAAATAATTTGTGAATCAATTAACTGGCAACTCTCTACATAACACAGATTTCACACTCCCAGGTCACTGCATTATCAGCTTGATACGAATCATAACATTTTGGAGAAAAGTTCATAATTGAAATCATTAATTAATTTAACAGGAGCTTTCAGTTATGCATAGCATTACACAGCTGTAAAGAAGCAGAGATCAATTAGTTGTATCTCTGACAATTTTCTCTGCTTAGTGGAAAACTTTTCAGTTTGTTAAGCATATTACTTTTATAGTCTTTTAAAGCTATTTCAAACTCCAAATGCTCAAAATTATTTTATATAATTCTAATGCAAGAAGAAAAACTCAGGTACTGGGAGGAAGAATCAACTATGACTTTGCAGCACCAGATACTGTGTAGTTAGCTTCATTCCTCTGGACTTAACAGAAAAGAAAAATAATTCTATTTAAATGGGGATCAAATATGCTCTACAGAAAAAGAAACATAATCAAGACCTAAAATTATTGACTCATATTAGTGAATTTGTTTACTTCTAACACAGTTAATAAGAAATATGTAAGAAAGCTACAGAACTTATATGAGAAATGCACCATTGTTATAGGAGGAAAAACATTTGCAAAGTATACAAAAAAGAGGGAAAGTTTTCACCAGAGCTGACTTGGTGACAGCAGAAGTACTGCTCCTCTCCACTGAATTCTATTACAATTATGAAAGGCTAATATATGGAATCATGAGAAAGATTAAAATAATGGAAAACACTTTCTGCATTCAAGCAGCCAAGTGGCTTACTCCATCAACATTGTTGAAGAAAAAAACCCAAAACCACCTTAGATGAGAATCTAGGCACACGGAAAACAAAATACAGTAACAGAGGATTTTTTGACTATGCAGACAACCATGGATGTAAACTTAGATTAAACCAATTCGGATCAGAATTGTGGCATATGGCTTAATAAGTGAGATAAATTAAACACTAAAAATCAACAAAAGTTCTTGGTACATCTGCTATCATTTTAAAGTTTTCCAGTCAGGCTATATCCCACAAAGATATATCCTCTAGTCTAGCCATAGCTAGAGGACTTTAGGGGCAGTTCTATGCCTGCATTATGCAAGCCACACTAAGTTTTTATTGTGGACTCTCTAGGTTTAAAAATTATGAACCTATTAGAACTGAAGTTTTTCAAACATGCATGCAGACTTTAACCACTGGACTTCATGCAAGCACTCAGGAAAACCCAACAATTAATCTCTGGCCCATATTCATATACTCACAGCTCCTTTGGTTAGTTTTTCCTGAAGGATGAACATCTAAACACTTAAAAGTTAATCGTTTATTGTAAATACAGACACTGATTTAATGTAGTAATCAGTCTGGATTAATTTGGTCTAAATTTACTATCTGTGCATGAAGATTAAGTATTTTATCTCCTCTACCTTTGGCCTGCATTGTTCATTTAGAAAGTAAACTTTTCAGCAGCAATGCCTCCAGTTCAAAGGAGCTCTACCTTTAGTTGGAGGATCTGAATACTGCAATACAAATAAAATACTAACAATAGGAATCCAGTAATGCCCATTTCAATAATACCTCACACTGTTGGGGAAACCACTTTGCAGTTCTTCCTTCTTATGACATGACAGTAAAGTGGACACTTCATGCACATTTACTGATATGGAAAGTGATACACAGATGTGTTAAACAGCTCACTCAATGACACACGAATGGCAACATGGGGGTAATTTTAAAGTCCTACTTCCAAGTCTGCTGAACTGGACTTAGTTCATTTTGCATTTCAACATTGCTGTACAGATATTTTCAAGCTCTAGAAACAGAATATCTGATTTTAATCAGTACAGGAATTAGTATTTTTAAAAGAAAAAAGTAAAACTTTTTTTTTGTGGTAGATTAAGCTGATTTTCAAAAATATTGCCTCACTTCTATAAGTTTGACAAATACCACTAATTATATTTCAGTATTTAAATCAATTATTTTCTATTTCAGGATCCTATAAAAAGAGCAAAACCCACCCTCTTTATACTAAATACAGTAAACTGAAATCAAGTATTTTCAGAAGAGCAAGAAGTAATTACATACTAATAAAAACTTTAAAAATATTGAGATAATAATGAAAATAAGTATGTTGGTGTTATAGTTTTGTGTGAGTGGGCTCTGGTGGAGAAGGGGGTCCTGCAAGGGTGGCTTCTGCAAGAAGCAGCAAGAAGCTCTCTGGAGGCCGGACAGAGCAAACACCAGCTGATTCAAGGCCAGAGTCATTGCTGACCAAGGCTAAGCCAATCTGTGATGGTCACAGCACCTCTGGGAATCACATTTAGCAGAAAAAAAAATGCATTTTGCCCTCAGAGAAGGGAATGAGAAGATGTAAGAAACTGTGCAGGCACCAACAACAGTGAAGGGGGGAGGAGTCACCCCAGGTGCTGGAAAGAAGATAACCCTGCAGCCCGTGGAGAAACCCATGGCGGAGCAGGTGTACCCCCGCAGAAAAAGCTGAGACCCCACCTGCAGCCTGCGGAGAGGCCCCATGCTGGAGCAGGTGGAGACATAAAGAAGACGTCTTGACCCGCGCTGGAGCAAGCCTCTGCCACACTCGTAGCCCATGGAGAGAGACAGAGACACAGAGACAAATGAGAGCAAGAGATCCACACCAGAGCAAGTTTTCAGGGGGAAAGCTTGTGACCCCCATGGAGGACCAAGCTGGAGCAGTCTGGGCTTGAGAAACTGAGAGACATTCTATGATTCTGTGCCTGCACCCCATAGAAGTGACCCACGCTGGGGCAGCTGGTGAAGACCTGAAGTCCCATGGGAAAGGACTCAAGTTGGAAAAGTTCATGAAAGACTGTCTGCCGTTGGTGGGATCCCATGGTGCAGCAGGGGAAGGGTGTGAGGAATGCAAATTCCCCCTCCCCGACTAAGAGAACACCTCATGATGAACTGACTGAAATCCCCATTCCCCCAGTCCCTGACCCTCCTCATGCCACAATGTGGGGGGAAGAAGGGAGTGAAATCATGACTAAAAGGAAGGGAGGGGTAGAGGGATGTGCTTTAAGATCTTTTGCCTCTTTCAGTTTAAGCATCATTAAAAACTCATTTTTTAGTTTTTGCATTTAGAACCTGAAATCAGAGGATCTGCTATGTTTTATAACTGTGTGTGTATATTTGAGAAGTTTTCAGATTATTCACCAGACCATAGTGTATAAATTACTTCAGAGTACTTATTCAACGGTCCTAGTTATTTAACCTTCATCATCTTCCTCATCCTCTTTTTAATCAAGAAATTACTTTCTAAACATACCACCTAACACACTCTGAAGGAGAATAGGAAGTAGAAAACACTGTGTGAATCAGAAACCCTTTTAGTGATTCATATGGAATGGTAATGTTGTGAAACTATTGCTGACTACTCATCAGACCATCTCTCAGGGCCCTATTAAAAACATTAATTACATATTTTATCATGAGATATTATATATTTTGAATATTTTTGAACATGAGTTATTCTATTTTGGTCCAACACAAACCCATCTATATGCAGCCCTATTGTATAGTTTCAAATCCAAGCAGAAGTGAGCAGTCCTTGTACTTACTGTTTTTCAAAAACCTAGATTGCTTCCTGTGAAGGCATCAGCAAAACTCAACAAAAAAATGTCAAAGGAGTTAACTGGTACAAGAGGAAACCCTCTTTCCTGAGAACAGAGAGCACTCCAGGTTGCTTAACCAGCTCTGGAGAACGTAAAGAAGCTTGATGCCTAAAGATAAGTGGGCATTGGTGGGGATCTCAACCATCTTGGAAAGTAATGTGCTATGCAACAAGAATTCCTTACAACTCAGATGGGCCTTTGAATCAAAAGTCTAAAGTACAATTTTGATAAAACTACAGCCTTCAGAGACACAGCCAAGCAATTATACAGAAAATAGAGCAGAAGAGCAAAGATTTGACTCAAATGTTGGCTCCCTCCTTAGCTGGAGGTCCACAACAGAGAAGGAAAGATAACATAAAGAAGTGGCTCACTATGCTTTACAATTAATTCACTGATTGGCTGTATAAAATTCCAGTTGTTCCAGCTCCTGTAAGTATAAGCATAGCTCTAAATTAAATAGCTTAACTGACAGCAATATCAGGAAACCTCCATTGCTTTTATTTTGGAAGTGGCAAACCCCAAGTTCAGAGGGCTTATCTGACCCATTCATGGACACAATAGGATACAGGATAAGAGTGGCAAGGCATCTAAATGGGTATCTGAATTAGGAGCATAAATTCTCCTGCAAATAATGGAAATGTTTGAAGGAGATTTTTCACTTATGCACCTGGAATTGCCTGCTAGGGAGTTTATACAGTGCCTGCACAGCAGTGCTAATTCAGGCACTTTACAGGCCTGAAGTGACACACTGACTCCCTTACTCCCACCATGATCTTTGAAACTTTCCTGATGATCACAGTGGTACTTCATGAAACCTTATAAAAAGAAGGGGGAAGGGAGGAGAAGGTGCTTTTTGATGATTTGTTGTTGGCTTGATTTGGTTTTAAATAGATCACACCAGTTTTGTGGGCTTTATTATTTTAGAGCAGTATTTAGTATCTTCCTGACCTCAGGTACTTGCTTTGGAATATATTTTGCAATTGAAATATGGTAACACAAAATAAAATAAATTGAAACCCCAGAATTACTGCTGGACCTTAATCTTATTCAGTAAAATAAAACTCCACCCCCAAGTTCTCCAGTCATTCTTTCATCTTCCAAAATTTCACATTTCTTTAAGTATCTGCAGCATCAATAAACCTTCACAATATTATTTTTAAATATATTTTGTTTTCTTTTAACCTTATATAAATTAATACATAGGTGAGTCTACCAACCACTCTCAGCCTGTCTGGTCTGAAATTTTCCCTATGGAAAAGATTTAGACCAAGCAGACTCCCCTACTTACAAAATGAAGATGATAAGGACGCGATATGACTCAGAATGTAATTTCCACTTCAAATAAGTCACGTTATCATTTGGCACTTTTCATTAAGACACAACAAAAAAATCTGTCTCACAGAAAACAGGCTCTCAGTTACCTCAGAACTCTTCAAAATAAAGGAATAAAAGCTACAATGGATACATTTGGTTAATTAAGAGTCAAGATTATTTTAAGGGTGATGCCTTCCCTTATTTGTTACAAAGTGCCCTTTTGATGCCATGGAGATGAAAGGACAATTTTAACAAACACCGCTCAGAAAAGAATATCTACTTCTATGTGACAATTTTATTCACAGAATGTAATGGTCAGTAGCCAGCTGTCCAAGCAGCAAGAATATCAGCAACACAGAGCATACTAGTAAAACAAAGATCACCATTTGCATAAATTTTCAACTCCTAGGAAAAGTAACCAAAGAAAACTGTCAAGGAATTCTGCTAGTTGGTAAAGAGTGCCCAGGACATGAAGGCTCTCAAGAGCCCTGTCAACCTGCCCTTGACCAGCAAATTCCTTCTTGTGCTGGAATTCCATCACAGATGTCTGCAAGGCATGAAAAACAAGCCATAAACACCAGGTACACTTAGCACTGTGTTTCACATCTCCCAGAGTCTACCTCAATTTTGAGAGGTCATACTGAATATTCAAAGTCTGATAATAACTATATGATTAAATAATTTTCTGATAGATACCTGGCATGAAATATTAGGGTCCCTCTACTCAGCAGGCTGGTTATAAATCTCTAAAAAACAATCTAGTTTCTCTTTGAGAGCCTTTTAAACATATTCTACCATGGGTTTTTTGAATACTCTGTCAAATTGAGTTTTAAGTGAAAGATAAGGTTCTGAAGTAGGCAGATTTCTTTTTCTTTAAAGAAAAGTCTGAAAATAAAGAGTCTGAAAAAGAAATTAGTTTTTTAGTTTTTATTGTTACAAAATTAACCTCCTGAAACTTGTAATACAAATCTAGATTGTTTGTCCAATAATGGGTTTGTTCCTCCTCCCCATTTTCTATTACTCCCTATTGGATTTTAGTTGGGTTTTTTTAATTCTCGTTTCTCTATTTTATAGGCACATCTAAAGTTAATTACACCTATAAAATATAGATTTCTATTAACCTGTTAATTTGCATAGAATCAAAATATACTTTGATACAATGGCAGGGTTTTACTTAACACATCAAGTTTCTACAGAACACTAGATAGAGACTTTGAATCAGAACACCCTGCCAAAGGAAGCAACAGGTCTTTACAGGGGAGCACGTATGCCAACTGTATATCACTGCACTGCACTACTCTCTGCAAAATTCTGGTCCAAAATACACTGAGACATTTTCCTGGACTTTTAAGATTTCCTTCTTTCCAAATTGGCCACAATGGTGGTGACCAATGAGCTCCTCAAGGGTAAACAGCTAGGATTTTAATGTCTTTCTATCCTCAATTATTTCCCTTCATCAGGCACAGTCTCTTAAGGAAACTTGTGGCCTGTGACATGGTTTTTAGAAAGATACTGCCTCTTCCAGAATTTCCAGAGCATTAAGTAGATGTCTCTGAAGGTTCTTTCACACATCTAAAGATAATGAAATGGAATATATTTCTTTACTTTTTCTTCTTTTTTGGTGTAAATTTTGTGCTTTTCTTTTACTCAAATGTAATTAAGCCTGGTTTGATAGTATAAATAATTCTCCCATTTAATGTCTACGAAATTGCAGAATGTTTTTGATTTCCTTTGATGCTCGACTGTATTTCCTTTCTCTTCTTGGGACATCCTGCTGTATGTAATGCTCAAAAGATGTATTTTGTCATCCAAGCAGTACTGGAGAAAACTCTTACAGTAAAGAAATTTTATGCCAAAAACAACACCCATTGGTCACATTCAATGCCTCAAGTAATTGACATCACTCCTTGTACCTTACATCATGACTTACTTATGTGGATCCTTTGCAACCTGAGCGTCTTTAAAAATTGCGAGTGTATGACTATATGTAGACTAAATAAGAAACCAGGACAAATTGTAGTACATCACTGTTAGTGCACTTGCATTTTGGTTCAAGTGACCAGTTTCAAGTATTAAAATCTCCTAAGCACACATAACAGCGAACTTAACACAAGATCTGCTTTTCATATAACAGGCCGAAGTTTCACAACCCACACAGAACAAAGGTAAAGCTCAGTTTGGCACGCTTTCTTTAGAAATATTTCATTAATTCAAATTAATATTTTGACAAAAGCAGGAGTCAGATTCACACTTGGGGAAAACAGAGGACAGTCTTTTAAACATATGTAACTAGCACGTCTCTGTTCTCAGACCTCAGCTAAGGCATTTGCCTGTGCTAGAGAAGTCTCAGCTGGGATGTTGTCTCACTACTCCTAGTTTAGCCTTATGGCAGAACACCATGGTGCCATCTTTTATAGACCTGTTACAAATGACTAATGGCTTTTCGGGGTTTGGTTTTTCCGAGGGGTTTTCTTGATGAGGAGCTATGACTGTTAAAATAACGTGAAAGTTTAAAGGCACAGATGAAATGAGGCAAAAATGAAGATTTCTTTGTTTTATGGTTATGAGGGGGGACAGTATATTTAAGTTTTGACCCTGGCTGCAAGCAAAACTGAAACTTAATGAATGCAACTTTTTGTTGTCGAAGATGGGACACCCACTTGCAGAAAAAATAGGTAAGTTTTGCAAATTCAATAGCTGTACCTTTCTGAAGAATCCCCATTTAAAACACTCCATATGAGTCTATAAAGACAATTAATATTTTTGGCTTGAAGCAGAAAACTGATACACCCAAACAATTAGAAAAGGCCAAAATATATTATGTAAATCGGATGTATTTAGCATGAGCTCCCTGCAATTTCTATATAAACAAGTGATTAGAATATTCCCTTCAAAGGCCAATGTCACTGGTGCAAAAATTTCACAAATTCATCTACTGTCTAATGAAATATATGTATTTTTGCTTGGAGTTATCACGAATAGTACGTTAGCTATCTATAAACGACAAAGATTTTAATGATGTCTTTTATTCTAGAAAAATCTTACAACATCTGCACTTTTTAGCTCTGGTTTTCTATGATATAAGAAAAGAAAAAAATACAGAAGAGAAGAAACAAATCATAATATTGGGATAGCCACAGAAAAAAATTAACTAGTTGAACACAGGTAACAATACATGAACAGGCTAAAAGTTTTCTCAAAATCCTCCATCCACACGCAAAAATATTTGCTGATAAGCATTGATACAGTTTCTAACTTGCGAGCAATTACAGAAAAATCAGACTCATCATTTTTCAGTTTACTGAACTGAAACTTTTTTTAACCTAGAAACTTGACCACATATGTTTCAAAAGACACTCTGCAGGCAAAACCAGGCCAAGTAACACATGTGAAGGATTCATTATGATCTACAGAGTAAATAGGTCAGAATAAACGTTTACATGGAGGAAGGCCTAGAAGGAGCTCATATTTTCTTGTTTGTATGTGTTTTAGTCAGACCCTAAACGTTATCTGTACATACTTTTTTTGTGGTTTCATAAAATGCTGTTAAACTGTCCAGCCTGGTGATAGGTACTATATGATGCTGCAAAAGGTTTACTGTTCTCAAACTCTTAGTGCTCCAGAAACAAACAATCACTTCCATCTGTAAAAGGCAGCTGAATAAAAATAAAAACTAAATTGTAGGAGAAAGGAACACATAGACAGCAGGGAAAAAGGATCAACTGCCACAATTTATTGCTATAGTTTAAATGGTGCGGCAACTTTAACATGGTAGCAGAGGCAGGGCACTTACAGCAATATTATTCTTATTAGAGCAGTGCACTGTCAGAGAAAACAAGAGTTCATTCACAGACATTAAATACAGTAGAGAAAATGTGGGGAAGTGATTTGTACTTCATGGCAAAATGGTATATCCTCCCCCTTCCTGTTATGATCCGTACTGGAACATAGCAGACAACTAGTGAATGTGGTCCACTGTTCAAAAGCAAGATTAACTGAGATGCTCCATGGCAAGCAAATAAATTTGTTTCCAGTGAAATAATTATTCTTACAGAATGTCATCCTCTCTCACAGCATAAAGAGACAGGTGATGACATTCCATAAAATGTGATTTTTATTCCCATTTTGCTGACATGAAGAGATATATGACTTACTCAGCCCCTTTGAATTATATGCTCTGAGGTCATGTCTTATTTTTTTTTAGAATGCCATCACTGACTACATAATAGTTAAGTGACTAGGAAAAATGGGAATATTATTTTCCATTCAATATAATCCTGTGTAAGTATCTGAAAAAGCAGCTATTCAGGTAACATGCCCAGCAATATTGCTTGTCTTTGTTTTTGTATGTTCAAAAGCTAATCCTACCTACATTTGAGCTACTTAGGAATATCTATAGCAAGTTACTATGTGACAAGAGTTCCAAATATGACAAGAGCTATTATCCATAGAGAAAAAACAGAGTCTATAACTCTTTGTACCATCTAATATTCTTTAGCATTTCAAGTAATTAGCAGCTTATTCCAAAAACATTTGAATAGTTAACAGATTTGATACCTATGGTTAATCCTCATTAAAATTACGATTACATGATATAATTACATGTAAATAAGAAGAATGAATTCAATAAAACTCTTACCCTTTTCAATGTTGGGCACTATGTTGGGAATCATACAGTATGTACAATTAGATTTATACTGCTAAGCTAAAAATATTGGTGAAGATCTAAAAATGACGAACAGTGCCTTTTAAATTAATGTCTTATTAGTTGAGTGAAGTACACTGACAAAGAATAATTTATGCTTATTCAAACTGCTCTCGACATCTTCAGGTGTTTCCAAATGAGCTCACAGAAGAGTGATTAAATGCATCTGATAACAAGCCACACATTGCTGAAATTACTTACCGCCTCATTTTATGATTAATTAAACATGTAGATTAAAGTTGCAAAAGAATTTAGATTAATGAGCAAGTTAAGTCTTGCTGATATAAGTGAATTGGGAATTGGATGCTCTGTGGAACTTTATAAACATGCATTTTATAATGAGTAAGACAAGGCTACATGTTGAATCCTGGCCACAAGGGCCTTTGACGATGCAGTCTTTTTTAACATGGTTTGACAGCTTTCAAATAACATTCTACTATAGACTTTAAACTTTGTGCATTGCTGTAAAACATGAGACTACATAACTCAAGTATTAGGAGTACGATTATTTCAAAGCTCTCCAAGGTAATGACCCCCTGTAGCAGCAGCTGTTCAGAAAAATTACAAGCTCAATTGTTATTTTAATCAGAGAGAGTTTAGTAGTTAAAAGCAGTTATGCAACTAGTAAAATTATACGACGTTCCATCAGTGGCCTTATAGCATCCTTCATAATCCTATTCCTCTCCAATTCCCCCGCCCCAAAACCTTGAGGTCTTATTAGTAAAACAGGGTGCTCAGTCATTCATGAAAAATTCAAAGCCATTTATTAAGTCTGGTTTCTGTGCAAGGCAAGGTAACGTTTAAATTTATGATGATTCTTATCAGCTCCAAGAGTGTGTCAAAATATCTGCTAGGTTTGCCAAGTGTCCAATTTTTCTCTTTTAGGATCAGCTACACCTAATCCACACACCTTAGTAAATGTCGGAAAGCCAAGTTGGACTTTATGAGTTTGCAGGGCAAAAGCAAATCAGATCACTCAGAGATGTACTACACTTGGTACCAGGACGCTGAAACTGAAGCTACCGAACTACCTGTATGCTTATGCCATTTGCAAAAACTTTCATGATCATACTGCATAAAGTGTCTCATGCTGACTCACTTGAGATTACAGGATAGTTTTATACTGTTTGGTTCTTCATGTTAAAACTTAGATAAGGATTCATTTTCTTGCTCTGGCTCTATCCTCTCAATTTACACTGTAACTTCAAAATGTCAAAGGTCAAATAAAAATCAAGAAAAACAAGAACCAAAAATGTCCATATAACACTAGTTGCAGATGATAGATATAGCCTCAGGTCATTTACACATGCTTATATTTTCTGAGCATTCATATCAACAGAAGTACACCACCTTAATTTAGAATTCTACAGCAGAATTAATTTAATAATTTGACTTCTTATTTATTCACTATAGCACTTTAGCTTAAATTAATTCTCAAATTTCAGTTGGACTGATGCACTTAAGTATACTATTTAGAACATGAGAACTGCCAAGTCCTACTTATTCTGTGAAGAGTAATGCTCCAAAATAGTGCAGGCTCCTTTAGGACAGCAAGCTTCATCTGATTTATTAAAGGTGGGGCTGAGTACGTCATTTAGGGACAGGCCTGTCTTGCATCCAGAAAATTGTATTCCTTTTGTTGTTTTCTAAATGATTGTAAACTTTTAATATGCAACTACTTGGGTAAAATGTATTTGAAAGCATCTATTAAAAAAATACTTATTTCAAACTCTATGTGTCAATCAATTCTTAGAACAGGTTCTTCATATTGACTAACAAACTGCCTATGCATTTTACTGCTGTCTGCTAGGCTCTCCAGCCTTCCTTCAGAAGACAATGTTAATTTCATTAGCTGTGCTTTGGCTTTGTACTGTAGCCGACTGTAGTTGTGTTAATAAAGTGTAGTAAACTTCACTTGTAAGTAACCGAAATGTGAAGAAGGAAAATGTGAATGCATTTCTGTGACTCCCAAAATGCCACGTTTGTGTTCATCTGTTCCAGTCCAGGACAATTCTTTATTGTACTCAACACATGTCAACAACCTCAGCATACTACAGAACAAACCAAAGAAACAAGGTATGAACTAAAAAAGTTTTCCCCGTGCTAAGCTGGAAATACCATGATAAAAAGTTTCTTTTCATTCAAGAAGTGAAAAAATTTATAGTCAAATTAAATGGCTTGTTTTGAATCAGTAAATGCAAATGAATAGCAAATTGTTGTGGGTTTTTTTCTAACTTTGATATTCACTAGAAAAAAAAAACTCACAGTAGGTCATTATTTGGTAGCGAATACCAAACACAACTCTGATGTCCTTAATTATTAGAAAATGGTCTAAACACAATGAATTTCATCATCCAGTTCACTTTTTCCATCTGACTTTTGCACTTCTCTATCATATGCATTTAATGTATTCTATTGAAAGAAACGTGGTACTTAGACATAATAATACAGAGTAGTACATATAATTTTCAGAAACAAATATCCCAAAGATTTTAAGACACTACAGGATAAACAAACAAGTGACAACTTGCCCCCTAGCACAGAGTCCAAAGAACAAGCTCCTGAGAAGGTAATACTTCCACTCGGCGTTATGAATTAAAAAATGAAAGAACATATTATCTTTCCTTAACAGAAACTTCCAGAACACATTTGTTCCCATCCCGTAAGTTTACCACTGAAGTCCACCACTCTTCCCTGTCACCATATTACACTGAAGCTGTATTGAAAATCATTTTTAAAAAGGAAATGGAATTATTGCACAGATTTTTATAGATATTCACTGAAGCTCTAGGCTTCTGAAAGACTACACAAATACAGTTAGCCAATTAAAATTTTAATTAGTCAGCTAGCAAAGCTCTGTTCATCCTGTTTTCAACAGAAAACACCTTGTAATGTATTTGAAAAGACCATAAAGAAAACTTTCAAATGTATCCACATACATTCTCACTTACATTTTAAAAAGTGACTTGGTCACTTCTAAGCCTAGTACTATAAACATATAGCAGGATTTAGACTCCTAAGTTGAATTGACTGGAATTTTTCAGATACTCCATCATTCTATAAACAAACTTATTACAGCTACCACGCTGTCTTCAAACTCTTGCCAAACCTAAAGTAAAACTCTGACAGACATCTGCTGAGATTTCTGGCAGAAACTCCCAGTCGTGAAGAGTCCTGGGAGGGTCCATTGTCAAGTTCGTCTGAGGCAGGTATCTGAAGCATCCCCTAGCTATGCACAGCAAAACTGGTATTTTGAAATTGATACCGCAGTTCTTAAGTCTTCAGATACTTTAGAAGTGCTCTGGAATAATATACTTCTGCAGCCAAAACCTGAGACCACTTTTAACTATGCAACCACTTCTAGTCTATCTTCCAAGCAGGTTAGAATTCTTATGTTACTAAGGCACAAAAATTAAAGCATGTAGATGAAGTATAAAGATATGCAAGAATGATAACAAATACTTTGTCTTGGAGATATGCCAGTGGAAAATGCTGCTAACTTGTCCATTTCTTCAATAAGAATGTGTCCAGCAAATCTGATCTACTGCAGAATGGGAATTTTTCGCAGACAGAAAAGGAGACAGCTTCAACACTATCAATCAGAGCTGACTACAGAGAAGGATCCTCCTACTCAGCTGTTCTCCAGAATTAGATCTTTCCAAGATGTAAATATGAACAAAACCTTAACTAGAGAATTAATGAAAATAACACTGATTTATAGTCTGTATCTGATTTACACGTATCTTCTATTGTAGGAAAACAAGCATTGAGAATTATTACCCTTTTTCCTTTTTTCCTACCTCAGTAATTGCACAGAAGCATTGCTAAAGGTTGTACCAAAGAACATCCTGGCTTTTGTGTGTCCCATGCTGTTTGACAAAAGAAAACAAAACACATAAACCAGTTTGAAATTAATTGTGTCGAAAGAAGATACCGTCACAGTGTAATATAGAATAAACAAAGCAACCTTAGCTAGAAGGAATTAAGGAGTGGCCTTTTAAGTCATCATCATACTAATGTATGAAACAGTTATAAAATTCTCCCACTGGTAAACAGAGCTGGCTTGCATTCAGCATCGATGGAAGGAATGTTAACACAGGAATAAGCCCAATATGTACCACTAAAAAACGGACAGAAATATGTACATGTGCCAACAGCACGTGGAGACAGATAGCCTGAAGAATGCTCAGATGATATTTGACATCACTAGCACATGACAACAGACTGCATTATATTTAAAGATAAGAACCAGGATGAAATGTCTAAGCTTCCAGAGCTCTTCATGCTCCTTTCTCGCTTAGCTTCTAATATCTATCTTGAATTAACGTTAAGCATCTCCCCATGCAAGAGTAGAAACAGGAAAAATAAGGGAAAAAAATGACAGCTGACATTTTATCAATTTTCTGAGATGAAACAATGCAAAGAGTGACTTCACAAAAGTCACTTTGATATAATTTCAGGGTAGTAAAGCTAACTTTACATTAGCTGAATTAAACTGATTCTAATGAACTTGTGCTGGCAATACTGAAATGCCCCACAGCAGTGGGTAATTTACCCTGTTTGTTGAATACAGGTGTATCCCATGAAATAAATCTAGCAACTATCTTATAATTTGTGTGTCCTCGACCAGGGTCAAAATAAAACCCAAGAAAGGATTCACAAAACCCTATATACGAGGTTCCATTCTTGACTGAGAAATGTGAGTAAAGCTATCTCTTCCCAACTTCTTTTAAAGGACCTAGAATTAATATTATTTCAAAATATTAAATAAATATTTTATGGTACTTAGATACTATGGTGATGATGGTAACAGTGTGTCCCCAAAGATAGTTAATGAGAAGGTTCAATAGGCATATGGACACATGAATGTTTTTTAGAGTCCATCATATCCACAAATGAGATTACAAAGAGAAAAATAATCTCAAATAACACAACCAGATTCCCAGAGAAAAAGAGCATTGACTGTTCCATTGCCCTTCCTAAATTAAGAGTTTGAAATAACACTTAGGTATAGATCTCCCTTTTTTGTCTTGGAAACTGATTATTACTCATACTTATATGAAATTTAGCAAGTAAATACTAGACATGTTCAAAAGATAACAACATAGGAAGATGTTTTGGAGAGACATCCCTTGTTACATGTTACTCAGTTCTAGCTTAAACCAGCTGATCTTCATTCTGCTCTCTACTGGGGATTCAGAAAGAGCCAGAATTAGGTTTTATCATTCCAGAAAGCCACACATCTCCTATGTATGGCAGAAATTTAATCTCAATGGATCCCACAGCAATTCCATGAAGATACTAAATAGAAGGAAGAAAAAGCATAGCCTTGTCAAACACTACAGATGAGTGCTCTGGGAGCAAAGAACTAGTCATCCACCATGTGTCACAGGCTTTTCAACATATTTCCATTTTTCCCTGGGATTAGTTGAAGAATGGAAAGGAGAGTTTGGCAATCAAATATATGTCTCTGGTTAGAGAGAACTAAGCAGAATGAGGACGGATTACTTCCCCTATTTTATGGGCAGGAAAAGCCATCCATCAGAATGACAAATGCTGTACCTTTATAGGCTCAAGGTCCATCTGTGAAAGTCTCAGGATTTGAGCAATTCAGTGGTACTATTGTGAACTCATTGCTACTTTTCTGTTAATTTGCTTTAAAAAAAATTTTTTAACAGTAGAAAATAACTGCTGAGGACACCAAATGACAGCACTTTTAATAATAACAAAACATTTGAATACCTTAGAGTATAAGTGGGTTGACTCAAACTCTATGAGACAAAGAGACAGATGGTTTTTACTGTCTTTTTTTTTTTTGACAGGAATGGCAAGGAAGGCCATGAATGTCAGTTTGTGTTTGCAGGACTATCTTTGTGAATGGAACAGACAATTAGAAAGAATGGATTGTGTCATGGGGCACATGAAACATTGCAGCGAATGATCAGAACTGAAGAGTAATCAGGAGTAAAAAGGAATTCTTATGTTCACATCAAGAGCTATGAACCATTCAAGGGCACTGCCAGGTCCAAAAGATATTAAAATCCTAATGTGGAAATATCAGGAAAGAATTTGAATGCTGTTGAATCGGGGTGCTTTTTTTCCAGTTGGGATAGAAGAAGCAGGAGAGCATGAGAATTTAAATGTATAAAGACAATCAACCTTATGATCTTTATTGCCACATTAAACAGCAACTTTAGTAACTTCTCTGAGAAATCTTTTCTGTTTGGAGCTTTGCAAATTAACAGGATGCCCAAACTAATCTAGGAGTCTAGAAACAGGACTAAGTGGATATTCTCAAAAGATTGTATTTCAATAGACCTCTCATGCTCTGGAGCTTGGATAGGAATATAATGACTACTCCACTTCATCTTCTAATATCTGTTAAAGACATTTAAATACTTCCTTAGTAATATTACTTCCTCTGGTTACAACAACTGCAGACTGAGACGTCCTGGGAAAATATTCTCTTATCTATAGAGCCTCTGTTTTTCTGTTACTATGAAACTTCTATACTTCATTAACATTCAAATCACCTTCTTTCTCTGCAGCTGGTGGAGAGGCACTTCACTTTTTTGTCCTAGCAGTGATATAGCAGAACCTTTAACCAAGAACAGGATGTGTCTGGAATCACCTTTAGTCTTTAAAGTTTGTAAACTCTTTGGGTTTTTTTAGAAATGTGACAACAAAACAGAGAAATTGTTCAGTAAATAGCTGCAATTAGGAATCATCCTTTTCTGCAACTTCCACTCCTCCCCTTCCCCCCCCAATTTTAGAACTGCTTTTTTAAATTAAGTGACTTTAAACACTAGATAAGGGGCTTTTCTAAAAATGCTTCTGGTTAGAGAAGTATTTTCTTTGTTTAAAAAAAAAAAAGCGCCATTTAAAACAGAAGCTGCTTTCCCTAATACCAGGTAACTTCCCCCTTTCACTCACAGAAATACTGAAAATGGTAATCCTCCATCTTTGAGGAACAAATGAGTATTTTAGACAGCAGAATTCAAGACTTCTGTCCGCATCATCCTTAAGGCTTAGAAAGTGACTTTTATACAGTACAGCAGGGAAATACCTGTTTTAACACCTCTAGCTGATTATTTGGGAACTCCTAACCTAAAGGTTAATATTTGAGCATTCTCAAGCATTATCAAGAATGAATAAACTATTAAGACAAATTTTAATGTATGATACCATTTCCCTCATAAAAACATTACTTTTCAACAGGATAAAATACAGAACATTTCTAGGTCTTGGATCTTAAATTATAGTACTTAGACCTATGACAGGTCACTATTCCATCTTTAAATTACTTAGGTTTAAAATTAACTTTTAATGACTGACTATATTTTTTAAACACAAAAATAAACCTCTTGCATTCCGTTCAGTTTGTAATACCACATTACTATGGTCATTAATGGTAACCTTGCTATTAAATTAACAATAATGGTTGATCGCTTTTTATAACCCTACTGGGTTTTATTTTGTAGAATTTGTGCAACCAATTAATAATAGAAGGATCTTCTTTTGGTGTTCACTTGATTTCATAATTCCTAATTTGGAGTAAACAAAAAATTTTACTAGAATTAGAGACTACCATTTTAAAAAGAGAGTTTAATCTTTTTCTGTTTGATGTTTGTATTTATTAGTCATACTCTCAAATTCTGAAGTTTTATTAAGGCTATAGTATAATTACCTTACTGAATTTGACTTTGAAAAAAAAATGTTCAAATCTATCACCTTCTAAGAGAAATAACATTAAACTGCTATATTCAAAGCCCTGAAAGCATTTCTTTCATGAACACTAAATGCTCTATTGAGCTCCAGGGGAAATGTATGACCATACCTTACACAGACATAACAGCAAATGTTTTTTTCATAGCCATCTAGATAGAAAATTCTCTCCAATTATGAAAGGCTGAGGGGATATGTTTACAACTGAAGCTTGATCTGAAGATAAGGTTTTGGTGGAAAATTATTGAACAATGGTAACAAGGTAAGAAACATGTATAACTTCTGTATAAATTAGAACATGCAGAACCCTTTACCCTTTAAAACCAGTAAGACATTTCCTGGTGGCTGTGAGTAGCTTTAGAGTTACTAGTATCTCAGTAGTTTAAAATTGCACTTACTGTACAGTTCAGGTAGAAGAAATTGCTCCTGCTGCTACTACTACTGTAATTATCATTGTAATCAGTATTACAACCACATATGGACACCTCCACTAATCCCTCTTTTGGGCACTAGACTTGACACTTACGATAAGATTCTCGTTTAACAATGTAAAATAGTTATTCAAGTATTTGGAAAGAATAAAAGAGGAAAACAATATAAAGTGAGCTGCTCAGAACCGTAAAGCCAAGAACAGTAACCACTGGATCAATTGTAGGTCAACCTGATTGCTCAACAAACACAACCTTGAAGGGTTTGTATGTTCTTAACTTATAAATACTTATGGAAAAAAAGAAATCCTCTCTATATGTCCAAACAGAAAGAATATGAATGGCCATGGAGAAGAATGATCAGGAAAAATACAGCAGACCATGGTACCAAGTACTGGAGGTTTGCACTGACTCTCAAGGAGAAACAAGTGCGTGCAAGTAGATTCTTCCCTTTTTTACCAATTCAAACCACACAATTAGTCTCTAGGATATAGCCTCCTTCCATTTGCAGGTGCAGCTCCCTTGAATGCTAATGTCGATCACATATGCTTACAAAGCAAAGCAAATTCCCCTAAATTTCATTGGGTTGGACAGAACTATATTTCAAAAAGCAGCTGTTGCTGGTAGTGTTCAAGTTTATCGGCAATCCTTATAAAACTGCCCCCAAAACACATACTGTACCTGATCTCAAGCTAAGAAGGCTTTTCTCTAAAGAGTACTGAATCACTTTAATGTAGATTCTAATGTTGCCTTACTCCACTTTCAAGGTAGCTAGTAAATTCCGCTTTACTACAGTACTATAAAGATGTGAAAGAACTGTAATAGCATCTAAAAATGAGCTGTTACCACTATACTGTTCAGTTTAGAAAACTCTAAACAGAATACTGATGAAAAATGTTAATGATAGCTTCCTGAGTTGCCAAGAAGAATGACATAAGAGAATTCGCTATATTTTTGTTATAAAATGTAAATTATGTCTTAAAGAATCCACCACCGTTCCAAGAAGTTCTAAAAAGAAGATGTAAACAAAATTATATTTGTTATTTAATGTTTAAAAAGAGCTATCCAGCAGCTACACTTACATACTCAGTAACATCCCAGCAAAGATCTCAGTATTCACAGGTTTTTAACTCCTGCAAACTCCTGTCAGTTTCAATGAAGTACCTCAAAGTACTTAAAGCACCTTGCAGAATTAAGACTTCAATCGCATATGTATATACCTCTAGGCAGTTTGCTTTAGATCACCAATAGAGTCTACATAGACTGGATAAGTAGGGAAATTCAAAAATCTTCTAATAATGTAAAATGTTAGAAATGAACCTCGAGTTTGTGATCCTTTAGCTTTGACAAGGCAGACTTTCTCCTTTACTGTACCCACACTTCTGACCTTGAATTTCAATGCTGAAAATCAATAATGTATTTATTGGGCCACAATAACAAAATTATTTTACACCCCTAGCCAATCTCTAGACTCTGTAGACCAGGTCCATGGCATCACCTCAGTCCCACTACTCATAAATGGCACAGAAGGTACTGAGAAAAGGCAAAGAGAGTAGGCAGTGTATCCCCTGGCATCTCTGCGTGGCAGCTGGTGAGACAAAACAAAAAATCAGATCACTGCCTAGAGAGTCTATTGGCAACTCTCAGTTGCATCTGGGAACAATGGCCCATCAAAGCTAACTACGTATTGTTAACATCCCTACCTAATCCAGGCCCAGCGAAAGAAAAGTACAAAGTCCTCTCGCAAATCCTACCGCCTTCCAATCACTCACATCTTCATTTTCCTGAGTCTTGTAAGCATGTACACTACCACTATCACAGTAGCTTCCCCAGTGCTGTCTGAGGCCAGGTTGGGGGTGAGGGTGCACTCACTGTTGCCAGAAGGCATTTATTCCACATTTGCACAAGCTACAGAGAAGCTGAGGACGTTTGATTTCACACTCCCACCCCATCAGTTTAAGGAGGAGTTAGGGTAGAGCAAAACTTCCCTGAATTGAAATACTGAGGGCTGAGAAACCTCTTTCTGAGGGCTGGATTGTGATTTTTACGGTACAGAATTTTTGAGCTATTGGGTTCTAAGCCTGCACAGTCTTAAGCTCGCAGCTATTGGCATGTTTGACATTTTAAACTATGAAATACCAACCTATTTTGAAATTGTCCAAATCATTAGTTGTGGAATTTTCCTAGCACTTCATGAATACCACTGTTAATTGGGCAATTAACTCGAAACTACAGAATATGCTGTGATGGCATGATATGATATAAGCCATGTAAAAGAAGGAACAGCCAAGCAACTCAGTATGTTGAAAGATATTAATGAAGTGGCAAAATCTGCCAGAAAAATAATAATGGGTGATTTTAACTACCCCAATATTAACTGGTTGAATAACACATCTGTACATGGTTTGGAGAAGCAGCTTATTGATACTATAAATGGCTTCTTTTTGGAGCAGCTCCTTCTGGAGCACAGAGGAGGAGGAGTTCCACTCAGTTATTAATTTGTGTATGTGTTTGTGTAGGAAGCAAGCATGGGTGTTCTGCTAAGCAACAATGGCCACATGACAATGAGTTTGAATCTCAATGATGAAGTATTTCAAGTGGTAACCAAATAGTTAATGGCAGGTGGGTGAGGAAAAACCTATAAACAACAGCCATCTCAAAGTGAAGGCTGTTTTGGAGGAATGGAGTTTATTCACACATGCAAACAAACCACCAGAGTTAAAAAGGTGGGGGAGCAGGGACAGATAGGCTGGCATGTTTCTGGAGTAAAGTGCAAGAATCTCTGTGACCTTAAAGAAACTTTTTGAATGCATGAATTCACCTCAACACTTTTAACAGGACAGAGCATTCAATTATTGTTACAGCTTGCTGCTGAATATTGCACATTCTGAAACACATCTATAATGCAAACTGTGGCAATCAGAATGTATAAATTCAGTTTTGTAAAAATTATAGGAAAAAAAGAATACCACTTATTATCATCTTTTGTTTCAATAATTACATAATTATTCAAGTAGGTTGGCCTGTGAAGAGAATGCATATATGTTATCTAACGTACAAATATAGGAATCTGGAGTAAGGTCTTGCAGCTGTTTTGAAGAATACAGGAAAAAATAATAATAACAGAATGTGTGTGGTTATGTTCCCCTCTGAAAGTTACAGTTATGTCCATAAAAGACATCTTTAAGAACAAGAGATTAAAAAACAACTAACAGAAAAACTAGACACAGAGATGGCAGTAATAGTTACTTCCTAGCTGTAATTGTCTAGGTTATGGGGCTGTGAAAGATCAGAAGTGCAGCTTGTTTGTTCCTTGATCATATTTCAAGACCTGGAAATTTAAGAACATATTAGGTTTCCATACGTGATCAGAAGAATGTTGGAGTGGGCAGAAACCAACACCTGGTATTTCAGAGGCAATCACACATACCTCAATTCATACCAAACAAATCTTTGGGTAAAAGATTCCTTTCAAATACAGTTATACTTCATACAGAGATATACTGTCAGGCTTTAATGAACACAGTAAGGGAGTATAAGGACTGTTTACAAGGGCGGGATGCTACCTTAATATAGAATCAGTTTTAAAAGGCCACTAACCTAGCAATGATAAAAACTTGCACAAGCAAGAAAGGATAAGATAAAGGATAAATAACTGTCCTTTAGTGGATACAGGGAGTGGGGGGTAAGATCCAATATGGTCTTAGGGGAAATGACTTTTCAAAAAGTATTAAAATCTGCATCATGTTTTGGAGAAGGAAATGTTCCATAAAATTAAGACTTTCTAACCATACTTTAAAAATACTGGGTTAAGAAGCAGTAAACTGACATGAAACTTAGTATTGACAAGTACAGAATATTGCATCTTAGAAAGAATAATTTCAGCTGTTTAATTTCACTGCTGGATTTTATATAAACCATAATCACTTGGTAAAAATGGAACAATGACATAAAATAGCAATAGTACAAACAAACCCTACAGACATAAAAAGAAAAGAGAAAATATCATATCTTCCAATAAATCTTCTATTAAGATAGGGTTCTCAAGTCTAAAAAAAATCTCAGAAATACAGGTGAAATAAACGTAACTTCAGTGAACTTCACAGAATTGTTTAATAAACCAAGTACAATTCTGGAAGATTTTTTACTTGTCTCTGAAATGCACAGTGCTGCTTACTTTCCATTCATGGATTGGATGAGCCCAATTTGATATTCATAAAACTTACTTTGCTGCAATAAGATCAAAAAGCATTATAACACACTCCAAAGATAACCACATCTCTGATCCCGTGAGCACCTCAAGTTTTAGGTAGTTAGTGATGAGGTTTTGAGGAGAGAAATTTTTAAGCCTGACATCATATTCCCGCATTTTATTTCAGATCAGTTCATTCTAGTGACCTACGGTACTTTGGATCTTCTGCAGGTCTCAGTCAGACCCTCATCCTTGCCAATTTCCTGATGATTATCATCTCTGTTTCTAAACCACAGGGGCAAGGAGGTTAATACTGAAAATAAGGACTTTGAATGGAGTCTCACATTTTGTGAGCTGCTTCATTGGGGAAGGCAGAATTGAGAGGTGAAACACCAAAAACTCATGTAACCTGCTTTGTTTTAGCAATGGAGAATTGAAATAATTGCTCCCTGGGGCTTTTTGGCTTCTACAGGGAGCATCTTTCAGACTAACTTCAGAGCCAGGATTATACAGTAATCTCTAATAAACCCATAAAGATAATATGGTATTTACACAATTAAGTGTAGCCTTTCAATATTTTATGATGCACAGTACTGAAACCATCACACATGTATTAAGAAAAGCTGCTCCCAGTTCAAATTGATTTTGCTCAATGTCTTGTTAACGTAGATACCCCAAAATATCAATTAGTTATCATTCTGCATGAATTTAAACAACTACAAGTAAAAAATGAACTTTTTCATATTATTTATATTTTACTTGTTAATGAAAGCACTGCCAAGAAGAAAAAGTATTTAATATAAAATTAATTTAGAAAAAAACCCCACTGATCTTTAAAATTTACCTTTGTGTTCTATCTTATCTTTAATATCTGAAAGTAACATTTTAATGGAGGGTTCACTTTGATCATCTCTTTTTAATTAACTTTAGAAATGTGAGTGTTTTACAGTAGATTCTGTAGCAATTTTTTTTATTTAGCTATTAACACTTATGTTTTACTTTCAGCAGACCATAATCAGATTTCTATCGACTTAGGCTTTGGTATATATCAAAGATCTTGATACATCTAGCAAGCAGTTAACCTCTTACCCCATGCTCTCTTGTAACTGAGATTATGATGAATGAGTGGTTAGTTCTAAGCAATTCTGGTTTATGTCAATAAATGAATCAAACAGCCGTTCATACATGTGCATTAGAAAGACAGAGGGAAGATGAAGCTGTCTGTGGACACTTTATAACCCTCACCCTTTAAGTAATGTGATTTGAACTTAATGCTGACATCAACTGTTGGTATTGTTTTTCCATACTATAGAATAAGAAATTCTTTGTGTAATTTACATAGAATGAGAAATACTGTATATACTTTTCTACTCACAGTGTAGAGCTTAAATAAAATTCTCCTTGCAGTTTTTCTAAGATTCTGCAATGACGTTAAGTGAACCATGGCTTTGGTTTTGTGATGAACAATATTTCTTCTAAAAATATTTTGGCCCTGCAAATGCCAGTTACTTGCAAAAAAAACCCTACAGGACCCTGTGTGTGTAGGGGACTTGTATGGATACTTTGCTTCCATGTTCTTAATTCAGCTTCTTAGCACAAACATTTCCGAACACATTCCTCTCTCCCAAGCACTACATGCAACTTCAACATCATAGAGTATTCCTTGGGTGAGGATTTCAACTTTAGTCCTTAGTAGATTTGTAAATAATTTTAGACAGAGGTGGATCTCATGCATTACATGGATCTTATCCAGCACACACAGGAGCAGCACTAGAGCAAGGAGGTCCTCACAACCAGAGCATAACAGTCCTTGGAAAAAACACTTCTAACAGCAGCCTCACTAAATAGTTCAATTTCATTTTAAACAAGTAAAGACTCCATTTGTGGCCTCTGCTTTTGTGCAGCATGTCAGAAACTGGTTGGATAGCGCACTCACCCTCAGTGGTAGTCTCATTTTACTGAGTGCTAAAGAGTCTAACAGCATGAAAACCTTTAGGTGCATATGAATGAAAACTGCTATTTTGTGTAGTTTCCCTCATGGCATCCATTTCATTCTTCATAAAGAATTCAAGATTTCTGTGTTTTATTAGATATCTAAATCCTAGAAGTAGTTTAAATGCACTATTTGCTTATTATCAGAAAAGCTGGCCAAAATTAGTACAATGCATGTTGTTTCCACAATATGAGAAATCTGTATATCTATTAAGTTATTTCCTTCCTTCCAAGAAACAGTCTGTACAGTCAATAGAGAAGCAGCCAAATTAATATCTGCTGCATTCAGAAGGTAAATGGGAACTCAGATAGGAACAGGTTTCTGTGCAAGCATCACTGTGACAGACACTCCTTGTGTTAGAACTAGAGGTCCTTCAGTGACCTCTCACATCACAAGCACACAGCTTTAGAAAAATGCCTGCAAGGGAGTTCATCAGAAATCCCAGCTAGAAGCATGGGGCAGGGAGAGAGAACTTCAGATGCTAAAAACCAGAGCTTTTTCTAGTTTTGATTGGACTTCTGTCCTGTTTTAGCACATGAATGTCCCAGACACCTTTTCTCTCCATCAAGTCCATTTTCCACACCTTTGTCTCTTCAGGTACAAGCACAAAGCCCTGGATGGATGCAGCTATGCATCTATTAGACCCACGCTGGCAAACGTGCATGGGCATCTATGCACCCGGTATTATTTGAGTGTAAAGAAATAGTTTTCCCCCTCCCCTTTCTACTTAACTGACTCTCCCTTAAGTACATGTAACATAAGTATATTTACAGAAGCTTTCTCAGACAAGAAAACTCTGCAAAGCAGGTGACTTGCTTCTGTATTTATTTATACCATATATATATATATGGAATTTTGTTTCTTAGACAATTTTTGTGTTACTGTAATGCAAGCGCTGCATAAAACCAGTAAGATACTGTTCCACTAGAAGCAGATTTCATATTCACCATTCATAAAATAATCTCAAGGAAATAGAGCTTTGAATTGCTGAGAGGCTACTTCATGGTGCGACCACATCATTTTACATTGCTATGTCACAAATGTGAGCTGGGAAGTAGAAAGAAGAGAATAAAGGCCTCTGATACCTCAGTAAATATACACACACACTCACACCCAAAAAAGTATGGTTTTTGCAGCAAATAGAGCTTCTAGTAAGGTATCTTAATAGGAATTTTGAAAAAATCAGCTCTTTATAGAAAGAGGTATGGGATAAGCTGATAAAAACCTCCTTGACCAAAATACTGATGACGAATGACATCTTCTGAAGAGAAAAATGGAGATCCACTTTTTCAGAATTAAGTTCACTATATTTCTTTTCTAGAAAATATAGACACTCTATTTTCACAGGTAAATTAAGTAATTCAGCAGAACATCAGACATTATCAGGTAAACCTGTAAACGTAAACAGTGCCAAAGCCACATTTGTCTTCATTTGCTCCAAATAACTGTGCTTTCTTTGATTTTAACATGTAAATATTCAGTTTAACAGTTTTCTCCTTTTAAATAAGTTGGCACAAATACAAAGTATAAGAATCGGCTTAAAAATAAGATTGCAGGGAAAAAATAATAAATATTGAGTTTAAAGCAAAGCATGCTCCCTGATGATGTGATGATTAGAATAAGTGTTTGAAAAGCTATAATTTAGTTTACCTACTCACAATACCAGTTTTGTTGTGGGTTTATATATATATATATATATATATAGTGTGTGTGTGCATGTGTGTCCCCTAAATGTTTCTATTTTAGGGGGTTTTATTTTTTAATTTTCTTTGGAAAAATATTGCTGCTATTTTTTATTATTTTTGTCTTAAATCCACTGTATTATTGTAATATGTATTATTAGATTATTATATGTATATTGTAAACTATATTATTTTAAATATATTGTTTTCACCATATTTCAATACAGGCTTTTAACTAAGGAGTCATTCTAACAAGACACTGAAGTTTCATGGGCCATTTCATTCCAGTGTTCTTTTGTCCCTCAATGTTTTCACTCTGTATTCGTGTCACAATAAAATATTTACACAGAAACTGAACTACAAGTAAAAAGGTACTTCCAATTGCTGATGTACAAGTGAAATTTGTTTTAAATGCTGTGTTATGAGAGGACATTTATATTGCCATCTGTAACTTTAAATAACTATTGAAGTTTACTACTGGACAAACCTACTTGAGAAGAACAATTAAATAAATTAAACCACCTTAAGACCACATTCTTGAGAAAAGTAACCTTTAGTTAGGACAATTACTCTGTGGGCATAACACAAAAGCAGAAATGTCACTTTTTCCATGAAATTTACGTTTGTATGAATCATCAATCCTGTTTTCTCCTGAACAAAACTAGCCAAATATGATTAAAAAAACCCAGAATTGTCTGAACTGGATGATCCAAGTAATTACATGTTACAGCAGAATGCATCTATGACAAAACTTTCAAAAATTTGAGGAAAATGTTATTATAGCCCCTGGTTGAAATAGCTTTGGTATAGACCTATAGCAGTATTTAGCTGAGCTTCTGTATTCCCGTATAAAAACTATGCACAGTTTCAAAGATTAATCTTCCTAGCACTGATCTGTGCTCTTTCCATTTGGAGTATAGATCAAACAAATACAGTTTAAAACTGCATCCAAATCTTAAAGCATAACATGCAAAAGGAATATGCTTCTTATTAGCATTTTTTAAATGCTGCTATAGATCAGAACCTTCCCCAAATTCCTCATAGATGCAGAGTTTTTGTCTTCCACACCAACCTCCCAAAAGGTTCCATCTTCCACGTTATCATTTTTCTAGAGCCTGTTTGTTCAGCCTCAGGTCCTGATCCTCATTTCATCAACTTCCAGGATCAACACACATGAGGAGGTATTTGCAGAAATCAAGCCTTTAAACTGACAGATACTTGAGGTAACAGCCCATCCCATTAGTCCATGGAGCACAATGAAAATTCATGATGCTGTACATATGACTGTTACTGAACAGCAACAGTCTGTATCTGCTGAATTAATCTATACTACCTACATAATATTTGCAAGTTCAGAGAGGTACAATAGAGATGATTTAAGAGCTAAACCTGTATTACTATAGCATGTATATTTCAATCCTGTTTTCAGTATGTGATAAAACAGCAGGCTGAATCAATGAGTTGTACAGCCAACACTTTATTTTCAGTTTATGTGAACTTAAGTTTTGCATATGTTCCTAAATATATGCTGCTAAATACTAAAATATATCCTTTAATCAGAGAACAAGAACAGTCAGCCACAGTGTTAGTTTCTCCAGTATTAATGCCAACATGATTGAACTCAGAGTAGCAGAGATCACCTATAAAAGATTAGGCTGTGGTTCATCTTGTCCAGTAATTTTCCTTGGCTTCACTGGTAAAGCTGCTGAGCCATGTTCCAGCTCTTGTAGTCACAACATTACTGTAAGGTGTCTCCACTGTATTAACAACTTTTTCTGCGAAAGCCAGCGTGCACTTGTATGATAACAACAGACCATACTTCTCACTAAAGTTTACTTACTTGATTGATCTAATCACACAACCACAGAATGGTCGGGGTTGGAAGGGACCTCTTGAGATCATCTCGTCCAATCCACCTGCTAAAGCAGGATCCCCTAGAGCAGGCTGCACAGATGGGTTTTGAATATCTCCAGAGATGGAGACTTCACAGCCTCTCTGGGCAGCCTGTTCCTGTGCTCTGCCACCCTCACAGTAAAGAAGTTTTTTCTCATGTTCAGACAGAACTTCCTGTGTTCCAGTTTGTGCCCACTGCCCCTTGTCTTGTCACTGGGCACCAGTGAGAAGTGTCTAGCCACATCCTCTTGACATCCACCCTGTAGGTATTTATAAGCATTGATCAAATAAACACAAACATTTTTCAAAGTACTTTTTATGTCAATATTGTTTACCACAGCTTTTTGTTGTTGTCAACCAAGAAAAGCAGATTCCTCAGATGAGGAATCTTTGTATGCACAAAGAGGTTCACCATGAATCTACCATTGTAGTTATTCCATTGCTTTTATTAGAAAGTATACTCCATATTTAGGTATGAAAAGGTACTCTTTGTGACTGATAAATTGCTATTTCCATTTATAGATGAGAAAAATGATGCAAAGAAAGCCTGATTGCTTCCAAAAAACATGCAGTGGTTAAGCCAGGAAGAGTTACAACAAATTCCTCACTCTCAATCCTGTAATCACTTTACATTGCCTTCTCAGAACTATTTTTCAATAGTTATACTTTTTTTAAATGGTTTTATATTATTTGATAACAATATTTTCTTTAAATATGGGTGACAATGCTCATTAAAAAGATACTGACCTGTAAATGAAGGAAACTGCAAATATAATAATAAAACCACATATGAACATAAGAATTTGTAAAGAGGAAGGGTTAGCACAAATTGAACACATTTCCTTATTGAGAGGAGAACCAGACGTATTTTTCCCTGATGAATGTAATTTTGTGAATGTCTTTTTTCACAAGTGAATGAGTAAATATTTATTCATAAACTGTATTCGTGACTTAAGAGAATAAGCTGCATAGATTGGTTTCATTTTTACTACATGCAAGAGGTATTGCAATAATTTATATCATGCCAAGTCTAAGTCTCATTAGATTTTCCTCATGATACTTGACTAAAGCTGAATACTATCCAAAACAGCAATTCTGAAAGCTTTCCGCTTGTTGCATAAATACCTATCTTCCTCACAGATCCTCCCCTCTAACTTTCCCTTTCTTAAAACATTTATGCATAGGCCTAATCCCATTTGCTTTATTTGAACTTGGGCATCCACTGAAACATATTCCTGGGCCACAGTCTAAATGACTACAGACACAGTCATTTTGCTGCAGCCATAAAGGTCAGCTTTCTCCAGGGCACATAAAAATACATTCCCAGTTAAACAGATACTGGTCATCCTAGTGTTTCTTCAATACACCCCTGTAACATTTCCTCTAAAAGTCCTGTCAATCTTGAATCATAGCCCAAATTGATTTCTAGAAGTAATTTTCATCACAACAGAAAGATGCACTGCTATCATTAGCAAGTGCCATAACTAATGTGATACTGTAAGCAACACTGTTCTCTCATTATTATTATTCCTAAAACCAAAAGAAAGCTTGAAATAAAAGGAATATTCAAGCATCTGTAGCCTCTCTGAATAATTGAAGCATAAATTGGTATGAAAACCAAAAATAACTACATAAACCAAAAAACAAATAAAAACCCCACCCCATCCAAATGAACTAACAAAAAGTTTTTAAGCAGTTAGTTACATTTCTTAATAAAAGAACATTCCAAATCTGTGATCAGATTTAAAAATCAGTGACATTTTAAAATAGCTTCCATTCTTCATGCTAAAAGACTATTAGAAAGATGCACACAACAGGAAAATTAATCGATACTTACAAATACACAAGAAAATCAGCCCCAGCTCCCAGAAATCACTGGTAAGTTGCTTTTGAATTCATGAAACTGACCTGAAACATAAAAGGAAAAAAAAAAAGGTTGAAACAAAAGAAAGCCCAGATCTGATAAAAGTTACTTTTTTATTATTATAGAATAGTTATGATTTTTAACTATGAACTAAATAAAACAGCACACAAGACTGTTGTCACTATTTCAGCCAAGTAATTTACACAGAATTTGTTTCCAGGAAGCCAATACCAAGAGAAACAATTATTTCATTGTTCTGCATCTCACACCATAGCAACCCAGTCCATTACGGCTTCTAAGAACTGTCATAAATGCAAGCATGTTTATCTTTTAATAAGGAAAATAGCTGTGAGGGTTTTTTTGTCTGGTTGGGGTTTTTTGCTTGGGTTTGTTTCGTTTTGTTTTCAAGTGTTACAGAACATTCGTTACTTTTTAAAAAATCATTTTGTTAACAGCATTTTGCAGCTTAACTGGTTCAAAACAACATTGCTTAGGTGTGGAACCCATCTAGGGCAAAATTCATACCTAAAGAAAGACTAAGGATTTTGTTCTCCTACAGTCTAGATCCCAGTTAGAAGCTTAGCCTAAGTACAATGCTTTCACTATAAGGCGTGATTAAATCCAACATTCTTTCTCCTGCATACCCTTCAGTTCTAGTTGGAAAGGTAACAGATGCAACTCAAACCCACAGAGCTCGCCTTATAAAATTCTTTAACTAGCACAATGACTCACTTTATGCCTCTAAATATCCATGGTTTCCTCTCTCCAGAACCCCCATGCATTAGAAGGTAGCTCAGTAGTTTATTTTTATTGTTTGGTCTACATACAGCACATTTTTAGTTCTTATGAAAACAAAGAAACTTTGTTGCACAGCCCTTGTTTTCTTTCCAAAATGTGAGGATGGATATGGGCAACATTAAACTGAAAATAGTAATGGAGCCTGGGCAACTAGTTTAGGTCAAAACCTTTTTGTTCTCTGGGAGCTATCTGATTAATTTGCAGTTCATAAAACAGTGGGTGTAAGCTCAGTTTAAGAACGTGTAACTATATTTAAGATGAAATCATCATTTTTGTTAGCCTCCAGTAATCTTTAAGAAACACCTTCCCACAACATTTCTGTATCCTAAAGTGCACCAGCCAGTACTGCACAGTGCCTAGAGACAAGGAGAGAATACCAAACTTATCTTGATGTAGAATATCCTCCTTATTTCATACACCCACCCTGAAGTGCATATTATTCATTCCAACGAAGCCCTCCCCCATCCTGAAAGTACACATTTAATTGTGTCTTCTCTCCTGTAATACCAACAGAGAGTCAACAAATCTCATTTGCTATATCAATGCAGTGTTATTATATATTTTAAAAGCAAGTCTGAATCTCGTTATCAGCTGATTTATGCCATTAGTGTGCTTTGGAGCCACCAATTAAACAAGGACAGTGGTTCATAAGGTCACGGTTAATTAATCTGAAAGAGTATAAATACACTTTAATGCCCACCACCTCATGTAGAGAATTTAGGAACAAAGCACCGAACCTTTATTCTGGGCAAGCAATTAGGGGGAAAGGTTAAATATACAAAATTTTAAATTTAGCTTTAGCACTCTGTTAATCTATCAGGAAAAAAGTTCAGTTTGGTAAAAAAAAAAAAATCCTGCAGAGTATTACGTATAGAAAGCCTTGGTTCTAACAGCAGCAGTACAAGAGAAAGAGAAGGCAGCACAGAGCAAACCATACTCAGTGATCCTGTGTAAATTAAGGCTTGTTGCCCAGATAACACCTCAGAACTGGGAATCAGCTGCAGGCTTATGCATTACATAGCTGGTTGGGGTGGAAAAAACCAAAACCAAAAAACTCAACCCCGAACAGCCCAGAGTATTCAAAATGGTCACATCTGTGCTCGACTGTTGTATTTAGTACATGATACAAAACTGACTTTTCCTTCAGCTACATTCTCTTTAGTAAATTAAACTAGTGCAATCACATCAGTGCTCACTAAGAGCAATAGTCTACAAACACAACCAGAGTATAAGTAAATGGTGGAAACAATGTAATCAATTGGAAATAGTTATGCACAGTGAAAATTCAAGTATGAGATACCTGGGGTTTATATGGAAGAAAATGATACCTGTTTCTTACTGGCTTGAATATTTACCTTGCACAATGCCTAGCTCAAGAGATAGACATAGCTAGCACACACACACAAAAAAAACCAAAAGCAAACCTTGCGACCTAATTAGAAGTAGCTGCTAACTTTTGCTACATTTTTTTTTCTCTTTCACAGCTGCAATCATATATTATGTAGCCTCAAATCACTTGGTTTTTTTCTTTTTAGCTTTCCAGGTAATCTTTCCTTAAACTGAAAAAAATAACTATTTTCTTACCCATGTAGAAAACTCTTTGTCCATCAGACACTATCACAGAGTTTAATACAAAATTTCTATCAGATACATCCTATAAAAGTCATATAATTAATTATAACTTTATTACATAAATAAAATAGTCCAATGACTATTACTATACAGGGCAGTAGTTGTTCCATGTAGATTTTTCTACCCATCTCTTTTTCCAATAAAGACTTACATCATGTTTTTAAAGGTGTTTGGGGGGCCAGTTCTCACTGAAGTTGAGAGGAAAGACCTAAGCCTTGCCTAAGTCTAGCCCTTATTCTACTAGCTGAAGCCATTTACATTTTCATTTTAGATGACTAAAGTTCAGGTGACTGCACAGGTGAATAGTCACATAGTCATACATAAGAACAAAGTTTTCTTTAAAGTATTATGATGATTTAAAAGTACAAGTTCCACCAGATATTTCATTTCAATATTTTGCAGTAGAAATGCTCTCAAAATGTTCTCGGTACCTGACATTTCTGCAGGTATTTCAGATGCTTGTTTGGTAAGATGATAGCATCCTTATCAAAGACTGGCCCTCACAGACCCATTGTGGAAAGGGAAAAATAGCACTATAAGAGCAACCTGTGCTCTGATTTCAGGTACCTTTGCCAAAAAATGTTTCATACTTACATCAGCGCATTGCATGAACCAAATGAAAAAGATTAATGTTTTCTTTTTCCTGTACTATAGCTGACTTCCTGTTCTACGACTGATAAAATGCCCAAACTTTTGACAGTAGAGCAAAAATGCAGGGTGTAAAGACCTGCATCTCTGCACTAGTGATTCCAGTGCTCTTGTACTAATCAGCATTTCGACCTACAAGCTGAAGCATGTCTGCAAGGCAAGAACTGAGGCAAGAGCAGATGCAATAGAGAAGGTCTATATGAACTTGCAGGCTATAACTCTTGTGACACTTGCTGTTGAAAACACTGAGAAGTAACACACCACAGATTCCCAAGTCTTGGAAAGCAGAATAAAAAACAAACACACAAACATCATAGCAACCACCATAAAAACAAGAAACCACAAAGACAGAGATTAACAAAAGGACCTAGGGGTTCGGGCGACCAGCTTTCATTGAAACTAGTAAAGGTTGATGATCTCATTTGCCTCAAAGACTCCATTAGAAGGTTACATTTTAAATGAAAAGGTTTGTGAGAAAGCAAACATCATAGTAGTTTTCATGGTTTTGACAGCTTGTTTGAGCTTGTGGGGTTGTTTTTTCAAAAAAGGAAAAGGTGTCCTAGTATCAGGTAAGATGAAATAAGACCAGGGCACTTCCGCAAAGACCAAAATCTCACAGGCCTGACTAAAAAGAAGTGATAGTAAAGTTAACCATCTCTCATTGACTTGACTAAGGATAACAAACAGTCATCCAACAATTTCACAGAACCCTTCAAAATAACTCACTTTTCAAAAAGCTAAGCTTTTGCTTTCCTTGCAAACAGATATTAACACCAAAGACAACACTGGACATAATATTAGATATGTCCATCAATAAATGACTGTGGGATCTTGTACGCCCTAAGTCTTGTGAAACAAAGAAAATGCCATAAATAAGCTAAATGTAACATAAAATAGACCTCACTTTGCCTAAACACCATTAACACTAATAAATCTAAGAGCTTTTAATTTTCAGAACTTCACAGCTTTTAGAAAGCAGAAATAGGATCTGTAATTAAAATATTCTGATTCTTCTAAGACAGAGCCTCTACAGGTAGTCTGTATTTTCTGTGAAGAGTCACCAGTGAGCATACAGACAGCCTGCAAGTAAAAAATGGAAGCAGTTATTTAGTAAAAAGCATGGCATCATGTTATATCATTTGAGAATGTGGCCTATCATTGTGGGCTGCTGGGACAAAAATACGTACCATTCAACAACTGTTAAAAGCTATTTTCAGAATTATAGCATGATGTGAAATGAGAAAGAAGAATAATACCGAAATGAAATTATATATTTAGGGCCTGAATCAAGTAACAATTTCACACCCCAAAATGTGCAAAATATGACCATTAAAAAACAATAATGAGTTATAAGACCCTAGCCACTATCACAAAAATGAAAGAGGCAGTAGGCTGATTATGCCATCATTGCTCTGGATTTCTAAAAATTTTACTTAATTGAGGTAAAATGGTACAGTTTCAAGTTGATTTAATGAAGAATGTTGTATTTATACATGGAAAACTCTTCACACATGATCATTAAGAAACAGAAAAGTAAACACAGTAATTAAGCACTATAGATGAGACCGTCTACAAAAGAGACAAGGAAATTCCTGTCATCTTCCATTTGGGTCACTTCTCTTCAATAACTGTGGATTGTATTTTACTGCCTTTGCTGGCTTGTTTGTTATGTATTTTCCTTGGTTCTGTGCATTAACAAAAACCAAAAAACAAACACACACAAAAAAGCAACAACCAAACCAAAACAATCACAATTTTGTTTCCCTAATGCATTTCATTTTAGAATAGTCCCTCTGCAATGATGCTTCATTTGGATTTTTTTATTCTATAATAGAGATTGCAGTCAAAGTATCTATCAAAGGAGGAATCAGCACATACAACCTGTTACACAAGTGGCCATTTTAAAACACATTACATCACAGTGAGGTAAGAACAACATAGTGCATACAATTTGGTCTCCACAACTCTATTCAGTCACCGCCTTTGCTATAGACTTTCTGCTCAACCTACAGCAAAAGAGTTTCTTTTCTCTGCTTAGTTCTTTATTCAGAAAAAGGAGCTACTATTTCTTTCTTCTCTAACAGTGACACTTTACAATCCTAGATACCAGAAGCTGTGATGTTGTTCTTACAGAAACGAGGCTCCAAAAAATACCTAAAATAGGACACATCTCCACAGAGTTTTGCAGGGAGATGTGAGCTCACTCTGCCCACACTTGGAGATGACTAGCCACAAACCCACTCTAATCCAGTTTAGCTATGGTTAGCACTTACGTAAACTACATGACTTCCAGTTTAGAGCAACCTCACATCTGCCTACAAAAAGCATGTCGACATACACATACAATAGGTGGTGTTTCTGTAAAATACCTCTTTAAAAAGGAAGCCCATAAGCCTCGCCACTCAACATTTATTCCCCCATCTCTCCCAAACAGGCATCACTCCGTAGTGGCACATGATCTGGCAACATTATATTATATAACTGACCATAAGAGCTCCTTATGATCTCTCCTGTAAAGGCTCATGCATTCAGAAAAATGTCTTCAACAGGCAGCTCGTGAAGGTTTCTCTGCTGTGTGCCTGCATATCTATAAAGCACCCAATCACTACAGGACCTGAGCACAGAATACAAAATTAAGGTCTTTTGGCTGTATCACTTCATAGCATAGCATCAGGTTAAGACTAAAAAGGATTTTGATGAAAAAAGTACTGCACATGTCCAATAACTAATTTAAATGTATTATTATACCTGCCACTAAAATTATACTCAAAACACCAAAACTATCTAATTCACTGTGTAGATGAAAGAAATACCGAAATATGTATTTATCCTTTCATATAAAAGGAAGGGGGCAAGCATTCCAGATCTGATAAGCTCTGTACTCATACTTTCAAGCAGATAAGAACCACAAGACATACACCACACTGCTTGGAAGGCTGGAGGGAGAGGAGGAACTCCAGTAATAACTCATGGGTTAGAGGAGATAGCAAAAGCCTCCTCAGTGGCCCAGGGTAGGCTGGCAAGCATTGCCAGCTCCCTGTTCCCACATCAAGGGACTCAGATTTCCCAGCAGTTCCTGCACCAGCCCACTGCCACTCACATGATACAGCTATGACACAAAACACACTTCTGAACTTCTTGTGAGCTATTGGTCATTTTAATAGCCACAGGCTGGGTCATTCCTAATCAATATGGTTGAATTAAAGAACACAGTGAAAGCTTTCAAAATGGGCATGTTTCTGTAGCATTTGCATACAAAGATCCATGCACTGAAGGCACTACAAAGGCAAATTAAGTCCAGAGCAAAAAGTTACAGCATTACAAGCCCCCAAAAGTATGGCTGGTGTTCCAAATCCTAGCAATTCTTCCAATATGTGGTATTGTTTGAAGGGTGTATCAAATGTAGAGACTTTTACAGCACATACAAACTTCACTTGGAAAGTTACCCTCAATACCTAGAGAAGCAGCAGTGTGCAGAGGACATGGCTTGGAAATGGCATCCAGGGTCACTCTTCAGGGACTCAGATTTGTCACACAACAACGCAAAGACCGACATGGCAGCTCTGGCATTGACTTGCATTATAATATTCAGCAATTTTTTTTTTCTCTCTTTCTGTGCCTCAAATGTACTTTCTCCATTTGGAATGATAGCTTTTTAATCTCTTCCTATGAGTGTACAGGGATGTGAAACCATAACAGGGTCTCAAGGCACTACTGTAAAACAATCTCACCAGAGTTCTCTGAATACAACTTTAACACAAAATAACAACGGGTTTGTTTACTATATAAATATTATCATTATGTAATAATGGCTTTATTTGAGAAGTAGAACACACATACAAGAGCTGTTAACCTACCACATGGATGTATTTTTTCTTGACATTTTTTATTAAAATTATATTAGCAGGTTTTGGCTCCCTTTATCTTTAGTCTATGTAAGGTGTCAGGTTCCCTGCTCTCTCATATTCTGACCCAATGTTTAAAGTAATTTTACTGAAGAATTGGCTTACTTTGTTCAAAAGAAGGCATGGTCTTTCAGCTCACTCATATGACTGAAAAGGGCAGTATAAAAAAAAAACATGTTATTCAAACTGTAATTTTGTCACACAGTTAAGTCTCCTTGGTGAACTTTGTGAGCTCTGTATTGGACTAAATTGAAATTCAATTACACAATGGAATGGAATCACATTGATTTGTAATTCAAATCAACTATCTGTTTTTACAAGTACAGATTAATTTTATCCCCATTTTTTTAATATATTATCGATATATTTTTAATATTTTATCTACAATTGCTGAAATCCTCTAAGCAAATACTCTTTTGGGGGCAAAAAAACCAACAAAATAAAATGTCATGGCTGTGTTTTCCTTGCTAGACAAAGCATCAAGAATTATGTAGAACTGTTAACAGTTAAATGAAAGACTGAGTCACTGCACGTCACTGCTCAAAGGCTGAAGCTGTTGCACACAGAACATGGAAAGTTTTTAGGACACATTTTCATCAGATTATTCCACTAGACTCAGGCTTGAAAACCTACTTAACTGTACTTGTGCTACATTTACCAGATGCAAACTCCTAAGCACAGTTTTGATAGCGTAATAGCTACGTATGGGTAGACAAGGCTTGCAATAGGAACAAGAAACTTCTTAAACATGAAACTAAAGCCCTCAAGCAAAGTGGAGGGAGAGGGGGAAAGTGTTTAGTTGTGAAAGTTCAGTTTTACCATTACTTCCAAGAGCCACAAATGGTAAAACAGCAAAAATGTCTAGCTGATATTTTAGAGATATCAACAATATCTCTATAGCATGGGAATACATTACATATTTAACTTTCCATCCTAAATAAACCATAAAGCACTTGGATTTGAAAATTCCCTGTAAACTAGAGGTTCAACCTGTCACTATTGCAGTGCACTTACACCAAAAAGAAAAAAAAATAGCTGGGTATAATTTTTTAAAAAGAGAAAATAGTCAGATGTACACAAACTCACTTTTTTCCTGACAAATCTATTTTGCAATAAATATGTCAAGTGTGCCCTTTGCTTCTACTGAAACAAGCGTTAATCTAGACAAAATACTGAGGTTCTGTATTGAAAAGAACCATATTACTGAAGCTCAGATTTTCAAAGCTAGTTAAGTAGGACACAAAAATCAATTAGAAGGCCTTAAGAATGTCTGCCTTCAGGTCTACTTCGCTGGATTCCCTGAGGGACAAAACCTCCCTACTACATATCTTGGTGGCATTTTCTCCCGAAAGCCTGAAACATAATAATTATCGCTTAAGTCTTTTTGAAAATAAAAAAAAAAAAAAATTAAAAAATAAAAAAGAGCTCATATACTAACTTTCCCTTTCAGCTCCAATTTTTGAAATTCATTTCTCCTGACACTATAACCAGAGAAAAGGAAGTCCAAGTACTCTCATTTTAATTTCACTTTAGAAGAATTCTAAGTAAAACTTCTTTCTTCAAGTATCCATTCAATTATTGGGCTTTGTATTCTGCCCAAAGTACCATTCTGTTTGTAATTATCTACACTAATCAGAGACCTGAAGACTATTAACTATCACCTGCTGGACAAAAAAAAAAAACCCCAAATAAAAAAATGAACAAGTTTATCTCAACAAGCCCCCAAAATAAAAACTCTCCACCTCCCTTCAATCTCTCCTACAGCATGACTACCTTATTAGTTTAAAAAAGATGTAAAAAAATATATTTCAGTAGGGAAAAAGCACATCTTGATACAGAAATTTGCCTACAACAGTAAAGCTATCAGTTTGGTAAGAATTCAAGATTTGGAGACTTAACCAGGTGAAGGTCTAGTTTCTTCTGATTTTCACATATGACATCTCTAGTCAAAATCTTGGTTTTTATTTTGAACAGTATCTGTTATTGTTGCCTACCATCTAAAAATTTTGATCTATTTTTTTCTGCAACATTCACCTCTGCAAGTTATTTTGAAACCAGACCCCAAATATGTTCACCACAGACAGAAATCCTCACAGGCATCAGAAATCCTCAGATAAGTGATATGACAACCCCTAACTCCAATTTATGTTAAGCCCAGTTACAGGTACTAGCAGTCAAGCAAGTTAAAATACTAAAGCACTGCTTTCTATTAGTCCATCAATATCAGCCCGATGTCCTTAGTCTGTTTTTTGTACTATGTGTAGAGATCACATATTAGTTAACAGTTGATTGTGGAATCAGAAGTGCCCTGCACTTTAGGACAGGTTGTCCTAAGCTACAAATTTAAACCAAGTTTGGGGAAAGGGATCAGCACATGCTGAAAACGATTCCTAGCCTCTTTAGGTAGTTATATAAAACCATATCTCCAGGCATTTACTAGCATTGCTCAACAACTATGAGCCTGAGGCTATCTGCACCTGCCCTCAGCATGATACTGACAGGCAGCGATGAAAAGCTGATGGCTAAAGGGGTGGCTACTAGGTGCTTTGCATATAGTATTTCTAAAATGTAAAAGGAATACTGATCTTAAAAAAAAATAATTAAAAATCACACACTCAAAAAGTTGGCATTTATTTGGATAACAAACCTAAGAGTTTTACAAAATTAACTCATCAACTTGACATGTCTCATTACAAGATCTTATCACTGGTTTAACTAAACAAAAGAAAATGAATGAGGAAAGAAAAATATACAGGGAATAACATATTAAAAAAGAAAGTTCTTAAGGAATGGCTTCAAATATGTCTTGTGCTAAATGAAGGAGCCACTACTGCAGAATTTTAGGGTGTTTTCTCAATTTTCTTTCTAACAAACACCAGAGTAAACATTACAGCAACATCGATCAGAAATCATTAGCACACAAGTTATAACTACTCCCCAGCACCTATAAAGTATGTAGGTGGCTTTCTCTTTTTCTTTTCTTTTTTTTTTTTTTTTGCTTCTTCAACCCAGAAATTTCAGTTTTCTCAGGTGACTATGACATTTCTTTTCTGGCATATATGCCCTTTGAAATGCAGTGCAAAATTTATTACTTATACTTAAGTAAACTTATAGTAAAACTTCCTGGGAAATCAAGGAAAAAGAAAAAGTTTTAAATCTTGGCCAATACCATTGTCAAGAACCAAAAATAATCACCTTAACAGGTCATCTTTCCCACTTAACGTTGTTAATCCTTGTCCTTCTTTTTCTTAAATTAATAAAATAAAATGTTAATCATAGTTGCAATGGTAACACTTGCACGTTCAATTATTTTATTGCTAACTACTCCTTGCTTCCAAATAACTTAATCTCTCTCTTTTCAACTGAGGGCACTAGGGTTGTACTGCAGATTGCAGCTATGTTTAAGATCTCGTTGTTCTCAGTGCTGCATAAATTGTCACAAAGGGTCTTAAAAGTGTACACTTCTAAGAGGGCATCCATTTTGAAAGTATCCACAGACACACTACTCATTGTAAATAAATATACTCAAAGAAATGCATCAAACCCTGGAGAATTCCCCAACCTCACCGGAAGAACGGCTATTTTTGGAACGCCTGTTTAAAACATGGTTGTGCTTCATCTGTCACAGAACGATGATTTTAATGGATCTCAGATTTTGTTTTTTACCCTGTCCCCCCAATGTGATAATAAATCTCTTAGAAATTTTCAGAATAGTGCTGAATTAATGATACCTGATAATTTACCACAAAATCAAACACTACTATTATTAATCACCACAAGAATATATTGCGCACCTATATAACATTTCCAGATGAAATCTTAAACTACCTTACAAGAAAATAAATATTTTAAAATATTACAGTTGGAAGATATTTTCCTCTGTACAGAGTGCCAACATAAAGCCTGTGGAACTTGCAAGTCATAGTATGAGGACCTAGGAGGGAGATGAAGAAATACATATTTCTAATTCTGACACCTTGTACTGGGGTTGTTTGTGCAATTAAGAAACACCTTAGCACAACAAGTCACCTCCATGAAAATCAGGAAATAAGATTCACTCAGTAAGATCAGAGGCAGCAGAATACCAGTCGAAGCCATGTAGAGCTTTGTAAAAATCAGTAGAAATACTATTAAAACATTTTAAAAGTTATAAGTACAAAAAAAATACATTGGTATCAGAAGTCAGATGAATCATGCTGGCTCCGATTCTAAGATTAACTATTCAAAAGTTGCTGAAGTGCATGTACAAAAATTAAGACATAATTATATTTTTAAAAATCTACGAAGTGGCTCAATGCCAGCAGGAGAGTCTCCCATCAATCATACATGATACTCTTCTTGATACCTCTCCCTACCTGGGGAAGCAGCTGTGCTTTACAGCAAGTCCCAACAGTCTTTAAAACCTGGCTCTGCAGTCACAATAAGAGGGTCTGAAAGCATAACCAATTAAGTCCTTCTGGTTTTGTTCACATATATAACAACTGCAACATAAGAAGCAGCATTCTCACATTTTATAAAACTCAAATTTCACAGCATTTAGGTTACACCAGTCCAATCCTACAGAAGCCAAAGAACTTCCATGATAGAAGCAATGGCTATGCTTGGCTTCATTATCTCAATTATGCCTCACCCACGTTGTATTTCAACAAGCTAACCCTATAGTCACACTACAGTCAACGGGGAAACCTTCAATTATTTCAGTGACAATAACAACTGGAGTTTCAGACAAGGGTAATATTATTCTTGTGTAAAGACTGGGAGAAAATATTAACATCACCAGGAGTTAGCAAACATACCGTACAAATGCAAGAAAAAAATAATATGCAGAACACTTCATTCAAATACATACAAAGTGTTCTGTGATTACAGCACACAAATTACCACTATGCTGTTATTAAGGCTGGCTGGAAGGTATTAAAATTTAAAGTCAAATTTTAACATTGCAGAAGCAAATCAATCAACACTTCAAACTTGTATGGACTTACTTTATGAAATCAAGCAACACTGCAGGAGTTATAAAACATGCTGTGTGTCCTCCTAGTTAATTTCTGGGTTTCTCTAATGTTTAAATGCGGCCTGTCCACATTCCTCTGATGGGAAAATGCTCTCAAAGAACAGACCACTCTTGAGCCATCTCAGACATGGAAAATAAATATCATCATTATACATGTGAACCCAACATGTAGGATACATTCATATTGTAGGTGAATTATATATAAACAGCACACTGTGAAAACAGCACGCTGGGAAAATATGAAGCTACTCAAACAAAACCAGAATTGTTCATAATATAATTTTTTCACTTTAGAAACATAATTTGGCACCCTTTCTATTAGGCCAAGATCCTCCTACAGAGAAACTAAGTGGGGTTTATTCAGCTACATGGAAAGAAATATATGGTTCTTCCTTTTCTGTGTCTGAAAATAACTTGTCCACTCTGATAAAAAGTATGCTGCTAGAGAGGTTGGTAATTAAGCCTTTGGAGTTTGCCATTCATTAAAACTTGGTGATCCCACCCAAAGTGCTTCATCATCAGAACCATCTGGTGTTCTTTCTGCACAATTACCAAAATACAGAACATATTTTGACTTGGCACTTGCATTTGGTAGACACTTTAGTCATTTTATAAGCAACAAGACAGTCTCTTGCCAATGCACGGCCTCAAAAGGAAATTTCAACACATCAGAATTTTACTTCTGTCCTAGGATGTCCACGTACAGAAGGAAGAAACGTTTTCACCTTCAGTTAATGTTCTCACCTTCACATACATACAAGATACCGCTTATCAGTTTTGTTACTCTATGTGTCCTCTCTGTGTTGATGATTCAAAGTATTATCTAACAGATATGGGGTAAAGTGAATTGCTTTAATTTTTTTTGAGATGTCTGGCTCTGAAATCAAACTAATGATCCACTGGAAAATAAACTATTAGAGGTAAAAGAAACCAAAGCCACAATAATAGTCTGAAGAATAATATCAAGAATATTTTACTTCAGACTCTTCCACCACATTTTTTTGTAGTGCCTGTGCATGAAGTAATAACATGAGCAGAGCTGTAAATACAGGAAAGTCTGAAAAGCAAAAAACAGGAACATGGACTACTCTTGAATTATATTAGACTTCTTTTGGACTCTTGGTTTTCAATACTTCCAAGAGCATTAATAAATATCTCTTGCAGATTGCCCTAAATTCACTTACTTTACTCATTTCTGCCACTAAAGTTTATAGCAAAAAGTAAAAGTTTCTATGTGGTAATCATGTTATTCTCAGCTTTGTCTGGACAGTAGGGATAGCACAGAAGAGAAAAAAAATATCAGAGTGCTCCCCTGAAATGATGATCAATAATTCTCATATTTCAGTTACCTTTAGGAATTCTGAGATTAGGTCTACATTTAATGTTCCTCACCTACAAGTATTCCATATTCAAGGACTCAAAATGATGGAAACCTATTGAAACATATACTCTAAGGAATTTACTTTGTATAGTGTCCTAGGTGGGAAAAGAATTGCTTCTCTCAAAGATTTCCACTTATTGAACATACATAGTGTTAGTATAGTTGGTGTCAGAATGAGTCAACTGCTCTGAAACCAGTAAAAATATATGAAAAAAGCAACAGGCAAATGATTTTTTTAAAAGTACAGCACAGAAAATAATAACAAATAAATAAGCTGCCGCATTCCACATGGTATGGAAACCTTTACAGTACCACAATAACATTTAAACCAGGAAAGACAGCTTTTCAAATCTAAATGATCTGACAGGGACATGGATTTGCATCCATCAAAATTTTAGATCAGTATTTGGAGAGATACAGTGAAAGAATAACACATTAGATGTAGGCACGGAGAACTGAACAAATTTTTACTAAAAATTAGGAAAAAAGTTCTACGAGAAATCTCTGTGGAAATTAAACCAGCTACCATTGGAAATAATTTTGCAATCCCTCAACAAAACAACATTCTGAAGAAATAACTCTAATGAAATTAGAATAGTAAGATGCAAAAAAAGAGATGGATAAAATACATAATTACCAAAAGAAAAATATGCACAATAGTAAAAGGCAGTGTAACTAATGAAACTGAGAAATTAGAAACAATCAATTTGGTGAAGAGTTCTATGAACGCATACAGCAATCTGAGGAATGACAAACATGCTCATCCTTATTAGACAAGCCATCAGACAGACAAAATGTAATATATGAGCAAGTAAATAAACATTTGACTACATAGAGTGTCATTGTCATTGGATGACACTCCAAAGAGTATATATCTCATCTGTTGGAAAAAACAAACTGAATGTTATATCCCTATTTTTATACAGGATTCTCAGAGCAGACTTCCTAACATCAGAGATTTAAAAAACAAATATGGCTTATTATTTCCTGCAGGTTTTTTCCCTTTAATTTTATTGTGGCTAGCAATAATTGTAGGAAGCAGAAAACTGTTATCAAGTCATATTCTCATCAGCATGACTTTCTTAAATCCAAAGAACAATAGCATTTACTTTCAGGAAGGATAATCAGATTACTGTCACCTGACAAAAGCGTTATGGGGTGTCCCTGTTATTTCAACTCCTGTCATGACTGTGACATGTAAAAAACATGATGTGATGATAATATGCCATCCCCAAAAGGAAAAATCAAATAAAAATGCATAAAATTAAGTGAAAAATCATTCAACTTACACCTTAGAATCTTGAGCAACTGCTATAACATCAGAAAAACTTTCACTGGGAAAGACGTTGGTGCTTTCAGGCCAGTGGAATTAGTATTTTGATTTAAATTTCACAGCATCTAGAAAAGCCAAACACAACGGAGCAGATTCACTAATGTGTTACTTCAGCTTTATTACATGTCAGCTGCACAGAAAGAGTGGAGTCTCTTTTGCTATGAGACAAACTAATTACATCTAATGTCTACATTAAAAATGAGACATCCTAACATTTCCATCTCATTTTTGTAAAAAAATAATCCATATACAATAGGTCTCTATTTTACCTTTTCTAATAAAAGTAGAAGTTTGCCATTTATAAAAGCGATACATTCTGGCAGGTTTTGATGCAAACTGGATACAAGCAATGACATGAGATAGTAGTAGACCTAAATTCCTTGAACATGTTAAGACTGAATTGCCAGCTCTGAAAAACGGACAGTTTTTGCAAAGCATATGAGCTATTCACGAGCCTGACGCATGGTTGTTTTTATAACTGTGCTCTAATGAAAGCAAAAGTTGGTGGATATAAACAAAGTAGGATATATGGTCTGACACTATTCTTACCTACCCATATGGGAGCAGGACCCAGCAGAGATTTTCCAAGTACTCTCCATAAACAAATATATTCATTTCTCTAAGTCTTGACCTTCACAACTTTGAATCAGAAACCAGAATCAGCCCACAAATACCTGCAGTCTGCTTTTGACAGAAACATAATTTTCTTGTTATGCCTTGCTACAGTTATAGATCTGTAACATAAGTCTTGTCAGAGGCTGAAATTTGGCATCACTTTTTTTTTCTACCTTCAACTGCAAACTACGAGTTCCCATAGAAGCCACAGAGGCTGCATTCTGGTGTATCAGGAAAAACAGAACTCTAAGCATGAGTTAACCATAGCCTGTGTATTAAGACACTTTTTAGTAATATAATACACATACTTTTAGTAATATAATACACACAGTTTATGTTGTGATTAAAGAATTAAAAACTAATCATATGTAAAATCAGGCTATTCAAGAAATAACTGCCAAATAAATTGGAATTAGAGCTCTATGTGAACCATTCGATGCTTGCTCTTGCATCAGTGAACTGGAAAAGCCCAGTAAGCCACAAGGCTTAGGCACAGAAGCTGACACTCCAGAAGTGTCCACAATCCTCTCTACTTTAAACAATTAAAACAATCCTGCCATTTAATGTCAAGGAACAAGGAAGGAGTGAAGTGGAAGGAGGAAGGGAAGGATAAGGAAATAAATTCACAACAGTATATCCCAGAAGGATAATTTCTTTCCAGGATATGGTAAAAAAAAAATCCATTCTGTTTAAATCTGAATGCATCTGAACCTCCATCTTGTCTAATAATTAGCAATAATACAACATTTTATGAGAGAAGTTCGCACTTTTTCTAAACCACAAATAAAACCAGCAAAAGTCTGAAAATGATAAAACATATTAATCCTATTCTAATATGTGTTTCTCAACTTTCTGTATACTTCAGAAGCTCTTCCATCACTGTCTGGTTGCAAAATATCTGTAGTAAACTAAATAAGCTATTTTTCACTAGACTCAATGTAGATATTTTCCTGGATTTCAGAACTGCATGTCAGTCACCTGATAAATTAATCTAGAATATCATCAATTGATCCATGTATGATCTCTTTACAGCCAGCCATATTTGCCTTGGCAAATTATCGTGTGGCTCATGCTCTGACATCAGCAGTCTATTTTTCTAGCTACTTGACTGTCAGTTAGAATGAAATTTTCATCAATTCTTTTGAGGAACAGAGGATACAAAAGCTAGCTATGACATCTTTGACAGACCAACTGCTTTTGGGAATAGTATTTTAGTTAACAGACCATATAACTTCCAATTAAAAAACGTGTACACATATATTTACATTCACAGAAACTCACAGAACAACCCTGAATTGAGAGCTATTCAAGAAAAAGGATAATATGACTCCCTACCTTTAGGATTTTAAAATCCCAAGGGAATCTATAAATGCAGTCTGGGGTGGTTTTTTTTTTTTCTTTTTCCCCTTCAATTCCCTCCCCCTTCCTTTTTATGAACAGAAATCCTGTCACACAAAATAATTTTGGACAAAAAACTGCATCCACAACTGCCCTTGACTTTTGGAAACTATTTTTAATACAGAACAAATAAGACAAGATGACCAGATGAACAGAACTCTTTCTTGTGAAAAGGTGGAAGACAATGTAGAGAAGCATGGACACAGGGAATCCTGAATCTGTCAAAGACAGACAAGTCTTTCAAGGAAGAGAACAATGGAATAAGAATATTCAAAACTGTACCAAATTGCAGCAGGTATTTTAAAGTATGTAAAGTAAATCTGCTTTTAAAGTAGCCACTCATTTTGCAAGACTCCATCTTAAGATGACCCTGATTTTCCTAAAGGTGTTGTGCAAAACTGGTTCTACAGAGTCTCAAGTTTAAGCATAAAAACAAAAGCCCATTAATATTTCATTATTTTATGATCTGCTGAAAATATACTGAACAAATTCCTTGAACTTTCAAGGTAATAAACAGGTATAAGGAACAATCGACCAATATCAAATTAATTCAGGTATAAAATTTTAATATAGCTCTGAAAGAGAGAAAAATAAAAGCTATTATAAAGGGAGCAAAACAATATAACTGACACTAAAGAAAACAGCTAGATTATGTAAGAGGCCCAATAAAGAGCAACAGTAGCATATTAGGCCTGTTTCAGGTCCTTTGCAAAGGCTTTACCCTCTAAAAAAGTACAGGAAAATTCACAATCAGGTAGACCTAAAATGTATGATTTTTTTTTTCACAGACACAGATATATGGGATATGATATCTAAATATCTGTTAAATTACAGAAGTAAGAGCACAGGATATTCAACAAATCAGACCAACTGAAATCCTACTGAAAGACCCTCTTCTTCCTGGAAATCTGGACTAGCCAGATGATGCTGCATAAATGGCTTAGCTATTTGCATATGCTACGCACTTTGAGATTGTCTGGTAGAGTAACAGGGTTTGTAGGGCCACAGACCTGATTAGAGGCCATGACTGAGGACTTTGGTAGCTACCAAAGTCGTATAACTTCTGTATGGGCTGCAAGAGATGGTTGAGATGTACACAGTACATCCTTTGATTCTGTTCTTGCCATGAATGCCAGGGAAATACATTTGCACAGTTCCTTACAAGCCTACTCAGATTTGCAAAGCAAATCTGTACTAGCGTTGCTGCTGGGAAGAGCAAGAATGTGTTCAGGTGAAGAATTTTACTCTCTGTCCTTAAATGCATTCAATTAGGCTTGTGCAAGTGATGGTCTGGGATGAACTACTCGCCAAAAGTAGCATTAAGCAGCAAGTCAGTAGCTTCAACTGTATGCAAAAGCAGGTAACAAGTAACCCACAGGTGGGGAATGCATCAAAACTCTAAGCTTATACTTCCACAGGGTATCCCTGATTTTGTCTAGTCTTCCCTGTATCTGTACTACAACTGTCTTTAATGTATCGTTTGATAAAGACGTCTTAAATGCTCTTATTTAACACAGCGCATCGCAGGTACTGAAATAACCGGGAAAACATGTTTTCACAGTAAAAAAAAAAATAGCAATATATGGCCTAGTGATGGTTCAAATCAAACCACAGACCCTTACTTGGTCAGTGCCAATAATATAAAAGATTAAATTGCTGATAGCACTCAAATATAGCAGGGCTTTATTTTCAGACCAAAAGTAGATAACATTTCTCCAACATAAAAACTGCAAGTAGAAGACTTGTGAATTATGAAGGGCTTTCCTTTTTAAACAAATTTAGAAAATCTAATCACCCTTCACAGGTGAGATATTCTGTTTATTCTATGGAGAATCATTTCAGTCTAAATTAAACTCTTCAAATGGTTTTGATGATTGCTGCAATAAGGACACAACAGGGAAAAGATCTGGGAAGTGAATAACACGTTAGATTAATGGCTGACAGAAATATTTCTAGCATTGAAACCACTAACAAAATCAATGTTTGGTTGGGTTTTTTTTAAACAAATATATATATGATTTTTTGAAAGCATAAAAGCTAATGCTGTTTGTCTGTCCTAAGTGAAAATGGCAGTCTGCGCTCTCCTTTTTAAACATCTTCAATACGGACTGAGAACTTGGAAGGTAAATAAAAAATACATGTCTTTTCAGCATTAAAAAAAAAAAAATCAACCAACCAATCAAAAAAAAAAAAAAATCCCACTAGTGGTACAAAGACACCTTCTGGATACCAGACTATTAGAAAACCCTTCCCATTTACCATTTCAAAAATGAGGCCTTTTTTGAGTGTGTTGACCTTGAATAACCAAACACAGAGCAAAGTGAAAATGGCTTGTCTGTTAAAAATTTAAGACCTAAGTCTTACCACAGATTGCTTAGAATCTAAGCAACTCAAAATATCAATTAGATACTGATAAGCTGTTGATAAGACAAGTAGTAACAAAAAGCAAAGAAAGAGATTAAAACAAAATCTCTGACATTCTCCATTTTTTCTGACCCTAACCTCAAACCTCACAGACTGAAAGAATGTAACCATATAGATGCCCATCAAAAACTTGTGGAAAGGATTGTTTCATATGTTCCCCTCTGTCAATCTGTCTCTAAATTCCTACTTGTTTTACGGTGTGATTAAGAACACTACTGCCAGCAGTCATGGAAAATTCTAATATAAAGTCATAGAACTGCACCACTACTGAAAAACGAGTGCAAGATACCCACTACAAATTTTAGTTTTTCATAATGTGACATGCATGCCAGTTCATGACTTAAGCTATCTCAACAGCAAATATATTTTATGAGAAATCTCAAAATAATACCCAGGAATACTGAAAGTCAGGTGACTCAAAAACAGCTATCTGAGGCACCCTATAAGTCTTTTCAACCTATAACTTGCTCATCCCAGCACTAACACTTTTATTTTCAAGTTAAGACTCAGTGAACCTTTACATACTGCTCAAGGTAAACTCTAGCAAAACTCTGTCAAGTGTCTTCTGTAAGAACCATTTCTCTTTCTTAACAACATTTGCTTTCCACAGCAATGTACCACCTCAGGTTTTCTTGTACATACCAAGCAGTCAGCAAATAGGCTGAAGAAAAGGGAGACCAAGAGAGGCTCATTTCACCTCCTTGGATAATGCTCCTATGGAGACTATTTACTAAAGACAATGCAGCTCCAGGCCACACCATTTAGCCTCCTCTGTAATGAAGTCTCACAGAAATCATGGTGTTCTTGCTAGTATAGTTGAAATGGGCACACTGAGAAGGACCAGATCCTGACATACAGAGTTTTGCACAGCAACGTTCAGTCTGCTGCTAGTCCGGAGAACTTTGACAGGTTTATGGACAAGATGTGAGCTTCATTGTACAGCAAGATCCCTGTACTCTTCATTAGGTTAACAGGGAACACAAGGTATGAGCCAGTTGACAGACTCAAAGCAGAAGAGCTGAACTGCAGCTTCGGGTTAAGCTTTAAGGGAAGAGAAGAAACTGAGGGTAAGGACACAGGACATTGCTCTTGCTAGTGGGACAGCTTGTAATACAGAGTTTCTGGATGATGAGGGGTCCAATTTTCATAAGGGTCATAGGTCTAAAGTTACTACTGTACATAATTAGGCAATAAGAAGCTTATTACGTGCCTGATTGAGTACCTCATAATCAAGGGCTTGTTCAAAAGCCTGTTTAAGTCAATAGGAATCTTTCCAATGACTTCAAAGGGGTTTCTGATCAAGCCCTGCCTACTTAGTGTCATAACTCTCCCCGTGTCATAACTCTCCCCGTGTCATAACTTAGCAGTTGCCATCAGGAGGTACTCAGTCTCATGGCTTAGCCACAAAGGTGCTGGTGAGAGGACACTTTAATGACAATTGACCTCATTTTGTAACTCCAGCCCACTGCTGATCGTCAGTACTTGGCACATATACTTGGTCAGAAGAGTAAAACAAAAATATATATCATATATCATTGATTTGATTTCAGGAAAAGGGTAGTGCTGAGAGACCTCTTGTGTTAACTGGGTCTAATACTTGCTGGTACATGTACAACATTGACTATCGGCATAGAACACAGAATATACACATGCATTGCATGCATTTTTTCAATCCAAACAAAAGAAATGGAGGAATTACAAAGTTCCTTCTAATACATACTTATGTTATTTAAATATTTCCCTGACCACTAGACAGTATCACATAGCAATCATTTATATCATTACATATTTCTGCATACATATTAATTCTGAAAATGCATGCTGTGTGGCCATGTTGTAACTTGTCACTGACAGATATTGTGGAAATCCCCCTTATTTCATGGATCATTGATTCAATGTATAAATCCTTCTTAGATTTCAAGCCATTGACCAGATAAACCGTAAGGGCTCCAAAGGGAAAGAGCCTTTCTGGCCTGTTGAGCAAATTCAGCAGTAGCACATGTACTTCAAATCCACATCTGAAAACTTCTTTGAAATTAGGGTCCTGATCCTGCAATCCTTATGCCCATAACCCATAAGTCATCCCAATATAAGTCCAATGCCTTTATCAAGCATCCCTAGAAAAAAATTTATATTACATGTTTGTTTCCAGAATCAAGATCTAAATACAACTGGAAGAGTAATCTCTAGACAAAATTTAGCATTTTAAAATTTTCCACTCAAAATGAAAAAATACTATGTACTACATGAAACAGAACAAAATATTTCTTTAAAATAATTACAAAATGGAAAATCTTGGATTTGTACATACCAACTTTAATTTGTGTACTCTCCTAACTTCCAAAACATCTAATTGGACTTTCACACCATCTTTGATACTATTAAAAAATCTAATGTTTTAAGACAAATCTGCAAATTTACAGCTATGTTTCAGCAGCCAAATGCATTTGAAAGTGTTCCTGCTAGCGATACGGACAATGCACTTACAATAATATTTTGCCTTTTAAGCATTTTGTTAGATAACAGATATTTTTCATCATTTCAGATCTGAGGCAAATACAAATTCAAACTACAGAAACATAAATGTGATTTTCTGTGGTGCTGGCACACTGTTATTTTCCAGATCACCCTAACATGAGGTAACTATTATCGATTGTGAAAGCACAACAGGTGGGTCACATGAAAGGTCACATTGGTTTTGTTCACAAGGCCAAACAGCAGGTTTTCATTATCCTTAATAAAAACAGAAGCAAGTAATAAAATATATCATTGCAATAACATATCTCCCTGTTCATATGCAATAACCTCATACATTAGATCCTACCTTTTCAAAACACTGCTGTTGGCTCCAGCAGCATGATTATTTTTGCGGTTGCTACTTATAAAAATATTATAAATCATAGTTCTACTTGCAAATTTCCACACTGTTCTTTTGAACTGCTTTTTGAAATGTTTTTCTGAACAAACCTCCTCAAAGCATAAGTTCACATAGAAATATTAAGCACTTTAAACGGTCAATAAGGTGGCAAAGATTTTTAGTAATTCCTGTCATTAGTCTAATAGCAAATCATGGTACCTAGAAGTAGTTAGGCACCTTGTTCAAATCCTGATGGTAAATTAAAGTAGAGTCATAACTCAGACATGGTATAAAAAAGTCAAAACATATTAGATCCTTTCACAACAGTCTTCAGGATAAACTGGTTGACCAGCTCCATTCTGCTTGCAGTACACACGATATGTACGCATACACACACATATCTCTGCTCACATCAGTGCACCAGCGTGGACAACAAAGGTTTATAATTCAAAGTGAATGTAACATATTCTCACCTCTACTGAAAGAATATTTGGTCACTAAAATTTCTCTCTCATATGTATATCATCCATCTTAAATACATTTCAATTCAAATTAAAGGCAGCCTGTGTTTAAAAACATCAGGCAGTCACTTTTAACATCCATCATAGATAAATATATTTTACCTTAAATTTTACTTTTATTTATTTATAAATGATGCCTAAATATTTCTAGGCTGAATGATAATCGGTAAATTGGCTTTTCTCTCCGGCTTCTAACTAGGCTATTCTCTGATGTCTTCTTTTGCTCCTGTGCATCCCCATGTCAGGATGAACATACCTGGATATTACATAGATTTTTTAATTTTTTTTTTTTTAAATTGCATTTGCCTAAAACATTATTTCCAAAAATAATATGGGTTACAAGCATCAGTAGTAACAGTCCAGTGCCTTGCCATTAATATCTTAACAACAAAGAAAAGGTCTGCTCTTGAAAGCAGTAACTTGTTATCTGAAAGCAACACGTGTTATAGGAAACAGCAAATGTATGGAACAATGTATAGCTATCTGCAAATGCAAAATACTCCTTCTAGAATGACTTTTGAGTTTAGTTTCAAAAACACAAGCTCTTTATCAGTCTGTCACCTAACTGTGCAAAGCTCATCTTGGGGCATGTTGTGTCTGCAAAGTGACTTGTACACTGACAGCAAGGCCGTTGCAGCCGATGCCAAGCCTCACTCCCTGGAGCCCCCTATTCCTACAAGTTTTAGGGCAATGCATTTCTTTTCAGAGTCACACCTGCTGACACTTCTAACAGACTATTTTGTCATGTGCTTCCTTAAGAGGTTTAAAAAAAAAAAAAATCTTTCTCATGATTTGAAAATACTAAGCTGCAACTTCACACTTTTTCACACCTTAGTCCTCTCCCTCAACACACAGCTTTATGTGCTAATATTAAAAATCCTAGAACATAAATCAGTAAGTATATTTCCATGTTGGATGAGGCAAGGGTGCAGAGGATCTCAAGCATTTTAGGTCAGGAAAAAAATGTCTCCCCAGTTACAGTATATCCTAAACAGACACAGACTGTGTGGTGTTCTACAGTTTACAGGGTATGCCAAAATCTTTATCTATAAAATGCTAAAGTAAAAGTAGTGGCAGGTAAATAATTTAGTCATGAAAAAAATGCATCTTGAAAGCATAGTTTGACCAAGCAGAATGTGTTTTCTTTCTGCTTAAGCTAAAAATTCCAAGGAGTTATTGCAATTATTCCAATCCATTTAGATAATCAAATTTGTATTTCACTTTTTGCTTACATTTCTGTGTGCACTGTAATGAAAACAGTTTTGAAAAAGAAATATAATATTTTAAAGTCCTCTAATTGTCTCTGTGAACTTTGGAATAAATAAGTTCTTTGACAAATTATCTAAAACCACAGTGATAAAGCAGTAAAAAGGCTTTTTGCTTCCCATATCCCAGGAAAGTGTAAAGCTAAATGAACCAAATCTATAACATGGTATGTAGCTGACATTTTGTAAAGAAATCTTAGCGTAAAAAAATAAAAACATTGGTGGAAAATTTTCAATGTCAATAACATGATTTATATGATTTACGAAAGGTCAGACATTTCTGGACAATCATTTGAAAGATTTATAATATTTACAATTCAGCTATTTCTACATCTTCCATGGCATTGGCACGCTAAATTGCATATTTAGCTGCTTTGGTGCTCCTATCAAAGCTTTATCTACTTTGCAGTTAAAATGAGGGACCTACGTAATCAGGTACGGTCCCATCTGCACTATAGACTGCTCCTCTGAGAGTCTGCGAGTAATCAAATTCGTGGTAAGCGTAGGGGAAATTAAAGATAATGCTATTGTAAAACTGGCACCTATGGTAGCTGTTTCTAAAACATAACTGGGGAAGCAGCTGAAACAGGATCACCTAAAGCAGGATCCTCAATTCTTGTGTAGGCACCAAGTCAAAGGTGGTCTGATTTTGAAAGGTGTTTGGCAAATATCTCTGCCTCAGTGATTATAAGGGCAAACACCTTTCAGAAAATGACCATGTCCACTTTGAAGTCTCAGCATGAATCAGAACTTTAGAGATTCCCACTCTGAAAAAAATTATCCCAGTGTCCATGGGATCATTTCTGCATGACTACCCCAACAAGCATTCACAGCGTGCAATTGGGTATGCCCCAAGACCTTCCCTGATCAATGCATATCACTGCAGACTCTTTTCTGCCACCCATCCCAACCTCCTCTATTTTCATACAGGAGTTTACACACCCCTGTACTTAGCATGTTTCTGATCTGACACTAATTGGGTTTTTTGGCTCAGCTTTGAAACAAACTGCTGTCTAACTCAAACCTAGCATTTCCTTTGGTATCACGCACATGCACGTGCCCACTCCTGCACACACTTTGATGCATATGTACTATATAACCCATTATAAGGAGAAAGAACAACTCCCCCCAAAAATATATGAAGACAGATGACAGACACCTGTTGCGTTCAGTCCTTCTGTAGTATATAAGATACAAACTGAAGTGGTTCTGCATAGTTCTTATTTGTCTGTCCCACTTCACACTGAGAGCTACAGGCATAAATGGCTAGTTTCAAAAATAAATGTTATTTTTCATCTAACAAAAGAACTGGCAAATTGGACTAAAATTTCAAAAAAGGTCATGAAAATCTGGAAAAAAGCCAATGCGTTCTGCATTCAAAAACTGCAAGCCCATCTCACAAATGTCTCCTCCTCCCTCTCACTTAAGTGTTGTTCTTAGTTCTCAATTACATTTTTTCAATAGCAATGAAAGTATATGCTAACATGACAACTTTGTCCAGCTGGAAGAGCCATCTACAAACAATAAGACCAAATAAGAGGCTTAGCCTTTGGATTTTACTTGTATGATTAAAATGTAGTGTCTATAACCTTGATAGCACTGATATACTATTAATTAATTCCCCTAATTCAGGTAGCATATCCATTGACTTTAGGAAATTTCAGATGTGAGTCAGTATAAGAAATCATATTACATCCTGTTGATGATGAAAAAAAGAAAGGAAAAACCTTTGTACCTACCGAATTGAGCTGTTGTGATCTCAAATCAGTTGTTCTGCACGTACGGATATAATGACAGGAAAAAAAGTAATTATAATTAGGTGTCTATTTTGATTTTTCTCTTCATAGTATCCGTACTGAATGTCATTTGATTTTAACAAACTACAAAGTCATTTCAGGCAGGCACTGTATATCCGTGCAGTTACCGGTCTACTTGGAGTCTCTAGTTTGTTTCAACAATATTTTTATATGCAAGCATTTGTATGTCTTAAGGTCTAAAAAAAAAAAAAAATTGAACACTTAAACAATATAGAGACAATTCAGAAAGGCAAAACAAAAAAATCACTGACTTGTGCTATGTATTAACAACTGGTTTTGAGGGATGAAAGTAAGGGAAAATCTCTCACCAAAAAAAAAAAAAAAAACCAAAACAACCCCACAACTCAGTGAGGCTCAGCTCAGTTAATGGCCTGATTTTGTAATTGGAGCTACACTACAGTTGAGTCATGAGCCCCAAAAAAGTCTTATTTGACTTTAACAGGACTCAAATAATGTGCCTAAGGGCCTGTATCATATAAGGAGGACATTCATGAGGACTGAGTCCTTCATTTTCAACAGAAGACTTTATTGAAATTAAATTTCTAGTACTAAGATCCCCAGTTTGCTATTCTTACTTGCCTGGAAATTTTCACTAATTCAACTTCATTGGCAGCAAAAAAGCTACTCTCACACTCTTTCATTACCAAGAAATTGATAAACTCTTATCAGTGAATATTCACACCACATTGTTCAGATATCTAGCATAAATGCCTAAATTAGGAGCTAGGGCTTTCCCTACAGTTACTGATGTTCCCAGAACCATAAAAGAGCCTGAAGTTAGATAAACTGTACATACTACACAGAGAACATTTTCATTTGTAAGGCAATCAAGCTTCTCAAGGAAAAAAAAAAACTCAGGTTAAACAAATGGAATATTTTTATAAAAAGAAAATCCAGAACTTGTGCACAGAGGTCAGGATGTGTCTAAGAAATATGGTTGAAGAAAAGTTACCCTTGGAAGCTTCACTAAGTTTTAAATACAGATTCTCATCATAGGATGTTCAGATTATTACTGAAGATTCACCACTGGAGAAATAAGTTAGGCAAAGGAAATTAATTTAGTACTGATGAAACAGACTATGATAATAAATCCATCAACCTAAGGAATGTTTTCCCAGAGATAGCAGTAAGAGTCCAAATACTCTGTGGAACATTAAAAAAATACTAAAGGTGATAAGAAAAAGATATTTTAGAATTGCAATGGTAACAAATATTTGTATCAGTAGTCATAAAATATTTTAATAACTTACATTTGTTACAGTAGCACAAAGGGAAAAAAAATGTTTCATTAGCAATTGTATTACAAGAGTATCCAAAAGTAGTATCCCGTTCATTAGAAAGATGAACTACTTTCCATGTCATATGCATACAAAATCCTGTCATTTGTAATCTGTACCAGGCTCTCTGCTGGCTATATCAAGAAGCTAACTTAAAATTTTCCAAGCCAGTACTGGAGCTTCTTCAGTTGTTCAAACCGTGTTCAATACTTGTGTATCACTGCATTGTTCACAATACCACCTGGGTTATCTGTAAATAATCATGCCTGTGTAGATCTGAAAATTAAAATTAAGATGACAGCTCTACCTTCCTATCAAGGCCAGTTGTCAATGCCACCATTTTATAAGAAGACAGTGTTCATACAAAACTGTTTCGAAACACAACTTTAGAAGTTGCACAGTTTATATTTTTTAAAATGTTAATATGGTGAGATGTAAACTTTTTTCCTAATTCCCTGCTCTGTTTCCTCAAGTTAGTGATTTTACTTCTGTACCCTACTGTAATCCAACCTTAAAATACATGTCAGATGGCTTCCTAATCCATGAGAGGCTTCCAGGACAGCAAATACTAAAAGTATTTCCAGGCTAGTTTTGCTTTCCACCCCACCTTCGGTCTGATATCAGCTTTTTTGCAGAGCAAGAAATTCAGTTCTTAAATGCTATGCCTCGTTTTCTTCTACAGGCAGTTTCCAAGAGGTACTGGCATCAAGTAAGTGGCAGAACCCCATTGAAACTCAGACTCAAAATCTTCACAATGGTATGTTCGCTGTCTTTTGACTTTTAAGCTTCTACCTTGTTTCCTGAGCAGCCAAATCTTTTTTTAAATTAGAAATACTGAGCAGAAGATTACAACCATCCTTTTTAAGCGTGTTTCCTATAATACTCTCTTTACCAAAGACAGATTATCTGACCAAGGCATTTCCTTCTCTGTTTGTCTGGCCTAATCTAACAAAGACAACAAAGCTGGTGTAGTAGGGGTTTTTTCACTGTCCCTGACTGAATGCTGCCTATCCCAGTCCAAGAGGAAAAAAAGTCAGACTAACCCTAACCTACTTTTCTCTAGTAGTTTTGCACATGGGCACCAATTAAAATATTGAATCCATGAGTTAAATAGGAGGTTTCTCATTCAACATTAATGACAACCCCCACCACACATTGCCTAAAACTTAAAATGCATCTGTTAAAAAAAAAAAGAATAGTTTTTAGTATCAGCAAGCATGTTAATTGTAGTAAAATGAACAATACTGAAATTGTTTGAAGATGGAATTAAATTTAATGAAATTCACAAACAAACCCCTTTTAGAAAGTAACATTAGTTTTTTGAACATTAAAGAGAAGCTCATTATATCAAGACAACTCCAATGTAAAAGGCAACCCGACTTCAATCACTGCATATCTGCATGTTAATGAACTTGCTGTGTGCAGCAGGGACTGAACAGAGTAAGTAATGGGAAGACTGTCTTAAAGCATACAGTACACTTAAAAAAAAAAAACACGTCACCTTTAATCAATGAAACACCTTTTCATTCGTACCTTAATAGCAACTGAAATGATTTCAAACGTAACACAAAGGGAAGATGATACTTAGTAAAGGTTTCTTTAAGACATAACATTTCTTGCACATTCTTTCAGCATTCACATGCTGTCAGCATCACTGTAGCAAAGACTTTCAAGTTTCAGCAGACAGATACCGCCTAGTACAAAGTCTTTGTCATAATAATTTCATTGCAGCCCCCTGATCAAACATCTAGACAAATCTGAGACTGAAAAGTGAGAGCTAACCAGTGACCTTTGATTAGAACCACAAGCACCAGTTTTAATAAAATGCCTCATTCATTGCCTTCCACTGCCAACAAGGAAGGTGTGTTTGAGCTTGAAAAATGCAGTCAATATACCATTTACACCCATATAATGATTCCTATTATTCACAGTTAGAATTTGTTACTGTAGCAAGTGAAACATAGACATCTTAAAATAGCTAAATGAAAACACACTGACAACATTCTACCTTTAAAATATATTCAGGAGTCTGCCTTTCTGTTGCCTGCTGCTGGCTTTCATGTCTTGCTGATCGTATTGTAATAGGGTTGGCTTTTTTCCCCCCACAAACCTTCATTTACACAACATTTGGTTTGTTACTATTTCTCAAAATCTGTGACTGTTGGCCAAGTCCAGTTTTAAGGGGCCTTCAAATTTGTACTTCACTTATGTAACAGTGCCCCATTCAACTATACGTTTATAAAGCTGCCTTTTTGTATATTATACATGAATATTTATATATTAAATTTCAAAAATCCAACTCACTTCTGGTGCTGAATAACCTAACAAACTTTGAGGGAAGGTTGTAAAGAGACTTCGCAAACTTGAGCAGTTGCTTAACATACATTTTTGCTTAAAAATACCCAAGTTGCTGGTCTCTAATACAGATGTTCAAGAAAATACAATTAAAATCCATTTCACATATTTGTGCTTTGGCATATTAGGCAAGAGGACAGAAAGGGGGTCTTATCACATTTATTTCCCACTTGAAAAGCGAAAGTCTTAAGCAGGGTAATAAATATTCAAATGACTTTGCACCACTGAGCTACCATATCAAGCTAATGATCTGTACTCTGGAGCTCTATAAAAAGAAAGCTTACTGCCTGCCGTCACCTAGAGGTGTTGCTGTAAACACTGTGGGGGGATATTCTCCTCTCAGTGTGTGTGCGCGTAACTACACTTAATGTTGTTTTCAAGACAGAATATATTGCTGATGGAGTCGTAAAACAGAGAGACAGGATGAAACACACGCAGAAAAATGCAAGGACAAAATGAATTAAAAGAAAGTTTCTGTAGATTTAACCTAACTTCTTTCTTCACTCTGCTATGAAGGAGTGGGATTGCGTTTCAGGCCTCACTTGTGCAGCCACAAATAAAAGAGATGCAGATGTCATACAGATGGTGGGAGCTCATGGCTAGCTAACTAAGAGCAAGATGGGCAAACTCCACAGCCTGCCAGAGCCTGCTGTAATCTTGGATTCCCCTCTAACAGAGCTACTGATGTTATAAAGTGGTATGGCCCACTGCATAAGAGAGCAGTCCCCTTCAGGCAGGAAGAAAACATGAACAAATGACAGATTTGTTATGAACAGTCTGCATCCTTGCTAGAGCATGGATCAAGCAGACATATGCTCCATCAAAAGCCATGGAGAAAAGGCAGCTCCAAGTACATAAAGACCTATTTCTAACTGCATATGTAATGGTATAAAAAGTCTTATCTTTATTACAAAATATTGCATAAGAAAAAAAAAGAGAGAGATGGGCTGCAATTTAAGCATAGCCCTGGAAATGAGCCATATCTTCCAAGTTTGAATTCTGGCTAGGACCCAAACCATCTTGAAACCTTCCTGCTTCAGTTTCCCAACTGGAAAAGTGAGAATAAACATAGTTGCCTACAGTATTTCTCCCTAAAGAGTGGAGGATTAATTAAACACAGTGTACTAGTATCTTGTCTATTTAGAAGCTCCAGTGTCCTTTATCATGTCTAAATAAACATAAAAACCAAATAGCAGTCATGCATATTCTCTCTTACATACATTCACTTTCTGACCTACAAAAGATTTTAGACATGGTTAGGTAGGTGATTTAGAGAAAAAGTCTGGAAGAAAACGTGTGGAAAAAGCACATAGAAACAAAAGTAAAGCTCCTCTGAGGTCCACATTTACTTTCTTCTGAGTCTTGCTCTTACAGAAGCACTAACCTCCTTCTAAACCTGGAGGAACATGCCTGTCACCAGAAACCTTCAGGTACCTCTCACCAAAGCCAGCAAGGGTTCAGATGACAAGTAACCTGTAACTGGATAGCCAGGGAGGGTGAAAAATTTTGTCTCTCCCCCAACGCATTAACATAAGGCTGGATTTTTTCTGTGTCTGCTTTTTGTTCTTATAAAATGTGTAGCAAACCCCTCTAGCCCAAAGATGGCTTATGATGCTTCTTGCCTAGCATAAGCAGTTTCTTGCCAGTCCTTTGGGCTTTTAAATCAGTTGGAAGAGGCAATGCTCCATTCCATTATAAAAATAATATATTATTAGATATCAACTTTTGACCTATCATAATTCTGTCAGGGCCTATTCAAGTTTACTCAGCAGCCATTCAAACCCATGACACCTGAATCAGTCTTGGTTTCTCCCGCACCAGGATACAGCTCAAGATCTTTTTCAACCTCAGTTCTGGAAGACGGTGTACATAAGTTTTCACAACTTTCTTCCAGGAACTGCCTACAGTATCTCCAGTGTCTCTGGCACCTCCAAAAATAGGAACCCTTAAGTGGCCATTCTCCATTGATTTTTCACTGCTGGCAGACAGTTAGAAGCAGAACTGCCAGAAAGGAAAAGAGTCCTGACTCTATGAACACAAATGAGATGTTCAATAAGAATGAGCAGCTAAGACAGACAAGACTTTTGTAGTATCTAAATGACCATTTGGGAAAAAAAAAAAAAAAAAAAAGAAAGAAAAAGAGAGAAGAAAGAAAGAAAGGAAACAGAGGGGAGGGAAGACCCTTTTTTTGTAATGTTTCCTCATCTTCCAAATGATGCGTTCTGAACTGTCCAAGAACACAAGTCTAGCTCAAGCAAAACATATATGCAAACACTTTGCAACTACAGAATCAGATTCTTATTATCCAAGGCCTGAAAGACCCTATGAAAACATAATAAAGGTTTACCATCCAGATTCATTATGTATTTGCCAAAGCAAAACTGAGTGGCTGAGAGAAGAAACTTTATCACCTTCTACTGCAGTTTTCCTGATTGTATTCACACATTTTAAACAAGCAAGAAGAAACAAACGCAACTTCTCAGAAGTGTTTTAACTACTGTGGAGTCTAACAAAAGGCAGGGAAATCTAGAGCCATCTATCTGAAGCTGCCAAGGGATACTGTCTATGTTTGTACATGCCACACTTTTGATACAAGCCTTTGTATTTCTTGTTTCCATCCTTTAACAGGAAAAGCTAGTGACAGACTAACCTATCAGAAGGTTGGATTTCCTAAGTTTTGTTACATGGGGTCCAAGCAATCACAGACTTTAAACATATTTTGGATTTAGAATAGAATTAGTCTTTGTTTCCTCTAGATAATTTAAGAATTGTTTCATGTACATTCACATGCTAGACATTTTTCAACTTTTCACTTGCAGACAACTAAATATAATGGCTGCTGTAATACAATATAATACTACTATTTGTTTCTTTCCTGGAACTGCTTGGCCTTTACATGAATATTGCCGCCAAAATGGAGCAAACCAGATTGTTAAGCATTAGCCCTAAGTTAAGTGGTAACATGATCTATTTAGTGGCACACTTATCAAGTCAGTTCTGCTGCTGTTTATTTAAATAGAAATTGAAATATTAGCTGTTCAACAAACTCCAGGCATTCTACGCAGGAAATTGAGAGGACTCTAGACCTTTCTATAATGAGAGAATTTTTGACAAGTGTTCCCTAAACAGTTTCCTATTCTGAAGTACAGTAACATCTCTAATAGTCAAGAAAAAAGCATAACAAAGCTACAAGAAGAAAAACGTAGCCAGTATAGACACAGTGCAGACACATTCAAGTAATGATGCTTGCCAGTGTAACAAAAGTCCTTGGGCTCCGTGATTACAAGCTAATGAAAGGATACTCTGTCCAAAATAATAAAATAGCCAAATGGCTTCCTGATAGTACATCCTGTTTGCTAAAAATTTGTTTCTAAAAAAGCAATTTAGCATCATACCTTTTAAATTACGAAAGAAAAGAATTCTACCTACAATCTCACACTCTCAAGGGCATTATAACTATTGATGAACAAATACTTCAGACACAGTAGCTAACCAGATTTTGTCATGTATCTTTGTAAACACTTTAGAAATTCTCTGCAAGACACAGCTTTACCATCCACATTTTTCTTTCTTTATATATACTTTAAATGTTGAGATTTGAGATTATAGAGCTAAAGGATAATTTTATATTCTACTGATGCCACCTGTCAGCAAGTATTTCCTAAGGGTAGTGCCACTACTCCCAGAGCTTCACACATCAGTATAAAGGGTTGAGTTTTCATTCTAAACTATCTGCCTCTCAAGGTTCAGCCATAAAGATTTTGATTTGCTGATAGGTGTGTTGCAATGCAGGAAAGCCAAAGGAGAAGGCAAGCAATATTATCTAAATCAACTAAAATCATTCTGCCTGATCAAAGCTACCATACAGCTAGTTTTGGTCAATTAGCATAGCAGAAATAGTACATTCCATTGCAATATAAGCTTCAGAATTGACCCTGCAAGCTTTTAGTGAATAGAACAGCCCACAAATAATCAAATGATCTGTTTCCCCGTGCAAGGACCTCACAATCAGACCTCTTATTCCTGGTAATAGTTTTTAAAAATGAAAAAAAAAAATTAAATCCCACTACAAAGAGATACGTTATTCATGTATTTTTTATTGTTCCTGAAAGTAAGTATTAAATAGATCGTATAAATTACATTGGTGTCTTGTTTGTGACTAAACAGTATTGTTGAACTTCTTAGCTGTTGGGGTTTTTTACTGGAAAAGTAATACCCTATTGTACACATTTTCATTTTTAATAGATGATTCACTTGCTTGATACTAAATGGAACAAATGCCTTGGTAACGTAATCAAAAATATGCAGACATGTGTTTCCAAAATTAATTTTGATATTTCCTGTCACTGATCTTGCCTCATCAGAGCATAATAGTAATTTTATAGTTGTAGCAACACTGATTTCATCACACAAGAATCTACAGGAACATTTGAAATTGCGCATGTTCAAGAATATTTTTATTTATTTTTTTTTTCCCTGAACAGCTACACAACCCATTAGCTTCCAATTCCTATCACCTCCCCTTTAAGTCAGACAGAGACTGGACTCAGGTTTTCCACACAGTTACAGTTTCTCTCACAAAAAGATGCATGTCTCAGAAATCACTATTTCACTATTGCTTGCCATTTAAATTCTTTCCTTACTATTTAAAATGTGTGTCTTGATCCTTTTAAGTAATAAAACAATCAGTAAAAAAATAATTTGGGATAATACAATTATTGTTCAAGGCTTTATAAATGCACACTGCATGGGCTACACGGAACACTTATTTTATAAAAGTCTTTTCCCTCCTGTTTAACACAACATTTTTTGAGAAAATAAGCAGTTGCACAAAAATGTTAACATATGGCAGTATTTTTGGAACTGCTGTAGAAATTAAAGGCAATAAAAATTGCCTTGGACAAGAAAGGACAAATAGGCCAAACCAAATAATTATTCTTGCAGCTTTCTTTAACCACTAACTCCATTTTATATGCAGTTTCCGATCTCTCATATTAAATTTGATCATATATATTTAATTCCATTCTTAAAAATTTCAGTAGACAACTTCAGTGCTAACCTACAACTGCCCTGTCAGAAAATCTTTGATGTCACAGCATAATAGCTCCTGAAAGAACAGCACTAATACTTAATGTAACATGAAACCAGGGCCCTGCAGTGGGGCTGTCTGCTGTCAGGAACAAACAGTTTCACTGCTGTTCCCCAGAAGTGACAAGATTGAGAACTAACAGGGCAGCACCTCCTCACTGCTACAAGAGACCTGTGTACCAGAGCCACTGGCAAATCTGATTTCATCATTTGAAATGTATCACCATTACTAAAAAAAATAAAAAAGCAAAAAAAAAGCAACCTAAATAAAAATGCCCAGCTTTGCGGCCATAGTTCATTTGAGATGTTCTCTTCATCTGTTGTAAATGCAACTGTTCTGATGTGAAGATGAATTATTCCTATGCTGCAAATAATAAAATAGAAACCTGCTTTTATGTGGAATTCCTTTCCATTTCATGTTGTAAATAAAGATACCTGTGTTACCCAACACATCCTAAATTCTTTTCCAGAATTTATTATTTTGCTTTCTATGTCCTTTGGATATCTTCTGTTTTGAGTTGAAATTTTAAGATTAAAAGTAGATGGCCTTCGGCAGAAAATACAAGATACTTTTCTCCGTTGTTAACGCAGGTGATTCCAGGCCCACCTGTCAACTTACCATTAGATTTTAACTAATTAAAACCATTGCATCCAGCAGAAAGAATTGGAAAGATCAGATTCTAAAAATCTTACACAGCCCCCATGTTATGAACAGTGCTGAATGTCACTTGCTCAGTGTCCTTTTCAATGAAACTAAAGGCTCTCCCAGGAGGTGAGCATTACTTCACAGGAGGTATGCATTACTTACAGATTCAGGACCCATATGTCTCCGCTTTGTGCTCCATATTTTTACCTTTTTTGAAACATTTTTAAAAATTCACATGTAACATTGCTTTAGGTCAAAATACATTATTATACATGAGAGTACCAAGCTCCCATGGTAATCAGCTCCATTGCTGGATTCATTTTCTCTCCTGGAAAGCTGACTAGTCCATTTTATAAACTAGCAATAGCTGTATTTTTAAAGTTTATAAAACCTGGCCTCTGGCTAACTTGTAAACATAGGATATATTATCCTTTTGTTTGTAAAGCTTAATCCTACAACTGTCAAGCTGAATAAACCTTTAGAATAATAGTAAAAATACAAAAAAAAAAAAACCCAAACCAGTCATCATTAACAGAAAATTGAACTCAGATTGAGATAAAAATGTCAGTGGCACAATTTTTGGTGTATCTGGTAGCATATATAGAACCGGGAACACTTATAAATTCAAATTTCTAATAAACATGTTCAGTTCATATAATTTTAAAAGTTATGAAGTGATAAATGTTTTTTAGAAGTATCTATGCCTCACCATCCTCTTCCAATGAATTTCTGGTAGTTGGCAAAAATAATTTGTAGCGTTTCAATCACATAGAACATTACTGACACTGAATGGAAAGGAAATTCTTCTTGTGGATTCGAAACACATCCACACAGCAACACTAAAAACTATCTGTTCATATTCTTAGCATTTGTTCCCGGAACATAATTAAATATGATACCCATGGTACAAACACTGAGTAAGAGACATTCTTTACACCTTGCTGTCTAAGTAGATTACACAAGAGGAAAGCAGGGTACTGTGTGTAATATTTGTAATGACAATCTGTGGCAGCATCAAAACAATAGGTAACGCCAAGTTGTCCTCTTATGAATGCAACTAGAACTACTTAAGAAGCCACTGATCTCCCTGCTAGAACTTACTGTCCCTCAGCTTCGACATTACGTGGTTTGAGCTGTGGTTTCAGCTAACTCCCTTTGCCACACAGCAGCACTACATTTGAAGCATTCACACAGTCATTTACTGCACCTCAGCTGAGAGGCAGGAAAGAAGAGCTAAACGTATGATTTCTTCTGTCCCTCCAGCTAGGCGTGCAACAGCATGCCTGTCTACACTCTAATCTGGGCTATATGGGTTTTTTACCTCAGCTATTTTAAAGATAGAGCACAAAAAAGAAACACAAACAATCAAGATTTAAGCTAGCATTTCACTGTACCCCTATCCCATCTTGGTAGCAGCAAGAAAAAACTCTTAGAGAGACAATTAAATTCTCTTTCCTCACTGGTTGGAAAAGACCAAGATTTGTTCCTGCTGAGGATAAACTGTATCCTAAGACATCTACAATTTTCCTGAGTTGTTTGGGTTTTTCATTTAGTTTGTTTAGTTGATCCTTTGTAATGCTTGATCATGAGCTAGAGAGAATAATGGACAAATATGTGGGTAAAAAAATAAAAATCTAGTTGGAAATGACCATACGGTAACAGAAAAAGATTCTCTGGCTTCTGTAATTCTAACACCATTGAGGTAGTGCCAAAATTACACTTTGTAGCAAAACAGGTGAGGGAAAGAAGAAAACAATTAGAACCATTACCTTACATGGCCAAGACATTTTGAGTCAAGACCAAGTATCTGACAGCAGTGCCTAAAGATCTCCAATCAGATAAACCCTAATTATTGCCTGAAGAACACTCTTTTGAAATGAGAAGAACTGGTAGAAAGCAGAGAAACAGAAAAGGCCATTATAAACAAATAGAACTTATCTTCAGAATTTGATATATTAATTTTAGACAGGCATTATTCATTTCTGCAAATAAACAACAAAGTTCTAAAAAAGGGAAGAAATAAAATCTGGGTTAAACACTGGTTTCCTAATAAAAAATCTTAGTAATTTCATATTAAACATAAGTTGATTATAAAAAATGTATTTATTTAGCATCAGTAATTATGTAAAATGAGCCATTCCCTCTAGAGATTATCCATAGCCTTCTAGACAAAACAAGCCCCAGAAGTTTTTAATCCTGACCATGTTGTGGGCTGACCATTAAACAAAGGAACAGGTCAGTGAGGAAATTCACAGGTCAAAAAAATATATAAACCACCACTAGTGAATAAGGATTCAGTCCTCCAAAGCGCTAAGCATGTTGGCTCCAATCCAACAAAGTACTTAACTACATGCTGAATTTTAAGCACATGCATAGTCTCATTCCCACTGAGATTATTCACAGGCTTTAAAACTCAGCATGTGCTTATGTAGTCTGTTGTACTAGGACCAGAGCACTTGGTATCTTCCAGGACTTGAACATTAAATGGTTATCGGCTGGACCTGAAAGAGCTCTAGCAAATGAATTTTCTACCAGCTTTAGTCAAACTCTCAACTTCATTCTAAAAACATGAACTATTCTGAGATGACGAGTTCAGATTACCCTTACTCCACAACTACGAGTAGAAGGATGAAGGCTCAGCAGCCATTTCTATAGTGCACTGCAGCATTTCTTTTGCTTTGGATGTCAAAAAAAAAATAAAAACAAAAAGACTTTTCTTAAGCCTAGGAAAAAGATGGAGACCCATCAGCTCCTCTGGCCAAGAAAGAATGTGCTGCTGAGTTCAGTTGTAAGAATCATTGTCTGAATTACTGGGTATAAATGCCAACTATCCAAGCATTCATTTTATTTATTTTGATACAAAAAATATTATAAGAAGCAAACTATTCTTCATACACCTGATCATATTCCTTACATCTCCAATGCCAGAGAACAAACTGACACATCAATCAAGTGAGAATTTGAAGGAGAAACTTAAAGGGAATAGAAAGAACCACACAGCACCTTGATGTCTGAAACAAGATTAAAAACAAATTGTGAAAGACTATTTCATATAGTGGCTGCTGTGCCTCATTTGGTCAACTGTATCACATTGTGGCATCAAAATGAACATGCATAACCAGTAATAGAGTGACCCTAAAATTACTGGAAGTGGACTGCCACAACCTAGCAGCTTTAACTAGATAGAACATTGCTATGGGGAACTCTGGCCTACAGCATTCACTGAGAAGAGCTGACATGCACCATGGCATATTTTTACATGCTCAAGAATCCCAGTCAAGCCCACAGGAATGGATGATACTACTAACCTTAGATACTCTTAGAGAAGACACTGAGGACATACGGATCCTTCCCTGGAAGTTTCAGTGGCGATAATGCCTTTTATGATAAAGCTTCATATTTCTTGTACTTTTGGACTGGCACCCTATTTGTTACCTCTACAACACAACTCGCAGGCCAGCCAGCTCCTCAATTATTACAGCGGGCCTAGCCCTGCCTAACATGCACAACTGCAAGCCAAAGTCTAGTCTTTCTGAAAGAATTGCCTACCATGGGAAGTCAAAAAAAATTCCTCTCCTTAAAAGTACAAGAACCACACAACATTCCAGAAAGCTGAGAACGCAAGGAAACTACATTTCCTTTTTACATGGTAGTGCATTCCCAGTTCTGGAAGGTTTACATCCCAGTTATCAACAGTTATTCAGTCATTACTCCCAGTCAAAGCTCAATTAATATCCTATTTGACTGTGAGTGACAGAAATGCCGATTTTGATATCTTCATCCTCAGTTTCCTGGAAAGCAGAAGCACATAGGTGAAGAAGAATAATAAAGTCACTGTGTATGCCTTAAAAGGCTGCATCCACTGATGCCCCCACACATCCTCAGAGGTTTTTTTGTGTCTGCTTCTCACCCTATCCCTTTCCTTCCTGCTTCCTCTCATTTAAGTATTCTCTCTCCCTTTACATCTTACAAGAACTGACTGTTCAGGTTCTCACGGTGTCCAGTTCTGGGCTCCTCACCATAAGAAGGACATGGAGGTCCTCAAGCAAGTCCAGAGAAGGGCAACCAGGATGGTGAAGGGGCTGGAGGGCAAATCATATAGAGAATGGCTGAGGGAGCTGAGGATGTTTAGCCTGGAGAAGAGGAGGCTGAGGGGAGACCTTATCACTACCTACAACTACCTGAAAGGAGGTTGTAGAGAAGTGGGCAATGGTCTCTTCAGCCAGGTGACAGGAGATAGGACAAGGGGAAATGGCTCAAAGCTGTGCCAGGGCAGGGTCAGATTAGATGCTGGAAGAAGTTGCCAGGGCCTGGAACAGGCTGCCCAGGGAGAAGCCTGAGTCACCATCCCTGGATGGGTTTAAAAAAAGGGTAGATCAAATACTTAGGGATATGATTTAGCATAGGATGGGAATGGTTGGACTTGATCTTAAAGGTCTTTTCCAACTTTGTAATTCTGTGATTCTAGCACCCATTTCATTTCGGCTTTGCTTTTAGCTAGTTTCAAATCTTCATCACTAACAAGATCAAAAAGACGTAAAATATAATTTTATTTCACATTCAACATTCAGACCACAAATTGGTGTGCAAGCATATTGGGATTACTAATTTATACTGGTCCTTCCAAATCTGTAAGTCCTTTCAACAATATTTGCTGTCAATCGGTTGTTAGAAGGACCTGTAAAATCAAAAACGCTTAAGATTCATTTTAAGCTGTTCACATAAATAATATTTATGTACACATACAAGACTTGCTAAAAATACAAAAAACGACCAAACTGATCCACTCAAATCTTCCCCAGAACTGTACTTCTCAGATAGCATGGCCAGATAACTTGTATTCCAAAGTATTTGTTGTGAACAACCTGATGAGCAACAGAAAAGGAATATGCAAGTTCAGTCTTGAATACAGTGAGAACTAAGAGGAACGTTTTTGACCTCTGCATATTATCTTCTGAAACAGACAGCATTACATCATCTACATAGAGAAGTTTTAATAATTTAAATGTATCAAGCTATCACCAAATACTGACTACAGAAATTCTCTATGCATGTTCAACAGCAATAAGAGTATTACAGTTATTATGCAATTCAACACAATCATTCTTCCCTTCCATCTTTGGCCTTTCATATCCTTTCCACTCCTCTTCCTCTCCCTTTGTTTTTTCATCCCTTCTTTTCTCCCACACACTTTCAAGAAGGCCCAATTCAGCAGTGTGGCATCAGCAGAGACCAGCGACAGCTGCTGCTCCAGCTACAACAGTGAGTGGATTTAAAAAAATCAAGGGACAGCTTTAAAGTTTGGGAGAGCTGTTTAAATTGAATATGTAATAACTCTGCTGAGGATTTGGACTTTGGCTACACTCAATAGGGGTGCTTCATTACCTACTTGTGGGAATGCCACTTGTCTGTGATGAGGTCACAGCCTCCTGGCGATAAATTCCGTATCTGCTGTTTAGCCCGGTCAGCTGAAAACAAGCTCGCAGATGCCATGCTGATTTGCATCTAGTTGCTATCGATACTAAAGAGACAATATGTGAAAGACAGGAAGTATCATGTGGGAGCCACGCTTTGACAGCATGAGGAGAAACAAGCATTCACCTTCTCTATCTAATCATCCCATGCTGAATTACTGAAATAGAAAGTCTTCCACATGAGGAACATGGTAACCAAAACCAACTTCGAGATGGATTTGTCTCTTATTGGTTTATTTGTTATCCTAGGTACTTCTGTGCCACTTTGACTGGAATTTAAAGCAACAAAAAATCCCAACCATCAAAAGTAGAATCAGCAACAGCTTATGCCTTGAAGTTTGCACTTCTACAGGAAATCACCTTTGCATACAACTCAGCAAAACGATTTCCTCCTGTTCATTCTGGTTTTGGTCATGTTATAAAAATTAATCACATCATGTAAAATTGAATCGAACCTGTCCAGGGGAGGACTTAATAAAGTAGAAACTCCAGCTAATCCTTGGTAATTACTCTTTAGGTCTCTCAACTCCGTTCCCTCTCCTATTCACATCTTCTCTTTCCTAGAAAAAGACTATGTATAATGCTCACTGCGTTCAAAGCCTTTCACTTTTACACCCTGATCTTTACTTTGGGTCTGTAATTTGATGCCATTCCACAGAGTGTTGTGCAATGGTGTTTTCAAGTCAACTGCTAGTGGGCACACCCATTCACCCCATAAAATGCATGGCAGTATAACTGCACTAAAACACACACAGTGTATCTCCACTACCATCACTAATTAGAGTTTTTGTTACATTCTTAAAATAAACATTACAGATTGAATTGATTACATTACAGATTGTTTAGAGGCAATGGTGAAGATTAAAATAATGAGTTTTCACTGGCTAAGGAGAAAAAGGAATCACAAGGCAAGACTGTCTACATAAGCAAGGAAAGAGAACTTTTTTATTTTCGCTTTTACCAAAGGCTGAAAGAAGATCTACAAAGCAGTAAACAAAAGCCCACTTAACTGCTTGAATACTCATGGTTCCTTAAGTCTATGCTGAGCGTTGTGGGTGAGCACAGACACACACCTGAACTGACCCTACAGTGTCTATATGACTTTGTATACAAAGCCAGCAAAGAGTGGAAAGTTAGAGGGGCTGTTGTGCTCACGCGGGTACCTGAAACTTGCTGTCCCTCAGGAGCATCACGCATATAGTGCGGAAGCCAGAAGGCATGATAACGCATAAACCAACACATCCACAACCTCTGAAAGTCATTCTTGAAGAATAAAGGCAGCCTGTGATTTATTTACCTGTAGCAACAATACAGCTCTGAAGTAGAAAGGCTAATGGCATCTCTTCTCCAAGTCCAAAGTAGCCAGATGCCAGAATCCTTCTACCTTAAGGCAGCAAAATAATTGCCCACTCAGTAATTTCAGTGTGGGGTAATCTGCTAGCACAGAAGCATTCCTTTTTCCTCTAGCAGGTATGCTGATAGATTTGTAACTTGGGGTATTCTAAGAGTGAACAAAATACATAAATAACACCACTAAGAAAAAGTATAAAAGATCTGTTGTACTAGTGCTCAGCAGAAATTAGAATATGTTTTATCTTACTCCTTTTTCTAGAACATTAGGTGGCAATACCTTTCTTTCTTGATCTCTCCTGTTTCACATTCTTCTGTTTCACATTTTCACTTCTATAAAGTTATTCCTCAGAACCTGTGTAGCCATCATCCCAACACCAGCTAACTACGTTCTAGTTCATAAAATCAAGATGAAAATCTGATCATATCTAACATGTTTTGAGATAAATGAAAAGATTCCATTCTTCCTTTCAAAGAGAAGTACCACAGGTACCATAATTTCTATGTGGAAGTAACAGGTAGTTTAATAGAAACTAGAGCCTACAGAAGGCAACCAGAAAGCATGAAAGGGTTTTCCTATAATTCATCTTTGCCCTTTTGGGCAAACAATAAGAACAGATACAGATAGCGGAATGTATGCATGTAAAACAGAAGTGAATACAAAAATCTCCGTTGTAGGCACTGCCATAAGGAAAACAGTACTAAAAATATGTTGAAGTGCATCTACTTACGTACATAAAGTATTTCATGTGCACATCCGCATATACTTGCACTAAAGGTTGAATAAAGTATATTCTTACTGTAATGGCTTACATTAATCCCTCAGCACAAGAAAAATGTGAAAGGACCTGCAAGAAGATAATCTGCCCTCTCCAGATCAGGTGTGACAAAGAAAAACAAAACAGCAACAAACAAAAAGAATATGCACAGCCATAGTTTCCACCATTACAGGAAGTCAATACTCAGAATTGCCACACACTGCACAATACTACACCAGAAGACCTGCCAGAAGATTCAATATGGAGAGACAGTTGATCTAATACATAATTTACATGAGATGAATTCCTGCCAATGTCATCCTAAAGCCAGAAGCAACATCATGTAGATGAACCTGATTCCACCTTGACTGAAACCAAGTTACTTTCTACGGTGAATCCAGTGTAAACAGGGCGTTTGCATGCAACCTGCCTCCCAGCACAGCCATGGAAAGGTCTTTCCACTGAATCCAGAAGGAACTGCATCATGTCCTAAGGAATACACTTCTGGCTAGAGTAAAACAGCACCCTTCCACTTAGGTAAATGGAGTTACAATGGCTTATGCCAGCTGAGAATCTGTCAAATATCAAATTATAGAAAATATTCCTCTGAAATAGATCATGATTTGAATACCATATATATGAAAACATTCACTTTTCAAAATATTAATTATAATAATAATAAGACCGTCGGGCATATGGCAACCTCTTATCCAGAAAACTCCCAAAATGTGATTACCTAGTTCCACTTGTTAGTTCAACATCTGCATTTGGTACTTCTGAAATGAAATGCTGCAAATGTCCCCAACACACTACTCCATTCAGAAAAGGAAGTGAGGATTAACTGAGACAGTTAAAACTATAAGAAGAACGTAGATGGGCAACTACATCCTATCTTAGTTGGAATTCTGCCACGACATTGAGGTTAACCCCCCTACTTGTGCAAAAATACCACAGGTTTTTACTAACCACAAATGGTCAGGAACTCAGTTTAACAAGCCCATCCACAACAACAATACAGATGTAAAAAGTATGCAGAACAATCCTTAAAACGTGACATTCTAGCTCAAAGTACTCATGTATTCATACACCAATTGTAATCTAAAGCTAGACAAAATGAGGCAAGATTGCAAGATTGCTGAAATACAGTCCTTTTGCAGTACAAACATCTGTTTAAATATGGAGACTTCCTAAAAGCTTCACCTCAATAGTTCTGGAGCATTAACAGATAGATACTCTGTTAGAACAAGTATCTGTGAGTAATGAGTGCCTCCTCTGCACTGGGACACTGACCAATACAGTTTATGAAGTAAACAGTTCAACAGCAGCCCTTCCGGAACAGCTCCTCACCAGGGTGATCTACTCAGGAATTACAGTCACAGTTATTCCAGAAAAGAGTATCCAGACAGGGAGCACCCTGCAGTATTTTGTGTCATTTTTCCCCCACCGGTAGGTCCTTGGAGTAACATATTAATTCTCCTTACTTTGTGCAACACTTAGTTGGAATTAGTAAATATGTATCTTCATTAAAATACTATGTTCCAGCACATGCATCTAATTTGTCATAAATTATACTATGTAAGAAATCACACCATCTTCAATAAATCTAAAAATATATTAGCATTTTTGTTTCTAATACAAGACATCTCGAGCAAGTAGTAAAATTTCAGTGGTATATGTAAGGGGTCTTAGAGAAACACACAAAAAAATACAACTATAAACAAGCCATCATTCTGGTAAGAGGAAATACAAACAACCAGAATAAAAATAGTTGATGCACAAAAGCCATAATGAGGGGGTTGCTCAAAAAATAACTTCTACTTTGAATGGCTTGGATGAAATACAAATTATCCACAGAAAAGTGTGGACTGGCATAAATGTTTGTACAAAATTATAAGTATATTTCTAGAAGTATGCAAGAGACAACCGCCTGCATGCTGCACAAGGTCCCAACAACGCTCTGCATAAGTGCTAGTGCACAGAGTCCAAACCACTGCATTTTAATTACTATGCAGCCTCAGATATATTGCCTTTGATATGGAAATGTTCTTGTTCTCTCATCTTCACATACGGTCTCATGCACAGAAATCTTTATCTGATTCATAAAAAATAAACTAGAATCCAATCTCAACACCTGACCTCAGTGCTTAGAAGTTTTTTACTAAGCATGGTGTCACTATAAAAAGAATGGGTAATATTGGTGTAAAGTTAGATATTTGGAGCAATGATATGAAGGATTTGCAGTTAGGAATCAAATCAATACTGCATCTCTGAGGTTTTAGAGTTTTCTGTTGCCTTATGTCAGTCTACCAGTGACTAGAGAAACAATCGGCTGTACATCTTCCTGTCTAGCTTAAGAAGAAAGAAAAATATTTAAATTACATCCTGGCTTATCATTGACAGAAAAGATGCAACTTAGCCACTTGCTGTACGAAATCAGTTCTGAAATCTAATAAATCACTAACTTCAAACTTTCCACCTTTTTTTATTTTTGGTAATTTGTATATAAATTTTTTGTGCATATTTTATTGGTACACACTACAAAGCTCATACAGGAAGAAGCAAAATGTTTCCCAATCTTAACCTTATCAAACAAGGAAAATAAACTTAAAGAATGCTTAAAATACAAATCCAGTACTTTTCTATACCCTATATTAGTATGCTGTCTGTAACAAAGCTAAAATTTTTGCTTTGACAAATTCTACCAGCCACTCCAAAAAAAATTACATATTCAGACCTAGATAATTCTCCTAGCTCTATAAAATTACATTCTCTTTTTGTAAAGAATATGATCTGTGTAACCTCTCTATAGAAGATAATGACCCATCTGTAAATCATTTTGTTGCAGGTTATCTGTTTTTTATCACTTCTAGTACCTGTCTGTGCCTGATATGATACCCTTAAACACATTAACTTGACGGAATGTTTCGCCTGGCTTCAAAAAAAAACATCAACTGATAGATATTTATTCTCCACTATAAATGAATTACTCGGATTAACCTAGTTTACCAATATATCTAATTTTATACTATTCGTTCCAATTCATGAGGCTCAAAAACTATTTGATTTAACTAATTTCCAAGCAGTGATTTTAGAACTTCATATACTGTTTTCTTTCTTCTTAATTTAAGGAGACAAAACAGTAAACATAAAACTGATGTGAGTATTTTAAAATATACAAGAGGAGGAAGAAATGTCAATGTACTGATTCTTGTTTCTTTAAGAGAAAATCCATTTTTCAGGTTCCTGTTGTACTAATTGAAAGAGAATTATTTAAAACTTCACTGAATACTTGAATATACGATGGGTATGCGTAGCAGTTTCACCAATGCCAAAGAACTCTAGACTTTCTGAAAGACGGTAAACTAAAAATTGGCAGGAAATCTCTTACAATGATGTCACAAATACTTGTTGTTGCCACAGAATAATGTTTTAAAAGAACACCTACTTCTGTGCTGAAAAGGCTTTGGGAACATGTAATTATCCAGTTTTATCACTGTAGAAATCGGCTCCTTTCCAACAAATACATCTATCAGATCTCTCTCTTCTGCATGGAACTACATCTAAATAAATGCACACGTATTTCACATAGACATCACACCAGCTCCCTACACAGCCGTACTAATGACAGCATTTTGCCATATTTTGTTGTTTTCACTATATGATGTCATGCCCTGTAATAACACATGAGTTGGGAGAATTCATGTCTAAACATGTGGGAGAATTGCGTGTCTAAAAAATTCTGCATAGCTCATATAAAATAAAAGGAAATTCATTTTCTGTGTTTCTGTAACAAGTCCCTTAAACTTCCCATTCTTGCTGTTCAACCTGAGGAAAAATATAGAAAACTGTGTAAATAAGAAATACACAAAGAGATGCTGGAAGAGACGACAGAAATCTGCTTACTAAGGCACAAACTTGAAATGTGCACCTTTGTGTTCTGCTGCTATTTGACGAGTAAGTTATATACGAACTACCGAAGACATCATAAAGCAGTACTTCTCTTGCAGCTTCTGACATCATGCAGAAATGTTTCAAAGCTCTGTCTCCGTGATTTACTATATTAACTGAAATGTTTTAAAAATATGTCGTTGTATCACTTCAGCTGACATAGCTTATATATACACAAACACCCCTATTTACATAACTTTTAAAACTTAGTCATTGCACAAAACCCTTGCCAAACCAGTCCACTGATCTTTAAAGTCACACTATGGAAAAAGAAATATACATCATCCCATTGTATGGGGTATAAAGAAAAGTGCACTGCAGCTTCTCTTTCCTCAGTAATTTTTGTTCTGTGAAATTAATAAATAAATAAATTAAGCAGTAGCCTTTTTAGCGTGATCTATACACTTTTAAGAGGGAAATCAAACCAAGTGTAAAAGATTAATGGATATGCTTCCTGAAGTGATATCTCCCAAGGTGATTACAGTGTTTAGCAGATATAAGGTCATGACTAAAGAAACTTTCTAATGCCTGCTGAGAAAAAAAAATACATTTGCTTTTGCTATCATCATTCAAAGCTCCGGCCTTTATTACCACAAGATATACCAGGGCCTCTAAGAACTGCAGACATACATGGATACTTTCAACTAAAAATACAATCAAAGATGCAAAAAACCTGTCCAAAGGGATTTTTTTTTCCCCATTGAGCAAAAGTAGTTCAGCTGGAAGTGACCACCAACAATTGTTGGCCACATATTAAAAACCACTGGCTAGGGAACAAGCACTGGCAGTTCCCACTTGTGAACAAAATCAAAATGACAAGTGAAGGCAACTAACTTTGGACATCAGCTATTATTTTCTACAAGTCAGGCACTAGTGGCCTTACAAAGGAAACTGATGGGCTCCACTTTGTTTCTCTTCTCATTTTCACCAGCGTGTAAAGGTAAGAAAGAAAAAAAATGAAGCAGAGTTACATAAATTCAGTAGAGAATCAGTAATGTGCAGGGAGAGACAGCCATCTGTCTCGCTCCCTTTATGCTGTGTGTTATACACATGGCACTAGTTTGCACCCTACGATCTAGCAGCAAAAGGAACTAAGTGAGCTTTGAAGCAGCCCAGTTAAGTCTCCCAGCTGTACTGACACAGTACTGAACCGCAAGGAAGAGAGAGAAAATAATGCATTTAGCAGAGGATGCGAGATTGCAGACCAAAGGGCCTCTTACATTCTCATCGCGGAATGAATTAAAGTTCTTGGGGAGGAGGCCGGCGAAATCAGGGTGAGCGAAACAAAAAGTGTGACAGGAGGAAAACAATCCGGGGACAGCGCGGGGAAGACGCCAGCAGCCGGTGCCCGCGGCCCTCCGTCCCTGGGAGGTGCGGAGTCCCCCGGCGGCGGCCGTTCCTTCCCCGCGGGGCTCCGGCTGTCCCCGCCCGCCACGGGGGGCGGGAGCCCTTCCAACAGCCGCCAAGGCTCCGTAGGAGGTGGAGGGAGCACGGAGGGGCAGCCCCCCACCGTCACCCCCAGGGAGGGAGCTGCGAGTCGCTCTGCGTGCTGGGGCGCTACGGCGGGGCAGCCCTTGGGGCCCCCGACCGGCCCGCAGCCCCAGCCGGCGGCAGCAGGACACTCGGCCCTGGCCCCGCAGCGCGGCCGGGACAAGGCTGCGCCCCGCCGGGCCCCGGCCCCCGCGCCCCCCCGGCCGCGGGAGTCCGGCAGTGGCGGCCAGGGAAGCGGCCTGGAGAGCGGCGCTCGGAGCGATGCCCAGGGCTCACCTTCCCCTCCCCCGCAGAAGTGCGCTTCAAAATGGTTTTGCAGGCGAGGCTGGCCAGGCTGGGCTTGGTGCATTGATTCCAAGTGCAGTGCCTGGTTTGGTTTCCGTATATTCTTTGGCTTTTAATAGCTAGCTGAGGAAAAAAGAAAGCATTATTGTTTTCTTTCTTTCCTTCTCTCATTGCCTATTCTAAATTTGACTCCAAAGTTTAAGCAGTTGAATTGGCTAATTCTGAATACAGTCTATTGAGAGACCAGACACAGCAGTATATCCCTGTATAGCAATAGATACAATGTGCTGAATTGGCAGTCTAATTATAAATGTGGCATTTGGACCTCCTTTCAGACCCAGTGCCACCTTACCTTATGAGGGAACTTCAACTACAGCAACTGTTCAAAACAAAATGCCATTACAGGATCAGCTTCACCCAACACTGGAACCAGCCAGGGGATTGTTTTACAAACAGCCTTTCTCACTTAACACAAGAATGTATTATAAGGAAAAGTTATGGATAGTGCAGAGTCTGAAGAAAACGCATACGCAGTTTCTGCCAGGTGTCGAGCTACTTCAAACTGCAGCATACTCCAAATGACCTCATTATTTTCTTTTAAATGTACTCACTATAAATAGATTATTTCTTAGTTTTACTAGAATGAGCTGCTAGGTACTCTTGCTGTTTATATTCGAGTGTAGTGTGCTTATAACGTTGTGAGCACAGAAACACGCGAGATATCCTGGCTCAAAACAAAAAACAGCAATAAGACATTGCCAAAGAATCAAAATGTGATCTAAAAAAAAAAAAAAAGTTTTTTTAAGCGTCTTTTCCAGGGAAATATTTGTATATAATGGCAGGCTACATGCACATATCTCACATTCATTCTCATTATTTACTTTATGGTATAATGGCTTAATTAAATGAGTGGGCACAAGCACGTCAATAAAACAAGTCAAGTCAAGTCAAAGTCTCAAAACAGGTTTCAAAATTACTCCATTACACGAATACAGAAAGGGAAATTCGTTAATTTTTGGGCTTGAAATCCTTTTTGGAGACTGGATTAAACTGTTCTTTTGCCCTCACGATCACCACTGGAGATAGAAATACCAAAAATGTTAAAATGAGAGTAAAAGAAAACAGTAGGAACAAAGTGCCGCTCGTGTGCCGAAGGCTATTTAAATTAGCTTAATAAACATATACCTTATCTACAAACAGCAGGCGAAGATATATTACTTTATCACAGAAAGTTTCACCGTCTATGTTTTTGGGAAACACCCCTAGGACAGAACTAATCTGTCGTCCCCAGGCTCCCACAGGCTGACTTTCCCTTGCAGCCCCCCCGCCACTCAGACACAACAGTAATTGTCTTTTCACGTTGCTACTTCCACTCCTTCCCGTCCTTAAAAAAAAGAAGAAAAAAAAAAAAAAACCCAACCAAAACAAAAAACCCCGCACCCCCCCCCCCAAAAAAAACTCCCACAACCAAACACCACCGTGAAACGGTCCGCAGAAAGCAAAGACAGCAATCAAATCGATATGATCGGTGCCTCTGATTGACCTCAAGGCCCTGCTCTGCTAAAGCACACAGCCCCTGCTGCAAAGCGGGTTAACTGCTCAACGCTGTTCAACACGACTCGGAAGAGAGCTGGGAAGCTCTCTCGGCAGAGGAGCAACTCTCTGGCAGCTCAATTATTAATGCACGCGTGGAAGTACCTGCTCACATCACGCCTATATGTTCTCTTTCACGTATCTACACACAGCCGCGCTCACGCAGGGGCGACCCCGCCGCCGGTACACGCGTGCATGCATTACACGAGCGGACTCGGCGGCAGCGCCGATGCCCGCTCCTCCCCGGAGCAGGGCAAGCCGCAGAGGCACACTCATTAGCTCCCACTGATGATTCCTTTCAGGATCATGAATGGAACAATTGTCAAAAACTGCGGGAAAAAAAAACCAAGCCCCGAGACTATTATATACAGACACAGCTTGTGTGCGCGCATGTGACATTTGCAGGCAACCCAGATTTGTTCATAAACTCTTCAGCATTATCCAAGATAAAACATTAAATTGCTTATACGGTTACAGAGGCTTCTTATTCCCAATCAGAAACCCAAACAGCTTCGAAGGTAGTGAAAGCCAGGAAAAGAACAAGCTCTCCACCAGACACACCTTGCCTTACTCCTATCCTACAGTACCGTCTGTAAACAGCTACTCTAGCTTGCTGCAACTGCCACTATTTTATTTTAAAAGAATAATTAATAATAACAGTAGTAGTAGTAGTAAGTTAAATACTTCCTGAAAACTTACTTTGCATTTAGTTTAGGCACTATTCTTTTTTTCAGCTCGCAAAGGAAGCCGTTTTGTCCAGGTTAGGTATTGTCTACTTATGGATCAGCCTCTGGCTAAGGGTTTATTTTAATTTATGGCTTATGCATTCTTTTAAGGTCGATTTGCATGACCTCCGGCAAAGAGCTAAGGCAGCAAGAAATCCCAAGTCGAATGTTGCCACAAAGCGGCAAACATCTCCCTTTGCCGGGTGTAAATAGAGCTTTCTGATGATGGACTGCTTCCCCCCCCCACACCCCTTCCCCCCTTGTGTATCACAAATTAGGGTGCGATATCAATTTTAAAGTTTTCAGTATAACTTTATCCAAAGCCTCTGCTTGGAGAGATAAGGCGCCGCCACAGAACTGCAAATCCTCGGGACAGTGCCCCGGTGTGGCCAAAACCAACATTTCCACCTCCACTCCAGTAGCTTTGTATTCCATGCTCCGTGGATAGCACTCATTTGTGGCGAACTTCAAAGCAGTAACCCACCTCAAACTTAACGGAGTATTTAAAAGCACCGCTAAACTCCCTTCACCTTTCTCCATCCCGTGTCTTTTGGGTTATCCGTGAAGAGAAACCCACGCGAGCACTTCGGAGTAATGACAGCAGCGCTCTGCTCTCCAAGATTTATTTCGGATTTTATTTTTCCTCGCTCTCTCTTTCTCCCTCTCGTGTTAGTTCCTTACGTACAATATCTTCCCAGCACCATGTGTTCGCCTGCCGTGGGTGATCTTAAAATACAACGCTGATCTGTCACTACATTTTAAAATAAACTCTACTCGGGAAGGATGAGAAAGTGTTGTAATTTCAAGGTATTGGGGTCCCTTAACGTCTCGGAAACCTCGGGATTCAAACAGCCCCGGAAACTCGCACGGGGACGAGACTATAACTACTTTCCCCTAAAGAAGAAGGAGGGGGGAAAGAAAAACACCAAACAAACCCAAACTCAAAAACCCCCAACACCCTCGTGGTATAAAAGTAAATAATCGTGCAAGGGGAGGCGGGGGGAAGGGGTGAATTCAGCAATGTTAAAAGCTAAACAACAGATCTACCTCCGGACGCTGCTGCTTCACTCAATTGCAACTAACAACCCATTAAAGACAGCGCAGGGGGAACCGGATTCTCTCCTGCAAAGCGACATAAATCCAGCGAAAACCCATTAAACCACCACCGCCGCCACCACCAAGCCACGCAGCACTACACACCACAGCAAACAACAGGTATACAACACAATAGGGCTTTTTTTTCCTGGTTACCTCCTCGGGATCCAGTGTGGCACAAAGCACTAGGAGAGCCTCCTTTTTTTTTTTTTTTTGCAACGCGCTTCGGTAATTTTCATTAAAAAAAAAAAAGAAAAAAAAAAGAAAAAAAAAAGAGGGAAGGAGGTGAAAGGGGAGACAGAAAGAGGAATAAATGGATGGTAATTCGGTAAAATAAAATAAATTAACTAGAGTCTGCTGGTGTTTCTCCGGGCCATGGATGTGCAGGATCCCGATCGTTAGAAGTTTGCGGATGGGTTGCCTGGAGATTTGCTTACAATCAGGTTCATTATTATTTTTTTTTTCCTCCTGAAACAAGTGAAGGCGATGGTTACTGCTGTCAATCTTGGCAATCAATGTGAGCGGCCATGTCGTAAGTATTCAAAGCATTTCCCGTCGTGCAACATCAGAAAGTGAGTGGCCAGGGCATTGATCTGAAGAAGGCAAAAGGAGGCAGGGCTCCCCCGCCCAGACAGCACAGGCAAGATGAGACAACACAGAGAGAGAGAGAGAGAGAGAGAGAGAGAGAGAGGAAGAGAGAGAGAGGGAGACAGCGAGCGAGCGGGGAAAGCAACAACTGCAGAGAAAGTGAGCACAAAACAGAAAGTGAAATCACCCTGGGCTGCCAGCCGCATCCCCGAGAAGCTATCACCACTCACATTGCTAATAGACAAATGAAACCTTAAACCTCTCTCCTCTAATGACCACTGATTGCTCGGAGTGGTGAGGAAAGGTACTAGAAAGTTACCGGGGAGGGGGTGCGAGGGCGGGCGGGGGCCGGAAAAGGAGGAGGGGGAGCGGGGCGGGGGGGTGTCCCGGGAGAGCCGGCTCGCGGGGCCGGAGCTGCGCGGGGGGAGCAGCGTGTTGCACTGCTCAGGAGTGCGTGGGGAGGCACGCTCCAAAAACAGTCCTACCGGGATCCTGCTCGCAAATTAAATAATAATAATAATAAAGAGACTATCTGCAGGACATGGGAAGGACTGGTGGGGAAGCGGGGACGAGAAGGAAAGCACTCAGCGAGCGCCTACTGACAGTTGATAAATGGGACTCTGAGGAGCCCGATCGGGGTAAAAAACAGATGAAATGTAAAGTATAAATTACACTAGAGATGGGAGTCCAGCTACAGGGACCCGGGGGAGAGGAAGGGGAGAGGAGGAAGGAGAAGGCAGTCCGAGTCCACAAGCTACTTAGTGATGCGTTCAACAGAAAGGTAAAACGTGAGCACAGTTATAAGGGAAAGACAGATATAACCCGAGAAGAAAAACTGATTTAGGACGGACTCGAGCTGAAGTTGGGATTCCTGTGGCGACGGCAAGAGATTTTAGCAGCGGCAATATATAAATATCTCTTTCTCTGCCTACCAAAAGGCAACAGATAAGGACTTGAATATCAGCCTGAATACCAATTTAGGAACTCACGCTCCCTTGGAAGTGATAATTTGGGGGGAGGGGGGAGGAGGGGCGGAAATCTGGGGGAAAGAAGGCAAAACTACAAGGAGCTGAGGAGAAAATCAACCAGTGGCATGGAGTACTGCAAAACCAAGAAAGTCCCTCTGCTGTTTTTTCACATGCCAAAGGTAAACATAAAAGAGTCTTTCAAACTGTCAGGGGCCCGCAGATCAGGTGGGCAAACAGCGCTGCAAAGCTAACGTCTCCCTCTTGATATTATTCACACCTAGGCTAAACTGTTGTTAAGATGGGAGTGAGGAAAGCAACCTCAAGCCCACAAAATGAGAGAGAGAGTGAAGTTGTTGATTCATCTCTGTATTTTTGGCACTTTCTCCCCATTTTCCAGAAGGCGCCTGGAACAGTTAGTAACACAGAAACTTTTTAATTTTAAAATAGCTTCATAACTTATACAGGCCAAAAAGACGAGGAGAAAGCCTGATTTCGCTTTCCTCCTCTCTCAAGTAGAAATTTGCAGAATAGGTTAGACCCAGAAGCACACTCAGCCCCGCTGCGAATGAACCTTGCTTCATAAGGACGTGATGAAAATCGAGCATTAACTTGATGGCACAGGAATGATCTGATCTGGCTCTATTTCATTTTGTTAACAAGCTGTAAAACTCAACACACTGCTGGAGTCGTGCACACTGCATCCTCTACCTTGCTATCCGAGGTCCTATCGTTCCTGTCGATCCAAGGGAAAATGAGTTTTAAGTCAGAATCTCTTGGAATAGCGGACCTATTCTATACAGCACTTCTGGAAATTCCACTACAATAAAAGGAGTGATCAAGTCCTGCTCGGCAAGCAGCAAACACCTTGAAACAGAACTTTAAAATTATCTAGTAAAGCCTTATCATCAAATTAGCTGGCTGAGGGCATGGTAGCAAATTTACATGCATTCTTTCAATTTTAAGGAAAGACACTAAAAAACTGCAAGCCCGAGACTCCGTAAATTGTGAGGCTGAAAATACTGAGTTTGTATTCACCTGCATTCAGCTAATTCAAAGTATTCACCTTGCTGCAGTTATCTGGGGCTATGTATTTAACAACAGGATAGAGCTGCCTTTCCAGATATTGCTATATCTTTAATGATAAGGATGTCCGTGATTGACCACTAACACTTTCTTGTAACACTCTTAAACCTGCTGCAAGCAAAAGAAACACCTTGACTTCTTTTAATAACTAGAAGCTTTGGCGCGCGAAAAAAAAAGGAAAAAAAGAAAAAAAGAAGAGAGATGTAATCAGAATACAAAGACGAACTATCACGCCAGAGTGTGCAACCCCATCAAATTGTTACTTGAAGTTATTTTCTTTCAATAAATAAACAGAAATTTACAAAAAACCCCAAACCAACACACAAGCCTATTTCTCAAATGCAGCGTCCTCCTTATCAAGTACGATGGGACAAGAGATAATTAAGGCGTCAGATAAATCTAACAGCCCACCTAGCTCCAAATCGGGGGAGCATCTCGCTGCGCTCCCGAAAATCCTATGCCGATAATGACACTCGGCTGGGGCAGGACACCGCAGAGATGCGTCCACATTCCCAGGCGGAGCGCAAGCAATGCTCTCTAGCTTGTTGCTTCCCCTGTGATATCAATTAAGTTACAGATGTTACACGCAGTACCAGAGAGCTACAACTTCTCCGCGGTAGAAAAAGATGACTCTTTGGGCACTGTATGCAAATGTGTGTGTATGTGCGCTGCACAGGAGTAATTGTGGTTCTCTCTTTGTTTGCATAAGTGAACACCCGCCGTGTAGATACGTATGCACGTGCCGAGAAACAAGAAAGCGCTTTTACTTTTAGCGTTACCATACGTTTAAAGACCGCGTTTTAGATTACTTCCCTTGGTTTTGCTTCATTAAGGCTAAAACCAGGCACAGCAGCCAGCGCAGGCAGATGTGGAGGAGGGATGCTGAACTGCTGTGGGTCCTTGCAGAGGGAAGGGATCGGAGGCGCTCAGTTCACGTCGGGGCACTTACCTGTTTCACAGCTGTCATTGCATTTTGCGCCGTCTCTCTCCTTAAGTACGTTAAAGTAACACGTATAAAGCAATATTGAACAAGCGAGGCAACCTGTGTGTTAAGTTTTACATACCGCATCTTTAACATGGTGAGCAAACCTACAACTCTTGTAGAGTTGGTGAAACATTCTCAGAAGTTTTGATTCAAAGGGCAAGAAATTCCACCTTAAGAGTCATTCACCCAATTCTAAATTCCCCTCTCTCCCCCCACTTAATGCCGGACAATTAACAGGCATATTTATAAATTCCCTCTGCTGACACTCTCCGACAAGGAAGACTTTTTATAGGCTTGCTAAAGAGGATCAGAGAAACTTTTGCAAAATAATCAACAGCGTCTGAGAGAAAGCTGGAGGAAAAGAAGTTAAAGCCTGCTCGTCCGATTGGGAGAAAGTTTTGTTAGACGAGACAGAAGCATATTACTCCACGTTTCTTCATAAGCAAACCCATCAGCTGATACGAGTTCCCCTAGAACAAGAACCTCTGGCGATCTCCTCAAAATTTAGGGGACGTTTGCATTTCATAACGCCCAAAGCTAAAGATATGAATGAAAACAAAACCTCTGAATTCCTCACAGCGTCATCTGCCAACACAATGTACTGTCCTGGCGGAAAGAGGATCAAGCAGATTTTAATTTCATTTGTAACTGTGCATCATCTTGGTAGTGAAGCAAAAAAACGGCAGCAACAATCTCCCCACTCCACCCCCCGTTCAAAAAAAAAAAAAAAGGGGGTGGGGGGGTGAGACACGGGACGGGACTGGAAAAATCACATAAACTTTTACAAAGAAAATAAAAGCAAGTTTGACATGAAAACCCCTTCCTGTCTCGGAAAGTTCATTTTAAAGGTCCCCTCTGTAAATCTAAAGTGCAAACACCAGGCTAAGGTAGTGAGTGGCTGGAATTTGCATGCTGATAAGAGAAGGCTGTTGTACTTACAGTGACAGAGGGCAGGCTGCGGAAGAAAAGCTGTTTGTGTTAGCCTGAGAGTCACCCAGGGCTGCAATGAGAGGAGAAGAGAGGAGTGGGAGTGCCAAGCTGGATACACCTTCACCGCATCTCATCACATCTGCCAGCCTCTCTCTCCCTCTCTCTTTCATTTCCACATTCCCTTTGTTCCTGAAAAAAAAAATCTACACGTCACATCAGTCCCCAGATGCAGTCTACACCAAAGAAAAAAAAATGAATAATTCAATCAAACTGTGCATAGTCTCTAAGGCAATAAATCTATTGCACTTAAAGAAACGAAGGGTAATTACCGCTATAGAATTAGAATAAGGCCAGAGCGCGCAGGGATCCCAGGGTCTGTAAACTCCACGGTCAAATAAAGTTTCATTTATTTAATCCTTTGACAACCCCAATGTAAACTAAAGGGGAGGATCGGAACTTATTCCGGTTGGGCTTGAAAATGCTTGAAGTGAATGTTATAAAAGAAGAGCGCCCGTGATCTCTAACAAACACAATGCAAGGAAACAGAAGTGTTTCACTGCATCACCTCCAGGGTCCGTTTCCCCCTCCCTAATGAAGAGCAGACCACACTCCCACTTCCACCGGCTTCTGCTGCTCTCTGCAAGTGCAACGGGAATCGCTGGCAGCCAGCAGCCGCCTTACCTGCTCCTAGATTGCCAATAAAGCCTGACAGAAACTCAGGGTAACCGGCAATTTTGTTCCACGCTCTGGCGGAGAGAAGCCATGGGGGATTTGCACCGGCACGGATTGACTCGAAACGCTGCCCCTGACTTCTGGATTTGTGCTGGGCTGAGTTTGGGGACTGCCTGCCGGGGGGCGGGGGGAGCACGCTGGGGAGCGGATCCCAGCTGGGCAGGCGGCGGCAGCGCTGCCGGAGCCCTGCGACAGACCGACCGAGGTAGGATGGAGGAGAGCCACCCTTTGCCCTCTCCTATCTCTAACGTTGCTTTCTCGGCTCGGAGGTAAGATGGCTCTATATTGTGTTTATTCTCTCCGGGTAACTCTGGTCCCAGGGGCATGCTTCTGTATTAACGAGGGCGGCGGCTCAGGGCTATGTCTCAGATCGTTATACTCAAATCAAGCCGGAGTTTTAACGTCGGCAGCAGCTGCTTTACACTTTCAATCACATTCTTAGTAAACTTCTAGTGAAGACTGGGGGAGGAGAGAGACAGGAGGGGGGAAAAACCCCAACCCCAGGTGAGGCCGTGCTGTACAGGATGACACAGGCTCTCGCTCTAATTCATCCGGGTTTTGTGCCGTCCGGGAAGATTAAAACACCTTCCACTGACGTAGAGCATCGCGCATCTCCTGTACTTGAACCGCTTTAATAGACAGGGTTGATTTATCCAAAACATTAACGGAACTGTTATTCTAATAAGGGTAAACTAGAAAACACACTCGCCGCTCACTTGGGCTTTGTTTATGTGCTTAAAACGCCACCGTGAGGCGAGTGCAAATAAAGCAGCGAGAGCGACCGCCTGCCAAGGAGCTCTCGGATTAGCACTTCGCAAAGCAAAACAAACAGCGTTAGCGGCAGCGCGAAAGTCATCGAAGAATCCGCTGCCGGTGGGCGCGGGGTCCCTGGCTCCGCCGCGGGGGCGCCGCCCGGCAGCCTCCTCCGCCCCGGGGGTTCCGGGCCAAGCACACACACACTCTCCTGCGCTCGCTCTCATGGGCGAGAGAAAGAAGGGTAGAATTTAAGGCGAATTTAAGGAGATGGGAATACACAAAGAAAAAAACCCCAAAACCTAACAGCAGCGCTTTCCTTAACCAGCTGCCCCGAGTCCCTCTCCCTTGCCTTTCTCACCAGGGCTGAGAGCACCTTACTCGTCCCCACGGAGGGGACCTGGCTGGCCGCGGAAAGCGCACCTCGGCCCCTCTCCTCCCGCCGGCACCGCTCTCAGCGAAACGCCTCAGACCTCCCCGCTCAAAGGCAGTTTCCCCCCGGAGCGTGTGCCAGGGAGTACTTCTAACTCCGCTGCCCATCTTCATTCGACTTCCTTCTCCGGCCACAATCAGACCAGTTGCACTGCCCAGGCTTTCCGGGAAGATTTTGTCTCTTCTTTTTTTTTTTTTTTCTTTTTTTTTTTTAGGTGAACTGAAGTCAGAAGCTGGGTTTATAGTTTATAGTCTACACTTGATTTTTTGGGGGGGGGGGGCGGGGGGGGGGGAAGGGAGGTGGGCAGACACGAACGACCAACAAACAACTAGCCTGTTAAGACCCATGAACAGTACCTGGGGTGACACTGCTAAAAGTTGTGGGCAAAACTCAGCACAGTGAGTTTCTTAGGCACGCTTCAAGCACACGAAAGCTAGAGGAATGGATCCACTAATGGAGACAGATTCCGTTATATAGGGGCACAACACATCACAATGCATTGCAGTTCTTAGCCCTGCTTCCACAAAAACTGTTAAACTAGAAAGGGGTCCTCTCGTGGGACTGTTAGGAGCTGAGGGGATTGATGCTTTTCCCCAGCCACCAGAAAGCATTCATCACCCTGACACCCAGAAAAAAGCACTGACTGCACAGGGAAAGTCGAAGTCGCCAAACTCCCGGCTACAAGTCGCACTGGCAGAGTAAGCTCTGCAAATGAATCATAACACAAATAAGTTTTTTAAACGGCAATTGCTTTCAGCTGTGATTAGAAATCACATTAAGACTGAAAACCTGATGTTTTGTAGATACAGAGTAAAAAGAAAAATAGTAGTGTGACCGTGGAAGGTGCAAGTATTTCCACTGAAATGTGCCTCCTACTCTGGGTATTTCACCTAACAGCTGGATTTGTCTACCTGTCATCCTTACAATTTTTCTACTCCCATCTCTATATAACATAAAACATAGTTGACATATAAAAAACCAGTTCAACACTAACAATGTTTTAAAATGTACTTTTTCAGAAACACCCAAAGCCATCCAAGAGACAGAGTAATAATCACCATCATACTAAGGCATCTCTTCTTTGAGCATACACCTGTGTGGCCTCACATATACTGATATGCCCAGCTTCAGCAGGGAACAGCTGAGCACTCTTGTGAATGAGGAAGGATGGAAAGATACACTAGGATATCTATACCTGTCCGCACGTTTGAGGAACTGGGTGGGGGAGGACACATGCTAGAAGACCCCCCTTACAGTCCACAGTAGTTCTATTTTGTATTACAGCCCAGAATAAATCGTAGGTCAGTGACATAAACATGAACGTTGCTGAATATTTTTTCCTTACAATCTCAATCACAGAAAAACCTTTGCTAAACCTTTGAGTACTGCAAACCTCTATGAACCATTGTAAGGGTTTGTCAGCACACCACGGTGCTTTTCTTTTTCACTGGCAATGTCCCATTTTGACAGCATATGCTGAATTCAACACAATATGTATAGATTTTACTGTGTTTTAATAGTTTTATTTTTGTTTTATGCCCCCCAACCCCAAACAAACCGCAAACATAATCCCAACAACAAAGCACAATTTTTAAAGATCCTGACTAATTACCATGCAAGATCATGACTAACTACAAACAAGATACTATGTAAAAAACCAAAATCCTCAAGGACTAGAATAAATATACAAAGCTGCCTTTGACCTGAGGATTGGCCCACATTGCAAATAAATGCATCGCCACTAAGCCACATATATATGCCACATAAACAGAAATAAAAGGATAGGCCAATGTTTTTGTATTTTATAGTTGTACCACTGTGCACTTATAAATTGAATTGGTTTTAAGATGTTCCTGTGAACCACGTTCTTGTGATAACATGGCCTAATCTTGTAGGTTGGTGTTATTGTCAATTGTTTCACTCAGAAGCTCAAGTCCTATGCAGGTAAAGTGCATGCTTCTTATTAAGAGGATCAAAATGATGACGCTGGTAAGGGTAAGCTGTTTAGAAAATATAAAGAAAAAAAAGGGAAAATATCTACAAAGAAATTCCAGGGTAAAAAGTTGTTTCAGATTGTCCCATTTTGCCTGGAGCACAGCATATTGAATGGGTAGGTATGACTGTCTCCTCCCTTTGATCACCTCTTAGAACACTTTACATTTTCTAACCAAAATACACAGTAGTAACTTTTCGCAACAAAGTTGATTAAGAAGCAAATCACTGTATAAATCTTTCAAAACATGTTTAAATATAGCTTACTAAACCAGGAACATTGGGTGAAACTGCTGAAAGTATTCAGACTGTTAAAAACTAAAACGCGACATGATCTCAACATATTTGAACATACGATTCTATGAAATGTTTTTCCAATGTAATATCAAATTTAAGACTGAAGTAAAATAAATGTGATTTGACTGCTTTGGAATCTTCCTAAGACAAATGACTGAAAGATCAAGGTGTTTTATTTCCTATTTGAATCAATGATCAATAAGTCTAATACATGAGAATCACGCCTTTTGAATATAAACCACACGTTTTTAATAAGTACAAGTTAAACCAAATAAAATAACTATGTTTTGAGAGCAAAACTCACTGGTTTTTAAGTCACTGTATCTATGTAATTACGAAGTAACTTGAATAAGGCATCTTACATTGGTCCTAAATTTTTTACTCAAGTAAAACACTCATTGACTCCAATGTGAGTGTTGCCTGAGTAATAGAGTTCCCTGTCAAACTGTTAAAATCAGCTAACTTCTAAAAGCCTGCAGGTTGATGGAATAACATGATTATACTAAAGGTATGTATTTAATATGGAAAAAAAACCCCAAACTTACCAGGGAAAGCTTTTTAACGTTTACAATAAAATAAGGCAGTAATAGAACTATGTATTTTGGGGGGTTTATAATTTTGTGCCTGATCATGCAGATGCTTATGCTTGTGATTTTATGTAAGTCATGACAGTGAATCAATGCTGTCATGTCACAAACATTTGAGGTTCAGCATCTAAGACAATAGAAATAACAATAAATTTGCTTTAAGCTTTGCGCTAGCAAAAGAAGATTATTTGTAAATAATTGCAGTGGATTGCACTGTAAGAGTTACTTTGGAATGTTGCATTTAAAAGTTTGTGACTGATGGTATACATTCTCTTTGTTTTGAGCGAATAAGCTCTTCAACATTATATGTAGAGAGTTAGATTTAAAAAATGTTAAAACAATTAGTACTCCTTTACAACAAAGCCAACATAAATAATTGAAAACTGAAGTGACCTGCACCTTTTAATGATTTTTTTTTAAAATGAAGTTTGAAAGCTTAATTCTTATAAGAATATTAAGTAATCAAATGTTAACTTTACTCGGTGGTATTAGCATAGTTGAAATTGTAGTTTATAAATTTTTGAGAACATCAGCATCATGATATGGTTGTCATAGAAACTGCAACAATATGTTATTTCAATTAATTTTACATGCCTGTGATGCTGAGGTCCATGTAATAATTCTTTTTAAGAAGTTCTAGAAGTAAATACTGAAAAGCAGGAACAAAAATATGAATAGGCGACAGTACCCTTTAATTATTATCTAGTTACAAACCAGGTAAAATTCTCAATTATTTTAAAACTGTAACTGAGCTGAAGAAACTAGTTAAGCAGATTGTGATTTCAAAAATACCAAAACTAGAAGACAAAAGCTACGGAAACATTCAAACACTAACTGGAAAAAATTATATTTTCCCAATGAAGCAGATTTGGAAAAATATGTAAAACAAGATTTATTCCTGGTCAAGGGATATAAAATATGAAATAGTTTTAAATCTTGAATGTTCCTTTTGTGTGTGCAAGAAGGAAAAAGTCAAATGTTACAAATCCAGGACCATAATACGAGACTTAAAAAAATCTTTAAAGGTAGGAAATGTAACATGAATAGATTTATTTTTCCTGTATAATGCAGCTACTGTGTGTTATGAATGCTACCTTAAGTAAACCATTGCCAGACACACTCAACTGACAGTAATGACTTGATTATTAGAACAGAAAAGGTAACCAAAATAAAGGCAGTGTTTTTTTAAAAAATAATAATTGTATTGTAGCAGTATAAAATTTATTTCTTTGTTTTTGCTGTTATAGGACAGTAAGCACATACACTCTTGCTTTCTCATTGCTTATGTATGATACAGTGCCTAATCCGATAGTTTGTACATGAAAGAAAATACTGAGCAGATCCTAATGAGAAAAAAAATGCAGATTTCACCATATTTTACACAGTAACCATTAATTACATTGTATATTTTGTTAAAATTTACTGAGTTGTCACACAGACCAGAAGATGCAAGACCTTTCAGACTGAAACACTGAACAAGCTGTTTCTAAGTAAATAAAAACTATTAATATTTTAAAAAAAAAGGAAAGGAAAAGAAAAAAACCTTCACAGCCTAGAGAAGCTATCTGCAGTGAGAAAGGAGAAGCATCTAGAGCTGTCCTTTCTGATAGGATTAAGGAATGCTACAAAAGAAGCATTTAAATCTCTAGTTTTCCCTGACAATTAACAATGAAAAGCAGATGTTTACAAAGCTATTTTACATGCTCGTTTATAAGATGCTAAAAGATGGTTTGTGGATGGTAAGAAGGAAGAGCTGGATAACTGCTTGTCTGGTGTATATTTAAAAGCATTTTCATTGGCTCAGTTATTGTTAATAATGAAAGAAACACTTTGTGCTGTATGGCTGTGACTACAGAAAACTGCCGTCATAAAGTCCTCAACAAACTCTTAAGATGCAATTTACAAAGATAATAATAACACAGAATTATTTCACTTCTCTGAATGCTACACATTTGCATACCAGGACTGTGTACAATATACTCATAATGCACATTCATAACAACAAGGACTTCTTAACATTGCAACAGCACAAGATCTGTGCATTAAAAATCGACAGTTCCAAGTTTTCCTTTTTGGTGGGAAACCATTTGTATAAACCAGATGCTCTGCATCTACACAGGGTATGTCCACATTCAGTTCTACACCTTTATTGAATGGGATCGTATCAAGAAAATTATGAAACTCTGGAAGGTAGCAACACATTACCAAATTCCCTCTCATACAGAAACACAGCAAATTAACTTCTCACACAAATTTAAGAAGAAATCTGGTCTATAACTGTGAGTCAGGAGTTGTGGGTTCTATTCCTGGCTGTGCTACAAACCTACAGGGTGTTTTTGAACAAGTCACTTACACCAAGTCACTTGAGTAGAAAAAATTCAAAGAATGCATGCCTCGAGCTCCATTTAGACAGATCCATATCTGCTTATATTGGATGCATGCAAATGTAGGCATATGTCTCTGAAAAGCTGGGGCCTATCCTTTTTGGACTTCTTGTCGTCTTATTCTATTTCTCTACGTGGAGAGATGGTTGGGAGACTCGATTCATAAAAGACTCCTCACGTATCAATTATATTTATGTGTAACAAGATTACCATTAAAAGTCCCAGCCCTGCAAAGACTCATATGCACGTTTCACTTCACACATTTGTAGTAGTTCAATTTACTCTAATAGAATTATTCACTCTGTATAATTCTAGGCGTATAAACTTCTGCAGTATCAGGAACTAAGTTAATGGAATAGATAATGTGTAAAAAATACCCATACAACCTAGTAATGAGGTTCAAGCTTCATGTTCTTAAAGTCCTACATCACATTCAATAGAAGGATTTTTTTTCAGTACTGCTGCTAAAATGTTTTGGTACAAGCAAGAGGATGCATAGCTGACTTGACGTTAAAAAATTTCTGCTGTCTTATCATATTTGCATTTTCAAAACAAGAAAAACCTCTTTGTGATGTGTAAAATTATTCAAAAAACTTCAGTTTTAATCATAAAAAGATACTCACAAATCACCTGTGTGCTGCCACCATCCATGCTGGTTTTGGTTTTTACCTCAGACACTGAATAAATTCTAATTTCTGTTAATGCCTAAGCTATTCCAACTACTTATTCAGTTGTGAATGAATTTATTACACTAAAGCACAAAAATATTTAATTCATATTAGTTGGCTAGATTTCATTTCTTCGATGGACTCTTCCACAACTCAGACTTCCCATCTACAGGCTGCTCTCTTGGACTAAAATTACGCTACAGACTAATGATATGCAAAGTAGGTCAAGTTTCTAACTTGCAGCTACAGCCATACTTAACTTCACCCAAATGGATACTGCTCACATGGTTAAAACTAAACACGCATATAAATGTTTATAGAATTGAGGCTGAAAGTAGCAAACAGTCTTCCTGATTGGGATGGGTTTTTACCATAACACAAATTATTTACACAGAAATCTAACAGCAAGCTATAATTGAAAATATTTTGTATACCTTTCAAAAAATAACACAGGGAAAAATACCTTCCCAGCAGCTGTTACTGGTAGAGCAGACAGGGACAAAAGAAGGAAACAACAATTCGAGTCTCTAATAGTCTGCACTGGCATTGCACTAATGCCAAGTACCAAACCAGCTAACACAATGCAGCTCACAACTGCCTATTTTTTTTCTAGTACTACGTTCCCCAGCCCAGAGACACAAAAGGTATCCTCCTTCATCCCTCCTCTTCTTCCCACAGAAATTATACTCCTGGCTGGGTCTTTGAATGCTGGCCTGCCACAGCCACAGAGGAGGGGACACAATTTGCCTCTGTGTCAGTATTTTGCCTTTATTTTAATTTGATGACGTTTTAATAATATGGAATGGTTAGCTTTCTCAGACTACCTTCTGAAATGTCTGTGACTAAGGTTTCTGTTCTGTGGGGTTTTATTTTTTTAATTTTTCTTCTTTTCTGCTTTGAACATGTCTTTAAATGAGCTTTCTAATTTATGCAATGTAAAGCCATGCCCAAGGTAAACATTATAGTTTTAAGGTTTTGGTTGATTGGTTGGGTCTTTTTTGAGTTTTTTGGTTTTGGTTCGGGGGAGTTGGGGTGGGTTTTGTTTGGGTTTTTTTAATTAAGACATGTTCACAGTGTTCAGCAGAGGAGGCCCTGCTCACGGAAGTCGGAATTAAAAAGAAAAATACATTGAGCAAAAGGAAAGCCCTTTAGAATCAATATGGTCACGCCTCCCCCCAAATCCCCAACTCTGATGACAAGGAAGTAATGATTTCATTTCTATGGTAATTTCTCACTGAAGCACCAAAACCTAAGTCTACATTGTAAAGCAGTATTCAAGGGGTCATAGCTTCTGCCTTCCCTTTCCCCATTCTTTTAAGAACTCACAAGTTGCAAAGAAAATTTGTCGCGTTGTGGTTTGTAATGTACAAAAGTAGAAGAGTTGAATGTGGAATTAGCAATGCATTAGATCTGAATGCACGCATCTTGGTGTATCCACACGTGACAGACCTTATACAACATATCCTTTGTGATTATTGTGTTCAACACTGATAACAATTGCTAAAACCAACACAAAATACTTTGACATACTTTCTAAGGTGCTGGGCCAAAAGAGGTGAAAGAAGGATTTGTTAAGGCCTGTTTAATGAAAGACTGAGATAGGAAAAGGCTAAACTCCATGTTTTAAATATAGTACACCATACTGAATCCTTTTTCAATTCTAAAGAAAACCAACCCTCTCCTATACGGTATTTGGCACGCTTGTTTTCTGAGAGTGAGATTCAAACTTTTCAAAGCCTTCACATGAAGAACTTTTTTCCTTTTTCTCAAAAAAATTAATGAAGGATATAAATCCTTTGATTTAGAGAGAAGCTTTATTTTGTGGAGAATATTAAGGGATTTTACTGTTGATATTTTCACATTAATATACATTATTTATCTCCACAGGGTGGCGAAAAAGAGAAAATTGCAAAGACTTACTGGGTGGCAGGAAGTGGGATTCACTATAATCAACAGCAGCAGGGGACTCTTTGAGGTTGTGTTGCAAGATATATTCAAGATTTTAGCAGAAATAAAATAATTGCATTTAATATTGTGCTGGTGGGAAATAACATATGTTCAAACTTTTCCAGCTTTTATACTTAAATTCAGATACAGACTCTTGTCCTTTAGATGCAGAGATACTACTCCTTAAGATCTGGATTCTTACTTTTTTTTTTAGTACACTTATGCAGAAGATGTCCTGTTATTAGCCAGCTAGATCTTCATGCTACTTGCAAATTTTACTTCAAAAATTTACTAAGGTTTCATGAACACAGTCACTGGACAAAATAAACAGCTCAATAAACAGTTCAATAAAGAAGCTATTACAAAAACATAATTAAATTTCCAGCATTATTTTGTTCTAGATTTTTTCCTAATGAAAAACTAAAAAAATATATGCTTTCTCAGATGCTTACTTAAAATTTCTGTCAGGGTCAAGTTCAGAACATCTTTAAAATGAATGTAGTTCTGTCTGTGTAAAGAGTAACTGATAAGTTGATGAAATAATGTTTGCTAATACAAAAAAGCTGCCAGTCATATAAAGGTTTTTCACACTTTAAGGGATAAAGTTTTGTGCATGTGATAAACTAACAATGAGGCTCAATTATATCGAGTTCAGGAAATTAAAAGTAACTGTGTAGTTATTGTGTAGAATTCATTTACAATCAAATAGATGTAAACAGAGAGGTAACTCCATAGCATGTTTTGGTATTGCCCTGTTCTGCCCATGAATAACTGAAGTACAAGAGACAACGTGGCCACTGGAGGCCACAGTTCCTTTCTCCTCACTTAGAAAGCACCTAGAAACAGTTAATTCAGTGTAGATAGCTATCCATTAGTGACTAAAGCAAATGAAATTAATTCTATCTTGCATTGCTATTGCAACCCTTGTCTAGTCTTACCATTTACCTTCTGTCATTCTCCTGCTTTCCATTACTTCAGAATGTGAAACTCAAGGCCGACCATCATCTATGTAAAGGAACAGTGATCATTTACACCATATGTGGAACCACCTATTCCTCCTTATGAGTTCAGCTGGACACTTCAGAGAAGCATGTAAAATTATTTTTCAACAAAATTTTCATAATGCTATTGTTTGGGTTTTTTTAAAAAATTCTTTATAAGTGCAAATGGGAGTACATCTATATATGTATAAAAACACATCATAAACTTCTGAAATATGAAAGATGGCAGATCTGGGCTTTATATTGACATTAGACTTATGTCAAATTTGGAACAGTGTATTGGATGAGGTGGGGGAAACAATTTTCCATTCAAGAACAGTCTTTTTAAAAGTCATATCAAGGCTAAACAGACCGGTTTAATTTGTAAAATATAATATATATACTCCACAAGCTGAAATTCTATGGTTACTTTACATGGCTTAATGGCTGGCATCACAGAATTTACTTTTCTTGCTCCATTCTCACTGCCAGCAATTACATTAAGTGGCTACATATTCAGTCAGCTGAAGAAACTGCTGTGGATTTGGGGGCGCAAGAGAGCAAGTCTGTTGTGGAACAGCTACACAAAATCTAGTGCTGGCACACGAAGGGACAGCAGTGAGTGAATGGGTGCTGGGATGGAGATTATAGCACCTTAAAGAAAGAGTGGAATGGCAATCTGTGGGTGGAATCCTATGGCACCTAAAGCCAACAAATGTTCAGGTTGACAGAGCCCTGCCTTCCATCCTTTCTCCAACAACTAAGCATTTCTACTCTTTCCCTTGCATCAGCACTAACGCCCACATAAGTGTGCAGGAGCCAGCTCAGGGAGGTGACTGGTCTGGAAGTTAACTCCACAAAAGTGGAAAAAAAAAAAAAAAAGGACAACCAAACAAAAAACTTTTCAGCCCCAAGGAGCAATTCACAGAATGATCAGACAAAAGCTAGTGCCAAGACAGCACAGAAGGTGGAAACTCTGAGCCAGAGGCAATAGAAGAGAGGACAAGGCAGCCCAAACTTAGATCAACTCCAGCTGTGATGGACCCAGAGCTGGAGTCAGCCTGACCACTTACAAGCTTCCCCTAAAACCTCTGCACTTTCCTTGAAAACTCTACGATAGAATTAATAAGTATACAGAGTTGAAATTACCAAGATGCCAAATAATACAATCAGGATGCTTCCTTATACACTGAATGAGACAAGCAGCAAAAAAAACCCCTTCTGGTCTTAAAGCTATCTAGCAGCATTTCTGTAGAACTTAACAGGCAAATACAAATCATTCATGGCTGGAGTACTGGAACATACAGACCACATTTTTGAGTAAATTTCTACTTTCTAAGCCTCAATTGTGTAGCTTTGGGCTGACAGGAAGACATTTGCAGTGGCTTCAGAAAGCATTACTCATAGTTTACAGGACTGCATATCATCATTATAAAACACACTATTCTACATACTACCTTTAGCAATGCAATCAGTATGGAGATGAGAATATAAGGTAGATACAGCTTGCGAAGGATTGGAAAAGAATGAAACCGAGAAAATCAGGTTCTAGCATTTGGAAAACTAATAGTGAGGAAGACCAGACTTATTTTCTCTATTATTATATTCAAATTCTGCCACCCTATATCCGCAAAAAAACATTAATTTTTCGTTATTTGAGGATATGTAACTTTTTAGAACAAACATATTTACCCTAGCTCAAGTTTCTAAGGGTCACTACGCAGACACAAACAAGTGTTGGAAAACTGAATTTAAAAGAAAGGAAAAAAATCTTTATTCAAGAAGAAATATCAACAAAAATATTTATAATATTACAGTCACACTGTAATATAATAGAAGAAAGTCTAGAATGTTGACTACAGCAACAATATTAAGAAAAATCCTCTCTAAAAGTTTTGATTTAAAGCTTTGGAAATTGCAGATAAAAGCTGAGGAGAAGCTGTAAAGTATTGGTATGTTAATTCCTGAAAGAGAACAGGGTAATTGCAAGTAACTTTGATTAGATCAGTAAGCCAGCTACATGGAGACTGACAGAGACCACTGAGATATTTGATTAGTTTATTTATGTACTTTGCATACGTAAATAGATATTAGTTAGTAGGTTTAGATTTCCCATCTGCAGCTTGTACTAGTTGGAAGGAAGAAAAAAAAACTGATTTCAGGGAAAACATTTAAGAAAAGGTTAGCAAGTTTGATATTGACCACCCGACTCCCCAAAAGGCCCATACTGAAGACCTCTATCAGACAGCAGAGTGACATGTGGGCTGTGAAACCCCTGTTCCTACAAATATACACCAACTAGCAGACAGGTCTTTGGATCGAACTAGGACAAAACCATTATTTACAGAAACGTTTGTGCTCCCACTGTTGTACTACCTTCCTAAATGGAATTACAGATGTTCTAGGGTCCTCTGCTGATAATTTAGAAAATTAGGATACATTCTATGAAAACATAAAAAGATTTCCAAATGTAAAAGTAGAATGGTCAAGGTCTTAACAAAAACATTTGAACACATGATGGGTTAAAATGCCTGCTTCTGGAGGACAGCTGTGGAGTGCGGCAAGGAAAGAGTGTAAAAGATACTCAAAGAGGAAAATGCTGGAAAACAGCTGCCTAAGGAATAAAAAGAAAAGTGAGCAGAAGTAATTCACATGCAATCAATCCATCCTTAGATCTGGAGAATTGCTGGATGACAGTTTTCTAGAAATAAAAGTTTCACAGAAATTAAAGTTTCGTATGTGACTGTCCCCTGACCAATACAGATACTGAGGAGAGGGAAGGTAAGAAATTAGATTTTTGAAGCTTTGATTACTGGCCTGCCCTGCTTAAGATAATAAAAGTAAACTCATTTGAGTTAATCCAATTTGGATGGATAGTGATTTTGTTGTTGTTAGCAGTATTGCTATGGTATACTTTCTATCTTCTTGGGCAAGAAGAAAGCACCCATGAAAAGGGGAAGAATAGATGGCATCTCTCAGGCTGGGGAAAGGAAACGTGGACTTTGATGATACAACTGTAGAAACACCTGTAAACCCCATGTCTTTCTGATCTGCTTTGTTTATACAGATGTGGTAGCCGTCCTCAAAACCTCAGTTCTCATTAGTCAAGCAGAGCAAGTTGGTTGAACTCAAACTGCCCGTAAGAGCACAGCTCAAGGATTCAACCACACTTAGTGGCTAGACTTAATTAGATTCAACAACTGAACGTGTTTCCTTAGGGAATTTGTCAGAGACAAGACAGTCCTTTTATTAAAAATATACAAGCAAACAAACAAACAAACAAAAAACCCACCAAAAAACCCAAGCAGTTTCCTTAACAGCAGAAAGATAGTAAAACATACAAATAACATAAGGGTGACAGAATGTCTTTCCCATCTATAATATTTTAACCTAGAAACTACAACTTTTGTCTAAGTCAGCCATCACAGAGTGGAGTGTCCAGATTTTAACTGCTAGCCTTTTTAATCAGTATGTGTAGGTATACAACTGTGTACCTTTGAGTGAAGCCTGGAACTACTGTCTTCAGAGCAGATGATTCAGGCAACATTTTGCAGTGACTATCCATACCGTGTATGTGTTATCACATGATTCTTCAATCCAGTATGCTTTCTTACAGTCCTACCATCACAATAAATCTTGATACGCATATAGAAAACCTTACAATAAGACAATTTTAAATTAACCACCCTAATTTTCTAGATCACATATGGTATACCAAAACACCACTACATTTCTTACCTAAAATGCAAAAGGTGGCTACTAGTGGGGGGAGACCGTTGGTTTCCTTTTGTAATGCATTCATGATATCAGACTTCCTCTTTATTGGATGTTGGTCACTGAGAGAATTTATGGGTAATCAGTCATCTTTTAAAATCTACTGGATGTCACCTCCCTGTGATGACATCCCTGGATGTCACAAAAAAGAGCAATATGCCCTTTTCTGATTAGATGTTTTGGCACCCAAAAAAACCCCAATTCATAAAAAAAGAAAATCAGAGTGAATTTAAGGCTTGCAAATGCGCATCAGTGCAGGAATTATAAATTGCCTTGTAAAAACTGTGAAGCAGATAATCAACGTACCAAGATACTAGAAACTAAGGTTGCACGTCCAACTCACTCAAAATCATCTCTCTCCTGTGGAAAAGACATGTAAAAGCTTAAATCCCTGGACAACAAAGAAAAATCTAAAAAAATTCTTCCATCCTAAATTATTACCAGGATTGCAAATCAACTAATTACAATGCAGGAATATGAACTAGGTTGTTTGCAGGCAGCGTGTAAACTTAAAACTGTTCTACACTGAGGGTTCACTTTTCATGCAGGCTGTCCTGTATTAGGCATAAATGTTTTTTCCTGCACAACTATTAAAAGTACTGTCAAGTATACATACACTCTGCACATTTCTCAGGAATTATAAGACTGAACATTTCTTAATTAAATTACATATAGCTCCAGACTGTCTTTTGGTGTCTTATGATTTTAAAGGAATTAAAAAAATACAGTAGTTGCCTATTTACATGTTGAAAAGTTGTACTTTTGGATGGAAACAGTTACGGTTCAAATCTGCTTCTCATAACATACAAAAATAACAGATAGACATATTTCCAGTAGGCACTGTACTTTATTATATTAGCCTTTACCAAGAAAAACATTTTCAAGTAATTTTCTGACCAGAAGTTTATGAAGTAAAGTTGGAAAGGTGGTCTATAAATCAAGTAAACAATTTCACTATCAATGACTTTCTCCCTTGCTTCCAAGTATCTGCTGCACACAGAGACTTCATTAAAGTGGATCACAAATCCCCCCCCAAACAAAAATAAAATATTTGCCTTTCATGCTGCAGCTTTAATTTACTTCAATATATTATTACGCACCTTCAAATCAGTAACCTTAAATTTAGAATTCCTTATCTTTTTTCACCAACAATAAATATAAAGTATTTTTTTAAATTGTTCTTTTAATAACTTTGTGAATGTTAGTTTCACTGAAAACTAAACAAAATTGATTATATTGTTATTGAAGAACAACAAAGTTATAAACAACAAAACTGCCATCAAAAATTGAAAAATAGTCTTTGTCTGTATGTTAATTTCATTACATTTCTAAGAGATTATGCTACCGCTGTTCAATTGTTCTGCAGTTCAGAATCTGTTTTTATGGCTCCAACATTAAAATAGTAGCCATTTTTAGCTGTGATATGAAATGACCAAAGACTAGAAACTGCAAACCACAACTTCATCCCATTCTACCAGGCAGTACTTATATAGACAAAAGATACACAGTAAAAGGCAGATTCTGTCCTGAATAGCCTGAAGCTTAACAGGCAAGAAAAACAGAAGGCATGAGGAAAGAATCTAACACCTCAATAAAAGTATGGAGTGCGGGGCAAAGAGAAAGTAACCAAATGGTCACAGAGGAAGATCATAGCAGAGTCAGAAATTACACCAGATCTCACATTATCCTCTAACACACACACACAAAAAAATCCTGTCTGCGTACATATGGCTTTGCTTGCCTTTCTGCAGGCCTTAGGTCTCAAAGTGAGTTAAGGCATTTAGGACCTTTACTCACTTTCTCAACCTAAAATCTGATCATTAATAGCCTAAGCAGGAATTCCCAAGCTTCACCTGTCAAGTTGACAATGTGAGCTTGTCTCTTGTTGCTAATAGCTTTCTTTCACTCAGCGTGGAAAGAAATTTAAGGTAAGAAAATTTCATCCAGTGAGGAAAGGAAGAAAATATGATCTGGAGATTTCCTTTGACATCTTAAAATGGGAATCGCATCATTATGACAAGGACATTCATCCCGTGTCCTCATTGCATTCCTAATTCTCAGTTCACATTTTCACCTAACAAGAAACACATAGCATACAATATATAATCCCACTGCACAATAATAATTGTATTAGAGTCCACACATATTTGCATTCTTAATGGGTTATATACATGTATGTATATATGTATATTTATGTACATGGAGACACAGGAAGACAAATACATATATAGTAAATAGACACATTGATAGGTATACTTCCTGAAGAAATCAAAACATTTTGAAAATAGAAAAAAAAAAACCCTTGCTTGATCACACTCATTTCCTGCTAGTGAGCTGTTAATTCAGACTTCTCAGAAAAATGCAGGTATTAGTCTTACTAATATTTTTTAAAGGAAAAACCTTTGCTCAGGAGATTTCCAATACTATAAACTAAACGTTTTTCCTATATCTGAATAATAGATATGTATCTTTTTGTTTAAGTGTCTAAACTTTTATAATCTCAAAATAATACCTGCATAAATAAAACCAAGTCACAGCATTCTAGCACTTACAAGTGAGTGCCTGTTATAAAAAGAGCTACCAGTGACCAGCATGGGCAGGGGGGAAGTTGGGTTCTTTATGGTCTTTCTGACACACCTCTTCCTATGTCAGACTGTGAAATGCTCTCTTTCATTTGCTGTTTCTCTAATCCCAGGCTTTGCCTCCAGGACAGAAACTACTCGGTTTGTGGCAGTCAAAGCAAAACTGATCAGTAGTAGAGATGCATTCTCAGGGAAGGTCAAAACACTCATGGAAGTGAGGAAAGCAAAATCCACACCAAGATCCAGCACCAAGCGTTAACACGACTTCAGACAAAGCTTCCCTTCTCACCACCTTTGTTGTAACCTTTGGCCAACTTCTTTGTTCTGCTTCAAACGTGTACAGGTATCACCATTACAGTTATCAAACTTCTGTTAAGGCCAGGTATTCACAAAATGATGGTTAAAAATAATGGCAATACTGTTTAGGACACGCAAAAAAAAAGATAAACTATTCTGTTGAGCTCCATATAGTAATGTCCTGGTTTCAGTCAGGATAAAGCCACTGAAGCCCTGAAAGAATTCTGCAGCACTGTATCTACTTTTCCTGACAGGTAAATTCAGAACAGTCTTTCAACAAAAAGTAAGATTTTATTTTTTTACATAACCTATCTTTATTCTTCTGCTGCATTTCTGCAGGTATATTTGCCCACTGTTGTAAATTATCTGTGATCAAACTGTATGTTATGGTCTTTGTTTTGTCCAGTAGAAATTTTGTTGTTGCTTTTGTTGTCACCTAAGGGCATCAGGTAGAACAATAAATGGTTCCAAATAAACTCCCCTTACACAGCCTTGAACATGCTAAAAATTTACCTGCTAAGGCCTGATCACAAGTTAAATATGTTTGAACTTTGTCACTCCTTAAACCAGAAAGATTTCACTTTCTGTCCCATTACTGTGAAACAGAACTAAATGTCCTATTTCTCAGTGATGCTCAAGAATACACTGAATGTTCATTTAAAACCATAAAGTATGAGTATGAAATATAATACATAGACTTGTCCAACACAAGCAATGTTATAACAGCAGATCTAGGACTCTTCTATTTTACTTTCACTAGTCTACAGTTCTCCTGATTTCTATTAACCAGACTGCTGCCACTGATAAGTCTCTTTGCTACTGCACTTGATATGAAAATTAACAGATTAATTATAAGACTATTGTAAGTATCCTTCTAGAAGTGTATCACACAGACTTTTTTTTTCAATACACAAACAATTCTTCTCCTAAATATCAGTAAGATAATAGGCATTCATTATATAAATTCCCTTTTTACAAGTCCAGGTTCCCCACATTTCTCTATGTTTAAGAACAGAGGGTTAAAACTGTTAAAATAACTGCCAGGACACTCTGCAGACTCCAAAAGGCTTTCTTGGATGGGTGTGTCCCTAAATGAAATAACTTATCTTTTTCCTGAGTGTATAACATGCGAGATACAGCCCAATGGTTTGCTCATTGCAGTAATTTTCCTTCCCTTCTGTGTTCATGTTCTTTTTTTTTTTTTAAGGCTTTAATACACATTTGGATCTATTCCTTTCCTTAAATCTCAGAATACATGGTGACAACTTATCCAAATGTCAACTTTCCCAAATATCCTAAAATACATTATATAACTCACCCAAATTAATGACTATTGCACTGAAGTGTTCAGCATCTTTACACTCTTCACAGAAAAAAAAAAAGCTTAAACAGTTTAAAATGCAATTATCAGCCTATATAGGTACATGTAAAATACAACTACTTAGGCAGCGTGCCATCAGTGAGGTTTTTAGCCTCACTCAGCACAGATTACTGAAAGATACCTGCTTTTTGGAAGAGTGGCAATATGAAATGTTTTTCAAATCCCAACACCTGAAGCAGCCATATTGTATTTTTAAAAGTAATCACATACACCTGTCAAATATAATAAAACAAATATTGTAAGAACCCATCAAGTGCTGCCAGTATACCGTCTCTGCTGTACCTACAGGCTAACAGAAGTATAGAATGAGGATTTGATTTACCCCATTCACAAAGAATGTCTGTAGCAAAACTGCAAGGAAAATCTGACCTCCTGAGCCCTTATGCCTTAACCATTTGACAAACACAAACACCCTCCTGCTCCTTAATAATTATTTCCTAAGAAATAAACATAGCATACTTGCAAAACTGTAGCATAGACAGACTGAAACAACTCTTCAGCTGCTTATACTTACAGATATAAACAGTACACAGTTCATAATCCACCTGGAGTTTTCAAAAGGTTTTGATGTCAATGCTGTTCAAACACATGCTCGAAAATGTTGAGTCTATAATCCCTCAATATGTGCCAGATAAAGGATTTCTTATTGATTTGAGGTCGGGATTTCAGCACAGCGTAACTCATGCAAACTTAAGGCTTTTTATGTTGTTTCTTTTCCTTTGTCTGGTTACTCCCTTTCCACTTTTAAACATGCAATCTATGATCCATGAGACTTAGGAAAAAATCCAAAACTGTTTTTCTTGTAATTCAGTACATCCAGATAAAACCATGCTAGAAGGTTATTATTGATGCTTTGTTTGCTCATGCTATATGCACAATCTATTATATGTAATCCCTGGATGTTCTGAAGAATCATTGCTAAAATTAAAGAACCTTTGTTTGAACTTAAAGTTTTGGTGAGTTAAAGGCATCTGCTAATACAAAAAAGCCTAGAAAAAAAATACAGAAAACTCTACTTCCTTGCTGTTACTGCTTTTGCATACTAGCCACAAAAAAATTCTGCGAGGTAACCTCAACAAATTGGTTCAGGTGCCTAAGATTAACATTCACAGTGCTTTCCTGGGACATCTCTCACCCTCCTTAACACATGAAGATTTGAATCATTAACTCATTAAGTTTATTTATAAGTTGTTCTCCCTATCTGTATGACAGGCTGCAACTAACAGTTTGTTTTGTAAACTCAGCAAGTTTTTTTCTTGGTCTGTGTTCATGCAATGCTTAAGACTTGTCTACAAACAAAAGTTTAAGCCTAATTACATTGATTTAATTTAATCAGCTCAAGCCCTGTACTCTGATGAGATAACAAGATTGCTTTCCACATGTGAAGTTCCTCTTGTTAGGGAAGATGGACACGGCCCTTTTATACTATGACAGTTGCAGCCACATGCAGGTTACACCTGTACAGTTATTTCATTATAACATAATCCATAGCCAAAGTACTTAACACACTGCTCTACAACCCACGTCTAAGACAGAGCACACATCTGAAAAAGTATATGGTCCTTAGAAATTTTGGTAAGAGATTTAACTAAGAATTAAAATATTCTTATTTTTGATGTGTGCTTCTGATGAAAAGTTCCAGATAGAATAGTCAGTCTCTACCAGAAGAAAAAATGGCATGACTATTGGCAGAATCAGCTTCCTGAGTTTCTGTGGCATCCCAATAGCTGAAAGGATGCTTCATTTCTCACAGCAAACAATCCATAACTTTGGACGCTTTTAAATAGCATTCAGGATGTATTTATAATTGTTGCTAAGAAAACTGAAAGACTGAAGATGCAAGGTTACGTCAGCCAACAAATCCTAGTAAATATTTGAAATTTCAGGAAATGTTGACAATGTCCCAGAATTTTTTTCAACTTAGGATGACATGTTTTAGTATTTTGCAAAATATAACATCTCTTTGCTATATAGTAACACTGGCACTGAACTATAAAAACAACGTGAAACATTAATAATTTGAAATTTTCTTAATAGAAATACCTAATAAGAAACTTGAATCATTGCTGACATTGCTATTTTTATAATTGAGCAGGAATCTCCATTCTAGGGCAGTAAGAACTGAAGAGAAAATTCAGGTATTACAAAGCAAAGATGTAGTTTCATTAATGAAATTTCAACAGATATAAGTGTTTTAATGAAAAAATAGCACTGTAAGCAGCAGAAATGTTACGAGTGTGGCTACCACTTGATTTGTGCTGCATCACATTCATGTGGATCCAGCTGCAATACATGATGTTTGCTCTATGTACGTCCTGTAGCCTCGCCCTCCGCTTTCCCCTGACCACAGGTAGCAGCAAGAGCCCTGGTTCCCTTTACTGCTTCACCAGGGAACACAGCTGGGTGCTCAGCTAGGAGCAGAGCAAGATGCAACATGTGATTCATACAGAAAAGAAGACAAGCTGCTTGGTTGGCTACAGATACTGCTTCATTCACTCTGTAGTATTAGATGCAGAGAGGACCACTTTGGCTCACTCTCCCATTTAGTCAACAGTTTTGCTGAAGCTCATAAAAACTTGAATCTTTACAGATGCTGCCCCACTGGTAAATTCTATTGAAATCAGCCAATATTTTCTGAGATACAGACTGGTGCAGACAGTGCAGATGTGTTTCCATCAGAAATAGAAATACGCTTGATGATGAACATAAATATATCTATTTCTTCTGGACATAAGTAGCTGTCCTGCTTTTCTGCTACCAGAAACCTAAACCACTGTGTCTGGTTAATACAAGAGGTCTCACATTGCACAATCAAAACAGCTGATACTATAATGCTATATCCACAGATTTGTTAAATTCCATCATCATCAATATTTCTAAGCAATCCTCTACTTCAGTAGCATAATAACATTATTAACTACTTGGATATAACCACAGAAACATTTAAAATGCTATCAGAATGTAAAATCTGTATGTTATGGGCATCTGGAATACTGGGTACAGGCTATGGAATATCCTATATGAGTTTTCAATTTTGGATAAATAACTTTGCATATGGAAATTTGTCGTTATTATATTATTTCCTCATAAAATTCCTGTGGATTCAGAGAGGTGAAAACCAAAAATCCCAAAGTGTAATAGTTAGACATATATGCAAATGAAAGAGCGTATGCAAGATTGTGTGCTGTTATTTATGTAGTAAATATGCATATTCATGTATGACTTTAATATCTTTTGAAATTCAGTGTATGTTAATAAAAATACAGATAGAAAAGCATTTAGGCTTCTCACTCTCCTTTCTGTTATCCACTGAAAAGCAAAAATGGTCTGACATGGCCAAACCTTTCTTGAACAGATACATCTTTTTAAACTAGAGATCCGAATGTTTCATGTGGTCTGAAAACTTTCATGTTATGAATCACTTCAGAAATAACACTGGATTTATAACTCACTCTCAATAGTGCAGACAAGTGCGACTCTAATCCACACCACTGGGATCAGGCAGGTTGCAGGACATACCCTCACTCAGGATTGTTTAGATCTACCGAAGCATCAGCCCCAAAAGTTATTAGCAAGGCAGAAAGTATTTGGAAATGTAGTTATTTACCATTGTTTGTACTTAAAATCTCCTTTTAAGTATTTTGTAACTTTCTGAAGGTTTATTAAGGAACATTTATTGGTTATTAAATCACTCCCCACCCTGTTTCTCTACAGGACAACACTGCATGGTCTTAAAGGCCTGGGTGGCCTAACAGAGTTTGTGGTTGCTCTCAGACTTCACTTGCTAGATATATTTACCTTACTTCTACCATTTCATATGGAATTATTTGTCGGTTTCAGTGCCATTCCTTCCTCTGAGCCAGCACAATAATTTTATTTTTATCTTTTAGATTCATTTCGCCTCTTCAAGGTATAAAGAAATGGAGGAACTAATTCAATGTAACCTCACATGGCTTCCTTCTCTTCATGATAACCTTGTAGATAGCAGGCACTTTCTGAAAAGCACAATAACAGATTCCTTTGTATAGTGTTCTCTCTTTACATCCCACAAATAAGCACCAAAAAAATTCCTAGCTAATATGGAATTTCAGCTTAGATGGTCACAAATTAACCAGAGAAGGGTATATGTTAGTTTAAACAAATTACTCACGTTTTCCATTTTTGGTCTATAGCATAAGAAATGAGATAGTTAATTTTAAATGTAAAACTTTGTACAGCGTGCAAATCATGTCTGTATGTCAAAGTAAAATAACAAACCTAATGAGGAATGCTAAAAAAGCAAGACCCATTAGTTTAAAGATACATGGAAGCAGCCAAAGATGACAAACATGCATAAAATTCAAAACATGATGGAAAAGGGAACAGGCACTGAACCACATAAATCAGTGTTTTGAATTCTATTTCTCTGTGGGTATAATTGTACCTTAGTTTCTTATAATGATTTATTGAGGTAAATAGTCTGTATGGTTTAACAGCTACAGCTTCAAAGTGTCAGGCACAGACTCTCCTTTATTCATGAGGCAGCTGAGTATTGGGATGTGAATTAGCTTCTGTATTCTGGGACTTGGCAAAGTTTGTTTTTAAGGTCCTTATAAAGGATTCATGTTGATGCAGCTATTCAAATGTGAAAAACACTGTGCTGTAATGGATGAAATAGAAAAGCTTTACAGTAATTCTGGAAGAAAAAAAAAAGTAAAAACACTGAAATAAACCATTCAGAATTACCTTCAGCTAAATAAAAGAATGCCCCAGAGTTAATTTTAATACACTGTATTATTTTGGGGAACACCAAAAAAACTCAATCTCTTGATGAAGTACAAAAGTGCAATGTGACTCCAGAATTTACTTTTAAGTTAAAATAAAATAGAGTACAAAAAAGAAATGGTAGAAGTTTAAGCTGTGATATTCACATTTTGGGTTGATTGCCAAACCACACGTTCTATTGCCCTCAGACCAGGATAAACCAGCCATTAACTAATCAAAAGAATCATCATCCATGAAAACTATGATGGCATTTTAACAGTTCTTAATCTATTAATAAGAAAGAATAATTTGCAAAATATATTCCCTCTTCTGTTTATATTCATAGGGCCATTCTTAGTAGAAATTATATGTAGGCTCCCATGGTGTAGAAACCCTATGAAAGCCATGAAAATTCACTAAGCTTCCTTACGTACTGTGCCAAGATATTCAGCAGGAACTTCGGTCGTTGCCAAGAAACACGTGTGCTTCAGATACAGAAGCTCTGCATGTACCGGTATTTCAACATTCCTGGAGAGAAATGTGACCCCTTGATGCATACACTGGTTTGCTGGCATGCTTACATTCCTCCCCATCTGTCAGAGTGGCATTCTGCCTTCTCACAAGGTGGGATGCCAGTTTTGGAGCACAGGTGCCAACCAAATATAGGTTCAGACTAATGCTCTGCAAAATGTGGCAAATGACATTTCACCTGCACGAAGATCGTCCTACCTCTGACCCATGCCAAATTAGGATTGCATGCTTCATTAGCAAAGGGGGTCATCAGCTGAAAATCATAGGCAGCACCAGAAATGCTGGTTTTCTGTATAACATCTCCTAGCTGAGTCTTCAGCACTGAGGTTTCATTTACAATACACCAAATTTTCTCAACATTGCAGACATACAGCCCCTTTGAGAAAGCTGCAAGAGACCATGGACAGAGATCTCTCTAATTCTTCCTCCCAGACTCATTTCTGACAAATTCCAAGACAGAAATTTGACAGAAAGGGCAAATGAATTAAAGGTGGGGCAAAGGCATAAGTAAAAATTTGTGTTACCTTTAAGGGGGCTTTCTAACAACACAAAGAAAACTATCTTTATCATAACACGCTTGTTATCAACCACCAAACTGCCCATAGAATTCTAAAATGCTTCAATTATAACAAAACCTTTTATTAGAAAAACTGACACACAACATAAAAGGTTAAACTAGCTTTTAGTTTTATGTCCATGTGAAAGCACACTGGTCATGATCAACCATTATATGAAAACCATTCAACATACAATGACAACACTGGATAATATTAAATGCTCTTTCAATATCCTCAGAATAAATTTTATTTTGAACTCTTTTTAAAATTAAAATATTTCACATTAAATTAATCTAACAAGTTAACTATTCAGTTGATCGAGAAACACCATAACCACAAAAGGAGTGTTGGCTTTGCTTTCAAATTAGCATAGCCTACCGTATTTATAAATGTACAAAACTAAAATGAAGCATTGCTAGTCTAAAAAGCTCATCTGCTTTCAGGAAACAATTCACTATCCCTTTTTTTGGCAATTTAATATGATTTCTGTAATCTATTTATCCCAGGATGCACCTGATATATCATCAGTTTTAGGTGACTTCTGTTAAACTGACTATCCAAAAATGAGAGTCATATTATGCATCATTCCACATTATTTAGGCTCTTCAGAAGACATGCCACTGCTACTCACAAATGACAAACTCAAAGGCATTAATTCTTACTAGCACAAAATTATAACTCAATACATTGAATTCTATAATTATAATTCAATACATTAAGATGCAGAGTCCTGCATCTGAGATGGAATAACCCCATGCAACAGTACAGGCCAGGGGCCAACTGGCTACAAAGCCTGTTCGCAAGAAAAAAACTGGAAGTCCCTGTGGACAACAAACTGATAGTGAGCCAGCAGCGTGCCCTGGCAGCAAAGGCAGCCAACAGCATCCTGGGCTGTTTTAACAGGAGCACTGCCTGCAGATTGAGGGACCTGATAATTTCCCTCTTTCTGGCACTTGTGAGACTGCACCAGGAGCAATGTCTCCAGCTCTGGTCTTCCCAGTACAAGGCAGATACTGAAACTGTGGAGCAAGTCCAGCAGAGACACTGAGAAAACTAGGAGGCTGTGGCACGATACACAGGAAGATGTTTTACAAGAAACTGGGTTTGCACATCCTGGGGAACAGCAGCTGAAGGTGAGAGCTTATTGCTGTCTGCAACTGCCCAATAAGAAGGTGTAAAGAACCTGGAACCTGGAGGTTTCTCACAGAGGCGTGCAGTGACATGACAGGAGGCAAGGGACACAAGCTGAAATTCCAATTCAATATAAAGGAAAAAAAAAAAAAAGTTACCTTGAGGGTGGCCAAACACTGAGACAGGTTGCCAAGAAACACTGTGGCATCACCATCCTTGGAGATATTCCAACTTGGCTGGAGATGGCCCTGTACAACCTGCTCTTAATTGGACCTGCATCGAGCAAGAGGTAGGACTGGATGACCCCTGGTGGTCCTTTCCAATCCACATAATTCTATGGTTCTATGACACACATGGCAGGATTTTGCGTGATATCCTACTAGTTGTAACAAACACAGGAACATTTACGTGTAGCACAATCTAGGTGCTCACTAAACTATTTAGGCTCAGCACACAGCCTTACATTTGCTTAGCATTTCACTCAAACAAAGGTTTCGGTCTTTTGTACAGAACTCCTAGTAAATTAACAGCATTATACATGACATTTATACTAAGCCTTTGCACTTGGGACACCAAATGCTTTAGAAATAATGTATTTTAAAAAAAAGGCACCTGTTACACCCCCAAAGAAACAAGGAAGATGGCATGAAATCAGCAGAACAACACATTTTTCTTCCTGACACACTGTGCTTACATGTCATAACTGCTGTCCTAATGTAAAAGACACTGTACTGCCTCTAGGCAGGATACCACAAGTCAATGACAGTCTGAGAGTTACCATAAATATCACCATATTAAAAGGATGTGATCCTTCATGCCTAGGTTAGTTTATTTAAAATTTATCATTTCAGACTATTAAAAATATCCAGGTGCTTGTACTACAGATTTCTATGCTCAGAGTCAAAATGTACATAAATTGCTGCAGTATTGCACCTGCAAATTAATAGAACTTATTATAAGAGAATGAATACCAAAATGGTAAAATCAACTTCAGTATAGGCAGAATGCACAGCAGGTTCTTGGCAAAGTTGCTAGATAGTTTACAGTTTATTAATACAGTGTATAGACTGAAAAGACCACTACATTAATTTTAAAGACCAGATGTAAAAAATAAGATGTTGTTGTTAAACAGGTAAAAAAAGAGTAATGCGTTTCCCTTTTATTTTTGTGTTTATTGCAGTCACTCGAAGGCAATAGGCTGTGACTAGCACACAATTAATAATCCACAAGCCCAGTGCCTGGACAAAGCCAATATGTATTTGTATGTCCTTTTATATGATAAAGATCTTCCAGTAGCTAAAACGAGCAAAAAAATCAGCACTGCCGAGGTGACTGGCTGATTACATTTTAACACAAGTCACCAGAACACATACAGACTGGCTCAAATGGACCTGATTCATCCTCCTATAGGTTCCTGTAAATAAGAGGGGTAATGACTGTTCACATATTTGGAATGTATACTGTCAGGACATAAATTAATGAAAATGTTTTTTGCAGGAGGAAAAAAAAATCTATCTGATGCAGTGGCAGGAGACAGTATTGTGATATAGCTCTATCATGGAGATGCAGATATTGTCAGAAAATAAAAATCTTCAGCATTTTTCAGAATTTATTTGGACATTGTGTGCATATGAAAAGTCTGTGTGCTTCACTGATGAAACATTTCTTTTCAAGAATGACTCTTGACTTGGGAGTTATGCTGATATACCAGCTTTTTAACATGTCCATTTTTTTCCAAACTTTCAAAATCTTTCCCTAAGCATTTTGGACCAAGTGAAAACAGTAGTATAAAGATACCTGGTGTTACTTGTTATTCACTTACACTGACCACTTCCACAAATGTTACTGAAGTCCCCAAGGAAGAGCAACTGCTACAATCACACAGTGTTAGGAAGAACATACAGAGCCACTGTTTTTCCCATACCGATTACATTTCCTTTTAATTTCTCTTTTCCTATACAGTAAATGATTCAAAGGTGTTATGATCAGGAATAATGATATGAAGAGACAAATTCTGTATGCAGACAACTTTCAACTGACTTCAGCGACTTTGGCTTTCACAGCACCACATGACTCAAAAAAGGACAATGTTAATTCTGTTCAACATTTTTCAGCAGTATTACTCACTGAAATGTATGAAGGATTGGTTTTTTTCCATGTCTTTTTAAACGACCTGATAATTTAAGATAATGTTAAGATTCCCTTTTCCTTATTCTGCTTTACTACAGATAGACGAAAGAGAAGATACACCAAAGAAAGGAGCCACTCTTAAGCAAAAACAATTGATACCGATAGCACCTCATCATTCAGGCTCAGAGGAGAATAATTGAATTTGGCAGATGCTTTCTGTGAAACGTGTCTTTAATGGTGCTTTTCTGTGTTTGCAAGCACAAAAGAAAAAGAAGAGAAAGAAGTGAGACATAGGACCTCTTCATTGCAATAAAAATATTTTTTACTGAGGTACAACACCCTAGCACTGTACCATGTAGAGTGGTAAATGAAGAGGCCTAGTCAGTCTAACATGATGTAAAGTCTTAGAGGAAGCAAAAAGCTATATTTCCTTACTTTGATGTAGCTGGTTCACATCAACTCCAAGTAAGAGATATATGGCTGTCCTTGACTGGCTACACTCATGCAAAAACTACTAGGGCCCTGTCTCCACTAGGACTGTACCCATAAAAAGTTGTCCTAACGTACCTTGTACGATGTCAAAAAATGCAGATTTAAAAAATATTAATTTTTTTAAATCTTTGTATTGAGGACAAAGCCTAATACATGCAATGGTCTGGAAGCACGCACAGTGCCAAGTTCAAGGACATCACTTCTCCATTCTTTGTTTTCTTCATTTGTTAAACAGGGGCAACAATTCCTTTTTCTGTGGTATTGAATAATGGCCTGTTCTGCTAGCCCAGAAGTAAAAGTGAAGATAGTCTTCCTATTGATGTGCTCCCTGTCTTGTTTACGATAGAAACTATTTTGTTTTTAAAAGGGAAGTGTTCTAAGAAAAGCTTTTATAACAGGTTCAGAAATATAAAAGCCATTTCAGGATGAGGACATCTCTATCCTTTATTTTGTTAGTCCTTGAAAGGGCTTTTAAAATGTTAACAGCTATGTCTACCTTCCCTCAACTGATGCTCCCTTCTCAGCAATCCTTCTGTTGACATCTCTTTGTTCACCCTTAGCTTGCATCTCCATTTTCCCAAACCCTGAAAACAAAACTTAGGAAAAGCTTGGAATTGAACTTTTGGCCAGCAAAACACACTGCATAAGTATGTTGACTAAGTCGGATTTCAATTTTTAAAATTATTTCAATTAAAAAATTTCTTTGCCCAACTCCAGTGATATACTGGAGTATTTTCCACTCTTCTCCACACCTCTATATACTGCAGTGACAACTACTATGCAAAGCTGTTCGAAAAACAGGAAGCATTGTCAGCTTCAAACATGCTAAAAGAAATGAAACAGTTTTGAAATGATAGGGTAATGTCCTGTTTCCATCTAAAAAAAAAAAAGCTTTCTGTCTAAAACAAATTTAATTAATTTAATTTAAACTGTGCACTTTAAGTAGGTGTATGTGTACACACATACTTTTTTTTTCAATTTCAAGCTAAAAAGATCAGTAGTTTCTCTGTTATGCTTCCCTACACAGATACTGTCAGCATTCTGTCTCACAGTGATAGCTACTTTGAGTATCAGAAGTTCATTAGTAACAATTAAAAAATTCTACAGCACTTGAGAAGAGGTTGATCCTATTTTATATTCCAATGTCAGTTAGCATATAATAAATTACTGTAGTCCAATTACACTATAGCTAATATTTAGCACTTACACCTTGCTTTCAACACACACTGTGCAACCCTTAATTAATCCTTAACGCTGGCATGTTTTACATTACTCTAATTTCACAGATAAAACAGAAAGGTGAGATCATTTGCAAAAGGCCACTTAGCCTTGGGTGGAGCCAGGACTATAACAGTCAATTCTGAATCCATAGCTTCCAAGCCAGAGCTGTCCATTATCTTGGTCACCATGTGGTAGTTTTATTACTGCAGCTTAGTCAGTCACAGCACAGCAAAGACGCCCCCATCACATTCCACAATGAAAACATTTGTTTGGCTGTCAGACCTAGTTCTACTTTAATCTACCCTACCTCTACACAGAGAGCTACCTACTGTTTCCCATATATTCTAAAACAGTCTCACAGGTTGGAGAAGACAGGTTTCTTTTCAGAAACCAGAATATATTTTCCTTTAAAAAATATCTATAGTAAAGCTAATGCCTGCATTTTTCTGAGAAGTCTGAATTAACAGCTCACTAGCAGGAAATGAGTGTGATAAAGCAAGGGTTTTTTTTTTTTTCTGTTTTCAAAATGTTTTGATTCCGTTTCTGAAATATATATCTATTATTCAGATACAGGAAAAACATTTAGTTTATATTATTGGAAATCTGCTGAACAAAGATTTTTCCTTTAAAAAATATCTGACCCACAGTCAGATCACTTTAGTTAAAAATGAGTTAATGGAACCAGACCCATTGAGAGAAGTTACTTGAAAGGAACTGAACAGCCTTCCTTTATGTGCTGTCCATCAGCATCTTTATGCTGTGTGTAGACTTAGGTGTTATGGGACCCGTGTGCTACGTTTTCAATATTATGTTTGTCCCTAATCACTGTTTACAGAGTGTAGTCTTCTTGCCTTGCAGATGACTACACCTGGCATTAGCAGGCATAGCCTATCTCATTCTTCCCTCCCTCTAACCTTCAAAATCCAAAACTTTTGTTAATGGAACAGAGAGTTAGACAGGTGAGCAGACAGACTTAGTGGCTCAAATCCAAAATGTTTAATAGTTGTAGTGAAAAACAACCAAAACAAAACAAAATAAAAACACCAACAAAAACCAAACAACAAAAAACCAGTGATTAGAAGAAAGCCAAACCACTAAAGACAAGCAGATGCAAAGAAATGCATCTTAGAATGCTGCAAGTTTTTTTTAAAAAAAGTTCAGATTCAAGCAGGCTCTTTAGAACTGAAGATTTGTGTCATATTCTGATTACCTATACTGTACACATAAAGCACACGCAAGATTGAGAGAAATAGCAATTTATAGGTATTGCTGGAAGGTCTGCACCTGAAATGACTGCCTACCTACCCAGGTTTAAGCTGCACTGTGAACTGGCACACACAGCCTGCACACCTTAACCTCCTGGCTGGACTGCTACAACTTCATCACAGGGACAAATGTCACTACTATGTCACTGAGGAATTAAAAGAGAAGGGACTTTCTTAACATTAATGTGAGAAGACTAAAAGATGTGACTGTGCATCTTCCAATACAGCTAAGCCAACAGTCCAGAACATTAGCATTCAATGGCAATCCATTCAAATCAAGGTAACTCCAAAGCAGACGTACACTAGTGGGTAGAAAGTGAATTTCTGCTTTGTTCATGGCACGCATGTCGAAGAGATGGGATGGCAGGAAGGACAGCCATGGCAGAAGGCCAGAGGAACTGAAGGGTCGAGCGCACACATTTGGAGCTCCGAACATTGAAGTCTGCACAGGTCACAAACTGCCAGTTCTCCACACAGTGCCGGTCGGGTCGCCGGGAGGGGAGGCCTCGCGTTACTCAGCTGCGGCAGTGAGAGGGATTTCGGGTGCGGCTGGAGCCGACGGGACGCGGCCGGTAACTGCAGTGAACCTAGAAGGGAGGCTGAGGAGGGGGACAGGCGCCTCGTCCCCGCCCCGGCTCTCCAGCGTCGGGGGTTGAGGAAAGCGGCGGGACCCTAGCGGTGCCCTCACGGCTAACGCCGCTACCTGAGGCGCAAGGGAGAACGGTGCGGGGGCGCTACCGTCGTCTTCAGGCGACCGCCACCCAACCCGAGGCGCCGGCAGCAGCACACCCAAGCGGGGACCGTCACAGCCTCTGCACGGGCGGACTGCGCCCAGAGCTCGCCTTCCCTCAGTGGGCATTACCTCACACTCCGAGCGAGCCGCCGCCCGGCCGCGCTCATGCGACAGCAGAAGGGCAGCCCGAGACCGGGAGCCCCTTAATTTTTCATTCCCCCAGCTGCAATTCATGCCTGCCCAGCAGCTGCCCCGCGCCTGACGCCACACTGAGGCGAAATCTCAGTCACCCACTGCGTGCCTCCAGCGCCACCGATACGCAGCAACAGCCCCCGCCCGCCCAACAGCCACCACGGCGGCCACGCGCGAGCGCGCGAGCACGCGAGCAAGAGTAGCCCGCCGCCCGCCTCGTCCGCGCGGCCCCGCTCCACCCCGCCCCCTCCGGAGGTGGACCCCGGTGCCGTCCCGCCCTCTTGCCGATCAGCGGGCAGAGACGGCCCCGCGGCCGCGGAGGCTTGTGGGACGGGTAGTCCTTGCCTGGTGAGCCGCGCTGCCACGGGCCGGGCGAGAACTACTAGTCCCGGCGTGCCTCGTGGCTGGCCCGGGGCTGTGACCCGCCGCTGGCTGAGGGAGCGGCTCCGGCAGGAAGGCGGTAGAGGGGCCTGGTCACTCAGCCGCAGCGATGAGCTCGGCCAGGGAGTCTCAGGGCCACCACGGCCTCAAGCGAGCGGCCTCCCCCGATGTAAATGGGCGCGGGGCCTAGGGTGGCCGCGCGGCGGGAGGGGGGCAGGAGGAGGCCGGGAGGGAGGCCGCGGTGGCGCACCGGGTCGCCGCCCGTGCTCCGCGGCGGGACGTAGGGAAGGCCGCGGCCTTCCCGGGGGCCCCACTCCTCGCCCTAACGGCCGTCCAGGGGGCAGCGGCCAGCGGAGGTGTCACGGGGAGGCCGTGGCGGGGGGTGAGGGACCACCGGGCCCGCCCCGGCGGAGGGGGCGGGCGGGTGCAGTCAGCGTGTGCTCCCGCAGGGCTCCAGCAGCTGGGAGGCGGCGGACCTCGGCAACGAGGAGCGGAAGCAGAAGTTCCTGCGGCTGATGGGCGCTGGGAAGGTGAGGCCGCCCCGCTTCCCTCCCTCCCCTACTCCGCGGGGACCCGGGTGGGAGGAGTACCCCCCACTGCGGCTTCGCGGGGCTTCCTTTTCGCGATGTAACGAAGGCTTCGCGGAAGGGGCTTGCTGCAGGCCGCTCTGCTCCCTGAGGGAAAAGGCAGCGCTCGAAGGCAGTGTCGCTTTGGGACTGGCCTTTAACAAGGATTTGAGTTTCACAGCCGCAGCTCTTACGTCAGCAGAGGTGTAACGCAAAGCATTGGTCTGAAGCCGCAGCTTCTTCCCCCTTCCCAATACCTTTATGCTTTCAGACCAGCTAACAAAATTTTGTGGGCGCTTCAGGGAGGGTCCCTGTTGCAAACTAACAAGCCTGTGCACCAGCTCTGTAAAAGTCTCAGAAGAAAAACAATTTTTTTTGAAGTTTAAAAAAATGGTAGCTGATAGACCAAACTATCAAAGTAGTAAACCCAGGAAATATTTTTAAAGAGAAAATTATTCTATAACATTATTTCTCTTATGTTTAAAAAAATAATGCTACAAAACTTGTAAAATATAATTATGCTCTTTCCGTGTCCAAAATATTTTAGTGTTGCGATTCTACTTGACTTTTTTCATTTCATTTGTACTAGAATACAATATTTTTGTAAGCTAAAATATTTTATTCTATCAAAGAGGTGAAAGTTAGTATTCCCTAGGTAGTAGGACTACAGTAACATAGTAAAACATCCCACTACTAATCTTAATGTCTACGTGGATATGTAGTGCTGCTTTCTGTGTAATGCCAGTTCTTGCCAGTAGGAGTACGTTTGCTAATGAGCAACTACTAAGCTAATAAATTAATGAGCACTGTGAAGGTCTTACCTGATACTGTGACCAGTTTAGAAATGAGATCGTGGTAAGATGCACTGTCTGAACTCTTGTATAGTGTCAGAGAAAGAGACCCAGAGTGTAAACGGTGAGAACAAAATTCACACTTGTCCAGCATCATATAGCGTAGTTTTCCTATCCGATGATTACCATGCCTCCTTGTTTAGCTGACATACTAGCATGGCTTCTCTTTGCCTTTGGAGTGGCAAGAAACTAAATGAAATAGAACCAGCTTTGGGGTGCGGGAAGAGCAAAGAGCATCTATTTGTGGGGGTTCCTTTTCCAGAAAATTCAGCAGAACAAAGATGAAACAAGGTCATTGTTAGGCAGCAGTTGTTAGCTAGTGAAAGTTGCAGTTTTACAGTTGGTTGTCAAGGTTTGACAGCAAACCTTTTCCATTCAAGATTTCCAGAATGTTGGCAGAGCTGTCAGTGTACCCTAAAGCTCCAAAACAAACTGCCTTTTCTTTTAGAAAGAACATACTGGCCGCCTTGTTATCGGAGACCACAGATCAACCTCTCACTTCAGGACAGGTCAGTTTATCCAACAGCTGATACAAAGTTGGAAGTCGAACACTTACTTAGGCACATCCCAGTACTTTGAGCTTTGTAGATATTGCAGGAAGTGATTGGAGATTTTGTGACTGAATTTGAAGACAGATCAGGCTGTGGAGTGATAGAAATATCTAATTTCTCTCACTCGATTGCTGACAAACAGTTTCTCTGACTGCACTTACTTGCCTTCTGAAGTCCAAGTTCAGCTAAGTACGTGATGGTCAGTTAAATTTGCATACAAATGCCCAGTCAGGGCCTATAGGTCCTTGGTTGTATTTTGCTATCAAAATAAGAAAGTAAAGATTTATTGCTGTTGGTACCTGGCAGTACTACACCTCGCTGTCAGGTATGGACATCCAAACCTCTGAATCATTGTGCATAGGAAGGAATGGTTGATTTCTACCCCCCACTCCAGTTGCCTGTTGAACAGAAAGATCTCTGCCTTAAAGCAGTAAGGTAGAAGCAAAAAAGATCTGCAAGGTCATGTTGGCAATCAGCAGTAATTTGGTGTCATGTAATGTATGACCATGGAAACTTCTTATCAGGCTTGCTTAGGTAGTAAGTCAAAGTACATCAAAACCAAGCTGGGTTTGGCTGTCGGAAAGAAGCTCTCGTAACGCTGTCTAGAAGAGCAGCTGTCAGAAACTTCTTTCCCCCATAGGCTCCACTAGTAACTTTTCATTTGATGAAAAATTATCTATGGACCAAAACCTCAAAAGAAGCCTAAGGATTGGCTCCATATTCTGCTGCTGGCTTGCAGAGTGACTGAGAATCACTTCTTAAAGCTGAATTTCCTAGAAAGGAGGTAAGGACTCCTTCCCAAGGAGTCATAAACAATCAGTACTGCTTTGTTATTAGCAAAAAGATACACTGTTTTTTTCACAAAATATCAGAGGAACTGTTTTATTAACACTTTACTTCCTTGTTCAACATACAGTTACGTCCTTTTATAAAAACTTACAGCTCTGACTTCCAGATAAGGAAATTATTTGTGTTAATTTGCACTGCAAGCTTTTAATTTTCCAGAGATACAAGTTAAAAACTAGGGTGTTGTGGGCCTGTTGGGGGAGAATTAGAGATTCTTACCTTTTACAAGAAGAGGGGAGACTAAAGTATTTTAGACCGTATTTTCCCGCAGTAACAATGATTGTATTTTCCTTCAAGCAAGTAAGTAAAGGGCTTGTTGAAGTAGCTTATGAAAATTATCTCTGCTGCTAATTCTTAAAGATGGTAAAAAATAGAGTCAATTGCTCCTGATAATTCAGGATGCATGAAATAGCTTCAGATAACAGCTCTAGAAACAAGAGCAGTAGTATTGTCCCAGCTTCTGCTGCTATATATTAATCATGCTTTAATCATAGGAATCACATCATGTAGCGAAGGTCAGAAAGTTTCTCCTTGCTGTGAGATGTTACAGCATTGGCAGGAAGCACAGAGAACTCATTGCACCTACCTTATGTAGTAGAACATACACCCCTTAACAGTACAACTCTGAATGCATCGGTGTTAGGAACTTACCAACCCATCTTTGTATCAGAGCAGTTTTGCTTGCACGCTTGGTGTGGTTGCTTTGTATGCAGTAATACTCAGTCTGGTAGCTTAAGACGGCTACAGTTAAACTTGCCACATATACACTGACAAGCTTTGAAAATGTGACTTTGTGTAATTTGATGTCTTTGTTAATTTGAACAAACCATAACCAAAGTACACTGGACAATGCAGGGGAAGAAGACAAGAAAATGAATGAAGAGTTGGAGTCTCAGTACCAACAAAGCATGGACAGCACGATGTCCGGAAGAAACCGGCGCCATTGTGGACTTGGTTTCAGTGAGGTAGTAAGTTCTTTGATTCTATAGTGCTTTGGCTTTTGCTTCACTAAGACAAGGTGACACAGGGTTTAAAAATTCAACCACCATGAGTAGTGACATACGTCTGCAGTTTGGGTTAAAGTGCAGACACACTGTAGGCACTTGACCCCTGTCTGTGTATGCTGTGGTGGCCTCCTAGATGCTTGGAAGTGACCGATGCTTCTTCTCATTTTGCAGAGCAGTATGACATACTTAATGCTCCACAGTAGTCAAGACTGATTAGGACAGAGTGTGACAAATACATTAAACCAGGGTGTTGCCAAGGAATGCGTAAGAGGGCAGGATAACCAGCTGCATTGTTGCTGAGAGGTAATTAATCTTAGTGTCTTGTCAGGGCAAGGCACGTACCTCTCTGTGGGCCTGAAAAGTGAGTGGCTGTAGAAGGCTCAGGCAGCGACGTTTGCTGTACGGAGGTCTCCAGAGAGCTGACACCTGACTGGTGGGGTACTCACAAGGAACTGTTCCATAGGAACATGCAGGAAAAGACGTGTGGCAAAACCCGGCAGAGTTAGGTTGTTAGGAACATGTCTTTGTCTGCCAATTGAAAGGTGTGATAATTAATTTTTTGCTAACTTCTAGCAGCAATTACTGCATAAAAGCAGAGCTAATGTTTCCAGAGTGAGTAAAACCACCTGCACAGCACTGGGAATTCTTGTTACAGCTTTGCTCTTTAGGGCCATGAGCAAAGTGCCATTTTGGGATTGTTGTTGTTAGCAGCATCGTTGGATTACTTCAGCATTCTTCATGCTGTGCTGGGCTAAACTTGTTTGCAAAGATCAGTCATGAATGTAAATTCTTGATGCTCTAGCTGTTAGTTTCATTATGTTTCACTCCACAAAACATATTCAGGTGTCATTATGTACTCTACACCAAAGTAAGAAATCCTTAAAGCGACGTGATTTGAAACTTGTCAGACTTATTTAACGGTGTCTTTAGGGTTTCTGCTGTAGCTAAATAAGAATGTGGCTGATGAAACCATGAATGTCATGGTTGGTACTGTTAACCGTGTCAGTGGAGTTCATTTTTGTCTAATAATTTTATATTAAAGACCTGTGTTTAGCACCATTGCCCAAGTTTAGTACTGAAATGAAAGGAGCCGTTAAGTGAAACATACTTACTGGGAAATAATAAAAGCTGCAGTGGAGTTACCAGGAAATCACAGCTTGTCTGTCTTATAATAATATGAACTTCTAGTTTCAGGAAAGTGAAGAACAAGATGATGTGGGTGGACACTCCTCTGAAGAGAGTTCAGAGGACTCCGAAAGCGGCTCTGAGTCAGAGCAGGAGGAGTCTGCCGAGGAGCTACAAGCTGCTGAAAAACATGATGAAGCTGAGGTTCCAGAAAACAAAAAAGAGTCAAAAAGCAACTATAAAATGATGTTTGTTAAAGCCAGTGGTTCATAACTGCAGATGTAACAGCTTTGTATTTGAAGTACAGTAAGCCTTATTGTTACAGTGCAAAGTGGAGGACTGCTACAGCACAAATCTTTGTATTATGATTTTAAAAAGACCCTATTAGATGACAAAAAGTAGTATTTGCTTTCCGTTGCCATGGATAACATTTTTATGGGCACAGTGGTATTTCTGGTTTTTGTAAAGTGTATAAAATTCTGGATGGAGAAATAAAATCTTTGTTTTTGCCCAATCTCTACAATGTTATCTAAACCATCCCTCCCCGTATTCCATGCCAGATAAGGAAACTTCATGTTAGTGATTTCTTTAGTTAGTACCCCAGTCTTGAATTTTTAACTATTAAGATTACATGTGAATTACTGGATGTTGCATTAGTCGTAAAATACCAGTATCAGCACTATTCTGTGATGTACTAGAGCTTTAAACAACGATTTCGTCTATAGATGCTAGTGTTGACAGGGCTAAGAGGAGAAATCACTCACTTTTGTGACAGTATTAATCACTATCCAGCTGAAGTCCTACAGCGGTTGCATGAGAGAAGATATTTGAGAAATGCATAATCCAGCAGAAGGCTCTAAATGCTGGTTTGGCTTTCTAATGAGGGGGATAAGCTGTAGTTCTTTATACCTTTCAGGAGGAAAGAGTGATTTTTTTTAATTATTGGCTCCTGGTTATAGCACTGAGCTGTTAGGAAAAATAACTGCTCCTGAAGAAACCAGTTTACTTTGAAAGAGAAAATATACTTTGATAATGGAAAAGGTATATGAACCATTTAGCTTTTTTAAAATACAGAGTTAAGTACACCAGCCCTTCTTCCTTTTCTCCCCATCCATCACATGGAGGTCTGAGTCAGTTACCACAAAAAAGTCGAACCTCTCAAGTAAAGTTGATATGCCTGGAGTCAGGAGTTACAGTAATTCCTTCCAGTAAGAATTAAGTATGTCCACGTCGCTGCAAATTTACAGTTTATTGTTTCCAAGTAATAAATATCAGAACTTTTTAGCCTGTGTTTCCTCTTAGTACAGCAGACAGTACATCTCTCCTTGCAGGGAGAGCCGAACATCTGACCTGTTCCTCTAGTACAGCCTCATTCTGCCACAACAGTGTTTTAAGAAACACTCCAGATGCTTGTGGAGAATCTTCTGTTTCTGTGTGCAATTTCTGACGTGCAGAAGACGTTTGCAAGCCAGCTGGCTTACATGAAAGCAGCAGTGTGTACTACCATTGTATAGGTCTATTGAATGTAAACATTGCAGCATCAGTTATTGGGGAGGACTTGGAACAAGTTACGTTATGGAAAAATAAAAGTAATATGATTGTAAATAAAAACCTGAGTGAAGGTTTTGATTAATTTGGTTTACTATAGTTGCATCTAATACAGCATTTTTCAAAGCCATTCAGCTTTAAGAGCAGCATTACAGCAGCCACTAATGAGCAGTGGTGTGTAGGTGATTTGCATGGTATTTTGTGTTTCCCACACTGCGTGCTGCTAATACAGAGACAAAAATTAAAGCTCCTTGCACAGGGTGAAGAAAACCTCACCATGGTGCAGGAGAGCTGCTCTATGTCTAGGGAGAGAGAGACACTCCGGAAAAGCAGATCCAGCTGGCCCGCTCTGCACGGGGCTCTGCCAACAAACAGGCTGGCACAGTGAGCACCATCGTAGGCCTCTACCACTCAGCTCTGCCCTGAGCTGATGACAGCCTCCTGCCTTGTAAAACAGAGTTGGCTGTCAGTTCCAAATGTAACTGAATAGACTACACAAGGATAAAAAATAACCCAAAATCACTCTATTCTAGTAACACCTCTGACCAGAAAAAGAACTAAAAATCAAGCCAGCTTCCATTCCCCAAGTATGACACGCAATATTGTGAACATCCGATGAGGGTTGGTGCACCTCATCCAGGACGCTGACCTAACAGGAAGAGTTTTACACGTCTGTTTCTGTGTAACATCTATCAACAGATTGTTCAGAACCCGCAGGTCCCTCTGTGAAGCAGCCTATGAAGCTCCCGCGTTTGCAGTGAGAAAGGCCGGGTCAGTTCAGTGTAGACTGTGCAGCAAATGTTTCAATTCAGGACTCCTGGTTGGTGTAACAGCAGCAGAGTGGCATGGATAGCACAGGGTGGTTTCAGCTCTCATACTTAACCAGAGATGGAGAACACGTGAAAAGTAAAGGCTGGTGATTCTAGTCAGATCTTTGCTTTTTCAGGTGGGTGCGGAAGGAGGCCCCAGAGATGGTAACACACTGAATCGCAGGAGAGCAGCTGCGTTTGTCTTTTCAAAAAAGATTTGGCCACTGAAATTCCAACTCAAAGACCAGCCTGTTTCCATCTAACCAGAAAGGCAGAAGTCATCCCATACTCTCCTAGGTGTCTCGGGGAACCGATGAAATTTAGATCTGTCACAGAGCAGCCAGATCTTGAACAGGTCAAAGCACTGATGCACCTGTTCCCCTTCCATTTGCTCTGGAATAGGGTATCCCTCAAGACAGGTTCCATTGCAGCCCTACTGCCTACAAGGTCCTGCAGTCCCAAAAGAGGATGCTTCTATTCTAAGCCAAGCCAGGTGAAAAGGCATCAGATTCTTTCTCAACATTGTACAGGAATTATTTAAGGCCAAGGAAACCAGATCTGCAAGTTGCCCTGTAGCTTTATGCAACTGCTTTACAGTTTACTCTCCCTTTCTTCCTGAAGAAGACGCTGACAACTTGATTCCTGAAAGCACAATTTATAGGCCAGCTTCAAAGCTATAGGTCCTTCTAAGGCTCTGGTTGGGGAATTCACATCAAAGATGATGTGCACATGTTGTTCTGATGCCAGAGAGGACTGTTGGTAGAAATCTCTGTGGATTTGCTATAGTCCCCAGAACAGGGATTAAATTATGCACTGAAGCTGCCTCTGTAAACTGCGGGAGACAAAGAGAATAAGTGGCAGTGCAATATCTCATAATCAAAGCCTGGCACAGTTATTTGCATCAGTCTCTTGGAAGCTGTCAGGGGAGGGACATGTGTCAAGGTACCTTCAGCAAAGGGACAAAGCAGAAGCTGGTTTTGTTTGCTTTTAAGACTGCCACTTCAACCACACTTTTCCTGAGGAAAATACCCAAGTAGAACACAGGTGTACGGCCTCACGAGGGGGAGATAAAGTTTCCATAGTTTTTTGCACAGCATTAGAGCTTTAATCTCATTGATTTGATGCAGAATGAGATCACACTGAGAGTTTGTGCTACTATCTATCCAAATCCAGTACCATTTATGGTGTCCAAAGCTCAGGAAGATCTACTCAAGGGGAAAAGAAGAATTAAAAGTAACGAATGTCAGAAAAGGGGTTTGTATCATCAGTCAAGCAGTACGGGGGCTCACAGAAAAACAGCTTCCTTGCTTTCACAACTGCCTCACTTGACCTGCAAGGAAATTCTCTCAAACCATTGCTGTAAGTCAGTGTTCCTGGCACAAGCATATCAAGCTACAGAAAAGAATGCAGAAAGGTTTGACAATCTGAACTGGATCCTTTTCACCCTTATATTTATTGCTAAAGCTCTAAAACAAAAGCAGGTGAAGCTTTTGATCCTTAACTGGTTGGGGCCAAGTCCCCTCCTTCCTATTACAGCTGCTAAAGTCGAGTAACTGCAATTGATTTGCAAGGATGCCATAACAGAACATCTCTTTCCAAAGCTTTTTTTAAATTTTACTTTGCTTCAAAAAGATTTAACACAAGAAATTAATATAGAGAGCAAATGTACTCAGTAGTTAACTGACAGAGCCACTACCCAGATCCTGGATAAGATCTGTGCATAAAATCATTCCCCAAGTCACTTTTAAGCTGGAATCAGTGAAAACAACTGAAGAGCCCTCAGGCATAGCAAAGGCTTTGAGGGGGCCAGGGGACACAGCTACGCTCCTGAGATGTTGATCTCTCTTCCCTCTAAACCTCTCATCCAGACTAGGACTTAGTAAAGGTGCAGAGCAGCCAGTTCTAGCACTCGTCTCAGCAGCAGTCCCTCTGATTTTGCATCTTAGCACCAAATGAAAGGAGAATGGGATCAACAGGCACACGTTACGTATGCATTCACCCCCTGATGCATTCGCACAGTCACACTACAACCGTGTTGGGCAGAAGACAAAATCTGTTCCATACTGGGAGAAGAAAAGGCTTACAGGCACAAACCAGAAGCAGCAGAACCATATAGCACGAACCACATAGCACGAACTCAGCAATCAGAAAAGCCAACAATACAGCATCACGAGAGACAAACAGAATTAGCCATGACCCCTCTGATGTCAACTTTCCCCTGACCTGAGTAATACAGCTCACTGCAACTAACCATCACCAGCTATTTCATTGCATTCGCGTTACCATCTTGCACACGCCATCAGCCAGGCTTTCAAAACATCTCCTGTGTCTCAGGAGACAAACTGAAAAGCAATGTTGAGGCTTTTCTGTCCCAGCTTCAGAGGCAGAGCAAGGCAGCCCCAAACCCCTGATGACAGAACAGAACAGACTACAGCAGGCCACACAACACTCCATCTTGTAGTGGCACATCACAGCCCCTGAGAGAGAAGCGCTTACTCGGGACAGGATCTGTGCCAGGCAGGACCAACCTTTGCCACCCCCGGCTCTCGGGTAAGCTATTTCTAGGAGGAAAAGGAGAGTTTGTCTCATAGCAGCCATTCTTAACTGCAATTTAGCAAATATGGCAAATTAAGAACAGAGTGCAGCAGCTGCCTATAGAAAAGACAATTGTCCTGTTAAGAAAAGAGTATTTTAAAGCCATCAGGGATTCTCTCCTCCACCCACTGCCACCATCAACACTCTACTCCCGTTTATCCCCATCACAAGGTGGTTTTTGGTACTAGGACCCTGGACATAACATTCTCAGGTGCCAGCTATTCCACCTTCTTACCTCCTCCACTACAATTTAGGCAGAGTCCCTTTGTTAAAGCATTTTGCTTCTGAGTCCACATATTCCAGCTCCTTCAACCTTTTTACACCTGCTTACTTCAAACCACTCTCTCCTTCAGACTCTTTGTCTTGTGTGCAGATACATCTCTGCCATTATTTCCTAAAACTCACCACTTACCTTTGTTCTTAATCTCTTACTTCCTTTACTGTTTTCTTACGTTCCTGGTAAAAGGCTTCTTCTAGTGGGCAACAAGAAAACATTGTTATCTTTCAAGTTTATATCTTATAAGACTATTTCATCAATAAATGGTTGAGGCCTTTTCTGCTCCTTCTACGTCCCCACCAGTGAGGAGGCTGTGGGTGAGCACCCAAGAAGCTGGGAGGGGGCACAGCCAGAACAGCTGACCCCAACTGACCAAAGAGATATTCTATACCATGTCATGCTCAGCATGTAAAGCTGGGGGAAGAAGAAAGAAGGGGTGAATGTTCAGAGTGATGGTGTTTGTCTTCCCAAGTCACTGTTAGGCATGATGGAGCCCTGCTTTCCTGCAGATGGCTGAACAGCTGCCTGCCCATGGGCAGTGGGAAATTAATTCCTGGGTTTGCTTTGCTTGCACATGTGACTTTTGCTTTACCCACTAAACCGGTTTTTATCTCACCACATGTACTCTCTCTCCCCCCCATCCCCTTGGCAGGGGGATTGAGCAAGGGGCTGCATGGGGCTCAGCTGCAGGCTGGGGTCAGACCATGACAGAGGCCACTTTACACTCTTTGTAAGGTAACCAGGAGCCCTGATGAGTAAGTAACGAGTGCACAAGTGTTCACATATGCAATACTCTCTGGGCTTATTTACTTTCATAATTAGCACTCAAAGTTACTCTGCTGTCTCCCAGTAATTTCATGGTAGGCTTTGTAACTCTATCTTCCTCTTAGGTTTACCAGTGGTTTAACATTAAAAGAAGGGTTGTTGCAGGGAACACCTCAACAGACTTGTATTAGAAATGCTCTTTAAAATTACAAAGCTTTGAACTAAGAAATACCTCAGGAAGTTTCCACGGGAAGTTCATCCCGGTTGGTTCCGTTCAGCTACCTTTCCAATGCACCTTTTCAAATAATGGAAAAACATGTAAAGGGGTCAGACCTGATCGATACAGATGTTCAAACAGAATTTCGAGCACTGTGATGTGTGTACTTTTGTGCTCTTTCTTTGTACTGCTCCACTCTGAAGAAAGGTTGCTTTCGCTAGCAGAGCAGAAGTCTCAGCCTTCTGAATACAGCCAAATAACCAATGGCAATGTTTACTAGGTGTGGAAAGCAGAGCGATTTTTCATGTTCTTCTCGTGCTTGGCTTTGTTCTTTTCAGAACTACGCGATACAGAGGCACACACGTGGCACGCGCTGGCGCTTTAAAATACCCCAACACAGACATAAATCAGAGGGGTAACATCAGATCACGTCTTCTGTATCTTCCAAGCTTTGACACTCAGTAAAGCTGGTCTTTCCTTCATGTAGCACCCACAAGCTAATTGCAGAGACACATGGGAAATACTCGAGTCTACAGAGGGGAACAGACGCTGATATAAAGTACATACACGTGTATCTGAAGACTGGGAAATCGGATGAGTGAATGGCACAGGAGGAAAAGTGACCGTGTAACCAGTACAGGAACATGCAGGGAGTGCTCTGCTTTCTCAGAACACCAACACCTCCCTCCAAGGTTACAGGGCACCTGAGACCACCTCGCCTGACCTTTAACAACTGCACTGCAACAGCAGCACGCACGTCTAGCAGTCTCATTCAGTAGCTTTTCATTCCACACATCAGCAGCTTTCCAGGACAGAATCCTTTGACACAGCTGCTCCCTGAGAAACCTCCGATCTAGGGGATTCCCAACCATTCCAAAACAGACCACATGGCTCAAAGCGCTGCTACTTGCCCAGTCCATTGAAACAAATAGCTTTACCATAGATGTAAGAGAGCATTTTCCAGCAGCCCAGCAATACCTACAATGAAAAAAAGGCAGGGTGGTGGTGGTTACACAGTTGAAAATGGTGAAGGCAATGCTACTCCCAGTGCCAGGCAGTGGTTCCACCAGCTCAGCTGCATCATGCTGAAGCAACTGAAACCAGATGCCTAAGGGAAGGCAGTCTGCACGTTTTCTGCTTGGCACGACTTCACAAAACACTAATTAGAAAACAGCACCTCTACAAGAAGAACTAATACTGCTTGCTAACGAGTTTGTTTCTTTAATTACAATTAGTCCCAAACACTTAAGCTGCTTCATAGGCAGAGGGAAGAAAAGAAAAAACCCTAAAAAGCCACGTTCTGACCAAAGCAATACCAATCTGCAAGAAGACATAATTTTTTTTTTCTAGTCTCAATGCAAACAGCATTTTGGTTAAAGAAACAGAACAGAAAAAGGAAATGAACCCAAACAAAATACTCTGTGAAAATGAAAATTAGCTGTAATTATTTAAATACTACACCCAGCCCCACAAAAAGGATGGCAAGCAGAGAACAGCACTTCATATATTCAACAAGTTTTGGAAGAAAAAAAAAATCTGGCTAATTTTTTCCTAGATTGGCTATGGACACAGACCAAAACCTTTAGAAAGACTGTTTTTGTTAAAAACATTACCAGTGTAACCATTTAGAGCAAAACCCTTCTCTTTCACACAAGCTTGGAAGAGCAGATTTTGTGTGTGTGACAAAAGGAAGGAAAATTCCCATCTCCTGCAGCACTAAAGTGCCTGAACCCCTTTCCCGGGAATTGGGAGTCAATGGGTATGGCTGCCCAGGAGCCCATGGCCATACTCTTCAGCCACCAATTAAGGCCACATTCTCTTCCCTCTTGCATCACAAAGCTTCTGGAGAAAGAATGCAGCTTCATTGAACCATGAAACATGTGGTCAAAGGCTCCTTTGTGTGCCTGAGAAGCAGGAGGAGCATGTCATAAGCTGCTGAGCTCTGAATTTCTGCTGCACACATCTGAAGGTCAAGTACTCACATTCCCAAATACTCACTCTCAAGTTGCAGAGTCAGCACTAAAATACTTCTTAACGGCTTCCTTACATTTTTGCTCTAGAGATTAAGTTTTACAAGAATTAACTGGTTGCCATCAAACTTATGACATCAAACCTGATGCTGACATCTGCTTACACCAGTGGCCGGCCAGCCCTTGCTATGGGTAACATCCTACCCGCGCACGGCGCGGCTGGTACCATGCCCTGGCTCCAGGTTCTGGTTGTTTGGTTCATTTTGAAACTGCTTTTAATACTTTACCCACCAGAAACTACACAGCTGAGAAGGGGTGAGACAAAGAGATGCATCGATGAGATGAGGAAGGACAGCAGCGTAAGTCACTGTGTTATGGGGACAACCTTGAAAAAACAGTCAAGAATAAAGATTTAATCAAATGTGAAGAAACATCAGAAAAGAAAGAGAGAAAGAAAAGAGGGAAAAACAGAGAGAAAAAAATTAAAAACTTTGGTGAAGGGGGAACCTGATCCCAATCCCAGCAAAATAAGCACCACACTGAGGAACTTCAGTGGGATTTGACCCAAGAAGAGCAAAATGTGGCAACAGCACAAATGACTCTGGGTTTTCAACCATGTGGATACTGGTAAGAGCAGACAAGACAGAGGCAGTAGGAGGCAGTTAGGTTAATATTTTAATCTGTACATAGACCATTTTCCAAACTGTTACATTTTATTTAAATTAATGTTTTCTTGCAAAATATTCATTTATGCTTTCAAAACTCTTTATAAAGGCAAAAATAAATCATTATTTTGGCAAAAGGTTTTGAAGTTGATACTGGCAGTATTGAGGTAAAATAGATTGCATTAGCGAAATATATACTTCTAAGAATGTCTGAGTATAGTGTTAATATAATATGATCTGTCTTAAAGTCTGAAACTTGAAGGTCAAGAGTTTTACAGCTATTACATGAATACAGCAAAAGCAGAAGTTAGTGGTTTCACCAAATACTGCAGAAGTATTTCTCATCCAGAGCTGAACCCAACTAATAATTACAGAGCACTGGGAAATGTTTGCATGTCTTGCATTCAATGCGTACACAGGTTTTTTCAAGTAAAGCAGTTGCAGCAATTAATTTAATCTTAGTTTCTCCTTATATTACTACCTCACCCTTTGCCCTATATGTAAGTAAAACACTGAATTTCAAAGTTTGGCAAAGTTGAGCACCAGGTGGACATACGTACGAAATCAGCAGGTGCCACATTACATTAGTTTCGCTGTTTCCAGGATAAATACTAGTCATAATGTAATGCTTAATTGAAAAAAAAAATTGAAAGAAAAATATATATTTACTAGTAAAATTACACATACTATTATATTTTTTTATTGCTTACCTCACGTATTTTAATTAAAGGTTTTTTTCTTTCACATCTCAACTTTCAAAAAAATGTAACTCATTAGCTGTGTGTTACTGAGGGGCAGCACCACCGCCAAGAGCAACCTAGCATACTGTGTTACTGATACCAGCAAGTTAAACGTGTGGGATCAAGAAAGGAAACGGGAGGCAAAACTGGCTTTCATTATGGCTTTTGTGGGAAATTTCAACTATAGAGTTGTTAGGGACATTTAAAAATTCAAGGTAAAAGTTCCTTGCCGTGTGTTGTTTAATGGGCAAAAAGGTGGGTGATTAACACCAACAAAAAATTCAATCCAAAACACCCTTCTGGCAAGCCCCTCACTTGGGTTATCTCTACCCATACCCTAAGGATGTGCTTCTAAGTTTGTTCAAATTTACTTTTTTTAATGAAACTTTACATTGTGCATCTGAGCCTGAGGGGGAAGTAACAGCATCTTTTAACATCTATGCAAAGTTCAGCCCTTGATTTAAAATAAATCTAAAATACATTGTTCTAAAAATACATTGTCAGTATTTTACAGTTTATTAAAAGTGCCATTTATTCATATAAAAAGTCTGAACTAAACTGAAGTGAAAATAAAATGATTTGCAATTCTCTTCATTTTCACAGAAAATCCCCCTGTCATTCTCTGAACGTTACTTCCCGAAGAACACGTCATCAGCTGATGAGTCTCTTCACAGAGAGCTGGAACGAACCTCCTTCTTCCACGCAGCGTCACTAGGTGGGATTTGCTTTGAGCCTTACATCAGTGTTCACTTACTGCTTTGGCTAGCATGAAGTAAAATAAAACACAGTTAGACAAGGAGGTGACCACCCCGCTGCCACACAGTAAGCACTTTCAGGAAACAGCAGTTCTACTAAAGCTTTCTGCAGTTCGATGGAAGGAACAATCCATATAGACACAAGAAGCGAACATGTATGTCATGACACCGTTGATGCTCTAACTCCTGTATCCCCTGCACGGTGTTGGATGCTGCAGTTATTTTCTCGATGCATTTCCTTTTAATATGTATGCATGTCAATACATTGCTACATACACATGAATGCATATTCATATAGACACGTGACACGTGTGTTTTTAAGTCAGTCTGGTGTCACAGAACGGTTGGGGTAGGAAGGGACCTCTGAAGGTCACCTGGTCCAAAGCCCACATCTAATACTCCAGGACTGAATGATTATTTTTCTGGGTTCTTGAGGCCACACAAGTGTACCCAACTCACAGGCAAAGATCGCAGGTGATAATCAACCCGCATCATCCCTGAATATAGTGACAGAGTCAAGTGTTACTGTGACAGCAAAGACAGCGGGATCCAGTTCTCAGAAAAATAAAGTGAACCAGGAACGCAAATAGCTATTTCCATCAAGCTCTGTGGAGGCTCCTAACGTTTATACACCTCTCAAGGTAACTGTGTCATTCTTACAAGCCTTGTTGAAGGCAGGTCACTGCCTGTTTGGGCCTTCCCGGTGCTATCTGCTCCTTCCCGAACCCCCACGCCAAAATTTGACTTAGATCAGTAACAATGAAAACAAAGGTATCTAAAAATTAGCGCTGTGTGAGGTATTGATTCTACCAACCCTCTTCACTACTTCCTCCATGTTTTATCTTTTACATCGGGCAATAAAATTAGGCCAAAGGAAATCAAAAAGGTGAGAATAATTTCAAAGGAAACTATGGAAGCATGGGGAGTGTCTTCACTAGGGGTACACCTAGCAGTTAAGTATCAGAATATTTACAGGTTTTCCTATTTACAATAGAGAAAACTCTGAAAATATTACAGTGAAGGGAACATTTCTTTATAAGGACAATTAAATTATCATAGTTTTAATACTGGAAATGGCAAAATAACCTGATCAGAGACAAAAATCAAACCCTTGTTATACAAGTCAAAGAAAAACACATCAAAGGCAGGAAAAAGTCAAACGTGGTATTGTAGAATTAGTTATAAAGGGCCAAATTTTCAGCTCACCTCAATTAAGACTCCGATGTTAGATCGTGTATAAGATACCAGCCCATGAACAAACCCCCTGCTTACACAGCTTTGCACGCTGGATTCTCCCGTGCAGCAGCTGTACAAGCCACGCGCAGGCAGAAGCGCCCACGCACCCCTACAGCAGCCAGAGGAGAACACAACGCTGGCCACCGGGGTACAAACCGCTGCTGAAAATCTGGCCCCCACGCTACCAAGAGCACAGATGTCTCTTTCCTTCACCACAGTGACATTATGGAAGTCCCTTATCTGTAGAGCGAGAGCAGTTATTATTAGCTCATTAGAAGCAGTATTTACAAGAATGAAAGGTTTCTGAAACTCAGATGCATGCGTTCACTTGGATCTAGTGTAGGTTTAGTAAAATTGTTAAAATCCAGCAAGCCACAGCAAAGGTACAATGGCAAATCAGACATGCTGAGAGCAGTTAGTTCTTACTTTTAGGGTGTTTAAACAAATGTGTAGTGAAATCCATTGCCTAAGGGGGAGTGAGGTGGCTGTGGTACAGAAGGTGAGGGTGCTTTAGATGGATAGGTCAACTGCTGAGCTAGAAGGGATCACACACAGGAATTAGGCTGCACAATCAAACATTCATAGTATAAATGGAGCGACCTTAATTTTCTACCACATGAATAGGAAACCTGATTAGCAATGCAATGAGGTGTTACATGGTTTCAGTTACACAGAACACAATTTAAACAGCAGCATTTTTTCCTGCTTTTTTTTTCTGTTAGTAAAGTTATGCAAATAAATAGTCCTGGTTTGATGGCAATATGTACAATCCATCTTAGGATGAAATTTCAGTGGAACATATTAAGGCACACAACACTGATACACCCTCATCCAGCCCTGCTCTTAAAACTGCAGTTCTGGCATAGCACCTATTTTTTACAATTTGATTTAAGATTTCACTGAGCTTTCAACACTCCTTTTGTTATATGACAATGAGCAGAAACAAAAATAATATACAGAAAAATCGCCCCTCAAAAACTACATATGCATGTAACATTTTGCTTAGCACAGTGATACAGAATCATACAATAGAAACACAAATTCAGATCTCAGCTTGAAACTTCAGGATAAACAATACAATGATTAAAAACTATGCTTGTTAGAAGACAATAACCATAAAACCAAAGAGACTGAATCTCAGCCTTAAATTTTACTTTTACATTTTGGAAGGCCAAAGGTAGACCTATTTCCAAAACACAGGATTTAGGAAGTGACTTCTGGATACTTCTACATTTGATTTTACTCTTTCAGATTCTTGGCATGAATTCAATTTAGAAGGCTGGTTTCTTACTAGGAACAGAGGAAATCTAAAATGCTACTTTAGAAAGGATTAGATAAGTGTACAACTTAATTAAAAGAGATTTATATTATCATAGCATCTTAATGTAACTTCACTTCTTTCCCCCCTACCCTCCCCAAGGGAAGGGGGGTGGAAAGTAAAAGAGTAAAGTTAAAGCTTTACTCTTTCTTACAAGCAAATCTTTGGAAAAAATGTAAACATTTAGTTTTGGATTTTCAGATGTGCCAAACTACAAAATTTAATCTGTAAAATGACAATAAATGAAAACGTACGATCAGCTGTGCAAACCATCAAATTATTATCTTTTTAATCTTTTTAGAGCAACAAAATTGGCCATACACTAAAATACTGAACTCTTTCTAAGGTTTGTGTATTTTCTATCAAAACCAAACTACTCTGGCATTTTTTTATAATTCCTTGAAAGGTGTTTCTTTTGACAGCAGTAAGTAATAACTGAAATCAAAGCAAGACATGTTACAGGAACTGACTATATACAAATGTGTCAAGGAAAACTACATGGGCACAAAAGGTTTTGGCTTCCTGAAAGAATCAAGGAGTTGGCTACTGCATTGAGGTTTAAGTGTCTGGAAGACAAGAGAGCTAGCCACTATGCTTCATAAAGGAAATTAAAAATCATCCCACAACTGACTGCATGTTTTTGAGCAGCATTTACACATTCCAACGTCAATATACATTTTAATTGTCTCTTTGGGGAGAACTAAGTAATTAAGAACATTTCTGTGGTTACATATAGCAAAGACCACGTGGTGATTCACACTTTTGAAATAATTATGGTACAAAACAGGTAGTAATGAAAACACAGCTACTGCATTCAGTTTGCAACCTAAAAAGATCAAACATATTTCAATACCATACAGTTACTGGACCTTCACACACCCAGAAGTAAGTTAACTGGCCACATGAAGACAGCGTAGTATGGCAGGCATTCTGCTCTTGTACTGACACAGAGGAGTAACTTCAAGTATGAGCTGTGTTGAGCTTAGCTTTGGTACTAAATTTTCCCAGGAGAATCCAGAAATCATGTGGCAAAATGCTATACTGGTTCATACCTCCTGAAACACAAAGTCCCTCACCATAACTAAAGAGTGCAAGTCCCTGTTACAAGGACCTGGCTACTAGAAATAGGACCAGACTGCCTGAAGAGCAGCTTTTTTGACTCACAGATGCCTGAAGGTCCAAAGGTTATTCCTGAAATGCTCCCAAGATTTTACAGTTCTGGGGGTTTTTCTATTCTTTGTGTTTTTAATAATGTCTAGCCTCCTCAGTCAACCTTTTTATCCCTTCCAGTCCATTAAATTACCCATGGAACCTCTCTGAAGTCTCAAGATTTGTATCTTGAAAATGTATTCCATCCCCTCAAAATCACATTCCCTTCAGGTGTAGCTGCCACTGTGCCTGTGAGTATACAGCCACATTCAATCAACAGTCTGTTACTACAGATGCATGTTACACATCTGGATATTGGAATAATCTGTCTTTAATGGCAAGGTCTTAAGGGCTTCTGTGGAAAGTGCCATAAGCTTAAACTGACAACTTCAGATGAGAAATGGGCTTATTTTTTCTCCATCATACTTGAAGTTTCCATTATTTCCATTCTCCAATGGAACAGTGAACTGTGGCAGTTATAAATGGCCAGTCAGGCACTTGCTAGAACAGTGACTGTATGTATTACTGCGTGATACAAATCTCTTGAGGTTTCTTACTTGTTTCAACTACAAAGCAATCAAGAGTGAAATTATCACCTTTAGTAATGGCTGGCAAAGGATCTATTAATTTCTAGGCATCAAGCAGAATTCATGCATGGCTGTCTTGCTCTGACCTCTAATCTTGGTCACCGGACAGAAACATGCCAATACCCATTTTACCATGTCTTTTTTCACCCCTTAAGAAGACATTTTAAAATGTCTTTTTCAAGCTGCAAATGACTCTGCTCTAATCTCAGTGACTGGATCAGGGAATCTTTCTGTTAAAAAAAAAATTAAAAATCCCTTGGGTCTTGATTTAAGTCACAGCTCAATTTACTTTTCAAAAATGAATACAGAAATACCTCGTTTTAATAGAATCACAGGGAATTCAACAAAAATGTTACAATTTTTTGTACTTTTATTAAGAGCAAGTTTCCAAGCTGTGACCTTACTGACCATACTACTTCTTCCCCTTCACCTGTCCATTAGAGGCCAAATATTCAACATGGATCTTTAGTCTCTCCAAATTTTCCATCTATACACAGTATTCACTCTTTTGAATATGAATGACTATGCCTCTCTCTCATGCCAGGAGTTCAGCAACAAGCCTACACAACTTTAGAAGCTGGTAAGAAATAGCTGTTATTTTGTAAATAACTAAGTATTACCTGCCACCTCCTTGCTCCTCTGAGAGGCTTCAGAAGCCAAAGCGTATGATATGGTAATGATGCGCTCCTGCTCTTGCAGCTGTGAATCTAAATCAACCGAGTTGTGTTTGTCCTGGGCAATGGTAGGCTGTAGATTGTGCATACTAGTGGGAAAGTGCAAAACAACATTAACATTTACAAACATAAAGAAGAATCCACCATCTGGATGAGAACAAGCTTGAATTAATACAGCGGTTTTCAGACCTCATCTACCAGGCTCTGTTTTATCCAAGTTCTTTAAAGTCATGTTAGATATTGTATGTAAATGCATACAAAGACAAACAATGTAGCTGTTAACCATTCAACTGTAATTTCTGTACAGTCTGAAGTACATCCAAAAGTCCTTTGTGGTAAATAAGCTGTTTACACAAAAGGACTACCAAAACCATAATTTATTTGAAGTCGTTAATAAAAGTTCTGGTTAGTGCCTGGAGGAAAAGGTATAACCCTGATGGCCCTCAGGCACAGCCTCTTTAATTAATCTTCCAAAGAGACAGTGGATACATGGCATAATCAAATTCTTGAAACAATGTTTCAGCTGACTCTACATGAGCTGTAAGTAGCCAAGAAAGTTTCTTCTGCTGATGACAATTATCATTTGGCCAGATACATGCCTTTCCTCCCTCCTCACTCTCATCTACAAGTGGTTTAGTAAGGACTCACTACTATCTTAGGATTCTCTGAACAAAAAGAGGCATATACAAAATTTGTCTCTTCTATTCTCTTTTGAAAAGGAGCTTTAAGTATACTACATAAATTATGTGTGCCTTTTCTAAAAGCCGCAAGTTACACTTAGATAATTTGATAGGAATTAGATTGTTGTATGATGTTAGCTCCCAATATTTAACACCAGCCTTTATATAACATTTTTTAAAAGCCTGACCTTGATTTTGTAAGAATATTTTTTATCTTTTCTGCTTTTCGCTGCCTTGCTGCCAGTTCTTCTGTAGAAAGAGGCTCTTCTGGCTCCAGTTCAACATAGCGTTCTGGAATTGCAACTTTCTCTGGTTTTGACAACTGCGTAAAGAAAGCAAGCATCCAGTTTTTAATAATAAATACTTTAAAAAGTGGAATTAAATTCTCCTCAATGACAGAACACAATCAAAAAGAATAAAGCATAGGTTTTCACAGTCAGTACATGTACCTGATGCTAAACATTCCCTCTGGATGTGAGCTTACCCCCTTTTAAAAGTGTCTTTTCCCTCTGATTCATTTTACTTCAGAAGATAGATCCAACAAATATTAAAGGGGATTACAAAAGAAATCAGAATCAACAGGGAACCTTTCTTCAGCTCATGCCCAGACACTGCCTAAAGCTGGTACAGCAGAAAGACACAACCACTAAAAGACTCACTGGACAACCTGAGCCTTTAATGTCATCATGATATTCACGTCATGCCAGCAAGGACTTCCTACAACTGAAAGGAAATATAAAGTAATCTAGGATAGCACTTAGGGACATGGTTTAGTGGTGGATTTGGCAGTGTTAGGTTTATGGTTGGACTTGATCTTAGAAGTATTTTCCAACCTAAATGATTCTGTGATTTGGTACCATTATTTTGAGACTGCATTATCTTTTCTGAGCAGTGGCATAAAAAAAAAAAAAAGAAAAAAGAAAACCAGCAGTCTGCTGGAATTCTTAGGGAATTCTTAGACTATAAAATCTGAAATCCTAGGTGTTCAAAAGTTGTCTAGGGAACTGACGAGAAACACACTAACATTGTGCAACTGTAACATGTTGCATACAAATAATTCTCTAGATTGAAAACTTTAATATGATTGCACAAAAGCAAGCAATAAGTTTTTGTTAGAATCTGTTTCTTTGTCTGCATTAGACATCTAAATCATCCAACGAAGATTCAGTTTACAAATGGATTTTGCAAACCAATGCATGTTTATACAGAGCTGACTGGAAAGCTCAAATAGAGGTTGTATTAAAGTAAAGGGGAATTATTTTTTCTTCTCTTTGGATATTTGTTAAAACACTCATGAGTTTTCAGAATTCAAAGTTTTAAATAATAGAACACTCAATGTTTCACCACTGACCTTAATCCACACTAATTCAATGGCATGCACAAAGTGGTCTGACCTAATCTTGAACAATTAGGCTCAGTAACTCACAGGCACTCATAGGCCCAAAACATATAATACAGTCACTGGCACTCAAAACCACATTAAAATCACAACCTCAAATGTTTATACTCCCTTTTCAGTAAACCCAAGGCCAATGCTTCCTGAAAAATCCTAATTTTCCACTATATTTCCTTACCTTCAAATCCAACTCCTCTCTGGAGCTCTGTAACTACGCATCTTTTTTGTTTCTTTTATAAATCTATCTCCATGCTAAAAAACTTAGGCCAGCCATTTTCCCCAATAACAAACTCAGTTATTATGTAAACAACAAGTTTATTTGCCTTAAAGATACAACTGAGTACATTTCCTTATGAGGTACAGAAGTAGCTGCCAGATGAAGAGGATGGAAGAAATGTAAAATGACATCTGGGTAACCTGGGGAAGATGCTTTACATTCAGAGCCTCAGACCTGATTCAGTTACTCTGAAGGAGGACAGAAATGCCTATAAGCAAAAATGTTTCCTATCCCAGGCTGAAGGTACTAATTTGGAGGTCTGAAGTGATTCATGTAGCCCTGGAGATCTTCTGGAAAAGATTTTCATAGTAGAGTGCAACAAGGAAAGGCAATATAACCAAAGTACTTTTTTCTGTTTCTGAAGTTTACAGGACCACTGCATTTTTCTGTAGACATATACAAAGATTTTTAATTAAATTTTCTTTCAGTTAGAGATCCAACAGATAATGGCTCACAGATTCAACCTCTTACAAATCTTTCTCCATATAAATGATACACTGTCAACAGCCTCAAGAAGAGTAGAGCTGCTTACTAGTCTAATTAACATTAATAATTTTACCAGCTTTCCATATATCATGGCATTTTACACACTGTAGTATCTACTGAAATATTTCCACTTGCTATATTCTTTCTTTTCCACCAGATGGCTCAATCGCATTTCAAACAAATACCTCACTGAGTTAGTAGGGCTTAAAAAACCACCACGAACTCTAGTGCCCAGAACACCAATCAAGTCACTTGACAAGTTGATAGAAAGATGCTTTCTGTTCTGGTCAGGGTAAAGCAACACTCTCTTCTCTACTATATTTTGCCAGTCAAAATTAAGAGTAAGGTAGCTCTGGGTGCCTAACTTATAATTCATTCCTGTTTCTTATTTTTAAATACTCTCAATGTCATCTTCTCATCTTTCTTCCCTAGGTATGTAACATTATCTAACCTCATCACATCCTCTGTAAAGCCTGAGATGTAAATTCCGAACAGTAGAGCCAACTTTTCCCTTTGTTCTCTGCATCCAAACACAATATGAACACAAACCATACAGAGATTCCAAGTGGCAGGCCATAAGTTTTCAATACTCAAAAAAACTCCTTTTAGTTCAAAATTCCAGCTAGCTTCTGAAAGAAATTATGAGAATTCACTACCTAAAACTTAGAAATGTTAATACGTTGGGGCACAGAATAGGAGGTAAAAAGTTCTAAGTATTACCTCTCTGCTGATATCTAAATCATAGTCTTGAGGTTCCAGGTCTGTCTCTGTCACTGCTACTGGCTGAACTTTCAACCATTCGTTTTCATCCTTGTCGTCTCCACGAATTGCCCTCTCAAGTAACTGCAAATCAAACTCTTGCTCTCGTTTCCACTGGTAATAGATACAAAACAATTAACAGCATTCAAACACACCTCCACATTCAGCCTTTAGCAATGTACGTTACAGCTGCTGCAAACACTCTAATGCTGGAAGAACCCGCAGAGCCAACCCCTTAACTGACAAGAAGGAGAACATGCAACTGCACTTCTTGGAATGTATGGCTGGCAGATCTGATCTCGATGCTGCATGGATTTTGAAGCATTGTTTAATTTTACAGGAAACGTTCAGCAGTATTAAATTCTAACAAATGCATTAATCACAAGTTCACATGTAACATGGAACTAACTAGACACAAACATCTTTGGAAGCACAGATGTCAATACAGGTAAGTCTATGGACTAACAAGACTATGGACTGACAAGACTAGTCCTAGGCATTCTGACCAGGTAGTTCTGTATGACTTTGAATCATTACACAGAAAGGCTATTTATACTGCAGGTTCAAAATTGAAGCTTGAAAATGTTATGTTATCCTACTAGAATAATACCTAGCAATTAAAGCTGGTAATATTTTACGTACTAGCATTAACTTGTCTTGAATTCAAAAATAATAATTTAGTAACTTCTAAGCTCTTCTGACTTTACTAAAAGCAGTATCTAGCTATCTGCAAAGGTAAAAAAGAAACTTTCACATTCTGTCTTTACAAGGTAAATATTTAGCAATAATAAATTCAGAATGTATTTGAATTAAGCAGCATAATTTAAGAGTTCCCAAATCATTCTGTAGCAGCTCCTCACAACTGCACACAATATAGCTGCATATAAGGTCATGCTGAAGAACACTACTAACACTTTTTTGTTCAAAAAATTAAGTTCAGTTGCAGCATCATTCCATCCAACAAAACTCAGCAGCTTTACCATACAGAGTTGAAACATGATATTAAAAGCAGTGTGAAAGAGAAGGGACAAAAGAACAACAACAGAATTATGTCCTAAGGCACCTGAGGGTATCAATAGGAGAACATGCCACTCTATGTTTCTTAAAAATCTCTCTAGTATTTCTGTTACAAACTTTTGCCTTGTTTTGGTTGGAGTCTGAACTCCAAGTGAAGTCCTGAGGCTACATTATGTTACCTGCATTAATAAATCTAACTGAAACCTATTCATGCACAAGCTCTCGATATTCACTCAGAAGATATGTTTCATGTATATTAAAAAAGTTAAATAGCTAAAAGGGAATTAAATCTCAAAATTGAAATATTTCTTTATAGAATTCAAAAGAGAAAAAAATGTTTTCTCATATGAGTACTCCAAACTTACTCTTCTACTCATATTCGAACCAGGCCTGATTGACATAGTATATTTTAAATACACAGTATTGCTTTCAAGTTGTTATATGTAGGTAAGAAAAACATCAAACCACTATTATGAAGCAGTATTTTTATTGGCTTTGATGTTGCGACTTTTACATTAAAAAGGCATTGTATATAACAAATGAAGTCATGTACTGTGATCAATACTTAAAATGTCATACTACACTGGAGAATGGACCGATTCAAAATTAGAGTTACATGTACAAGGTATGTTTAAAGCAAGTATTACATACTGAGCAGCACTTCCAATTATACATTTAACTGTTCACCATTTTGGCTGCTAAATAATTGTAATGCTGTAAGTAATTGTGCTATCAAACATGCTTTTTGCATATCAAAGCCCTACAAGTACAAGAGATGACCTCTACAAAACATTGCTAGGGCTGAAAGATTCTCTTTTAAGTCTTTATAGCAAGAAAAAGACCAAGATGGCATCCAAATTTATAGATAAAGTATTTGCCACAGAAGTTAATCAGGAGTGTGACAAAAATGTTTGAATTCAACTTGTGTATGTTATGAGTCAGGAAACATAAGAAGCTCAGATTTAGTTTTTCTAATAAAAGATAGAAGTAACAATGATATTACAGTTCTACAGTTCCCAAATATTATGCACTATCTTTAAGAAATTTGTGATTGCAAAACAGAAGACAAAACAGATGAATGTCTCCAAGTAGTGCACTCGTATTTACTGGGGAAGTAAATACAAATAACTGGCTGTAAATTAGTGCTAGTGAACAGTGGGAATGAAAGGCTGAATATTATACGTTGGGGTTTTTTTAATGCTAGCAATTGACACACATGTACTAAATGCAATTAAGCCTGGTAAAAATTGAGTAGTCCAGTTAGAAGTTTTAAAATAACTACAAAATTCTGCAAATTAAAACCAAGCAAACAAAAAAAAAAAAGAGGCATTAGGTATGATGAGTGACAAATCTAAAAGCAAGAGATCTTGTGCAATGAATTAGGTAAAACAAGGTGATCATTCTAAAGCTCTAGTGGACCAAATAAAAAATAAATTAAAAGACGATAGCGTAAGTGCAATTACAGTACAGTCTTGGTTTAGCACCAAGTGAGCAACTGAGTAACTTCACCAATTAGAATTGCTTCGGTTAGTATCCAAAATGTATCATTACATACTTATCATCTGTACAGCATTTAATCTCGGGACGCAACAAAAATCCTTTTCTTCAGCAGCTTAAACTTGAGCCTTATTAGAATATTCTACATTTTGAACTTTAAAGAAAAATTTGCATCAATTAAAACACATTAGCTCTTACCCACACTTCTCACCAGCAGTTAGGTTTTAAAACTGATTATGCATTTATCATCTCTAAAAAAGCTCCAATCCCCACCTCCATCTGTTACCACCATGACTATCTTGCAGTCTAATTTATCTATTAAAAAGAATAATACCCAAGGGGAAAAAGAACATTCTAAAAGGCCCATTCCATTGTGAAGCAGCTTTAAAACTGTACAAGCTTCTTACACTTTCTAAATAAAATTTCAATCAAAGCCAATCATGTCTGTGAAATCACTCCAATACTCACATCTCCACTCAGCACACTGACCTCTGAGCAACTTACCTGCTGAACCTGCTACATTCTATATCCTGTAACTACTAGTAAAAAAAAAAGATCGTCTGTTGCTCACTCTCTCTGAACTCATTCTATACTGTGTAACACTAATTTAATTAGAGTAGAAGCTTCACACACGCTCAAGTGAAAGTGCTTGCTAGGAAAAAAATAAATCCAAAGATATTTTTAGTTTAGTCCTTTTAAGGCATATCTAACATACTGAGCCTATGTCTGCAGAAATGGGCCTGATGAAAGAGCGAGATGAAACAGACTGCCTTTCTCCTTGGCTAAGAGTTCTCTTGCGCTCACGAACTAATGCCTTCTGATGTCGCTTCATTCTTTCTAGTTGTTCCTCTGCACTCATCTTGCCTCTTTGGTGGTCCCCAGAGTATAAACGTTCCAAGGCACTCTTTGGTCTCTCCTGTAGAAATCACAAGGCACACAAAACACACGTTGTAATTAATAGTTTATAAGCAGCATACAAACAACTTTATCTTACAATATTACTAAATTAACCTGGATTATGTTCTACTATTCTTGCATTATTTTGCATATTTCAAATCTCTATTTTCTATTAGTACTGCTGATTTTTGCTTTTAAATCTTGTTTATATATCTATTTCAAATGCAGTGAAGTAGTCTGCTTCTTGATTCATTGAAGAAAGTGAAAAATCAGAGATTTTTGTTAGATAGGTGTTGGGTCCTCCCCCACGCTACTACAATCCCACCTCCTGTTACGCAAAATATATTCTGGGCTTAACTATTTTGAACAGTTCAAACATCTGCTTTTGGATGTTCTTTGAAAAATTACCTTGGACCTATCCCTTCGAAGTGTTGCATATGTTGAAATGGTAGATGATTGGTGCAATCTGGAAGTTGATCCAGATAAACCTTTATAAGGAAAAACAGAATGCTTTAAAACCAAGTGACAGGCAAAACAACAAGAAGTGTTAAATATTTTTTACATTATCATGTTTTTTCTATGATATTCTGGATACTATTTTTGCTTGGTTCAGAAGATCATGACAGGCATGAAATTTCATTTCAGCCAAAACTGAAACAAATGTGTTTCAAGTCATTATTGATCAAAATTCAGAAAGATCTACAATAATTTAGAAGCTGTACAACAGATAAGCTGTACAAGTAATCACACACATGAATAAAATCAAACCAAACATTCACAGAATGCAAAGGAAAAAAAGAGAATGACTAAGAAATTACTTGCTCTTCCTCTCTAACCTCATTTGTGAAACAGTTTCAGGACTGTAGCACAGTGGGCATAGAGTGTCAAGCCACATGTAACATCTGGGGATGTTACATTTAAATTCCTATTCTTTAATGATTTCATTTCAATGTCAATGTGCATGTTTTAAAATAATAAGACTTATACTAATAAGTATCACACAAAAATTATGAGGAAAAAGGACTAACTCTAGAAGACATTCTAACAGCTGATTTCATGACTTGCTATATTTGTTTTTAAGCATTATATACTGTTGCCTTGCAAAAGGCTGGTCTTCTGTAACAGCAACATTAAAAAACACCAAGTCTCTAGATGTTCACAGCATTGTATAGTTCATCCAAAAATCACAATCTAATGATAAAGACCACATAAAAAAATCCTAGGAGAGCAAAACTTCTATACAGATAGTACTGTTAAAAATCAACAACAAATTCCTGGCTTACCACGGGTAGGTAGTGTCTGGTATCCACTGTTAGAGCTTATTAAACCACTGGAAGGTTGGCTGAGGTCACCACCTATCATTGCTAGTTCTGGTTCACTCACGTATGAGCGCAGTTCCATCTATATGGAAAAATATTCATCAGTTCAAATGAAGTCACAGACAGAAAATCATAATAATCTTAAAACAAGTCCTAAAGCTTTGTTTCTGTATTACTAAATCTTTCTGCCATGATTATATGGCATAGATATTTCCCTAACATTACTATCTCTCTGCTATTAGTGGGCTCTCTCCTTATTAGAAGACCTGGAGGTCTTGTAAAACATTTTACAGACAGAGTCTTTTATTCTAGATTCACATAGCTTTAAAGTGCAGGTGTACAGGTGTATGAATGCTCACCCTGTAATCTCCATTTACATACTGCCCGAGTTCTCTGTCTCGCTTCCTTTCATCTGACTGACGTTTCAGGCCACGCACTGATGTGTGTCTAATGACAGTGGCTTCTCTTGGGAGAGGTGGAACAGCTGGTGGCTGATCATCAGGACTGTACAACTGAGGGAGAGGAGGTCTGGGCGGTGCTTCATCTTCCTGGTAACAGGAAAGTACAAGTATCCAGCAAACAGTCTGAAAACAGCCTACCATAAACTGATTGAAAGTTCATTGTATTATATGAGTTACTTGTGACTTTAACATGCCCTCCTCTGTCCACACCTGGATCTTGGGGCCTTAAAATCAAACAAGACCCAAGAAAAGGAAACAACCAAACACAGAGCATTACCAAGGAAGGCTCTGCAGTGCTATGTTCTAAACCAGTATATGGCTACTGTACATAAAGCTCCAGGTTACACACATGTATTCCCTTAAGTGCTACTACTCAGCTTCAATACAAACATCTGAAGTGTCTCCCTGTTACACCTCCATACTGCGTGCACTTTGGAACCACGAAACTTCCACTGTTTCTGTCAGAAGTAAATGGAAACACTGGTGAATGAGCCTCAGAAAAGTAGTACTTACAACCTTTGGCTTTAGCTTAATTGGTGACTGAAGAGCCGGCTCGACGTTTTTCAGCGGCTGTGCTTGGTGCTGTGTTCTGGCCTGGAAATAAGGCTGTGGATACAGCCTAACCTCCAGAGGGGATTTAACCGGACTAGGTGGAGGGCTTTGCAGAACTGGAGGTTTGCTCTCCACAGTTGCAAGGGAAGCTGGTAAGGAAGGCACTGAAGATTGAGAAAACGAAGGCACTATTTTTCTCTCTAGGGGAGAAATACGTAAATCTGTTAGGTGGTGTTGCTTATCAATAATGCTCATAAGAATAACAATTAACATTCTTCGACTTCATAACCCAGCCCTAATACTCTGCACACGGTTTTGAACAGAAATAGGGGTGGGTTTGGACATTAAAATGTTTGATTGTTCCAGTGAGTGGAAATTTTTTTTTTTTTTAAGGAGGATCAAGCAAGCCTTCAAGGCCACAAATAAAAACACACACTTTACCATCACCCAGTAAAAATCCCTGGAGAGGGGAGTGGGAGGGAAGGAAGCAAGAGCCATACAGAATCAGTATGCCGCATGCCAGAGACTCCTTAAGATGCCTATAGATAAACAAGGCTAAACACTCATAGCCATACTTTAACAAAGATCTCCCCATCTCAGAACTATTTTTATCTCTGTATGTAAAAAGTAAGCAAAGACACTTTAAAGTGAATTTTCAGGAGGCATTAACAATCTCTTGCAATCCCAATGCCTTAGGTCTTTTCTTTGAAACATAATAAAGCAATTGAAATGCAGACCACACACACTTTCCCTTTCTCTTTTCTATAGCTAATGTTGCTGCTCTGTCCCCTAAACACCTGCCTGAGAGAGAGGGGAAAGGCAACTGCAGCAAGGGCAGTTGGGCAGCATCCAAGAGGAGGGGGTAAAAAGAAAGAAAAGCAGAGAAAAATAGAGAGAGTTGTTCCTGGAGGGAGTGCAGAGTACATACTACGCTGATGAATCTGGCATGTGACAGAAACTGTCTGCAACTTGTAAAACCTACATCATCATCATCATCATTATTATTATTGCTGTTATTCCCTTTATTACAGTTTATTACATTTTAGTGCCATCAGTATGTGAAAATAAGCAAGAAGAAAACTTTTTGCCACCTCAACCAAAGAAACGCCAAATTCATGTGCTCAATCAAGAATTTCAGATGCAGCCATTAGCAGAATTAACTGGATTTTCTGCAGTAGAACAAACTTCTAGGGCATTTGCACTAACCAAGAGATTCAACTACATTTATATATTTTTTTGTGTTTTAATTATGTTTTCCTTACCTGGATTCTTGATAGAGTCTACTATGGTTTTGTAGTTAGTTTTATTTGCACTTAAGCCAGCTATTACATCTTCAATTCTCCACAAGTCTTTTTGTATTTGTGTTTTCTCCTGAGTTTGAAGCAAAAGAAAGAAAGAAAAAAAAAATTTTTACTTTATTATGGGCTTATCCTTCTTTTGATACCAAAACCAAACTATTGTTTCAGAACTTACCTGAAAAATTAGGAGTCTAGAAATTAGTGAAATGATTATTTTAATATTTAAAAATACCCCAACCAACACAAAACAGCATTATCTTGTCCATTAAATTTATTAGAGCATTTCCTGAGTGTTGGAAGACTTCCTATAGAAGTCTGAGGGAGAGAGACACACGTCGTTTTTCCTCTACAATATTATTCAGGCTACAAATTCCTAGTTTAATGTTCTACATAAAGTAAGCTTTAAGAACATTTTGTTCTTAAATCCTATACTAACCCACTTCAGACTGCTAAAGCAGCCTTACAAAACTAATCTTAATACATTTAGGGTAAATGTCCTAAAAAGTTAGCATAGTCTCCCTGAATTTCCTAATGATTTTTAATAGATGAAATATAAACCCTAAACTAAGAAGGAACAAGGAATTTAATTTCTGTTTTATTTGGGTTGTTAGGCCTGAAGAACATGATGCATTATAGGTTGAAACAATATATTGCTGCTGTTCCAGGATTTGGTCTCATCTCATATCCTGTCTGCTTTACAGAGTCTTTGTAGGAGGAAAGAAAGGGAAGCTTTGTCTACAGTCTGGTCTCCGCCTTTGCATCTTGCAGCCAGAGGCCTTGGCTGCTGAAGCCACCACTTCCGTAAGATGCTCACTGCAATCATCATAAATAGCTATTCTCAGCTACTTAAAGCCTGGTAATTCTGCCTGCAAAAATTTGCATTAAGAATAAACTCTGTACAACCCAAGAGGAAAACAGTATTAATAAAGAAAGCAGAAAGCAGCGAAACACTTTCGTTAAGAATCCTTTCTGAACTGCTCAAGAACTCTAGAAATTCATCACTTGCCATGAGCTGCAAAATAACAGCTAATTAATCCTATAAGCCTGAAAGATAAAAACTTTAGTAAAAGCTCTTACACTTCACAGAGCTAAGGAAGGCATATAAATTGCTTTCCGCTTTCTGTCTTCGATCAGAAAATATGTTCAGCCAGGTTATAGATCAGCAAACAGGGTGCCAAGAGCACAAACATTTAAATGATGGAGAAGGTATTTGCCTGTAGTAAGCTCATTTGATAGATGGGACATATCTTGAAAGATTGTCAGGACACAAACTATAAATTTGCACTTTCCATTTCATTTTTCTAAGATTAATCATATTACACGAACCAAATGATGGATTTACCATAATCAAGCCTCAGAACTTGTTAATGCCCTGCCCCAGTGTGCAAAAAAATCCTGCTTCTGAAACCACTCAGAAAATTTTCAAGCAGTAATGTACAAAACTCGGAAGATCTTTTAATATTATTTCTTCCCGTTGCTTAAATATTGATGTGTTTAGAGGGTGGTTTAGATCCAAAATGGACTAGGTCTAAAAGATAAGCAGATGGATTTATTTTTAAATTACAAAAGCCAAGATTGCTGTTCACAAAGGGGTACAAATATACTTTATGGGAAAGCATGAAAAGGTAGAGAGAAAGAGAAAGGAGAGAGAAATCCATTTTTCTAACTACCTTCACACAGAAACATAATTTAGAATGATTTACAAAACCAGAGGAGAAACACTTAGCAACTAAGAAGTTATCAGTGATAAAATACATCGCAGTTCATTTCAGCAAACCCAGATCCTCCCAATCCTTAAGCAAAAGACAACGAAACCACCCTCTTAAAAGTACTATTTGCTTTGCCCAAGATGCTTGAACTATTTAGGATTTTAACCACTTAATTAATGCTATATAGCAACAACCTTAGTTACTTCCTACAGCAACTTCAGCCTCCAAATTTATTGAATTTTGAATAATATTCCATGAAGACTGCATTACTTTTTTTTTTTTTAATACAGCATGTATTAATGTGGTGCTACTGGAATTGTTTATTAAACAACCAACTTTGAGTGGTCATACCTTTAGGCAGGGATCAAAAAAAATGTATCTCTATTATGGGTACTTCAAGCAAGACTTCTTTGAAGGAATACAGTTTTAAGAACATTCAGTACTTTCTAAAAACCAATCAGCTCCCCTTAGTATCTCTAAAATAGCCATACAGAAACATTTTTTTAAATCTTAGCCTAAGACAAACCTATATATGCATACATGTATATGTAAATATACACACAGAAAATACATAACATGCCTATGTTTGTGTGTGCATCTGTATTTTTGTATAATTATGCACATAAGTGATATGAGATGATAATAAAATGGAATTAACTTTTCTCTGTGCAAACAGCATTCCTTTTTACATGCATTGCTAAATCACATTACACATGCAGTGTTTTAAGCACACTCAATACACAACTGCAAATTGTTTAAAGTCTTTTAACAAAGTGTTTAAATCTTTAATTACCCTTTGTTAAACAAAATAATTTTATACAGGAACTCTTTTACTCTAAAATACCCCTGGGATTTTTTTGGAGGGATGAGTTCTAGAATTTAGCTCATTCTACACAATATCCTGGCTCTAGAAACCGAATCACACCCCCACCCCTCAAAATTTCAAGTAAATTAAAATTGGCTTCAATGTTTGATGCAATCTAAAGTTTTACAACTCTTGCTTTAACACAAACCATACATCCATTAACATTGAAAATAAATAGACTTCAATTCACATCTGATCAGATACTTGTTGCAAATAAATGAATTCTAAAATTTAACTAGCAAGCCCTTTTGGTCCTGTAATATTGGTAAAGTAGGTTAAGATTTGAGCAAAAAGTATACATTAGCTTTGTTACTTATGTTTTGTCTTCTAAATAAAACTGCTCTGCTTAAAACCAGGAAAAATAATCTGGACTGTATTCCTTGCTCTAAGAATAAAAATTACCAGTTGCAAGCAAGTATGTAGAAATAATCTGGTATGCCACCCTCAGTTTAGAGAACAGATTAACTTGGCTTCAAACTCAGCTTTCAAAACTTAGTAACTGATGTAAAACCAAGATACCTTTTAATTACTGATAGCTGTTACACATTTACTCCACTTCACAAAACAATCTGTGGAGATAAATCTTCCATAAAGAGAAGAATATGACAAAGAACAAGTAATGACAACAACAATCTAGTGACTGATGTTCTTAAAAATGGGTTGTTCTATGCAGCAGCCAAAAATGTCAGATCAAATAAATGGAAGACTAAGAAGTCCTGCATAGTCTTATAAATTAAGCACGTTATCAGTGTCAAGATGTCAGCATGTAATAAAAACATAATAAAATAATGACAAATTTGCATAGACAACTTATGAGACACTATTACACATGCCACAAGATAGCTAGCTAGAGCACAGCTATGCTGTTACAACACCTGAACTTTCCAAACTAAGCAACACAACAGCTGAATACAGTGCAAATTTGTGAAGAACTTCTCTTATGAGATGATACCTTTCAAGTTCAGGCAAAACCATGTCATAAGTAAACGAGTATCTGGAAATGGACTCACCTGAGATACCAATGAACTATTCATCTGTTCCTGTAAGGCTTTTTTCAGCTGGTTCACATCCTTTTCTAATTTCAGATATTCATTCCAGGCATTTTCCATCTCCTATTAACAGAGGGAATACTCTATTGAAACATTACTATAATTTACAAGTCATTCTATCCATTCTCTAATTGAGCACCAAAGTGTTTGTAAGATGGTGTGTTCTACTACAAAAAGAAGGAAAAAAAAATCTGTTTTGCTTAGAGTTGATGGTAAACTTCAAAATGCTTTATAGCTTGCAGGATCAAGTCAAGAATCCCGAATTAAAAAATTCTAGCCAGCTTCATGACACATAAAACCATTTCTTAAGTATAAAAGTGGCATTTAATAGAATCTGAACTATGACTAAAATACGAAGGAATCAAGTGTATTCCAGATCCATTTCCTTTTACCTTACTCCTCTGTTTAAAACAAGTTGGCAATTAAAATCCCAAGTCACCTAAACCAGAACTCATGTTTTGAAACACAAAGCAGGTTCTACAGAGCATGTTGTAATGGCAGTAGAAGCAAATAAAACAAGCAGACACCTGGAAAATAAGGCTATCCAATCACCCTTATTGAGATTATTTCCAGCATTCATGGCACTGCAGTCTGCCTTCTGACTGAGAAAAATCAAGTGTCTGGAGCACTTTTTAATGTAAGGAATGAAGTAGCAGGGTTTTTCTCTGAAGCCTACTAAAGCTATCACTTGGGAGTTGAGGAAATCACAAGAAATTCTGGAGGTCTATGACACAGTGAGTGTCATGGAGAGAATAGGTAACAAATGACCATGCCCCATTCTTTTTTGTATAAGAACAAGGGTCTATCACATGAAACACATACATGTCAGCTAAAAACCAGTAAAAGAAAATGTCTGTCCATGCAGTGGGAAAAGATCCGTGCAATGCCCTGCCAAAGGATGTTTTGGATGAAAAAGGTTCATAGAATTTAATAGGTGACAGTACAGGGTCTTGCAAATGAGATCTGCTGAGGATTACTAAATAGACAAAAAAAGTACTAGCCTCAGGAATTCTGTGAGCAGAAAAAACCTAGAAGATGGACTGTTATGACAAGAAATCCTACCCAACTCTCCTTGTCCCTAAGCATCTGCTTATGCCCACTGTTGATGAGAGAACCCTGGCCTAGAAGCCTTGGACTGGACCAGTACCACCATTCTTACAATTGCTTGCTATTTATGCCCCTGATTAAATATTTAATGCTGTCTGTGGAAGTTATAAATTTTCTACAGACAGAAAACACTGCATATATATATTTAAGTAATACTGGCATTTTAATGATCAGATCTTACTATAGGAAAAGTTGTTTGTGCAGTTCCAGAAGCTTATGAACAGCTGTGTCCTATATTCATTAAGAGGTAGGATTAATATAGTGAGTATACAACATCCAGTGTTAACATAATCTCTTCCATGGTCAATCCTCAAAATGGCATTTATTAATAAAAAAGTAACATCAAATTGCATTTGAAATTCAACCAAGCAACCAACCAAATCCACATACCGTCGAAACTTTGGATATTTCAGCCCTAATATGTATCAGATCCTCTTGCAAAAGTCTCTGCTGGTAGGAAATTTTTTCAGCGTGTTGTGGTTGGTCTTTGTACTGTTCCATCTGCCTGTGTAAAACCTCTAAAACAGACTCCAGCTGATCCTAACAAAAAAGAAGATGCCAGTAAGCTTACAACATTTACATGGAATTGTTACAGGTTGACCTGCAGGAAAAAAAAACCAGTTGTTTTTCACAGCCTCAGTCTTTCCTCTGAACCACTGGAGGTTAGGATTGGCATCCCATTGAGGAGACGAAGATGTACACAAAAGAGTGCAAGAGCCTTAATTAACTATTATAACCAAAACTGTCTGATATTTGCCATTAAATCTTTCCATTAAGTAGCCAAAACTGTGAAAAACACAAAGTAGTAAGAGAGGAATTTTTCTATTTACAGTTTATATAAAAGCTGTAATTTACAGTTTGAGAAAAATTCCCTTGAGCAGCATAGAACCGTGAAGACCCTACCACAGCACACGGGCTGTTTGCTTTAGAAGAAGTTCACATTCACTGCTGTACTTATTAGCATTTATTAGCTACATGAGAGATTAAAATAGTGTCTAAAACACTAAGTAAGTCTGATTTATTACATCAGGAGTAAACAACACTGAATTGTTTTTGCACAGCAGCTCTTCTAAAGGATCAATCTAGACAGTACTTTGATTTTCTAATAGATTTTTTTTCTGAATCACCTCAATTTATTGACAGCTATCACATATATGCAGTGAAGCAGATAAAGATATGTACTGGCAAGGAAGGATAAGGAATGGAAAACCATTTTGTTATTGTTTCCTACTGGAACTCTGACTTGAGTGGGTACAGAGGACAGGAGGTGGGTCCCAACTATGAACTTGTCACAGAAGATATTTTAGCAACCCTCAGAAATAAGTTCATAGTACTATATATATAAACCAGCATAGGTTTCCAAAATGACTAAGGATTTTAATTTCTCTTCCTTCCCTCACTCCCTTTAAAAAAAAAAAAAAAAAAAAAGGCCTCATAAAAGAATAACAAACCACAGCACAAGTTACAGTGAGAGCTCAAAATGGCTATTCGTGTGAACAATGTTTTAGCAGGTGGGAAGAACTGAAACATGGCTCTGCCTCATACCATCAAGACAGAAATTAAAACTACAGGAAAGTGTACATACTTCAATTTGTAATAAATGCCAGAAAAGTAAATGTATGTGGTTTTAAAATATTCATTTTCAAAAACATGTTCTCTGAAGATGTGTACTCAATCCTAACATAAAAAACAATTTTTATTTATTAAGTTTATATACATGTCCAAGGAAAACTACTACAATGCAAGCAACATCCAGTAATTTGATTTTTTATTTTTTATTTGAATTTTTTTTTTTATTTTATCTGTATTTTGATTGAGGAAAGCTGCTATTTTATTTTATGAAACACTTTATCATTTACTTAACCTTATTTTCCTTAAGAGCTCTTATTTTGTCCTCCAAGTCCTGCAGAATTCTGTCCTGCTCACAGAAAACACTTAGCTTGACCTAAAAATGAAAACAAATTAATATATAACATTAAATTGTAAAAGCTAAACAAAAAAAGTGCCCATTAGCAGTATTTTACCCCAACGAGCACATTACCGTGAACGTGCAACAGGACAAGATAAATAGCCAAAACAATGGAGGAGGTTCTGAAGTCATATTTGATACTTACATCAATATCACTTTCTGCAATCTTGACAGGTTTTGTACTTCGTTCTTTTAATGAGTCACGCCCTGTCACCTGAGAGGAACAGGTTTTAAAGATCTGAGAAATTTGTTGCAGGCCAAAACTTAATTATGCTTCAACAATGGAAAGAAAAAAAATAATAATCTTAAAGAGTTCTTGGTTATTAACAAAGTTTTTAAAACATGTTACCATAAGGGATTTCTAGTTGTATTAGTCTATTTAATAACTCTCACAGTAGCTTAAGATTCTGTACAAAACAGCACAATCCCATTTGTCTATCCTTACAAAGGTCCCGTTCCTGCAAAACCTAATCATTTTAGCAGTTCGCCTTTAATAGCTTTCTTGAAGCCAAAGGACTTGAATAGTTTCTTTAAATGCACCCTTGCAAGAACAGCAGCTTTAACAACTAAAATAGAAGGTTTTGGCAACAATTTCATTCTACAAAGGACAATCTCATCCACAGTATTGAGCATTATTAAAATGAGACTGCTAGAAAACTGCTATAGTAGAAATAAATGTAATAATCTATTTGACATATTGCTAATACTACAAACCTCTCATTCCGTAAATCACTTGTTTCATATTTGATTTCTGGTGAGATTATCTTCTCACATAACTCAATTTTTAAATCAGTACAGAAACTATACTACATTATAATTCCAACCTTCACAGCAATCTTCAAATCTTAAAATGAAGGCATGTCTATCTCTGTAGAAGTTTATTATTTCCACTGTCTATATGGAACCTTTTTTATGAGCAAGCAAGGTTGAGAGAGCAGCAATACAATACAGCTCATTAATCATATGGGTTTTAAAAGCCTTAAAATCTAATGACTTACTACTACTAGATTACATTATTTCTAAAGATTCATTAAAGCAAATACTCTTATCCAAGAAACACCTGATTTTTAGAATTATAATGCTCATATATAGCATATTTCTAAACGCTAGCTTTTTTTAAAAAGCTGATGGCTGAGCACGATCTTAGAACCTTTTCCAACCTTAGCAGTTCTATGATAGTAATTAAATGTTACTATATGTGTAGATAAATCTTTGGTACAACCTCAGTTTCTCACTTAACATGTTACATGAAGTTAGTTATCTACAGAGAGCATTTTCAAATAAAAAAGTGGGTTTAAAACAGAAGAGCACTGTAATCATTTACATTCACTCTCCTCTCCAATGGCAGACTCCATTCAAAGACTTACCACTTGTTTTCATGGGGTGAAATGTTAACTTTCCCCACCACCAAAACTTCCAATTTTCAGATATTTTCAATAACAATGTATTTTATAGAAGAAAAAAATCTTTCTTTTAAAAATATTAATGAAATTATTTAAATGCTAAATCCTATGTATGATAGTAACAAAAATTTAAATATAAGAATAAATATAAGCATGTCAAAGTAATACTTTTGCATATTTAATTATCTGCAAGCTAAGAGAATACAAAAGCCTGTTTCAAAGCAATGGAATGAACATGAACAGTCTATAGATTTGGGGAATGTTGTAAATTACATACTCAGAACTGTCAAGAATTTGTTAACTATCAAGCACCAAACATAAAAACATAATGAAGATTCAGCATGCTTTCACATTTTCAAAATTACACATAGGAGTCACTACTTGACACATTTTCAAAACATGATAAAAATAAAAATAAAATCAAACACTGAGGTCAGCCATAATTTTGCATACAGACTCCAAAAAGGGGGAGGGGTGAAGGAAAAGGAAAAAAAAATCTTACAGAAAGCTTTACTGTGTACCATAAGACACCTGTAAAAGCCAGAATATGTAAACATTGACTGCTATTTTAAAAAGCAATGGGATGAGCATATTTCAGATGCAAGCAGTCTTACATGTATACTGGATAGTAACCCTTGTGCTGAGTTCTTTAGCACTTTGTATATCATGTTGATCAGAGGTCCATTATTTTCTATCTGTTTCAAACAAAAGTTTAGTAATAGCTTGTTACAGATGTAAAAATTAAACCCCCCAAACATCACAACTTGAGAAGTTATCTCATGCTCTTACGTCACACCAATCCTTGAGACATATAGTCTATGTAATTTATCATTATGGAAGCTACTACTGGTCATCTACCTACCTTGTTATATTGTGGGCAGATTGTTCATTCAACCATAAGACTTTATTACTTTTGCAAAACACACATACAAACACACAACAGGATTTGCTCAGACTTGCCCAATTGCATTTTCAACTGTATGTGGAATTACTGCAAGATATTTTCTGGCATGTAATCCACAGCAGCACTAGCTCCAAGAGTTCTATATTGGTATTTTGAGCTACCTAGTTAAAACCTCAGTGAAAAAAGTTATTTTGGTCACACATTTCCTCCCATAACAAATACCTGCCATGCACTATTTCCTTCACTATCTGTGTGACAAAAACTTGCAGTATCAACCTCTTTCAACTGCAGTAGAAACTAAACAGCTTTACGTACCATAGTATAACTGCAGAAGAATAAAGCAGGACCACTAAGTGCACCCCAAGATTTGCTTGAACTGATTATACAATTTATAATTAGTGACACAAACGTTCATAAACTTCCTCATCCATATTTCATGTAACTTGGTTGAGATTTTCAAACTATTCTGAAGTGAGTGTGCCCATCAATGCCTCCTGCAGCCTGCTTGAACTTGATTTTGTGGTCATGAAAAAGGAAGCTTCCTTCACCACTTGACTCTCACCTTATCTGCAAAGTCATCTTTGGAGTTGTTCTTTCTTTTGCTCTCCCCTTCTGCTTTTCTAATACAGGGTCTATGCACTTTAGAGATTAAAAAAAAACCCAACTGTGGAAATCTGCTTGCAGAACAGGCATGCTATAGTGTGCTGATAGACCATTTCTTTCATACTCCACAGACACCTGGTTCATGACTGAAAAAACACTAGCGAGCCATTGAAACAATTTTTTGGGGGTGTGGGGTAGGGGTGTGTGGGTGTTTATAATCTAAGGGCAATATTATTAAAGGAAACCTCCACAACACATGGCATTTGGCAAGTTCAAAATTATCAAATGTTTCTCACAGTGTGAGCAAACAGCTGTTAGACATTTTTAATGTAAGAACTAGCCTGCAAACAGGAGAAAACTACTGAAATGGGTGCTCTCTAGTGCATTTTATTAAATTTATAATTATGACAATACACTATGATGTTTAATGCTATCTTCACCTCAGCATTAACATCAAGATTTATTTCTTAGATTATACTTTTAAAGTCTTAAATAATAAAAAATATGCTAGTATAAAAAGAGCAAGAGGGGGGACAAAACATGCAAGTAATGACAAATTACTAAATGCTGTGTAACCAGATACTGTAATCAGTTTCAGTACTGTCATACATTATGAAACTAATTGCTTAATCACCATTCCAGGTTGAAAAGTTATTTTTCAAAACCTCTGGGAAGGCAGATCTTAAAAAATAATGGATTTAGTGAAAAGAAAAAAAACCCCTTAACTCTCATTCTAAAATCTTCAGTCTTATTTGAAATTATTTAACCAGAGTGGATCTAACTCAAAGCCCAATGAATCAAGAGAGACTTGGATTAAACAGCTTTCAATTTATGCCTTCAGCATCATAAAGTAAAGGTAGCATGTACATTAACTGTGAATTTGCCATATTCCATCATTATCACATCAATACACAAATTGCTTAGCTTCATCCAGCACTCTTTTTTCCTCATATTGCAGAACAAAGCACCTCTTCAGTAATTTATATTTACTGGCAAAACACAAATTAAACAGACATTTTCTCAAGTTTCGTATGGGGAAGGTGATTCTGCCCCTCTACTCCATTCTGTCGAGATCCTACCAGGAACACTGTGTTCACCTCTGGGGTCCCCAATATAAGAAAGACATAGACCTGTTGGAGCAGGTCCAGAGGAGGGCCACAAAAATGATCTGACCTCTCCTATGAGCACCGGCTGCAAGAGTTTGGCTTGTTCAGCCTGGAGAAGAGAAGGTTCTGGGGACACTTCATTGTGGCCTCTCAATACTCAGAGAGGGCTTATGAGAAAGACAGAGACAGACTTTTTAGCAGGGCCTGTAGCCATAGGACAAGTGGTAATGGTGTCAAACTGAAAGACAGTAGATTCAGACTAGATATAAAGAAGAAATGTTTTACAATAAGGATGGTGAAACACTGGAACAGGGTACCCAGAGAGGCAGCAGATGTCCCATCCCTGGAAACCTCTTGATGGGGCTGGATAGTGCTCTGAGCAACATGCTCTAGTTGAAGATGGCTCTTACCCATTGCAGGGAATGGGGGTTAAGCTAGGTGACTTTTAAAGGTCCCTTCCAACCCAAACCATTCTATGATTCCATAAATAAGTTTCTTTTCATAGAAAGACCAGGCAGGAGCCCCCATACATTTCTCTCTCTGGCTGCTTTTGTCAGGTGCTATGTAGGCTGCCAGAAGGCACAAGGGAAGGTTCTGAGACACCAAATAACTCTTCATGTCCTGGACTGCAACAAATCAATCCAGATGGAATCCACTAAAAAGTCAAAAACCTATCCTAAACCCATAACATTTTCAGAAGCTTAAAATTTGGACACTTTTAACTGTGAAAATTGTTGTGTTTTTATAATGGACAAAACATTGTTTATTACAAATTTCTCAAATGGTAGGACCTTTAAAACTGAAATTTGCATAACATTCAGCCAACAGCTTGGCATTTAGTTACATACAGGCCAAGTCACGAACAAACCAAGAAAAAGGCCTGAAACTAAACATGTCCAATCGATTTTAAATTAATGTATTATCAGTCATAGTAGTTTATATATTTGATAATCTATATTATATATATTGCATATATTATGTGACACATTAAATATATGAGAATATACATGTGGAACACACTACTGATAATTCCCACTGCTATATTTGGTTATTCATTCAACCATTAAAACAGCAGATAAAAACAGAAATACACACACCAATAGGTCAAATCAGTTTGTTAGTTGCACATATGTAAAGCCCCATGGCATCACTGAAGTATGTACATGCAAACAATTAGAGTAACAAGGTGTCAAACCACTCCAATTTGATTTTCAGAAACACCATATGATTTCTACACGGTGAGACATCCTACACACCAACACAACACGGGAGATGGCTTTGCTAAGCAAAAACAATTACACATTTCAGTGGCTTTTTTCCTTTAAAAACCTGCTATTGATAAGTCTAGTTTGCTTTCAAATTGCTAGCAGGGGTACCAGATACAGAAGTAATGTTAGACAGATGTTTTGATGCCCAAGATACAGTGTTGTCCCCCCTGTCCCCCCTCCCCAAGGAAATAGCAGGTACCACTGGGGAGATTTTTTTCTATGGATGGATGGATGGATGAATGGGCACATTTGAAATCTCTTAGATGTACTAATACAAAAACCATGACAGTTGCTAATTAATCACCACTTTTTTAATGAGAAAGCAAGATATTATAAAGGCAGCATATTATTAAATAAAAAAGTCAGCTCAAGATTTAAAGGCAAAACGCAGCACTAAGAGAACACCTTATTTTAACTTAAGAGGAGTTGACCTCACATTGGTTCTAATGCTACAGCAGAGAGAATTTTTGAATCAGTTTTTTATTTGATGTCACTAAACCCCATGATACCATTCATCTGGAGTACCAATAACACAAGTTCTTCCTACAGACTGAAGCAACTACATTTTCAGTTTGCTCTTTAATATTAATCTGAGCAGAAGATTGATAACAAAAGACAAAAGTCCCCATCTATGAACAGATGGTGATTTGAAAGCCTGTAGATATAAAGTTGACTACTCAAAAGACATCTGGGTTAAAAAAAATAAATATGGAAGTAGACTCTGATAAAATCTTACCTTTAGATCCAAATACTCCAAATCCTTTTTCAACTGAATGTAAGTGTCATCCGCCTTCAGGTTAAGTACATAGGAAAAAGAAGTAAAAATGCAATGTATTTGAAAGTTTGAAACAATTTCAAAATACTTGGATTGGTTATATATAAGAAAGTGGATGAAAGAAGAAACACAATAACAGAGTAGGAGCTACATAAAAAAAGCACACTTGCTCCACCAGCATACTGCTATTGACAGCTGAAAAATGGGCAAAATATTTCCCAAGAATGTTACTACCTAATGTCCACCCTCCAAACATACAGATTTTAGTTTTCCACCTCTGAGACATGTCATTACCCAAAACAACAGATTTTCAAAAGTTACTCTTTAAGACTGATTTATACTGACTGTGCCTTCACTGATAATGTTAGAGTTGTCCTCCAGCACAATACGTCCTTTTCAGAGGAAAAAGAGACTTCTACCTAACTGAACATCAGATGTAACTATAAGCAATTATATAACAAATTATTAAAATACTTTGATCACATTTCAGACGTATTTTAAGATCTGAATTCCTTTATTCAGGAAAAATACAAAATACACTTTGTGAATAAAATATTGAAAAAGATCTCATTGATATAATTAGAGAATCCATTTTGCTTTTTAACTAATAGCAATTAACTTGATTCTTACTTTTCATTGGCTCACCTGTAACTGCATCAGCCTAATTTTGAAGTCACATTCATCTAGCAACATCTTCACTACAGTCACTTCAAGAAAAGCATGCACACAAGTCATACCAAAGTTACTTCTCTTTTCAAAAGAGAGAGTTGCATTAGGTAACAAAATAAAGCTTAACTGTTGGAAATGTGCTTTGTAATTGGCCAAAATGCTCCAAAAATTCCTAGAACTTTTACTGCTGTTTTGACAGGATTTTGCATCCTGGGTACTAAACTTCAGAATAAAATTAAAATAAAACTATACCTTTCCTCAAGTTTTGAGCCAATGAGAATGTGTAGTTAAAAAAGAAAAGAAAAATCCTTTATGCCATAAAATCAGTACATCACTTGCATTTCTCTAGATGTGTTCACTTAAAAGCTGATCAGACGAGAGTTGTAAGTCTGGCTGAAGATGACTAGAAAGTCTGCCCATTTTTTGGGAAATCCCTGTTACTATCACCCATCTTAGTGCAATTGTTCTGTAGGTGAGGTAAGTCAGGAAATGAAACTTCTACCAACTCAAGAAAATCCCTTTAGTTTGAGGCCAATATAAAGCCTTCAACAATTCCAAGAGGAGTCACCACACCTTATTCCCAGAAGGCTCCATTTTTGAGGCTCAAATATGAACCAAAGAGCACTAAGTACATTTCCATTTGATCTCATGTTTACAAGTTTCATACAACAGTGCAATCAAGAGCGCTGTTGATGATCCAAGATGCCCGTGAGCTTTTATGAACTAAGGTTCACCTGCAGAACTGACACAGTTACAAGCTCATATGAATGTACAATCTGGCTGATGCATTTCAACTTGCAGGTGATGCAGCACGTGGCACAGGGAGCCAATCCCATCATGAAAGCAGCACAAGGAAATGGTTTTGCATTAGAATGAACTCATACTTTAACCCACATTTCTGAAGATGCAGCATTTTCAGAAATAGTATAAAAAGGAACCATATGTAACACTGAAACATATACACTGGCGCCCTGTAACTTAAAAAGCTTGTCTTTTATAGCAAATACAGTAGCAACGAAAAATTGCAAACGACCTGGGAATCGTAGAATGCCAAAGAATGGGCAAAAAAGCACAGACTCAAGCATGCCACTAATGAAGCATTTGCAGAGTCACAAAATGTCATACGGCACACATGAGCCAAGCAGCAGCTGACCTGATAGGTGGAATTAGTTGGCAAGTGCTGCAGTAATTGTGCGATTGTGTAATTTCGTATACTAGCCAACTTAGCCTGATGTCTCCTTAATCGAATGAGAAGCAATGTTAGCTCTTCAGGCTGCAGGTATTTAGACACATTGTAAAGAGGAAATTAGCAGTCTTCAGGGAGAGTAACTGTAATTACATTTTTCACCTCAGTGCCCAGAAAGCAGTTACTTGACATGATTAAGCAATTATTTCATTAACTCTGCATTTTGTCAAATAAACATAATAAAAGTTGAATCCTGTAGTAACAGACAGCTCACTCTTGTTCACATTGCAGGTTAACAGCAAAATTCCTACTGGCTTTACTGGGAGCTAGTTAAGACTAAGGTCTCATTCATGTTCTTTATGTTTTAAGTAATACAACTACTATGGAATGAGCAGGATTTTAAAACTTAACTACAATACTATGATGACACAAAAGGAAAAGTAACCCCTCTTTCAACTTACCGACTTGCCATGCAAACTGGGTGCGCTCACAGTGTGTGTCATGTAACCCATAGCAGGCATAGAGCGTCGATCAATGTGAGTTGAGCTCTGTAAGAAGCCACAGCCAGAATTGTATGGATTGTCTCAAGTGAGAGGCATGTTGTACGTGAGGGGAAATTCAGAAGATAAGCACCTCTGCCACGAATTTTCTATGTGAATTCATGGCATGCTTAGATCAGGTAACATTCATGGGCCAGCCAGCCCCTTTGATGATTAAGTAAAACTCACAAATGAACAAATGCAAATTGAGCACCTGTGATGCTGGGCAGATCAGTGGATTCTGGCAGCACCAGATGCACAGCAGAACATGCACAGTAGCTTCCAGCAAATAAAGAGTTCCCCCAACCTAGCGTCTTCCAGAGAAAGGCTGGTTGGCTTATGCCCTCCAGCAGCAGGCTTGTAGTTCATACAGTAACAACTGTGAATGCCCTCTTTTAGCCAGGAAACACTAAGCTACTGACATGAGTGACACCTTGTGGCAATCAGTTCCACTAATAGCAGTTTTTTACAAAACAAACATAACTTGAACTGCCCCTTTCTCCTTTTAATATGAAAGCCTTCTGCACATCTATTATTTCATCCTTCTCTTAAGGCCAAACTTTTATAGCTTTCTTCAAGGCAGACTAAATGTCTTGGGATTTATTTTTAATCCTGTCTCTGAATTTCACTGAATCCTGTATAACTTTTTTTTTTTTTTAGTGTAACTGGATGATAGTTAATATGGCATTCCAGGGAGGGGGAGCATCACAGATTTCTGTAGACAGAAATATTGAAATGTAAAATGATGCTGTGTGCTTACATAGAAAAACAGAAGTGTTTTTCTCTAGATATGTCTACAGAAAAGACTTACTGCGTTTCCTAACATGCATGAAAATATTTTTATTTAATAAGTACAAATTATGCAGCTCCACTGCACAGGAAAGGAAAAAAACTGCATTCCTTCATAAGGGATGTAATGCTCCTTTAACTTACACATGGAAAAGCCTATGTCTAGTATATTATAATCAGGAGTTTTAAAAATCTTAAATTTCTAGTGCTGCATATCACTAGACTACTTCACTTCTGACAGAATACTATAAATCTGTAAATACTGAAACACATTCAACAGCTAGATCACATACACACTAGGAAAAAAATCTGAACTGTGCATGAAGCTGGCATGCAACCTAAAGTCATGGTCTTGAACCCATGCTGTGTGTCTGAATTTACAAGTCTCTCTTTGCCAAGACTTTCCCAGAGTCCAAGGTTGAGGTCACAGAATTAGGTGAATTTGTATTTTAATTTCCACTTACTCCCCACTTATTCCAGTGGAAGGGCTACCAAGATAAGTAAATTGATTCAATCCTGAATTTCCCTAATTTCCTTAGGCAAGGAGAGCCACGTGGAGCACCAAGTAGGGGAAATATCTGTCAACTACTTGATAAGAGGGTACAAACATCACCTACAAATAAAAAAAACCCCAAAACCAAACAAACAAAAAGAACCCCAAGAAACACACATGTGAAAAGGTTAATTTCAGACCAACACGATTTGATTTTGGTTAGCCCAATGATAACAACTCTGCAAAGGGTTTAAGGCATCAGATGCATGAAAAATTATTATGTGTTTAGTCATGACTAGAAACTTAATCAGCTGTAAGATTAACTACAGTAACAAAACGTGTAGAGAAAGCAGACACACCAAACAGTGAAGACTACAAGCATAGGTAAATAATCATGGAAGAGTTCACCTTGCTGAGTTTTATACTCTCACCTACCTACTCTATATATTTAAATACTACAATTTATGGGTTTTTATACATATAAATATATGCCCTCCAGGTTTTGAGTAAAAATATTCCAAATCCATGTGATCTGCCACCAATTCCTCTTTCCTAACAAACCCTAATAAATCTAAAATGGTAAGAAAGATAAGATTTTAAGGAGAAAATTACTCATTGTATTACTTTTGCTCATTCACAAGGAAGGATGCAATAAAAATTAATAAATTAAATCCATATATGATACCACATGTGGAATAGTTTGAAATCAGTTATACTGTATACAAACCTTCACAGCATGATTACGGATCTTTCTGGGTGATCCAGCAAAAGGAACGTCAACAGTCAGTCTCTCGTCAGATGGCCTGACTGTAAGCCTTTCTGCAGGAGTATGTGGTCTTCTTGAGGGAAAGCTTTTTGGAGGTCCAGGTGGAGGAATATCAGACGGAGAGGGCGGAACAGATATTGATCGTGGAACATCTAATGAACTTTTTGACTTACCACGATCAATAAAGTCTGAAGAACCTGCATAAAGTGGGGCAGTGGGGCTGCCATGTTTAAATTGCTGTCTCTGCTGCCACTCATATAGCTGCCAAACAGTTCCATCCTTATTTGCTTTCCTTTCCTCTTGGGACATCTTCAAGTGGCTAACACGATCTTGCGCGTATTTGTAGTCACTGGGCAAATTGCGGTTCGGCGGTGGTGGTGAGCTCCCTGAAGGCTGCCTGGTATTCTTTGGCAAAGTGTGATAGTTTTCAGGAAAAGGTGGATTGGGACCCTGACGTGTAAGAGTCTGATCAGAAGCGAGGCTGTAGAGAAGGTGAGGGGTGGGGGGAAAGGGTCAGTTTTAGTAAACATTGATGAACAGGAGTCACACACACACAAAAAAAATCTCTAATGACATTAGCATACGAGCTACAAGGCAGAACATACAAGAGCCATTTAAAAATAATTTACAAAAAATATTATCAAAGTAGTATTCATGAAATCTACCCCCTCCTCCCCCACACCAAAACGTTACACTGTATTCATACAAAGATGCAAACAAATAACACCTTTTAACTTAGTGTCTAATTTAGGACAACCCACTAGAAATAATACTTAGATCAAAAGGAATGTCAAGAATCTGAAGAAAAGAATTATATTTAAAGAGCAAATCTGAAAAATGGAAATGTTTTTCCCCGAAAGCCTGCTCACCACACGGTGGCACAGTTTACGAAGAACAAATGCATGCTCATTATAAAAAATTACCTTAAAGTGCAAGAAGAAACCTCACCAATGACAGAATTACTACCTCAGACATTTTTTGTTCATGACAATGAAGCAAAAAAAGGTAAGAAATCGCTCAAGATTTGCTTTCATGAGACCTCATGCTACTGGTTCTACTCTTTTAACAACAAAGGTCACTGACAAGCCAGAATAAAGAGGCATTACATCCTGGCGTCAGCACTGCATCCATAATATACTTAAACTGTAGAAATTAAATATTTTAGTAGATAGAGAGTTAAGACAGAATTGGCAAAAGCTTTGACAAAGTGCAGTTAGCTCCTTCTCGTTCTTCGAAGTCCAAGTCTTTCCACAGCTGCATGCATAAGAAACTGCCTGATTTCAGAGTCTAAACATCTGGGGATTTTGTACTTGCAGTCACTTGCCCATTGATTCAGGATCTCCAAACAGAAAACCATTCTGCTAGACTTGCCACAGAGGAGCAACACAAAAAATAAATAAAAGCAACAAAGAAACCCCACACAGATGAAGAAACTCAGAGCATGAAGCACGTTCATTGCTCCACTTGGTAGGCTCCACTCTCCACATGAGGAGGAGACCTGATGGTGTGGGAACTGCAGGAATTCCACATGAAAGAAAGGGCAGGAGGGAAAGGAACATCTTTGTTCAACATCCAAAAATAACAGAAGCAAGGGGGTAAAGAATTGCTACCAGTATCCGCTGACCAGTAGTTGCCTACACCTACTTCTACGTGCAGGATTTGGCATTGCTAGATGCTCTTGAAAGGATATATAATTCCTCATATTAAAAAATAACTGCCCTGTGTTGCACGGAGGATTACCAATTCATAAAAGCTCTGCTCACTAATACCACAGAACCTTGACATTACCACAGATTTCACAATAAAGGTTAAAGCAGTCAGGTAGCATGAATAGAGGCCACTCCAAGATCAGCATTGAGTGGTAAAGCAACCTCTTCTATTTGTTTAGCTCATTACATCATTTGTACTCCTTACGTTCTGTACTGTACTGCCAATTCTTTCCACATGAAAATCAAAGCAGTTAGTAGAAATGCGATAGGAATGTGAACCAAGAAAGCATGGAGCAGGTAATGCTTCAAAAAGACACCTGAGACAAGCATGAAGCTAGAACAGATCCTTTTGGTGATTTCTCTGTGGAAGAAACAGGAAAGGGGGTTGACCATTCTTATATTCCAACCTACTGGAGACCTTGTGAAGTCAGCAGCAAACTATTCAGTGTTTTCATTAATGTATGTGGAAGTTTTCTGATTGGTCATGAACGGATAAAGTACTGAGATGATCAGGAATTAATGAAGTCAATGAAGTCATCAGGACTGGCAGCTTTAGGAGCAAAAGCGGTCTGAAAACAAAGACCCCATGAGTTTTGTGGGAGGGGGGAATATCACATCTTTCTTCTAGAAAATGCAATTTATCTGCGAGGAACTAAAAACTCTTTGGGTGAAAGCAGTACTTTGGAGTAGCTAGGAAGTGCTGGCTTCATGCCATACTTCAGCCTGATAGAAAAAAAGAAGAAAATTGCTTGTGTGTTCTGTTGCACAGGGAAAATTCTATTCAGAGATGAGCTTTAGAGGAAATTGCCTACATATGGGCAGGTTGCAATCTCTCAGTAGACAAAGTAGGGAGAACTCCAGCTAAGATGACAGGCTTCAAGCAGGTGGCATCTCTACCACGCAAGCGGTAGATATTCAGAAAAGAAAAAAAATTACCACTATACAAAAATAGGCACTGAGACGACATACCAATTTCTGTAACAGGAAGGGAACAGTGTCCTGAATGACTCAAATCAGTCCACAACGGACTATGGACAAGTGCTTTCTCAAGGATCAAGAATAAAAATGAGCAAAAGCAGATATTCTTGAGAAATCTCCCTCTCTTGAATGAGGTATACATAATACATAAGGAAAGCAGACACTGAAGAGTGAAAAAATGGCCTGGTACCATAGATGTGTTTATTGGCCATGAAAATCATTCAGGGTCTGCAGTGGGAAGCAATCACATAGAAGATAGTGTAAAAAGAGGAGGCAAATATTCAAAAGAAAACAAACACAATTATCAGAAACATTACACCCATTCATGGGGATGCAGAGAAGCTAACCAAGACAGGGCATGCTTCTACTGTAAGGCAATCAGGAAGGAATGGCACATTCTGCATAACAAGTACCACCTTGTATTTGCAAGGAAGGAAATTTCTCAACATGACTGCACTTAATTGGGAAACATTACGCTTAAGTTTAGCAGATTTATCTTTTTTTAAAGTACAAATAAACTGTTAGAAATAGCAGATTCTTTACAATTATTCATTCACTATGTCTTTCCAGGCACTGGAATTAGATCAAAGACTAATAATTTCTGGACAGCTGCTGTCTGATGGTCCCGACCTTTAATTACTTAAAACCAAAATCTCCTGAAAGCCTCCTTTCAAACCTCCTTCTAATTCTCTACATTTCTCTCAAAGGCTGGCATGAACCTTACTAAAGCAGATAGTCCCCTTTGCTGAGAACTGAGGGGTTACATGGACATAACTGTAGTACAGCTAATAGTTCAAGGTCTGAGAGAGATGACTCTCCAAAGTGACAGCTAACATGCACTAGTTAGCAAATAGTTCTGGGTGTTTTATAAAGGGGGAAGTAGAATATCTATTTGAAATATATCCATATAAAAGCTGCAATCGCTGCAAATAATTATAAAAACAATGCTGTATTTGTGTGAAGACTAGCTGAAAGACTTCTTTCTTGTCATAATCAACTTGCTGGCAAGTATTGCATCTTTATACACCTGAGCCAGGAAACAGAACTATAATCATTCTATGTTCAAAAGTTACAAAGACTTGTAAATCCTCAGAGGTTCTTTATTTGGAACATTTCAGGTGGAATAACAGTATACATAGAGCATTAAGAAATTAAGTGGCCACTCAAAATGCAATATCAATCAAATCATCATCTCTATCTTAAATGTCTCCATCCTGAAATCATTAAGTCCTTTGACAACTAACAGGCCACTTCTATCCATCAAGTTACAAGCACTGCAACCTCAGCAGGCTGAGAGAAGGTGCCATTTAAAAAAAAAAAAAAAAAAATCAATCCATTAATCTTTGGGAAAGTAACATGCAATGTATTCTGAATGCAGAGAATATAACTGCATTTGTCAGGGAAAGACAAAGGAAACAAGGTCAACTGACCTAAAATAGCACAGAAAGAATGTTCTTTTATGTATGTGTGTGTATATATATATATACACACACACACACTCTTGCAAAGTTTCATGGGATACTTAACAGTTCCAGCTGAGGTAGCTGGTTTTATCTAGAACAAATGCTGGCACCTGAAACAGCACAATCTTAACACTATACCTGATACATGCCTGAAGTTGATTTACTGGCAAGTAAACGGAGAAAACTACGTACCTAGCTATCAATCAAGCCTGTTCACTACCTGTATTTCTGATGTGAAAAACATCAACAGACATTTCTCTTGAGCACTGGTTAATTTAATAGTTCTCTGTGTTATTTTAGACTAATACATTTGCGTGTGCAAGAACTAATACAAGCAATTTTTTTCATTATAGTCATATTCTCTCAGGAAGCACTTACTGATATGCAAGTAAAAAGGGTGCAAGTAAACTGACTCTATCAGACTACGAGAATGTTAAAGAAAACCAAAAAGTATGAAAGCTTCTTTAAGGGTAGTTCCAAAGAAAAGAGTAGAAGAATGGACTTCCAGACAGAATTGGCAAGCCTTAAATCTCTTCCTGGATACAAAATGACAAATGTTAGCTTCAATTAGCTAATTGAAATGTCAATTAATCAAAAATACCCAAAATGTTTTCTCCCTCTTAAGAGCCACGTGTTAGTCTCCTATTGTTCTCTATTATAATTAATTTCAGCAAATTTAAAGTTTAGGTTACCCCTATGTGAAAAATCTTCACATGCAGCATAAAGCCCAACTGTCTGTCCTGCCACTTGACAGAAGGTGACATTCCAAACAGACACATATATACATGACTTCATTTTTTAAAATGGGAACCTAATCTGACTGCACACTTTGAAAGTAAAACGATACTGAGATTTTCAAATCACTAAAGCATTACAGTGTCTGTTCTACCTCTTGGTGCAATTTACGTCATTTTCAGGGACTGAAAATGGAAAATAGAGAATCCTGGAGAACATGGGAATATCCTAGAAATATCTTAATTAACTAAACAAATATATAGAGGCCTTTCAACATGTGACATACTGTGACTGCATGCAGTAATCTGATGTAGAGGAGTGAATGCATGTTTGGAACAGGAACAGAAGGGAATAAAAAAAAAAAATCAGCATTCTTTACTTTTAGTAGAAAACAATTACCTATAATTTATATTGTGTGTTGCTCATGAATAAGGGAACTGTGGGCTGCACTTCACTTTCTAGCAAATGTTAAGAAGTTTTAAGCATTCACAGTGATTAAAAACAGTAAAAAAAAAAACCAGTCTAATCTCACTTTTTATATTTGCAATTTAGTGACATTAAAGGGATTTGATTAGCTAATCCCATACTGACTTCCCATGAGATAAACACCTGCAAAATACCATTCTGCACTAAAGAAGAAAGTTTTGTTATATATTGTCCCTGTAAAATACCATTCTGATTTGCACTAAAAACATTACCAATACCTATTTTCATTTAAGAAAATGCCATTTAGCAGTCTATGTAAGGTGGGCCTATTGCTAACCTTTTTGTATCTCCTTTTTGGACTTTCACCCAGTGCTCCACTTGAGCCATGTTGCTTTTTCTTTGAATCTGTTTATCTGGATTTGTTCTGGGAACAAACCCTCTTTTATACGAGCTGGTACCATTCTGCTCCACTAGGCCAGCACTCATACTTAATGAACTAGGAAGTGTTCCATTCTTCTCAGTTGGCTGAGGCTGAGCGACTTGGGACCGCGATGCCTTCGTTAAGTCTGGAAATAATGAATCAGCTTCTGTTAACGCATGCTTAGCCTTTCCCTTCTTAGTTTCCAGACTTTCTTTTCTGTGTATGTAACGCTCCTCCTCCTCTTTTTCTCGTCTTATCTCTTCACGCTTATCATATCCAAGCATTTCAGCTGATTTTTGATAGCTTTCTTTTGTATCCATAAGGTCTGCCTTCATGCACCCTTTACAGGCATCCACGTGATTAACTTGAGGAACAGCTTTCTGATCCACTTTTTCGGTTTCTCTATAAAGAAAATATATGTCAGTAATGAACACTGCTTAACTGTGAAAAGTTGATGTGGTCTTGTTACCATTTTAGAAAGGATTTCCACAAAAGCATCTTCTCCAGGTTGCGATCAATTTGACGGAAGTATGTTAAGATAGACAGGCACAACTAAACTCAGTTGTTACTCTAGTTAGACAAAAGTTACCTTTACAGTGCTATCGGAGCAGAAATTACTTATACACATCTGTAAAAATGACTGAAAATACTGTGTGAAAGAACGGCTCAACTTTTGTAATATTATGTAAAAACAACTGTAAAAAAGGAAGTCTTCCTGTTCTGGGAAACAGTGGAAGCCAACAATACAAAAACCAAACTGCCAACTGCTCATTTCAAAGTCAAAAAAGTCTTTCATATTCATGTAGATGCCTTTGGGCCTAGTCATTTCTGGCCAAGAGGACAGAACAGTATCAACATTTGAGTCAGTACTATTATTGTCCAGAGAATTTCTAACCTGGGGCTAATCCTGGGTTAAAAAAAAAAAAAAAGAATTAAAAAAAAACCAAATCCAGTGCTCCTAAGTCATGCTGCAATGCACAGTGGTTTATTTACCTTCTTGTCTAAATATTTTAAAAATTCTGGACAAGAAATCTTTATATTATACAACAGTATTAAATATCTAAGGATCCCAAAGGTTTTCTGTTCTTTTTCACACATAATATACTTCATATGCAATTGTCTTCATCTCTTGTAGTGGCAAACTTAATTTTTTCTCTTGCAATTAAATGGAGAATCACTGATCTCGGAGTAGCACCTTACCTTCTCTGAACAAAGTTCAGCTTCTTTAAAGTTTTATGGGAGATCAACTCAGCATCTTAGGAAACAATTGCTTTTGCTTGAGTCTATTTATTGTCTACTAAGAGGAAGGACACTGAATCGATAGTTCTAACATGCCAGACTTTCCTTTCCCTCTAGCACTAATTATGAACAATGGGACAAAGGACATCCTCCTTTTGTCAGTGCTTTTTCCCTACACCAAGAAAAACACCTGAAGCTCCTACAAGTAGTAAAGGCCAAGAAAGTCAGTAAAAAGACAAATAGTTAATACCTGCATAAATTAGTTAATATCCATAACTCTACACACTTGTGATTTACACATCATTAACATTCTTTTCCCTCTTAATAGCATTTCAATCCTAACTCTTAACACTTACTTGAAACAACTTGTCTTTTCCCTTTTACTTTTGTATGAACTCACAAAACTTGTAACTTTTAAGCTGAAATTTCCTAAAAAGTTATACACACACAGAGATTGATCCATGTCACTAAATGTGGGCACACGATTTGTGTGTAGACACAAATACTGAACACCTTTTTTTTTTTCTTTACTAAACATTAACTGATTTGCAGCAGAATGTGAATTAAAATAATTGTTTCTTTAACGTGGGAATGATTTTCACGGACACGTTTACAAATAAAACTGTCAGATATCACCACCAATCTGACGTCAGAAATATTTTTTAGTTTTTACTAAAGTTTTTACTAAGGTACCAGTTTGTGTATTGAACTTGCCTCTTCAGCGATGAGCGCGTTTGCATCAGAGCAGCTTGATTCATAGCCCGGATCCAGCCATTCATATCCTCCTGGGTATCCGCACTGAAGTAGTATGTCCGCATCCCTGAATGCTCTGCCTGAGAGCCAATGACAGAATTCCTATTATAAATATATGCCCGCATACCTGTATGAACAGCCTGCAGGGAGACAAAAAAAAAAAGGGGAGGGAGCAGAGAAAAACAACCCACAAAATTAAATACAAGTCAGGCAGCAATCTCATTTTTTACTATAATTTTTCCTGATATCTTTAAATTACTTTCCAGATTATTTTACTTTTTCTTTAATTTTGGGTAAAATTATTACATTTCCACAACAGGCTGCAGTGTAGCAAACTCAGATACCCCACTCTGATTTTTACTCTAATTCCTCCATCCTTTTCTTGTAATATTAAGCTAAAAGTGCAGCACTTCCGTTTTTCATAGTAGGAAATTCCAGCTTTGCATTTTCTCTTAATGGATACATTTCATTTGCCTTAAATACCATACAAAAACAAATTAAAGAAATTCAGACACATGTTTAGCAAGCCAATTTTCCCAGCTCATTTAATAAAGCAATTTAATCAGACAAAACACAGACAAAAATCTTACAATTCAAGCAATTAAACCGCTTACTTAAGAACTTATAATGCATGTTAAGATCTTTCAGTTAAAGCATGCAGTTGGACCTCTGCATTAGCTGCAAAATCACAAGAGTTACTGTTAAAATTAGTAATACTGATGATATTATCACAGTATATAAAACACTGACAAATACCTCTGCACACCAAAATATTCAATGAAATTCCACTGCAAACCATAGGTACTTGGAAATTCCTCCATAAATATACCCAATATTCAAATGTATTCAACATGGAATGTCTTTGTAACTCTAGGCTAGTTGAATTTAATCAAATCTCATCTGTGTTTGTATAAGCGATAGTATGGATATTACTAAATTGTATCAGTCCTGAAACACTAGACTACGTTTTCTCAAAGTTACTTTACAGATGTGCTTGAGATTCACAGGGAGAAATTAATGTCTTTACTTTCAAAAAAATCCCTAAAGACAGTATACTCTGGTTGAAAGTTCCTGTAATGATATTAAACCATAATTAGTAATTTAAACTGCCTTTTATAAAGCTAAATCCTCTCTCCCACATTATTCCAAATTAAAAATAATCAAACAGACCTAACACTGTATTAAGAGATGGCTTCAGAAACACAGCAATAATTTGACAACACCAAGGCTATTTAACCTGGTGAAGCCCTCCCTAAATGATGTAATTTCAGTTGTTCACCCTGAATTTCCCAAATTACCATAATCTTAGAAAGTCATATCAACAACTCTAAAGAGCAAAATATTTGCTTGCTATTATAGTACTTTAAATTTTGTGGAAAATTTACTCCCTTTCTTTCACAGCCTGTTCTTACAAAGGTGTGAAATGTGGCCTTTCCCTTCCGTGCCTCAAGCGTGGAAGCCTCAGTTTGTTTTGAAAACTGTGGTAAGAGTCCCCCCACAGGGGTCAGTCCCTGGCCTGTCATCACACCCATGGTGCAAAGGATGAGACTGCATAACAGCCGGATAAAAAAGGAGGAAGAGAAGGAAGAGGAAGACATGATAACATAGAAAAGTCCAAGACTGTCTTGCTAGAGTCTCTGCTACCCAACAGCATCGGCTGATAAGGAAATACAGGTGCTATCTCCCTCCCCACCATCATCTGCCTACCTTAACACAGGAAAACTCGACTTACAGAAATGAAACATTGGCCCTGATCAAATGAGTATTTAGAAACCAAAGGATTTTTTGTTTGTTTGCCTGGTTAAGTTCTCTGGGCTTGGATTTTCTTTGTTGCTACTGGGGTCTCCCCCTTTACCCACCATTTTGAGATAGTTACAAATGATGAAAAGAAACATGATCTAGAAGCAGTTAATTCATTGCCATTTATGGCTCACATCCAGTCTAAGAACAGACCAAAAATTGGCATCTCCAAATATAATCAGTGATTTTTAATGCTGGACCTTATGACTACAAGGTTCCTTCACAACTCACATTGAGCCCATAGAGTAAGATGCTGAATTCAGAAACAAAGCAGCTCCCGCACGCACGACATATGCCCTGCTGCAAACAACACAGCAGGACCTACTATTCATGATTCTATACTTGCTAGAAAAAAAAACAACAGAACTTGGGCAGCTAACTGCAGAGACTGCATACCACATCAATACATGGATTTAAGAGCTGTCTGTCTGAATTGACCTGTACATCCTGATAAACGTAACTGGTTTGCCTTTCAGGTTTCCTTTCAGCAGTGCATGACAAACAGTGCTGAAAGCACTGCCTAAGAGGCTGTAGATGAAAACAGTATAAAAATGCGAAGTATGTCACACCATTATCCTTTGAGAGACTGAAGCTATCACAGCCATAAAACATTCATAGCTTCAGAAGGGATAATGGAGATGGTGTTTTACTGTCAACAAAGTCGACATTCTGAAATTCTTAATATATAAAACTGGTTAAAGGAAAATTCTATACATTTCAGTTATATATTAGTAGCATGTTTTATATGCAAGAAAGCTGTTTTGTGCCAAAGTCCCATAGCTGTCACTGCTAGCAGACACAGAAGGTAGCAGGCTTGGTTTTGGGTTTTTTAAAGCAAGAGCTATTAGGATGACTACAGCATACTAAAACCCCTAAAACACAGCACATGCACACACATATACACACAACAGGGGAAAAAAATAATACTGGTACCTATTCATGCATTCAGATGCCTTAATGTGGATAGATTGAGAAGAAAAGCAGTCTCTCTCTCCCATAATGCACAGAAGGAGAAATGGACAGTAAACCCCAAGGGCACATCAAATGGACAAGACAAGGACAAAAAGTTAAACAAGTTAAAAATCACAAAAAGATTCATGTTTCCAAAGAAAATACTCAAGAAGACTATACTAAAGGTAACTAATGCCTAGAGCTGTTATGTTCACCTCCAGCAATTCAAAATTCTTAGGAGAGAAAAAGCCACAGCTCACAGGACAGGGAACAGATGGGGAGGGGAACAATTTTCTAATAATTGTAGTCTTTCAAAGTTAGTCCTCTCAGTAAGCTATAAAATAGAGGAAATTCTCTCTTCTCCTCAAGTTTTATATTTATGAAATATTTATGAGCAAAATTTGAAGTAATATTCTGAGTCCTCACTATAAACACAACTGCAGCACATTACAATTGAACTTATCTTTCACCCTCATAATACTGAGCTTCTTCACGACTTCTAGAAGCTAGAAGCCTTCCCTTTTCCAAATGAAAAATGGCACCTCTCAAATTTACAGCCCTTGGCATTTCTTCACCTAACAACCCAGAGAAGCTTTATAAGCAACATAGGTGCCTGAGAAGCATCAATGATCCAGAGAGCATAAGGTAGCAAGCTATGTCTTTTTTTTTTTTTTTTTTTTAGGAAAACCAGTGAAATCATAGAATCAGATAAGAAGTTTGCCCCAGTCCCAGGAAGACTAAGCAATGAACAGATACTTCCATTAGCAAGTCTTAGAGTGTCAATCTTAAAAAGATGTTTAAAAACAAGCTGCAGTAGCATCTTCTGGAATTAATGATTCAGCCCAGCTTCTTGCTTCCTAGGCTCTGAATGTCCTCACACTGCAAGGGTGAGCCTCTGAAAAAATTTAAAAGGTAGTGTATCTCTGATGCTATTTCCTACCTCTTCCAGGAACATCACTGAACATTTCATTGATTTATTCAGTAGCAAGATACACATCTAGATGCAAACATATACGTGTGTATATTGTGTTTACATGAAGTTTTGTTGTTTGCTTTACAGCCTACCAAGTTTCTCAATTTGAATTACTGCCATATTCATATAAATGAGTTTAGATTCAGTATTCCATTTTAACACACAGAATATAATTATAAATAGTTTTCATGATTGATAACTATAAGACTTCTAAAGAGAATGTGATGACACTAACCTTCATAAATTACTACTAATGTTTAAAATGGTTGTATTACTAAAAAGTACAGTCAGTTCTCTATTTACCTTGGGGAGCATTTCTGGTTATATATTAATGTTTTGCAAACTTTTTCAATTAAAAAAATGTATATCATATTTGTGCTCCCTCACATTTTTATCAGTAAAAACTTAATGTATTAAAAACTATCGCTATTAGACTAATTAAATATATTTACAAGTATAGCTACTGAACTAAATATGCAGTAAGGATCCTGAGTTCTGAAAGTCTGTCACACATTAGCTTACTGCTAGTCACAGCACTTTACTTGAGACAAATAAACAGTGAAAAATGAATCAAGGTAAAATATTTAAGAGCAGAGTTTCTAAACAAAACAATTTAACATACATAATACTGCACTTTGAAGTAGGTTTTTGATTGCTTCTGATCAGCCTGCACGCAGTTCTACATGCCTGTAGTTGTTAAACATCCAAAGAGACACCAATGCTAAAAGCTCCGCTTTCGGAGATGATGAAAGGAAAAGCATTTTGAGAACTCCTACAGTGTACATTTTAATAGTGAGGAGGGTTTAACATATATCCTTGTGAACATACATTTTAGAAACCTTCTTCTAACTGAATCATATACAAAAAGCATTCACGTATTTGCTAAGTACACTTCCTTCCTTTAGTTTTACATGCCAAAATGTCGTAATTTTTTCACAGTTTGACTGCTTTCCTAGCTTCAAAAACTCATTGTTACTTAAAGCAGCCAAAATGAGAACTGAGACCTCTATTGTAACGAAGGATTTACAATAATCTGAATAAATGGTAGGCCAAATGTAAAAAGCGACACGGCATGTTCTCCTAGTCATTCAGAACTTAAATGCAAAGAAGTCCTATCTTTTGGGCTTAATCTGCTTGTGTTTTCTATTTCTGGCTGCAGTACGTCATGAGACAGAATGTCTGTCTACGCTCTGGATATCCAAGTGTACTGAAGAGATTAGATAAAGGTAATGGCTGGTGAGTGATGGAATGTCAGTACATCCATGCTCCTGCCACCATGCACTTACAGCCAACTCCGTGACCACCTGAACATCTGTGTTGGACACGGTCCATGCGACAGGCATCTTACAAAATCCCCCTACTGCCCTAGGAGTTGGTTCTAAATAAAATGAAACTGCAGCATCAAGTCTGCAGTCAATCATAAGACACCTAAAGCAGAGTTAAGATTGGCCCAACAAACCAATACATTAAATATATGTTGCTATAAATTCTCTATTTCTATATCAACGTTTTAGTAATGACCCTGTACCTGAACTTCTCATGTTACTGGCTCATACTAATTTTCAGAAAAGGGCTCAGATTAAAGATTTGGTAGAGTTCATATAGCCATGATATCCTAAAAGGAACAGGAGAAGTCTGAAATTACTTCTGAAAACATTTAACCATGATCACAACCACGCATTCTACTCTGCAAGAAAAAAAGAGACACAACTTGGCATTGGTGATTTGAGAGCTTGCCTATAGAACATACTGCTTGGAAACTATGTATGTGCTATATACAAACACAAGGCTTTTCCCCCTTATTACTGACAATGTTAAACTGGACAATAATCTTAATATACATTCAATTACAAATATCCTTTCAACAAAATAAAATAAAAAGCAGATTTTTTTTTAAACTCTAAAGCAACTCGATAGTCTCAAAAATTTATCTCCTTCCCAGTCTGCATTAACAGTTATACAAGAGAAGTAGAAGCCTAGAAGGTCAATCGGTCCTCCTCTTTCAGTATGTGCTTCTTCCTAGGAAAAGACTCTAGAAGAGGAGGGCTTGATGAATTATACTCATTCCACTGGAGTGGAATGTTTTTCTTAAACAAAGGTTCCTTTGTAGCTTGTCCTGCTCCCTCATGTTCAATGCATTTGAAAGTGCACACTAAACATGTCCAAGTGCACTGAGTCTTTTCTTTTTTAAACACACATTTTTCAAGCGAATATTTGTTTAATAAATTCCAAACCATTATCTATTGAAAAATAGAACCCGGAGCAACAAAAGGCAGTCTGCAATTTTGAAACACCCCAAAAATCAAAATGCAAGAGAAAGTCTAAACTGAGCATAGATTCTTTCTAATTTCAGCACAGAAAAAGATTCAAACAGAAAATTTCTTTCTAGATCTTCTCAAGTATACCTGATCAAAACCTGATCTGAAAACTTATTTCTTTGAAAACACACGGCTCATTTGCTTGATAGAAAAACAAGTTCTGCTCCAACTAGTGACAGAATTTAAATCTGAAACAAACACTCAAATCCCTAAACTTTGCCTTAGTGCTGCAGCTCAGACAATCAACTGGAGTAAGGCTTCTCCACTGTCAAAAAGGATGTATTTCATTTAATCTACATAGGTTTTTATAACAAACAGATCTGTAAATTATTTTCTTTAAAGAAATTTTCTTTGAAGAAAAAACTCACAAAACCAACCTCAAACTATATCAAAATAACAGTACTTTTAAAAACAGTCAGGAAAGCTATTTCTGTCCCCCCTCTCCAAAAAGGGGAAAAAATGTTACTTTCCCCTTGAAAAATTTGTTATTTTCCCCTTGAAATGATAAAAGCATACATAAAAAGTTACAGTGTTGTCATTTTATAATTATTTTATTTTAAAAATAACAAAACAGAAAGACCATCACATCAGTCCACTATGAGAGAATACTCTTTAAAGATAAACCAAAAATTTTTCTTTCATTTTAATTTTTTTCCAATTTATCAATATTAATTTCTAATTTTAGAAACAGTATTTTTACTCACACACACATTATTGAGCTCTAAAGACACATAGTGACAGGGATATGAATGGCAATTCATGATCAACAAGAAAGCCCTATGTTGCATTTGGGCAGTCAAGAAACTTGTGCACTTAAAAAAAAATATGTAGCAGATAAGATGCTGCTGTAAAGAGAAGTATCTTCTAATGCAAATAAACATTTTCAAATATGATCAGTTTTGTAACTGTACCTTAAAGGAAAATTTGCGATTGATTCGATCTTCAGGTCCAACTGGAGATACTACGTAACTAGGCAATGGTATGCTACCCAAAACAGATTCTTCTCTGCTGTCTGTTGAATAAAAATAACAGCATCTAATTCACTGCACTTTTCAGTGGAATAACAATACATTCTCCTCTATGGACATGCAGACAACAGGCTTGAAGTAGAAAGATGAGTAGTTCAGACTGCATATAAGGAAAATAATTTTCCCAGAGGAATAGAGCAGAAGAGAAACAGGCTGACAAGGAAGGTTGTGCCATCTCCATCCTTGGAGGTTTTCATGGCCAGACTGGATTAAGCCCTGAGCAACCTGAGCTGACTTCTTCCCTGAACCTGGTTTCACAAGGTGTTTGGACCACACAATCTTCCTTAAGTCCCTTCTGACTCAACACCAGTAACACATGGAGAAAAATGGTTTATTTTTAAATTTTTTTTTAAAAAGATTAGTTTGAATTTTGTTAAGTTTTTGGAGGGGGTTGTCAGAAGAATGCAGTGATAATAAAGCTTATTGTGACAAATGAACTCTGGCAGGCTGCATAATGTGACGGACCTTCCATTTAGCATTCTACATCTAGGCTAATTGCTGTAATTAGGAAACCTCTGTTACTGCTGGCCCTAAACTGATCAGCAGCAGTAATGCAGTGCTTAGAAATAGGAATTAAGTGTTTCATATTCTGTAATGCTTTCCAAAAATTGTAACACACTGCACAGTACTCAAAACTTCAAAATAACCCTATGTAACACCAGTATTTCTAGTTCAGACTAAGATCACATCCAACCTTTTTTGGTAGAAATACTGGATTCAGAAGTTCTACCTCTTACACTGTCCCTTGGATTAAAGCTGAATCCATGCTCTCATCTGGCCATAGTGCATTCTCAAAAATTCAGCTGTCCAAATGCAAGCAAAGTAAGTAACACAACAGAGACCAGAGGGGAAAGAAATCTTAAACTGGTATGGCTGCCAAATGTTTTGCAATGCAAACCTTGGCATGTAACAAAGATAAGTTATGTGACATGTGACAAAAGATCATACAGCCCCTTGTTCCCCAACTCTGGCCTGCAATTCGCTGTACACTATAAACGTGGATAGGTAACTATTTCACTACACATTTTCTCAGAATACTTAACCATATCTGAAGAGTTCAGTTAGTTTGTGCTTGCAATGTGATCTGAAGAGATGAACTGTTACAAACTAACATAAAAGACGTACTCACCTTTGTAATAAAACAAACAATAATCAGCCAGCACAAACCATCGTCTTTTCCATAACCGCATTCCAGAGCTATCCTGAAATGCAAGAAATAGGATATATTTTTCATTTAACAGCTTACCATACAATACTGTGCTAGTAAATAGTTTACTAGAAGTGCACCTAAATACAGTATTAATTGCAAAAACAAATGGTTTATATTTTAGCAAAATATTATGTACTAAGAAAGATAAGAGGCAAAACATCCAGCTATAAAATAATCAGGGTAGAATATTCAAGCTACTAATTTTCATTAAGTAATTAAACTTGCATCCCACACAGCATTCAGATTAACCTAACGCAACTGATGCATATTTTATCTAGACAGATTTATCCCGCAACAAAAAACCCAAAGTATGCATCTGGATGGCACAGACTTCAACAAGGATTGCCTGTAGACCAACTACACAGCTGTGAAGTATGACCTCACATTTCAAGCAAAGAACCCCTACATTCAATCTCTGTTACCCATGCCTAAAATGTAATTTAATTACATATTCCTTAGGAAATAAAACAGGCTGCATAATGTGCAAATTTTAGTGAAGTATAATATAACATGCCTGTATATAGTAACATATGTAATGAAGTATAATGTAGTATTATCTGTCTATAAAATATATCACCTTGTAAAAATGATTAATATTTACATTGATATTAATTTTAGAAGCTTGTAAAACTGCCAGACTAAGCAAGTACAACTTATTCAGCTGAGGTAGGCTTTGATGAGACCAGCAGACAGAAAGCCTTTTCAGGCTTTAAAGTGCTTCCAAGTAGAGGAAAGCAGGCAGAATTCCTAGAGAAATGTTGTACATCCTATTTCCCTTCCTCTTTCTGCAGTCGTATTAAGTACGCAAGGACTTTTTTCTCTTTGCTTTTTCATGCTACAATGCTGTCAACACATACTGTGTGTGAGTTCTGATCCTGTCCTGAAAGCAAGGGACTTGGGGAGTGGATGTCAACAGAGTTGATAGCAAAACACAGTTCTTCGTGCAAGAGGAAGTGGATGGCTGTGAGCAATTTTACTTTCCAATATATGTGGAACCATCATTGTGAGACTTGGATTTCAGCCTTCTCCTACTCATTCCTCAACATAGCTGCTGGATTTCTGGTGATAATCTGATGGATGCTGACTGCCAAATTGTAAGCAGGTAAGTATTCTCATAAAACAAACAGCACTATTTACTTTTTGCACTCAAGGAGTTCTTCTGACAGCTTAAGAGTTAAAGATACAGCAGCTGTAAAATTCTGTTTGTTGGATAAAATCCTATAATCCAGACTTTGCTTGGACGATGATGGTGTTGGCGATAGCAATGTCTGCTGAATGAGCCCCGTCTCCATTTTCTCCCTCCTGCTTGTGGAGAACAAAAGGCATATGGGTTGGAATTAAGCCTTTGATCAGGGTCTAAGGATGTAAGCAGATGGAATAAGCCAGCCTTGGGTTTACAGAGTTTTCTGAGGGAGACTGCATGACAGTAAGTCAGCAGGATAACACAGGGATAATAACCAGATTTAGACCACAAAGTTACAGCCTCAACATTTAACCATGATAGTGTTGTCCATTTATCCCTGTTTCCAGTTCTGAATCAAACTTGTAAGTTAAACTTGCTTTTCACGCTCGCTAAGCACAAGACCCTCATGCTTGTGGGCATACCAACACTGCCCTGCACCACCAACATTCGAGCTTCTGGTTTTTTCAGTTCCTAGGAAGGCATTACTTTTCCTTGTTGATTGTATTGAAATCTATGAACAGAAACAGACGATTACATGCATACCTGCTTGTGTAGCCAGCCTCTTACTATAACAGGAACATTGGGATTCCTCCTGATAGCTTGCTCTCTCTTTCCAAAACTATGAACTTTGTTTCCAGCCTTCACAATCTGTAGAGAAGTGTAATTTAGCAGTGGTTTTTAAACTGTATTGAGACTCATTTCATATTACAAATAACCTCAATGCAATAATTCATACTTCATTACACAGTAACAAAGTGTTTATAGCATTTGCAAGGGCAAGTAAAAAGACAGTGATATTTAACAACATAGTAAAGTTAATCTCCCACTTTCATCAACAGATCAGTGCCAGGATGGTTGGCCAACTCCCAGTTGAACAGCAACAGTATTGGTGACTGAAGTCTGAAAGGCAGAACTGCTGAAATTTTAGTGTGCTTGGGAAGTATTTCTGAGTGCATTACAAAAGCTGCATGCAAGTCTCTCTCTGCAACATGGTACAAGTCTCTTACATGTGCAGGAATTTTTCTGCATGAATCCTACTCCTGCTGTTCGCTGTTTGGGGTTGGTGTTTTTTGTTGGTATTGGTTTTCTTTCCTGTTTAAATTCAAACAACACTGATAGCTTAATAAAATGCTTGGACTCCGACCCTGCAAAAAAACAAGACACAGAGTGGTGCTGCTAAGGAAGTGACATAGACAGCAGCAAGTGGAAATCACAAGGTCTAGGAAATACTTGTGTTTTACTGCAACTTCACTTTTGATTCAAATGGGCAAAACTGTTTCAAAAACAAACAAGGAAAACCTATCGGTCTGAAAAAGACAGCAAGAATCTCTGGATGAATTATCTGCCTGTTCTTTACCAATCTCAGCTCAGTTGCTACTGCAATTGCCTTAGGACCTGAAGTGCATGAACTACCCTTACAATTGCTCCCAAGGAAAGAGCTGTCCAGATTCACTCTGACTGCTTCCTATACCGCCTCTTTTGTTTGAACCTTTCTTCTCAGCAGGCCAGGGTATCAATGGCATCAGCTGCAGAAAAATAGCAGCTCTCGGAACGAGTACATCTGTCATACACAGGGATAATATCATAAAAATATCTCAGTGTACTGCTTCTGCCAATCAGGCAACATCTGGACTTGAGGACAGCATATACAATAATAAAAATATTCTAGCAACATATGATGACATTAAATGGATTCTGTTAATTTTGAAGCCTTGCTTTAGCAACCTGCACTAAATTTCACACATTTCAGTTCACATAAGGACACATCTTAATGCAGGATTAAGATAATAATAGTACTGTGTGCAGCTTTGGGGGCCTCAACATAAGGACAACATGAATATGTTGGAATGAGTCCACAGAAGAGCCACAGAGATGATCAGGGGGCTGGAGCACCTCATTATGAGGACAGGAAGAGAGTGTTGGGTTTGTTCAGCCTGGAGAAGAGAAGGCTCTGCGGAGATCTTACAGCAGCCTTCTGGTACCTAAAGGGGACCTACAGGAAAGATGGGGAGGGACTGTTCACACGAGCATGTAGTGATAGGACAAGGGGTAATGACCTTAAGCTGAAGGAAAGTAGATTTAGATTGGATATTAGGAAGAAATTCTTTACTGTGAGGGCTGTGAGGCACTGGAACAGGTTGTCCAGAGAGGTTGTGGCTTCCCCCTCCCTGGAAGTGTTTAAGCCCAGGTTGGATGGGCCTTTGGGCAACCTGGTCTAGCGGAGGGTGTCCCTGCCCATGGCAGGGGGTTGGAGCTAGATGATCTTGAAGGTCCCTTCCAACTCAAACCATCCTGTGGTTCTCTAATAGCAATAATCAGTAAGGAAAAAAACATAAATTCACTTTTGCTTTGGTACAATAGCAGATAAAATAGCAATGAAAACTTAACAAACACACAAAGGGATACCAAAGGGCATATTTTACTAGGTAGAGTCCCCAAGGTCTTTTTACCAGGAAGTAGCACGCTTTTCAGCTCTGCTGAGAAGTCAGGTGAGCTCCATGTCACGATCATTTCTGTGAAGAACCCTGACACTTAGGAGACAGGAAGAATACCAAGTACCAGCTTTTCCTTAAGAGTGACACCTCCGTGAGACTCTGCACAAGACTCACCCGGCCCAGGGCAGCACCACAAAGCACCTGAGCAGCCTGGTTCCCCAGGGCTAGCGCAAACCTAACAGGCCGGGATGTAACAGCAACAGGTGCCCCTGCCATTCAGCTGGCAATAACCCGCTCACAGTAACAGCCTGGTGGGGACAGTATCACGGAGACCTCCCAAGCCCATTTCTCTGCCATACCTGTGCTAATGCCCTCAGCTTAGAGCCCGCGGAGCATTAGCTCTGTGCAAACACAGAGTGTCAGTTATGATCACAAAACCTCTCGGTACTCACAGATCTACAGACATCAAATCTGAGACTAAAGGAAGTCATAAGCTGTTAGGCATTTTGGTTTTGCTAATGAAAGTATTTCAAAAGACAACTTCTGAACCTGTGTCCAAATATCCCTTTAAACAAACACATAAAGATGTATCATCAGGACAGTCAAGCTCTGGATGACTGTATGATCATCAGGCCAAAACATATGTATTTTCATTTAAGCAAAATAAGTAGTAATCAATTCAGCCAAGGTTTAAAAAACCTGTTGCCAAATGTTAGATGCAATAGCTACATTATAAGGGTGATGAAAAATAATGAGGCCCAAACTGTTTAAAGGCTCTGAAATTTAAAAAAAAAAAAAAAGAATGCTTTACACCCGAACAGAAATCAATGTACACAATATAGAGAATTTAGTTATCCAATTCTTCTCTCATTTATCCTAGGAGGGGGTGGGTAAACAGAGAAATAAAGTATAGCCGATCGAGCCTGACAGTAGGATTTAAACTTCATTCTTTTCATCAGATCCCCTGTCAGTGATCAAACACTTTGATTCTCTGACCTTATTTAATTAAAAATAAAATGCAAACCACAATGTAGAAAAGTCATCTTTGGACTTGGTCAAAAGATCAAACAATTTCTATTCCGTGAAGCAGGAAATGTTTTCCTAAGGCTGTGTGCTGTATATCAATAAAATACCCATAATAGAAAGGAAAATAAATTTTTTGTGTTTTATGTAAGTAAAATTTTCATATCATCTGCAGTGTTAATCATCTCATTCTTCTCTGGAATAAAGCAAAGCATAAAAGACTGAATGTCAGGCTTTACTTGCACTGGCTAGAACAAAAAGCTAGTTTAAAAGAAAAGACATACTGTTAAAACTATTTGTCTCTACTGCAGTAGGTTTTTTCCAAACAAAATATTCTGATATCATTGTCATGTGTTGAAAAATGCAGGTCAGAGCAGCTGCTTGTGTCACTGAAGACAAAGAAGTTGCTTTTGACTTCAGTACATTTGTTATGCTGACTTTTTTAGTAAATGACTCCTAAGTTTTGGCAATAAAACCAAAGGTCAAATGCCAGAATTTTCAAATCTCTTTTCATCATTCTGTCATCTTCTTCCTTACAGTAGCCTCTAGATGAAGAGAAAAAGTTGCTAACTTAATTATAATTATGTAATTATTTTTTTCTAAAACTGGATAGTAAAAACTAGTGTAAACAGCCATTCATTTGGAACAGATTTTCTAAATAGCAAAACCAGAAGACTATCTTGGTAAATACATGTATATATACATGTAACTTAAAATCTACAGAAAATTTAAAAAAAAAGAAAAAAGACAAGCCCACAAAACACCTACTTAAGTCAAACTCATTCAAAAAACCCTCAATGTTTCACTAATAAATTACATTAAATCCTTAATTTTTTCAAATAGGAGGAAAACCTGAAACCTTCAGAAATTCCCGCTCTTACTATCAATCATTCATCTACAGTGGCTCTGAACTGATCTCTCTATTCTACGCCCCAGTCCCAGACAGTCCCACAGAGCTGGTACCGTTGCATACCTGTCACTACTGACTGTTTCTCTCAACTGTCAGACATATTATTTGCTTGTTGTAATGCTCACCAGTTCATCTTGGAAAAAAATACCAGCAAGTATCAGTGTCTTCAACTTGATTACTTCTCTTGCGCAGAATCCATCCAAAACACATACTCAAACCACAGATCATAATAAATGTATTACAGGACTATCCCTGAAGCTTTCAACTTGGCCAAAGTGGCAGGAACATTTAGAAGCTTCTATTCATGGAATGCCACAACAGACTAAATTCCAAATGTACCTTACTCTCAAACTGAAACAGACCCTTATTCCTCCATATCCTTCATTTGTAATCAATATAAATGGCTTTTAATATGGTTAATAATGTAATGGAATTGTCTAAGAACAAGCAAATTTTTGGGACAGAGAACAACTGTAGTTTATCAGTATGCCCTTTTGGTTTTTATTCTCTCCATACCCCTCAAATTTCAACAGGAAGGGTAGACTGCATTAGTCTGAAGTCTTCAGGTAACTTATTCAGACAATGCCAGCATCAAAACGGTGGGACCTACCCTAAGAATCTATGTTCATTTCTGAAAAGCTGCCCATATCTCAGGTGTTCTACAAGACTAAGCCTTATATATTTATACGCACAGCAGTAAAATATAATGACTTTTTGGTAAGTATAAGCATAGTTTTGGCTTTTTTCTTTTTCTTCTTTCCAACGTGCTCCTCTTGTACACTGTACAACTGACATTGTGGGACAGACACAAAAAAAATCTCTTTTCAAACAATTACTTTTATTTCAGAAATTTTATTCAATCCCAGTTCAGACTTGAACACTGCAACAAGAAAACTAAAAGTCTTCATCTCTTTCATCTTGAACTAAGAATGACAAATCTGCTGTACAGTTGGCAGTTTACCTCCCCTCTCCAACCTGGATGTAGCTGTCAACCTTCTGCAGAAGAGTCAAGTGGAAAGCCCTGTACCTGTTCTTATTTGGTACCACTTCAAGGCACATAGCTCTCTATAAAAACTAGTTTAAATTCACCAAGATTCCATCACTATACCTACCCAGTTCTGTGATGGCATTTGCAGGTGAAAACTTTGAAAGCATTTCATAAGAGATACTAGTTAGCTATGGGTAGCTAAAGACCTTTGCCAGCACAAATAAAACGTGTCTCTGGCTATATGACTGTGTCTCAAGTCTGCATCTGGAAACTTACTTTTTGAATGAATGATTATGGAATTCATGGAAGAAAATGTTTAGAAAGAGATGAAAGGACCTTAAAATCTTCTTTCTATGTGCCAGAAACTGACCTCAAAACAGAGGACACTTTACAGCCTTGGTTGTCATTGCTAGATTACTTGAATACATAGTGTCAGACTCTACAGAACAAGAGGAAAGTGTGGAAGCACACACAATGATGAAACAAGGCATGTAATTCCATGTCTTAATCATAGCTCCAGTGAGGTATTTTTCACTACCTTTTGAATTATCTTTCGATACTGTATTGTGGGTAACGGTGCTCCTCTGCTGTTAAAAGGCTTTTGCTTGGGTAGTGGAGGTAAGTTATTAAACTTCTCGACTAAACCTATGGGCCTACTAAAATCAGGCACTAAAAGACGATTGGGTTTGGAGCGAGTGAAGTGCTAATCATCAAGCTGAAACAACAGCCATTTTCTCCTTTACCTTAGAGCCAGGTTTTGTGTCAACAGCAGATGTAGTTACTGCAGTGGATGTTTCGCTGACCATGCTTGAAGGTCTTTGGTTTATTTGTTGCTTGGACATAGATGAATTCTGTCTAGAAAACAAACAAAAACAATCAATCTAAACCACATTGTTTAAAGCAGTCGTCTTTGTCTCTAAGATTCCCAGTAAGAAAATGAATGACAGGCTAGTCAAACGTTTCCCATGCATGTGCAACTTCCTTTGCACCACCCCTATTACTTTGATTTCTGGTGTTTTCTCAGGCAGATGCTGCCAGTGGCATTTGATGATTGATATTTGTCCACGTATCAGGAGAAACAAACCTGCCAAATTGTCTGCAAACCCAACAGACAATCAAGTTATAACAAAGAGCACTCAGAGAAGATAAGGCTAATACAGAGAAACTAAACCATGCTCATTTTCAAGGCTTGGCTGCAAACACATGGAAGCGACAGCATTGTGGAGGGAAGGATTGGAGTCAGCACTTTGCAACAACAGGCTTCCTACTCAAAGTGAGACAAGCCTACTGTTAGCTCTTTCACTAACAATGTTAAATCTTTGAATCTGCTCAAAATATGATTCATACAAGAATATGAATTATTAAAATAGCTTTCAAGTTAAATGGTGCTGTTCATGGCAGATACTGTTAGAAATAAGTAACTTCTGAGTCATGCTACGACTCGAAAAATCTTGATAACTAGCTTAGAACATAGGTGAGATCAATCCTACCACAAGAACCAGTTCAACAAGTAGAATTCAGTACCACTGCCTAGTTGAAGAAATTAAAGGATAAACATAAGTGCAAAATCTGGTGGAATCCCATTCACAGGTTGTGAAAAGAAGCCTCTGTAGTCAAGCTCAACATCAACTTGTGAATCAAATCCACAGGTTTTTTTGCCTCACCTCTTCTGAACTAGGTTTCCTACTTTAGCACTTTATCAGGGGGAGGAATACCCAGTTTCAGGAAAGAGCAGATTAAGGCGCTTCCTGTATTTAAGGAAGTGATTTCTGTTGATCAGCCAGTCCTACCTGCTTTTGACTCTATTCTCACTTGTTGCCTTTCCAATCTTTACACTTTCAAAACAGGTAAAAACCACAGACTTTAAATGTGCCTGCGTTATATCTGCAAAACTATCTTACTTGTCTCCCTAATATTTACTGATCAAAAAGGATCTCTTTCCCTGCTCAGGGCAACTAAACAGAGAGTAAATATTTCAAGGAGGGAGGAACACTAAGAGATGTGTCTGTCTTCTACACTGCCTTCTCAAAATGCATCTGAATTTTATATTGAGTTGCAAATGTAAGAAAATAAAACCCATCCAAAGGAAAATGTTTGGCTTTAGAAGACACAAATGTTCACTACTTTTTTTGAGGTTTAGATTCTTTACAACATCCACACCATGATATCAAGTATTATATTAAAAGACAGTTGCACAATACATGTTATTTTCCAGACACTGGGAAAAGGAGGTGGTGGAGGGAAGAACACAGAGCACAACATATTCAAAAAATCTACAGGTTTTCCAGACTATAATCCAAATAATCCAAATCTAAATTACATTTTTTCATTTTATAGAGTAGCTATGTCACAGAGAACTAACATTCTCAGGAAAGGCAAAAATGAAAAATAAAAATTAAGTTTTACCAAACTGGAATTGATTTTTACAATAAAAACATTAATAGGGAAAGAAATAAGCCCAGGGGGATGGTTTTAATCTACCAACCAGGGTAGGCAAACTCAAACTGATCAGAACTACCAAGTAAGATAGGTTTTATACGTTTAACAAGACCATCACTGTCAGAAAATCGTAACGTACAGAACAATAAACTCCTAATTTCTAAGAATTTCTAATTTGGCCATTTAGGGATTTCTCTTCCACTTGCTACTGAAAATGACCACTGCCAATAAACCAAGGTTTTCTCTTCTAGTAGTACCAAGAGTAATGACAAACTTCAATTGGGAAAATAACAAATTTGCAGTAAGAAAAAAGTTTTATTAAAAAAATGTGAGGTTGTTGCCCTGTGGAAGAACTCACATAACCAGCAAAAGAGACAGTAAATCCAACAAAAAATATATGATGTGGACCTAAAAAAAAGTTGATACAAACCTTCTGTACATGAGATGTAACAGAAAACACCAAAACTGAAAATCAAAGTACTTTTATATAGTATTTCAAGAATGAAACAGATTTCCATTAAATCAAAACATAATTAAACTTCATTATTCCAGTCTCTGAATAGCTAATTAATATTCTTAGTCTGTTTTTTAAAGCAAATAAAAATATATAGAATATGCAGAATTACCTGAAACATCCCAGAATGTTCATGCAGATAACACTGATCTAGTAGTGTCGTCCCAAAATTGGGATCGTTCCCTGGTGTGCAGTCCCACTTTTGGGACAACAGTAGTGTTTACAGGTTAATCTTTAAAAATAAGTGACTGTAGTATTAACTCTGCACATTCAGAAACATCAGTTCAGAATCACTATTGCCAAACATGTTTGGTAGTATCTGTTATTCAAGACATCCTAATCTGTCTTCACAGTGCTGTTTTTTGCCTGTTTTCAGGATAGTTTTCTTACTTCCTCCCTGGGCACGTGCATACAAATACAGAATGGCACTATGCACATACGGAGCTTGAGTGCCTTGTAAATTTTAATAAAATGCTTTAAAATAACACTCTCTATATAATCTCCTGTCAAGCAACTTCCTGCTCTATTTAAACAGTACTAGTATGTCTACAGAAATCATATTTACCAGCTAAAAGAATTACATGGCCAATATTTGGTTTATTAAAAAACAAACCAACACCACCGAGCACCACAAAAAATATTACCCTGGTAGCCCATATTGAAAATGCTATACTCACGAGAGAACACATTCCTTTTCTCCTAAGGATCATAAAGATTACTTGGCACAGAAGATCCACATTCATATCAGCAACTAAAAAAATTTTGTTGGAACTAAGTACAACACAATAACATCATTTCAATCTAGTTTTAATACAAATACATCTCATATTCAGCTAGATTTTAAAAAATTAACTGTTTTAGTATTTCTATATACGTAAACAAAGCAGATGTTTATGTTGGGGCTGTCTGGGTTTCCTGCCTTTCTCTCCACCTGGTATTTCTGCTGCTATAGTAACCAAATGCAATAGACAAAATAAAATGGCTCAATCCCCAGAGGTGATGCACAGGTTTTATCAGTTGCACAAAAACCAGGCAAAAAAAAAAAAAGGGTAAAACTCACGGGATTAAGCTCCCCATATTTTACATATATTCTGTATTTCTGCATTTATGTTGAAGCTTTGCCTTTTTTAACTTTCTTCTCATTTGCAAACGTGATACAATCACAAAGGTATTGTAAAACTTGTGATACACAACTACAAGTGTTTAGCAACAGATGCAGTTAGATACACAGTTGTTATATATTTGAAGAACTGTTAAAAGAAGGTAAGAGAGAAGAAATCTAAACATTATGTAAATCTATCCTAAGTAACTTTATCACAGAGTTTTCAGAGAAATGTGCATATAACAATATGGTTAAACTATATTTAACACTTGTCCAGCTGTCTTATCTTAACTTTCACTTTTCCAGTGGCTGTTTAGGAAGAAGTCACCTTCCTTGTGTATTAAGGGTTCATAAAAAACATGAAAGCAAAGTACAGAAATTAAAGTACAGTTAAATAGAGGGAGGCAACCAGAAGGATTTCCCACACAGCCAAGATGCATGCATTATTCAGAGGTGATCCTGAAAACTGTGCAGTAGCCCAGTCAATAGAGAAAAAAATTAAACCAGACAAAAACTAAAATGCTGACAGGAACAGACAGAAAAATAATCTTCAGATATGAGTGGCCATGTGATTAAGGTGTCAAACTGGATTCAGTGTCAACAACAGAAAACTGATTTTAAAAAGGGAGTTAAACGTTTCTGCAGCTTTTATCACTCAAAGTAGCAACTGGAGAAAAGGATATTTTAAAATCTTAACAGAATAACTAGCAGTGTCAAACCACATTAAGAATTATTAGGAAAGGAATAGAGAAGAAAAAAGCATTATTAAATCAGTATAAAAACCAACAGGCTCATACATTGAATATTGCATTTACATAGAACCAAAAGACAAAGCTACAGCTAAAAGCCTTGCTCCAAAAAGTTAGCACTAAGCTGGGCTGGTGAAAGGTACAGAACACCCTAAGTGACCAAACTTCTGCGCTTGGAAAACAGAATGACAGGAGGGGATCTGACAGTGGTCTCAGCTAAGAATGGGTTAGGAAACAATGAATTATTATCACTGCTTTTCAAAACAGTCTACATAAGAACACCCTTAGGAAGAAGGAATAGCCTAAGAATCAAAAGATCATCTAATTTAAAAGTTACAGGTTCCACGCAATACTCTCTGGTTTTATCCCCCAGTTACAACAGAGTGAAGGAAATCAGTTTCAGCTTAAAAAGCAAGATGGGTGTGATAGTGTTTAAAAGGCAATATGCTTTGGGAAAAGACCAGTGAAATAAATCAAAGTACTCAGCTCTTATTTGATCAAGTGAGGCAAAGGTGTCTAGCTCATAAACTGACTCATAATCAAGCTAGGAGTTGACATCATTTTCCAAAACTACTTTTCAAATCATCTTGCCAGACCACTGCTTCCTGGATAAGAAATGGCCAGAGCAGTCCGTACATTCATCTTTTCTACATTATTGCAAATTACTTTTCTGATGTTAAATGTGTCCTTTTAATAGATACGTTTGTTGCAGCCTGAATTACTTTGTGTTTGTCTCCCCCCAGCTCCCAGTCAACATCTGGTGACAACTACTCACTTTGGCCGTAATCTTAAATTAAAAACATCCCATAACTAATAAATCACATCACAACAGCACTGAAGAACAACTTGCGATTTATGAGAAACCCTTAACTGTGCTGCTACTTCAGAGAGGATTCTTCAGCTATAGAAAAATGTACTCTTGGTCAAAAGGATCCCATGATCCATGAAATTTTCACAGACAAATCAAGAGACTATCTTTCCAACTGCATCCTGTTTGTGAAAGTCATTTCATCATAAGATACAATCTACAACACTGACTGCAAGCTAATACATGATCAACAACACTGATTCCATACAAATCCCTGATGCCTGAGGCTGAAGAACTGAAAACACCACCTAGCCCCCATTCCAAGGCCTGAAGACAGGGAGGTGCTAACAGGTCCTTTGATTTCAGCAGTCATATTCACACATGTCAACATTGTTTGACAAGAATTCAGATATGACCATGATGAACAGCATCTGTGTAAAACCTACACTGACAAGTAGAAGCAGTACAAAACTGAGGAAACAGAGCATCCCACACACTTGAAAATGACATCTCTAAAGGAATTTGAAGTGATATATTAAAACCATCTAATTTTAAAACCACCCTATATGTACTTCAGGCAAATAATAAAGCTTAAAAACATGTTTTTCCAGACTGCTTCCATAGTAATCACTAGGAACACATACTCTTCTCTATATCCCTCCAGACATTCCCTCTTATTTTAGAATAAAAACCACCTGTCTCTATCAATTCTACTATATTGTAAGAACTGTTTCCCTTTTGATACCATCTCAGTGTGAGCAATGGAAATCTAGAGATGACATGTTATGCCTGTTCATCTGATTGCCCTCCAAATAAACACCTTCATTTCTATTCCAAAAAAATCTCTAACATACACAATAGATCAGTGAAAACATGTGCCACCAGCACATTGTTGTTTCAATTCTGCTTTTAATATTCTCTCTGCTAGCATGATTACAAGACCAGAAACAGCCCAGGAAAGCGTGACTAACCCAGAGAGGCACTTCAAGGAGTTCTATCCAAACACCTATTAACAGCATATTAAATACAAATCAATTAGCAGGTCGAAGCTGGAACATGGATGCACAGTGGCTGTTGTCTATTCCATCTTTGAGATTTACTCCACAGGAAGACACCTGTTCCCCTCACTGAATGACTTGGAGCAGCTTGTTTGCATACTTGCATGGAGACAAGCTCCTCCTGAGTCGCAAGCCACATGCATATCACATAACACCTGGGGTGAAATTCAGCTCAGCAGCTACCCCACGGCCTTTGTGCCTAATTACAGGCCTCACCCATATACCGCAAAGTATATCCAACCTTCTATTTCATGCTGGTTCTCAGCATGGGCCATAGCTAAGGATTGGCCGTTGGATTTCCTTTGGACCTGGGGGAAGGTTGATGGGTTTTTGCTGGGTTTTTGTTGCTATTGTTTCATTGTTTGGTGTGTTTTTTAACCATGAGAAACACCGCTCAGGGCTACACAGACATGCTCTATACCTCTTCTTCCCTCTCCAAGTCCACAATAGAAGACACTGCCAGGAAAACCTGTCTCCCTGGGAGTCTTGTTTGGCCCTTCTTTTAACCTGACATTTCTTAATGCTATACTGCTTTGAATTACATATAAAGCAAATTAAATGTCACATAATTTGAAACATGAAGTGTTCAGAATCATGCAGGCAGCCATACAACCCACCACATGCACACTGTCACCACATGATGCCCAGCCTCTTTGATGCACGAAGGGCTAGAGGCTGCTCAAACAGTGTTGGAAGACTTGCCTGGGAAAGAAAAGGTTACCTGACGGTGTTCCATTCCTCTTGCCCTTTGGAATGGTTTTGGAAGTGACACAGAACTTTCTTCTAGACCCTGTCTAGGCAAGATACCCAGTCATCCCATTAAAGAAGGGACACTAGGAGCAACCTAGCAGGCAGCAAGGACAACAGGGGCAGCTAAGATCTACAGTGAAGCAGTGATCCAAACCAACATTAAAGACGTGTCCAGATACACCAGTTTGAAAACATGCTTTTCTCCCTTTTCTTTTGTCTTTTTCTTTTTTAAATTGTTTTCCCCTTTCTCTTTTAAATCAGACAACAAAGATAAAATTAATATATAGGACTGAAAAAGTCATCCTTTGTTTTTTTTTTTAAATTTCAGTCCAGACAAGTAACTTTGAAAAAAGAAATCTAAAATACAAGAAAACCCAAGGAATTACAATGCAAACTAGTAACATTTTGTGTATTTCAATTTCAGTACAAACCTTCCTGTTTGCTGTAAAGGCATTTTATATTTATGTTCTGCATATGTGATAAATAACAATGCCTTAGCCTTATATCATTAAATTTCCTATTTATATTGCCTTGTGGAGGGAGCTTGTTTTCTTGGTTATTTTAAAGATTTGGTAAAGATTTTCTCTGAAGCCCTAACATGGAACACTGTTAGAAAATATGCAATCAGAACAGGAAGTAAATTTTTAAGCATAAATAACATCTATGATATTTTTGCAACCATATCAGAAGAACTGTCAAACTAGTAAACTACTGTAAACAAACGTGTTACTGTTTTAGATCTCTTGACATGGGTTTAAAACTACTTACTCTTCTCGCAAAATAAATTCAATATTTTCTGGAGAAACCTGTCCTGTCACAGGATGTCTAAATGACGTGGTCTGCTGATTATGGCTGAAAGGGAAAAAAAAAAGAAAAAAGAAAAAAGAAATTAATATTGCTAAACTCAGTAAGATGTATCTATTATCTCTAAAAGGCAGAACTACTTATCTTGATGCTTTGCACCTGCTACTCCAAAAGTGTAACGTATTTCCTAGGTACACTTGAAGCCAGAAATGTTTTCAGCTCCTTCCTGCATTCTTGTTGACTTTGCCAATGGCACACTGTACCATTTAATTATTAAACAGGTTAATGTTTTAAAAGTAAACTAGTTGTAACCCTTAGATATGGAGACACATTTGAATTTATGATTATTTACACCTGACAAAACAGCTTATTTAGACACAACATATATATCAGTTTGTAGTGCAATGTCTATTTCTGTAAGTTTCACAGGACTAGTAAAATAATTTTAAATGTTGCTGGACAACAATTTACACAATTTGTAATACTTAATGAGATCACAGAGAGAGATTCTGTGGAAGCCATTTGTTACATGCCTTCCCCCCCTTTAGTATAGTGTTTTTCAACTATTTTTAATTTCATCTTCCATGCAGTGTATCATATATAATCTTAGCTGTTCAGCTGCATGGCCTACATAAATTAACATAATTCAGTATTTCATCCAAGGTAAATTAAAATTCCCCCTTGGAGTACTACCTAGATGTTTTTCTGGCCTCTGTGAAACACTGCTGTACATTAAAAGACGATTATTTTATCTGTGCAGCTGTACTCATACAATTCAAAACCAGATAAACTGGTAGTCTTCCCCGTTCCCAAACTAGACCATCTATATTAATATTATAGGAAACAGAAGCAATTCCTAGTCTCATACCTACTAAGCCTCTCATTCTGCAGCCCAGTCCAATGAAGTGATTTATAAAAATCTTAAAAGTAAGAAATTGAAGACCTTATTTCAAATTTAGAAAGACTGTGGCTGAGGTGCTGTTTGGGAGCCTTAGATTTAGAGAGAGTAATGAACCAAGGGCTCACTTACTTAAGGTTCTGAATTTATGGGTTTAGGTAAACAACATTCAAAACCAGAATTCTCATCGAAGACAGCAAAATGTTAACACACTGCATATTCAGGGGAAAAAAAAAACAGCGCATAATAAGGCCATTAAATGGATTATATACAAAAGAGTCCAAAATGAACACCTTATTCTCTTTTGTTTCTTTCTTTTAAAAAAGACTGGGGGGCGTGGGGGCAGGTCCTCTATAATGCCCAGTGATTTCAAGTCTTACAGATTTGACCCAATTGTCTAGCCTAGCATGATACCTCCACAAAACAGAGTAAGGCATACAGAATATTCTGGCGTTTTGAAGTAATGAAATTCCAAAAAGGTAACAGCCTTTCTGTAAAGGACAGCTAAAAATCAATTAGTTCATGCACCCCTAACATTCAGATATAAATAGCTCAGGACATGCCTTGATTTCAAAACAAACAAATAAAAACCAAACAAAAACACTACAAAATCCAACCAAAAAAACCCAATCCTACAATCAAAGCTGCAGACTGTTTATTCCAAGTCCCACTAGGGCCATGAACGCAGAGGGTGTCTTCCGTGTTATAAACTTTCCACCCTTTTTTAATATGCCTTGCTACAGGAAGTCATATATGAGACCAATATAATAAACATTTTCAATGATAAGGTGAAAGCTATGAGAGCTTATGGTACACGAAAAGGACTTTCTCCAGCCTCACCTATTACAGAAAATTCTACTATCCCTACAGCCATTAAAAGTTATGAAAAACATACTAGGTCATCAACTACCCTCTGCTACAGAGGTGGGTTAATGAAGTACCTTTCCAGCTTCTAACTCCTCCATTTTCCTGTGAAATCTGTAATCAGGAGAAAGTATTTCCAGAAAGCCTGCAATGCTAACATCTACAAAGCAACCGTGATCTTTTTCTCACAAATAGAGGAATATTGTTTTCTGAGGCAGCACTTTTACTTGAGTTTGTATTCTAATTTTGAGTATACGTTCAGACAGAGATTGGAAAATGTCAAAGACAATAATAAAGAAGTTATAATGGCAGCAATTAAACACCATTTTTTCCACATGGTTCAAAGAGTTTTAATGCTTTTTTTTTTTTTTTTTTTAATCAGGACTAAAGCAGTCTGTTTAACCTTTGATACTTCGCCTAGGACTACCAGCAAAAATGCAAATATAGTGTTACCTTTAAAATTAAAAGTTACATTGTCAGCTTTATTCTCCAGAGGCAGAAAAACTGTCAGCAAGCTCTCATCTGCAGGCTTTTAGTCTTTACTAACTTATTCTACAATTAAGACTAAGAAAAAGGACTATCTTCCAGAGGTGCTGTAAGGTTACTTAGGAAATGAAGTTACCTATTATACCATACTAGCACTTTTACAAATGTTTTATTATATCCCATGAAATAAATTAATCAGGCCTTCAGAAGATGAATTAGTCCTCTTGCTGTGATTAAAGAGCAAGTTCAGTACTAACGGTCTATTACTTGCTAATAATAAGGAGTTTCAGATGGAAAGCAAACGCTTCTTCAATATCTAGGCAATTGCACTTTGGGACAAGATTTGCACTTCAAATAGTTAAGAGCAGAGAAACAAAAGGATAGCTCTGTTACTACATAAAACACAGACAGTCATTTCACAGACAAGAGGAAGACATACAAAACCAAAGTGTTCAGCAAATAGGAAGCATCAGTCAGGCCTTAGGAGTTGGCTGGGAAGAGAGAAACGAAACCACTGTCACTCACTAACGATTAGTTTTGTAGAACACAGTGGTTTATTTGAATTTTAAAAGGGAGAGTTTAAGTGTTTTACCTCACGGAATTCATTCCGAATAAGCAGTACTATTCAAAACAACCTATACCACAGATGGCTAATACCTTGCAACAAGGAATTAGATAACAGGGAGATTTTTGTCCACAATGAGAGCAGTCAAATGCTGGAAAGGTTGCCTAGCAAGGCTGTGGAATCTCCATTCTTGGAAACATCCAAATTGTGCCCAGATAAGGCCTTTAGCAACCAAATTGATCTTTTAAAAGTTGTTTCCAACTTTTCCAAGCTGGCCTGGCTCTGGAAGAGGAGGGTCTGGATCTGATGGGGTCCTGAGGTTCCTTCCAACCTCACTTATTCTGTTGTCATTCCCTGCTCATTTCCCTTCAATCTTACTCTGAAAATATCATTTAACTCTTCCAATACCTTTGAATTTTTCCCAGTATTTATATAGAGTTATGCCAAGAATATTAGCAGTACCTTGTTTTGATTGGGACCCGAGAAATAGATTTTTAGATTTAGGTCATGATTGCTTTTTAATGTCCTTTAAACATATGCTTAATATCTGTTTATGCAACAATGATAAATATAACATCAGCAGTCAGAGTGATCTAGTAAACTTGTTGAAGTAAAAGTTCTCCTTCCTTTCCATCACAGACTAAGCACAGTTGTTCTCCAGATGCAACAGCTAACCAAGCCTCTCAGTAGTTAAGTCACCTGTATTTTCTCCAAATAGCAACTGCTGAATGAATTTCTATTGTTCACAAATCTACCGCGTAACAGGCACGATAATGGAACCTTAATACGCTCCTCTACTCTTCATGACCATTTCAATCTTTTTTCACTAGAGAAAGAATTAATACCCCCTACAAAACCAGGGAAGTCTCATGATGCTTTGGCCACACAAATTCTGAATGCCATGTAGCCTGCACTTGTGCAGCACCACCCATATGAAATGCCAAGCTAACTTTCCCAGTAAGATCACAATTTTTTTAATGTGTTAAATTATGGCACTTTTCCTAGCAATCCCCTCCTAATTTTAACAGGTTTGTATTATTCAGATTTTGAGTAATTACTCATCAACAGATCCACCAAAGCAAAGCACATATGAAAACAAGAAAAATCCACACAAAAATTACATTCAATTAGCATCTACCACTACCATCATTAAGTTATTCCAAGACTGCTAAAAGGAATTCAGAATTTCAGAGTTACAGAACACCGTTTCCCAAGGCTTGCTGACAGTTTGTAATGGTTACATTTAGCCTTTTTATAATAGAATCACGGCTCGAGCATCAGTTCTTTCAAAGTGAACACTGCAACATAAGTTCTACCATGTCACAGCACGCATACACATTTAAAACATAAGAACTGATAGTCACACGCTGTCTTACAGCTGATGTACTACAGCAGTTTAGAAAGACTGAAGATGTTCAAGATGTAAATTCTGTTAATACACCTGGCAAATATTAGCCACATGCAAAAGCATGTTGCTTGAGTATTTCATGTAGCTTCGAAGTTGGCACTGGGTTCAAGGGTGGAACCATACAACCTAATAAACTGCATGTTGTTTATGATCCTGTTGGGTGGGTGGACGTGCAGACAGACAACAGACAGCTATGTCCTTTGATAATGCCTTGCTGCTCACCATCAGAATGCAGTCTAATACATTCCTTAGGTATTCATTACGCATGTCTGCAAGTTTAGTATTGCCTATCATTTGGTTGCATGAATCTAACCTATAGTATGATCAAATTTAACAGGAAAAACACACAATTACAATACACTCTCCAATCCTGTAGTATAATCAAAACAAGTATGTGCATTTGTGCATGGCTCCTTCTGCAGAACTCATAATTAACACAACTTCACCTGTTTCCTTGTTCTTTTTTTCCTTACAGTTCATTTCAGTTTTGAGTCAAAGCCAAGTTTTAATAATTAACTTTTGGACATGACTGATACAGATGACCTTTCATTTGAAGTCAAGCAAGTTTATAGATTGTCTCTAGAGTAATTTAAATGCCCAGATGGATGAATCTTAAAATGTGTGAACCAACTACTGATTGAATCTACATCGTATTAACAACAAATCTGTAAGTTGCAAGAAAAATTAATTTTGTCACTGGAGAAACTGTCCTATAAATTATTATGAGATAATTCTACAGTAATTATTTTCAATGTAGGCTGACTCCTTTCTGCCTACCTGTGAGACTAGATAAGTATGGACATCTTCATGTTGAACCCCCCAAACACCTATAGGATTGCTCCCATGCTTCTGTGGGAGTTACTGATGTAGGTGCAGCCAACACAAGAACTTGTGCAGTTAAGAACTGTGGTTCAGCTAGTAAGTGGTCACTCCAAACAGGAGGAAGTACTTGTATCAAACCAGGCAGACAGCCAGGCATAGTTCGGTTTATTTTATAACATATTTCTGAAATACATCAGTACCTTCAAAAGATTTTCAGGATCACCTTCTACATATTTTTTAGATACTGGCTTTTAGAATTCAGTGAAAAGAGTATCAATGAGAAGTCAGTGCCATCAAAGTCCTGCAGAGAGTTGTGGTTTTGTGTGGTAGGGTTGGGGGCTGCAAGGGTGGCTTCTGCAAGGATCTGTTAGAAGCTTCCCCTAGGCCCAACAGAGTAACCCCCAGCCAGGCTCAAGGATGGACCCACCACTGACCAAGGCCAAGCCCATCAGCAACAGTCACAGTGCCTCTGTGAGTCACAGTTAGGAAAAAAAAAAAAAACCCCAACATGCAAGCAGCTGCTTTTTGCCACCAGAGAAAGGAGTGAGAAGATGCAAGAAACTGCAGATACCAAGGTCAGTGAAGGAGGTGGGGGAAATGGCACTCCAGGCACCAGAGAGAAAAAGTCCCCTGCAGCACATGGAAGACGCTGGGGTGCAAAGATCCTACCTGCAGCCCATGGAGAGGCCCCACACTGGAGCAAGTGGAGACACATGAAGGACACTGTGACCTGCATTGGAGCAAGCTCCTGGCAGGACCTGCAGCCAGCGGAGACAGACAGAGGCGCCCACACTGTAGCAGGTTTGCTGGAGGGGAAGGGGGGCCTGTGACTCCCTGGGGGACCAGAATGGAGCAGTCTGGGACTGAGAGACTGACAGACACTCTATGGTTCCATGGCTGCACCCATAACAGTGACCCATGCCGGGGCAGTTGGTGAAGAGCTGAAGCCCCATGGGAAGGGACTGATGCCAGAGAAGTTCATGGAGGACTGTCTACTGTAGGTGGGACCCCATACTGGAGAAAGGGAGGAGTGTGAGGAATGCCCCCCCCCAGAGCCTTCTCTTCTCCAGGCTGAAGAAGTGTTTGTTTACTCAGAACACAATTCAGGAACTGTCTTGAGCAGCTACCTCTGTGACTATAACCAGCCAACACAAGAGCCTGTGCTTACAGAGAGAGACAGCAAAGGGGACAGCTGCCATGACATCAGATTATGCCATATTGTCACTTTTCTTTGTAAAAACCTGCCAACAGGAAGTTTAAAACTAACACTGAAATGGTCAGTAAGTGAGCTGACTCACTGTCACGTAGTGTCCGTCCTTCTACCTGATGAAGTTAAAAGGGAACTGCAAGTCACTGGGGTTTTTTTGGTCTTAATGAACTACCAAAGGTAATTTATACTATCCAATAGTAATATCCAAAGGGAAGATTTTGTTGTTAATGAACATCCTTTTAAAAATGGTAAGCTAGTACTTAAAATACAACAGGGTCACTACAGGTATTTTCAGTTATTAAAAGAACAGATAAATGGATTAATACACTATCACATCACAGTATCAACAGACTTCCATGAGTAATACATGTTTAAGTCATCTGCTGATTGATAAATCCTTTTGATTCGTGTTGTGACACACCATGAACACCAAGGGAAAAAAAGCATTAAATTTAAGACAAGGAAATCCTTAGAAGGGAGGACATTCCTGAAAAGGGAAATTTTATTCTAGTTCCTTAATTTTGTAACTTTAGAAAAATCACAGTCCTTGCCTTCAAATTTGAAAATTAAATTCAAAACCAGCAAAATAAAGTTACAAAGGTAAAAGATCACATTACTGTATCATATCATCTTAATCCAGGCTTGAGACTTGCCCGAGACCTTTCCTATCTTTCCCACTGAAGTATCTGAGGACAGATGATTCTCCAAAAACCTCCAAAATAGAACATGGTACCTTGAAAAATATCTGTCCAAGTTAATTTGGAACTTTGCTTCCTAATAAAAATAATCTTGATTTCTAGGGACAATGAAATGCCACTAATGTCACCATGTTGAACAGCAGACTCAATAAATTGTACATTTCTTACAGATACGAAGTGAACATGTCAGCCACTTTTTGAAAGTTTCAATCAGAAGCAGGAGTAGGTCCAATAGTTAATTACATGTACTGGTGATACACACATACATGTATTTGCATGCATGTGTGTGTGTGTGTATGTATCTCCACACACAGGCCTCTGTGTGTGTGTTTATGTGTATGCCTGGGATATATACACACACTCACCTCTTATCTCAAGTGCTGGCACAGACAATTCTGCAATAATGCAAATTAACTCTAGCTTCTATAGGATTAAGTGGTTTGGGACAAATGGTCCCACAGCCCTATCAGATGCAGAAACTCCGAAGCCAAATTCCTACATAGAAAGCAAGTGGGTTTTTTTAATCAAAGAATTTGGGAAGCATGGAGGTGTTTTGTTTGTTTCTTTTTCCACTGGGGGTCATTGGTGTGACAGGAAAGCAACAAATTCTTTTTTTTTCTTTTTTCACCACCCAATCCTGTACTACACATAAAGCAGCATTTGCCATATAGCCTTTCACATCAAACTATGCAGACCTAACATAGCCCTATTACAGCAGCAGAGTTGCAGAAGTGTTATATATGAACCACTGCTATAAACCAATCCTGCCACCAGAAAACACCACGTAGAGTGGTATTTCTTCCCAGTCTGATACACCAACTAAATAAATGCATTCTATAATAAAAAAGAAAGTTATATTAGTAATTTGATTAAAACACTAGATATAAGCAGCACAGCCTTAAATTCCAATGTCAATCACAATTTAAAGAGTCTAGTGAGGAAACCAGCTGATAAGCATTGCCACCTAATTATAATATTTTGGAAAATGTATTAAAGGGAAGCTTTACACAGAAATATTATATATCTCAGTTCTTAAGTCATAAGAAGACTGGCTAAAATAAAAGAGATATTCATATACCTAGCATCGATATTTACTAATGGAGGCTGAAAATCCTCACACCAGTCTTGTTTGAACATATTTTACTTTGCATCAGAGACAAACAGAGTAACAGATGATGCACATTGTTCTAAATATGAATGCAAATCCAAGTTTTCCAGTATCCAGCTTTCATCTAGGTAGCAAAACATACCAGACTGTGTAGAAAGCTAAAATAATTTAATGCAACAGCTACAAAAATTGAATAAAATTATTTTAAAAGTTTTATTCCTCTGTCGTTTAAGACAGATAACCTCCAAACATTTTCTCTTCATTGACTTTTGATTGTTGAATATGGATTTCATGTACTTTGGATTCATTATTCATTGAATTTAATGCGTAATACAAAACAGCAGTCATCAGAGGACAATACTACAGACTGAGCCCTTGCTGGGCTGCTGTGTATGCCCTTGGACAGTGTGGAAACACATTGCCCTTTCCCCCTTTCCATAAAATGGAAATGCTTTATCTACAACTTCTGCCATGGGAATGAAATTTTAATCAAATACTATTTTCTTACAAAATCACAAGTGTCTACAACAGAACTACAGAATCATTGCTGGCATCCATCGTGGGTTTTGGACTCCATCATACAAGAAAGACATCAACAAACAGAAGCAAGTTCAGCAGAGGGGCAACCAAGGTGGCCAGGAGCACCTTATCTGTCAGGGGAGGCTAGGGGAGCTGGTCTTCTTCAGCCTGGAGAAATGACAGCTTCAGGGTGACCTACCAACTCTTGCAAGGAGGTCATCAAGAAAGCTCTTCATAGTGGTGCATGACAGGGCAAGAGACAGAAGGCATAAATTTAAACAAGAGTTTCAGACTACATGTAGGAAAGGCTTTTTTACCTTGAGGATACCAAAGATGTTTCACGGTGACAGTAAAGCACTGCAACAGACTGCCAAAAGAGGCTGTAGTCTCCATGCTTGCAGGTGTTCAACACAAGAGGAAGACCTGAGCAACCTGGTCTGACCACACCACTGCCCCTGCTTTAAGCAGGTTACACTAGAGACCTCCTGAGGTCTCACCCAAACCAAACTGTCCTACAATCACAAGGTCAGGTAGAGATCTTATTTCTACCACAATGCCAAAACAATGCAACCAAAACACGGAACCAAGAATGTTATGCAGAACAGATCTTGCTAACAGCATTCTGTAAGAACACCATGTCATTTAGGAAGTAAAACTCATATTGTAATTAAAATCTGTTTTCTTCCTTCACCTTTAATAACACCATTAACTCTTCACCAAATAATTAAATACGAAGTTCATTTACATTCTTCTAGTAAGTATTACATGAAAGAAGAGAATTTACACAGCCTGGGTTCCTGTGGTTATGTGTCTTTTATCTAACAGGACACATTCCAACCAAAGCCTTTCCTGTAGGTTAAGGACATTCCAAACATACATGAGTGTCTCAGTCCCTCTTGGGCCCTACCCATGTCCTCCACTGCTCCACAATGCTGTTGAGGTACTAACTGTAATCCTACAAATGTCACCCCCTTCAGGCACCAGGCAAAGGAATAAACAAGGACATTAGCATCACGTTTGCTGAAGTACCACTTAATATGAAGAAACCACAATTCTCACAGCACACACCTATTCTTGTGGGTTGGCTGTTCAAGTTTACTGGCATCTATATTAATAAAGGTTCTTTCATTATTAACAAACTGTTCCAGCCTATCTTGTGGTTTACTCTGAAACACATCATACTCTATTCATATACAGTTTAAGCCATAAATTTTAAAAAATTACTTCCTTTGGTTTGTACGATTCTTGACTGGTTTAAAGGAGTTTCTCCTTCTCTCATTTAACTCACTATGTTGGATAAAATATGATGCATCTCCAGCAAATTTAAATGCATTCCTAAAACATTTTTTCCTATCAAATCTTAAGTATGAAGTGGACTAGAGTTCTCCTGGAAGGCACATAACATCAAGCTTTTGCTTGAGAGAAGACCTGTAATACAAGACCGTTTTGCCTACAGCAAGTCTAAATTAACAGAGTCTGTCAGACCAACTCTTCAGAGCTTTGAGTTTCACAGCTACTGGTTACTTTCCTTCCAAAGAGGCTCAGTACCTACAGCACTGAAATACTGACACATACGAAAGGCATAATACTAGCATCAGTTCACAGAACTCTTAAGTCACACACAAATTTATACAGTTGAATTTACACTACACAATTAAAACTAACAAAATGCCCATTAACCAGGGGTCAGCTCTTACCCTGGGGCATTGGGAGCCATTCCTGGTAGAACTTCACACCCTCTTCCTGAGCCTTTCTACACTCCTGCCTGTGGTGCAGACCTCAGACCCATGGGCACAAAGCCTGGCCCTGGAGCACACCTGTGCAGGAAGCACACTGTACCTGCATGCACCATAAGCAAGGAGGAGTGATCCCTATCAGACAGGGAAGAACTCAAGTACATTCTAGCTGCCACTGCCATTAAATAAACATCTAAGATTACAGAAGGGGGTTAGTGTCAAAGACTACTATATTAAAAAAAAAAGAAAAAAAAAGAAAAAAATCCCATTAATCAATACATATTATGAGTTACCAGGTATTAATCACACTCTTTCATACCTCATATTAAATGGTCCTGAGGCCAAAGCTATAAAGCAGATAAAGCTTTAGTAAAACGTTCAATCATACAGTTACCTCACTGTGCAGTGAGAGAGCCACTATGATTCATAGCCTACAAATAATTCTGGATTAGTATTTTAAGGATTGGAACTGTAAAACAGACATGGAAGATTCTCTTTCTAGATTATGCACAGAGTTCATAAATTATCCCCAAATGTCTTTTCAATTTGACATAAAACTCTTTAACATAAAATAAGGGGGAGGGGAAAATGTATAGATACATCAGTTGTTGACAACTTCAAACTTGCTCAAAGGAATAACCTTGAGCCAACTCATCCTTACAGAGACACAGAAACACTCAGTGGTCCCAGTCAGGCAAGCAGGAAAACTCCTATGACATTTCCAAACCATCACAAAAATATTGCTGTAAAACTCATTTCAAGTATTCTCTGTGGCATCTACAAAATAGAAAATACAGTAAAATGACACTATTGGACAACCTTCATACTATCACACAAAAACTAACATTAGGATACTTGAACATTATACTAAATTCCAGTCCCTAAAACTTTTCTGCTTTTCTAATATCCAGTATTTCATTCAATGCAGAAGGAATCTCAAACAGTTTTGAAAATTAACTATTTTAGCTTGTGTAATGCCAGAGTTCTCTTTGCTAACCATAAACCAATGAACTAACTCTGCTAAAAGAAAGCAATTATTTTCATCGAGTGTCTCCTCCACAACCCACAATCCCACCACTATGAAATCAAAGCATATCAAGTCACAATATAGCCTACAGCAACAGGTTAATACCAATTTACATTATTGGCATAAATTAGAGAGTTTACTGTCTACATATGTGAACCAAACATAAATCAAATTTAAGAAAACTAATATAATCACATACTCTTTTTGATTTCTCGAATCAACACACTGCACTATCAGCAAGTAAAAGTTTGAAAATCAAAATATTAAAATTAAAAGCAATCAGACTGCTGTGAGGACTGGCACTGAAAACAACCCAGCTGCAAAAGAAACATTTCCATTGTCTTGATGTCCCACAGCAAACACATTAACAGTGCCCAAACAGCCAGCTCTGAAAAAGCCCAGACTAGACACAGGTGATGGCAATACAAAGATCTAGTGGCTAAACAGCACTAGGAATGTATTAAGAAACAAATCTTCACTCTTTCTGCCTTAAAAATAGCTTTAGGCGGCAAAGACATTCTTAGAACAGTATTGTTGGTTTTCTACTAAGTGGTTCAGAGGTTTCATTTATATCAGCAAACATCAATATTCATTACTGGACAGCATGCATCTTCAAAATCAGCTCTGAATTAGACTCTGTGTGAAACCACATTATCCCAGTGGGAAAGAAGAAAACTTCTTTCTTAAACACATGAAGAGTGCTATTATTTTTTGAAGTAATTGGAAGGATGAAACAACTACAACCTTTCACCGTAAGCCTCAGTCAACAGCCCAATGTAACAGCAAAACCAGAAGAAACTAGGCTCCCTAAACTTTGTTTCAGGGAGCAAGGCTGCAGCAAAAACCGTCTGGAAGATAGCAATTAAGTCCATCACTATATATAGCTGAGCTATCAGCTGCATTCCTCCTACACCACTTGAGCAGCATGTTACAGCTGCTTTGTCTGGTTCTCATCTTGTAGCTCCACCGAACTGAAGCCCCCACCAGAGCCCTCCATTCTCACTAACATCAAGCCAGTGCAGGTAACACTTCCAAGAACATAACAGCACTGCCCTGCTGCTGCCTTATTGCCAGGGTTTCCACTGCCCATATGGCTCCACACAGCGCTCACACAGCTAAGTATCAGCAAAATGTGCCCATAAGTAAGACCTGGGACAGAGGATCTACAGTATTACTCACCTCTTACCTTTGCAATGCAAGGCCTAGTTCTCTGCCATCTCCCTGAACCAGCCAGTGACCTACAAGGACACTCCTGTGCAGGTTCACTTTCTGACCTCAAACTATCACTAGTATTTGACATGGTCAAACAACACAGCCAGAGCAGAGAACAAGCACCACTCGGGAGAGCTCCCGTTTGCATGTCTCACTGCTCAGCTGGCTGTTCTCCAGTCAGCAGAAAGCACAGGCCAGGGCAACACTGAAGCAAGAGAATCTGCCAGCAGGCAATCTCTCACGTTGCTGATGAGGCCTGGGATGAGGACAGGGAGTTCTGGCAGGATTAGAGACTGAAAGAAATTCCAAAAATTTCTTCAGATCCTGTATTAACTTCTTTCAATGCCAAGCAAGTCTCTATCAAGCATGTGACTGAAACTTGGCAGCTGTGAAGATGAAGTAACTTCATGTAGAATCATATTTGTTCTTTAGGTAATTATTTAACCATACATGCAACAACAATGCCTTCAGAAATACGCATCTTCCACTGACAGAAAACTTTGTAATCTCTTAAAATGGCAGTTATTAAATAGTCCTTCACTATTCAGGGAATTAAAAGGGGTTTTTCCCCTTCAGATGCTGCAAGATAAAAAAAATTAAGTGCTTCAAAGCACATGGGTGAGCAGAGCCAAACTGAAAGCTGGACACTCAAGATAAATTCGGATCAGCATTACATTAAAATGGTTTCATTGAATGCTACCTTTTAAAATGCAAGAAACCCCAAGTGCAACATGGCACATATTGTCTGCATATACATTTGATCAAAAGGATTACAAGCAGCACAGTACCTTTTCACGCTTTCAGCGCTTCAGCTGTATTTTCATTTACTAGCTATATAAAAGGCACAACGTTTAAAAAAAAAACCTCTTAAATAAATTGCTAATTACACATTTATCTATTTGCAAAAGAAGATTCAGTTGTTTTGGGGTGGGTTTTTTGTGTGATTGTTTTGGTTTTGTTTTACATGTTGACTGTTCGGTACAATTAAACCAGCACTAGACATCAACACTGCGAGGATTTCCTCGAGAACTCCTGGGATCTTCCTCTCAAATCTACATCTGGCATTACTGCAATCAAACCCGATGTTATAAATTATTTCTACCTTCTTGTGCAATATGCCATACTACATGAAGGAATTCAAGCTTTAATGTCATAAAATGTACTTTGTTTGCTTTTCAGTTTGTGCAACTGTAAAATGCATTACCTGCTCTTTTTCAAGCATCCTACTTGCTTTACTAAGTAGTTACATAGAGTAGAATAATTTGTCTGCACAGCCACACACTGGGTCTGTCATTCCGGCACATGAATTCTGCATGCTCATGAAAAACCTGTGGTTTATAGCAGTAACCTCCACAGAAGGGGAAAACGTTCCAGACCTGTTCTTTGGAAGTTGCTTGGCTCTGACTGACAGATTTACCTTCTCTGGGACTTTATCTGATTACAGAAAGTCAAAACTTCCAAATAGGAAACAGCTCCTCTTACAGAACAGTAACTGGAGAAAGCCTGTATTATTTGCTCCCAAGGACTTAATTTCAGATTAATTTCTATTTTAGTACAAATAGCATCTATTGGAACTAATCAAGATTATGAACCATTACTCTGAACATCTGCTGACCCTATTTATTTAATTCTAATAAAGTGGCCAAGAAACAATGTCTTTTCCTTAATAGACACTGTACAATACTTAAAAAAATACATCTGCAAGTAGTACAGAGAAGAGTAAGGCTTCAGAGTGACTGATTTTTGCTGAATAAGTCATCACAGACTCACAGAGTGATTCTGCTTCGAGGTTAAATTCATCAGTTTTGTAATATCAAGTTGAACCAATTTGAATTCATGGAGCGATGACATTTCAGTTATTTCAGGTGCTGGATCAGGATTTATGTGTCTTTACAGAGAAATGGGGTTCTTCCTCAAGAAAAGGTAAAGTGGCTAAACTTGTTTTTACACATCATTAACAGATAAAAGCAGTTAACAGTTCTACCCTTACTGCACTGGGATTTGAGAGATCAGGATTCAGATCTTAGCTCAGAAGCAGATTTCTCCTATGACCTTCTCAGGTAATCTTCTTTTTGTAAAATTCCATTTTATTAACATTTAAGATTTTCGAAAGAGAGAAAAAGGTACCTTCCAATTTAAAGCCTGTACCTCATTTGCAGCTTTCAGGGTGCTATTTGCAGTACATACAAGCAAAAACAATCTTTGTTTTTCAACAGTGAAGGACTACCTCAACCTTCCCAAAGAATTCCAGCGCACTTGGGAAGCAAGAACAGGCTGGAATTTCTGAATCTACCTAAACAAGACAGTTACTGCCTCCCAGTTTTAACTGTTTAGAGATTTATAGAAAATCTCTTCCTATGCATGGAAGTATATTGCTTATAATATTTACATCCAGCAAAAAAATCTTTATTCTGAAGACAAGATTTTGGCTACATCAATTACTGTCTTCACTTCACGTAGTAAGGGTAGGGATGTGGGAAGAAGGTGGCTGCCTTTTTTACTCATGTATTTTCACAGCCGTGAGGTAACACACTGTAGAACGTGATACAGCTTCTGTGTCTCTAAATGTAACACTCCAAAACTAAATTTCACTCAATCTTCCTCCTCAACTACTTATTTCCTACTTAGTATCAACTTAATTCATCCAAGGATGATTTAGAAATAACTGTACTGAAACATCAAGCTCAGCCTAACATGCCCCAGAATACATTTGCTTTTGTGGTAACACATACTGTCATCTTCTTACTGTTCTTTGGAAACAATCTGAGAATCTAAATCCAAATTAGTGATGCTACTACAATAGATTAAATTCCAGAGCAATGAGTGGCAATATTCATTCATGTCAAAGTACAACACTAGACAGACATAACTACATTGTAACGCAAATTACTGTCAAATCAGAAAAGGAGGGAAAATGCCCTGTGTCTGAACACTAAGAGACTCTTTAGGAAAAAGAAAACACAATTTTTATCTTGTATGACAAAGACTTAACAACATTCTGGGACTTGCATGTTACACACCATGACCTTAAGTTTTAATACCTCTGAATTTAACTATTCTCAGGCAGCTCACAAATTCTGCAAATACCATGTGCATATTCTACATTTTTCTGACATAAAGAGTCTGCAGAGTAAGACACAGGATACTTAAGACATTAAGAAAAAGCAGCTCAAACTTCTTGGCACCTTGAAACATCTGCTCCTACATACCTTACATGCCTACATACCTGATTGTGCTCTCAAACACTTCTATTGACATGAATGAAAATTTTATCTGTATGAGAACCAGAAAATAGACACAAACTAGGTTGTTGATGCATCAGAAAATGGTAATTGACAGTTACAGTTGAAAGAAAAACCCCACTAGAGTTCTACTTGGAAAGGGATACAGTTTAGGGAAAGAAAACAGAAGCTGTAAACATTATTTGAAATACCATGACCTAAAAAACCAATCTAATGTTTCTGGTTAGTCCACATGCCCTAGAGGGAAGAACAAAAAAGGGAAAGAAAACAAACAAGCAACCCCCTCTACCACACATTCCTATTTCCATAATGCAACTGAAGAGAACTTAACAGCTATTTCATTGAAGCTGGATTTCCATGCCTTAAATATTTCACTATTATGTGTAATAAGTAATAGTGTTAGAGTACTTCCCTTCAACTGAGGGAACCCAAAATCCACATCAGCAAAACAACCCCTAAATAAAACAGCAGGGTCACTGTACAGCAGAGATGAAGCACGCACTTCGCTGTGAACTGTGAGACCACCTCCCTGCTCTGCGTGTTGAGGAGTTCATTGGAACCAAGAATTATGTTATGTTTCTTAATAGCCTTCCCTGGAAGCTTATCAGAAGGAAGAAAAAAAAAAAAGACAGGCGTACCATTTTTATTAAGTGATCTTACACTACCCACAAAATCCCAAGTGTAAGAACCATGGTCCCTTTTTAAAACTATTTCCTGGTACGGAGCAAAATCTTAAGAAAATGGGGGGAAAAATAAAATCCATTTTACTACCCGTAACACCAACTATTTTTAGAAGCAAGGAGCCTTCATCCAACGCCAAGTGCCAAGACAAATGCAAGGTGTCAGTTTTCTAGCTGCTTACCAACACAAGAGAAAAAAAACCTGACACGTTTTCTGTCATGAAATCATTCATAAGCTAATCAAGAAAATAAATACAAGGGAATAACTGAACCTTTTCAAGGTCTGTCCTTTAAATTGCTTTACTATTTTACACAACCTGACCTCATTATGTGCTTCTTCAATTGATATGTCCATGTATTGGGTAGAATAGGTAAAAAAGGCACTTAAAAATACCAGAAATACCTATCTCTATTGTCATCTTACATAATTATTAAAGCTATTGTAGGCCATGCACTACCTCACTCCATAAGATAATTACAGCATTACATCATTCCAGCACCAGCACAGCTCCACAGTGCACTGATAGGGTAGAAACCAGACATTTCACCTCTCTTCATTACGTTTCTAGTAAAATTGCATTCAGGCAAAATAATGGTATGCATGTATAGGAAGTAGTTCATCTATAATATAATTATCATAGACAGGTTTGCATTGGCAGGGACCCCAATGGTCATCTAGTTCCAACCCGTGCCACGGACAGAGACACCTTCCACTAGACCAGGTTGCCCAAAGCCCCATCCAACCTGGCCTTGAAGACTGCCAGGGAGGGGGCAACCACAGCTTCTCTAGGCAACCTGTGCCAAGGCCATACCACTCTCATAAAGAATCTCTTCTTAATATCAAATCTAAATCTACCCTCTTTCAGTTTAAAGACATGACTCCCTGTCATATCACCCCTTGCAACCAGTCTCTCCCCATCTTTCCTGTAGGCTTACTTCAGGTACTAGACAGCTGCTTTAAGGTCTCCCCAGAGCCTTCTCTTGTCCAGGCTGAACAAGCCCAACTCTCTCAGCCTGTATTCATAGGAGACATGCTCCAGCCCTCTGATCATCTTTGTGGCCCTCCTCTGGACCTGCTCCAACAACTCCACATCTTCCTCACATTAGGTGTCCCAGAGCTGAACACTGTATTACAGGCAGAGTCTCTCTAGAGCAGAACTGAGGGGATGAATCACTTCCATTGACAATTTGCCCACTGAAATTTCACAAAATTAATTTAAAATATATTTTGATCAGTGTTCACTTAACAGATTGTCTGCACATAGCCTTATTCATGACAATTGTATTCTAGATTGCTCAAGATTTCCTATACTTGATTAAAGTATCTAAACATCACATACACTTCATAAACTAGTGTTCCACAAATTCTTCTCACATTTTCAAGGCAGCTAGGGATTGTAAATTACACCTGCTGTTTGTATTATGCTACCTTGCATAACGGGGAACAGTTGGGTAAAGAAGCAAGAGCAAGGATGCAGGAGCAATAAGGAACAGTACATGCAAAGAGGCAGGGGAAGGATGTGTGCAAAATGCCAATTGCCCACAATAATGTAAATTCCATGCAGTTGCCATTTAGAAAGAAAAAGGTTCATGAGAGTTCTGGTTCTGTAACAGGAACATTATCTTCGAGCTCAGATAGCTATTACCTAAAACCACCATATGAGGGACTGGACTAGCTGGAGTTTTATGTCCTTCAGTAAGCAAGCAGCACTGTAATACACACAGCCCACATCACTGGACTTGCACAGAACTTTCCCGTAGGCAAACCAAATTCCAATAATTAAATAAAGTCATATAAGCACTAAAGGGATTTTCTTTGCTTCCTAATCCTCTGCAACTGAGATGTCCTCTTCTGTTCCTTGAGCTCCCAACTGTTTCCTGAAGGTGGAAATACAGGTAATTCCAGATCATGAAAGGAATATCCTGTCTTCTTCTCCACACAGTAACTAATCTGTAACATTACTATATTCACATTATAACCATATATGTTGTATTCATATACAGCTGTATAACTTTTACAATCAAAATCACTACACATTCAGACTCAAGAATCAAAACCAAAGTATGAACTGACCTATGAAATGTCAAATGGAGCAGACTTTAAAATGCAGGTATTCAAAATGCTGAATAATGGGCATTAGTAGCAGCAGCTTTTCTACAAATTAAGTCTCAATGGTATCAATTAGCCGATTTCTCAGGAAATAATTAAAATGGGATTCTCAATTCAGTCTTCACAACACTTCTACTGCAACCTCTGTAATGGGACACTTAGAAAACTAGTTTGATTCTCAGATCCTGCATGTATAATACTATTTTGTAAATGAGAAGTTTCAGGAACTCTTATTTCCACGTGTTATAGTAATGCTGTGCACATATTGCCCCAGGCTCTCCCACCCCCCATTCTCCCTGAACTATTCACATCCAAGCAAAATTTTCACTTTGCACTACTTTAAGTCCAACCAGCCTGTCATACTACTGTGGTCACTACAGAAATCCTGAATCATCAGCAGACAGGCAGCCTGCAGAGACATCACACATCCGTCTCAACCATTCTTAAAATATTTTCCACTAACTCACCACACTCTTCATTCATGGAAAACTATCAGGCACCTGTAACAAGCTAGCACCAAAACATACAGAAGAACAGAATGGAAGCCTCTGAGTTAGAGAACAACATTGTTCTGGTGCACACTCTCTTCCTTATTCTGCTTTCTTTATTATTAATAGCCATTCAGATATTGAGCTGCTTCCATTCACAAACATTTTCTGGTCACTGAAATAAGATAATGACCAAAGAGGGAAAGAAGCATACCTACAGCATCTCAGTATTTCCACTGTGAATTTTCTCAGAACAAATTTTAATAGTTAATATTTCTAAAAAGCATGAATAAAATTTACCACCACTAAACCCATATAATTCATTTAAACATCCTCAAAAACCTGAATTAAAGCAACTAACACTTCGTGATCATAAAGAAAGAAATACTACAATGCACAGATTAAGGTAGAATTAGTAAGATGCCAATTTTTCTTGGCTTGTGTATGCTTTTGTCCATCTAATATTTTATAGTTAAATGTCTAACCACAGTATTTTAACTGAGAAAAAGCAAATTTCTTACAAAAGACTAAGAAAGTAGGTAGGGTTATAGGCCCTTATTAACATTATCCAAAATGAAATATGGTTATTTTACACAAAAGGCAAAGATCATATAATTTGCTGAATGGGTCACACAAGAGTTTTGCTTTATATTGCATATACTCACCACTTTAGAATAAACTTTGTTTTGAAATACTTTCATTTATTTTTCTTTAAATGGCAAATGTGTGTACTCATTCTCTTCTCTGTATCCAAGGCTAGAATCACTGTATTTTCTGAATCAGTACTCTATACGTTATTTGAATTAAAATGACTTGAAGTGATTCATCACACTAAAAGCTCTATTAATGTAAATTAATTATAAAGGACACTGTGACTACAGCACCAGAAGAAGTTTTGCTAGGAAGAAAATAAACCAAACAATTTTAAAAAAAGTATATTACCTTCATCAGGAAGGAAAAATTTATGATATGACAGAAGCTGCAAGTTCCCAGAAACAGCAAGACTTTTGCAACGCAGTGCAATACCCTATGCATAGCTGAGCCCTATCAATGGTATCACCTGGAAGTCTAAATTACAGCCCTGGAAATATTTAAATTAATTACTAGACAAACAGAACAGGAAATATGAAACCTGAAAATCTGTCATTTACCTACTACAATATAAAAACTGATTAAAGGCATGATTAATTTACAAACACATCAAACAGGATAACTCAATTCTGAAAGCACTGATAAACATAAGATCAATGGACACAAAGCAGTATGTCTCCTTTGTCAGTCTGTAAAAAGATATTTTAAGAATCAATACTTGTGGAATAAGTTAAAAGATACAGAGGTAATCTTAGAAAGTGTAAATTTCTCTACAAAGCACATAGAAAGCAATTATATTTCAAGCTGATAATGCATTGAAAAAATACCTCAGTATTCAATATGATGTATTCAACCTCATTTTTAAACAGTGCTTTTCATCTATGAATATGTTGTGAACTACTGAGCTCATAAAATTACGAGCCAAAACCAAACAGAAAAATACTTTGAACATCCTATTCCAAAGCAAACAAACCCAAAACTTGTCAGGGTTTACCAAGCACAGAATGACAGGTCAGATCTAAGGTACTTCATCACCCCTGACAAAAATCTGACCAAACTTGATCAAATTTCATTGCACAGTCTGAGCAGAGTTTTCCTCCAGCATCACAATAGTCCTTCAGCTCTCCGATTACTTCAGTCACAGTCCGCAGAAACTAAGTCCATCAAGGTTTCCTGAGCTACTACGTGGCCAAACCCAAAAATGAAAATGATTCTCTTTTGCTGTTTTATTTTTATTCTTACCGAAAATCCACACACAACTATATGTTTACTAATAGATTTACTTGTACTTTTTAATTTATACACAGACACACACACATATAAACTCTGTGTGTGCTCCCACACGGGCCTACTTAAGGTTTGCATTTTGAGGCTCTGGGCACATCAGAAGTTGATCTTCTGCACATTTAGGAACAGCATGTAGGCTTCAATTATAATGTGCTCATGTAATTAATTACAATGCTTTTAACAATAAAGATATGAAAGCACACAAATCTACTAAGCACTAATGGAATGAAGCACTTAAAATCCAAGAAATATGTTCAATTCAGCTTGTTATCAAAAAGGGTGATACATCAGTAAGCTACTATGAATTGATTTATTTACCAGTGGTAAGAACACAAACTCAGGCAGACAGGTTAACACACTATAATTCTTATTTCATGAACTTTTCAAGGGATCTTAAACTAAACTGATGCCAATATATTATATACATTTCTAGCAAAAGCTAAAAATTTAAAATATTTTTCCTGAACAACTGCCAGAACTTAAGAAAGTATCTCAGATTTAAAGAAAAAACAGGTATATGGTATCAAGGATGCATATAACTTTATTACTGCTACATCCAGTGTTTTGAGACAAACACACACTTCAATGCAGAATAATCTAATGCAATTAACAGTTTAAAAACACCGTTATACCTTGTAAATCTCACTTCTGTTGTCCTTCTTAAGATCACAAAATTGATAGGAGTAAAACTGCCAGAGACTGCAAAACCAGAACTTCTCCCGCAAAGTATGTAACTTCCAGTATTCAGAAATGGCCCTCACAACAACTTTTTAGGCTCTGGAAAGCACACGTAACTGTAAACTGACTTTTCCAATAGTCTTCCAAAAATGAATCTATAAAACTTTTGTATCCGATTAAGAAAATCTTTATACTCAAGTGTTATGATTTTCACAAATGATCCACTAAAGCTTACCACCTGACACACAGTACAAAGCATCAAAAGGCAGTACATACAGCAGCATACATACAGGCTGTACATGCATGGACACAAGCTGCATCTTGTAGAATGACACACACAGGATGGGAACTCCTGCTGTAAAAGGGAAGTGTTCAAGAACCATTCAGTCTCCAGGACCTGAAGGGCACTGCAAATTCTAACCAACTGCCTCAGCCAAGAGTTCTGTGAATTTGGCCCTTCTTATCAGAGCAGGGCCAGGAAAAGCAGCTAGCAGTGATATTTCCCTGACACTAAGTCACCAAGACACTATTTCTTTATACAAAAACATCAGGTTAAAAAAAAAATGTTTTGAAAGCCCAGTAAAGAAATACCACTTTGTCCTGAAATCCTTTCTGCAACATTGTACATGTTCATAATGGAGCTCTCAGTAGCAATTACTCACTTTGAAGCTGTCACTCAACTGTCACCATGACAACAAGAAAAACCTTTTCACGCCTGGAGAAGACAATGAGAATTTTTAATTACTGCCATTCATTCTGCTGACAGTTTGAGCTAAACAAAATTCTACTCTCTATAAAAAATACAAATACCAATTTAAGATTTCAAGAATATGATTTTCCCTACTTGAAAATTCTGCTCTTTCTATTTTTTTCCCCACGTTTAGATTTCACATTTGCTATTTACCCAATCCTTTAGTGAATATATTAGGATGGCTAGCAGAATACCTTTCTTATCAATGCAGAGTAAGCTTTCTAAGTCATCACAGTAGGAAATCGCAAATGTTTATCAGAGACTGACTTGTCCAAGTCCCTATCACCACAGGCTGGTTAACTGCAAAAGACTGGAGGCAGAGCACCTCATGTCTTTTCCAACTGTTCCCAACAGCCTACAAGATTTTAGTCTTGGGGGAAAATAAAGACAGTTCTTCTAAGAGCTGCTGTCCTGATTTTTTTTTTTTTTTTTTTTTAACATAACAGTCTAGATACTGTTTTGGGAAAAAAATAAATTCAAAACCATCGTGGTTTGGATCCTACAGACTCCTAAACATAAACCCCTGACTTGACAGGGCTATTCATTAGTCACAGTGTGCATAAACAATCCTGGAGATTAGAAAATATTTTTGGTTCCCTGATAAAAATATGCAAGGAGATAAGAAAGAGGAGGACTTGGTGGTAATTTTTCTCCACGCTACCACAAAACACAAACTATAGGAGTTATTTTGCAATGTTTTTCTCTAACAGGCTGGCAAATGGTTACAGCCTAGTGATGTCATAATCTGCCAGCATTTGTAGTTGTTCACAGAGTATAACCTATCATCAAACAATAACATGCAAAGCACATATGGAACATCATTAGATCATGGAACAGAAAAAATACTTCTCAGCCTCAATCCACCATGACATGTTCTATCAGGAAACGAAAACAAAAACACCAAACAGGAACTCACATCATGGAAAAATATATTAAAGACAACAAAAATGCAAAATGGCAGAAAAACTAGGATTTATACAGGCTTCAGTGTAATCGCTTTGCTTAGAAATTTGATAGTATACCAATAAGGGATATGAATCAATTGGAAATATAATTCGATTGCTCAGGTTAAAAAAAAAGGTATGAAAAAGATTTTTCTTTTGATATGAAGGACTTTTCTCTGTGTGTGTGTGGTCTAAGCTGATAAGGACCACTAGGTATGTAAACTCAAATAATTCAAATTCAGACAGAATATATGCTATCCTAATCAGCAAAGTGTTAGGATCAATACCATTGGGGTTTTTTTAATCATGCATACCTATTTGAAGTAACAGTTGCATTCATGCAGATTCTGAAGTATTCTCAAATGCCAAAAAGCCAGTGTACTATACACCAATTCATACATTTACAGAGAGAAACATCTGCAATCTTCACAGAAGATATGAATAGATGACATTTTCCATCCCTTGCTTCAACAAATGAATTAAGTAAACAACAACAACAAAGATGAATAATAAGGCACACTGAATGAGAATGAATTCAAATTCTCCAGGCCATGAAGCCTAGATGAGCACTTTAAGCACGGGTCCCAACCAAAGGGATGAACTGTAATACAAACACCAAAACAAAGCAACACAAAAAGGAACAAACGGAACTTACTTGCTTTGATATTACAGGATGTCCTGAATAGGAAATACAGACTCAATCTAGAAAAACACTTCTGGTGAAAGAGTTCTAAAGAATGAAAAAGGACATGTGGAAAGCATCAATACTGAAAAGTTCCAAGCTTAACGGGGAGAAGAAAAAAAAAGTTTTCAGTACAGTGAGAGAGAATATGGTTTTATTGATCAGTAAGATCTTCACATCAATGAGAAGGTCGTGTTACATGGAGAATCATGAAATAATTATTGATCTTATAAAAGTAAGAGATATGACAGGAAACTCAAAATTTTGGGAAGAAGCAAGAAATTAAGAGTTTGAGGAACTAAATCTGAACCAAACTTAGTTTGACTAGTATCACAGTTATTGAGCCTGATGAAAAATACTGAACGCTCACGACTGAAGTACTTCACAAGTATTGCAGATGCCTCAAAGCTGACTAGAGATATCAATCCACGAGCTTTTTCTCAGGAAGTGACCTAAACCAGTGCTAAGTCATCAAAGCAACAAAGATGGAAAAAAAAAAAAAAGACCAGCACATTTTAACTGCTCTTAAATACAGTATTTTTGTTTTCCTTATCTTAGAATTTAATTTCCAACGCAGTTGAATGGTTTAGTTTGTTATTTTTTCTTAATCAAGGGTGTCATCTCTATTGTCATCAAGAATTCACTAAGGCACTCATTCAAGTAGCAAAGGACAAGGAGTAGACTGTTCTCAGAAAATACACACATGTCTTTCTACCAAAAAAGTACCCTTCTAGAAGAGTTAGTGTTGAATTATTTATTACTGCAAGGGAAAGAAGTGTTTGGGAGTCAAAGCCCTTTATTTCTACATAGCGTTACAAATCATGAGCAAGCAACGCTGAGCACCGATTGCCTTTCTAAAATCCACCATTTAACAACAGCAGGCTTATTCACACACCTTAGGAAATTCTACAGACAGAATGTTCTAAATCAGCACAGAAAAAAAATCTGGCATGTGTACTGATTAGAAAAAGCAACTAAATAAAAATCTATAGCATTAATAACCTGTATTTATTTTGTTCAAACCATTACACTATAGAGGTTAATGATCAAAACCTGTAGAGGCTTTTAAACCAACACTGACTTAAATCAAATTTCCTACAGGGACAAAATGACTCGGGGGGCTAATGGAATTATTTACATCAATATCTTGAATCCAGACTGGGTTGGCAAAGACAGTAAATCACCAAGATACAGTGCTTGAATAGAGATCTTTATGAAATATTAATGTAATCAATCCTTATCACAAAAGCCTCAAGTGATATCAATTGTCGGTATCACTTGAGATATTCAAGCCTTTTAAAGAAGTATTAGAACTATCTACTTGTCTTACAGCTGATCACTCATAGCTGTGCTTATTAGGAAGAAATATAGAGATGTATGAGTTACTCCTGTAAAGGTACACCTGATCTGCTAAAATGCAGGGGGTTTTATTTCATCAGTGGGTAAGATTTTCTAGTGCAGCAAAAGAAAAGAAAGATCAGAATCCAAGATGAACAATCTACATTGTGTATACATCTTGTTAATTTTATTACTGTTCTAATGGTTACATCCAAAAATACAACTCTAAAACCACTATCACAGGCACAGATATCTCATAGCTGTATTTGACTTTTGGTACTAAACTCTGTTCCTATGCTACTTTAAGCTTAACCATTATTACAAGCCAGGCAAGAAGTCATCTTAGCTCCATGGAGATTTACTGTACCTTTAATTAACTGAAACGGAAGCATTCCTGAAAGTCACATCTAAAATAAAGGAATAAACTTTCATCCAGCCAACTACCCAATTATTAGCTTAAATCATTCTAAACATTTTGCTGGCTATCTTTAGCTCTATGACTTGTACCTTAATCATATACTCTCTACACAAAAGGGATAAGAATGATCCCGTTACTTCAGTCTTTGGCTTTCCCCTGTTCTAGAGAACAGACCTCATCTACTAGCAAAATCTGATTACATTTGTGCTCTACAGCACTTTTATGCAGTACTATTTATATTTCAAAATTTACTGACAAAGTTATAGAAGCCAGTACCAACTATCAAGATTCACACGTAATATTCAACTTTTTTAAAAAGCAAGTGATTTGAATTTTACTTGTTGAATTATCAAGCCCTTATATACAGCAATTCATCAAATCCTATAAATGTTCCAATTTATACTACACACAGAAGCATTTAACTTCTGTTGTATCAGAACACTAGTTTTGCTAGTAGAAAAAAGTGACTCAGAAACAATAGCTTCCAGAGACCAGCAGTATTAATCATATTAATCTGACTATCTACTTCTAAGGGATACTAAAACTATTTCAATCATTTCCTTGTTTTCTTGAAAGATTTTAAACATAAAGAACTTTCAATTTCACTAACATTAATGTAAGTGTTACACAAGGCAAGCATCACAGCTGGAGCAAAATATAAATACTCTGTTTTAAAGGATGCAGTTATAAGGGTGTATTATAATTTTAGGGAAAGCAAGTTCAAAGTTAGAATTATATCCACTTCTCTTAAAATAGCGAACAGAAAAAGAGCACATTTTAAGTTACTTCCAATACTTGCTTAGTACTTACAATATTTAGAGAAAAAGTTACTCAGTTGTTTACACTAGAAAATTATTTTCCTCAAAAGCGTGTTCAGACATACTATCTGTTGTTTCTCATGTAAATTCCTACATTCACAATAAACCATAGTTTTAAAACTTTTACTTTTCACTAATCAAGCAACGAAAGAAATCCTCAAGGAATTACTGTGAAGATAGTCTCAAGTAAGAGAGCTCTGAGGGGATTACCCAGTGACCATTTACTGTCAGATGAAGTTCCCATGTAATTTCATGTACCAGCACCAAACTCAGTGATCCAGATAGGCAGTAAACAGACTACACATTCTTTAAAACATACTTGCAGGGCATTGGTTTCAAAATAAACACATTACATGTAACAAAAGTCAGACTAAATCATTATTATTGTTTTTATTAAGAACAAACCAACCCAACCAGATTAAAACCTAAAAATAGCAACAGAAGAGTAAACTGGATGGGAAGCATGACAGCAGAGAGGTTCAGGATGCTAGGAAACAACCTTCATTTCTTCTTCAAACACCATTTCTTTTATTGCTTCTGCGCTCACTACTCTGGCAGCATTTTTCCAGAAGAGTGTGTGAGGATGCCTCCTTAGGCAAAGACCAAATTTGCAATCATATCTGACCAAGGTAATAAAATTAGGGGGGAGGGGTGGGGTGTGTGTGATAGTATTAATTGAAATCCATGCACTAGCTTTACCATTGTCTGGTGATAGTATTAACTGAAATCCATGCACCAGCTTTACCACTGTCTGGTATGAAGACTGCAGTCACCTCTGTCCTAGAAGTATCTTCTCCTTTGGCGTTCTGCCCTTCCTTTATCACCAAAGAATACCTCCTCATCTTATGCACACGTGAGAATTCTCCATATAAGAACACAGCAACATGTGCAAATGGGTGCATCAGGACCCAAGCCCTAACAAGACAGCTTTGAATCAACAGCTGAAAGGAAGCAACAGATGCCAACAGAAAATAAATGATGTTTTAAGCTTAAAAGGATGGCCTTAGTACAGGGTACCTATGGCTGTCTGCATAGCTCTGACTTCAAAGTTTTTAAAGGTACTTACTGACTGTTACATAGCAGAGGGCTGGCTGCGGTATAAAGGCCCATTAAAAAGAACCCTTACAATTCAAACTAGTTTCAGCAGATCCGTATGGAACAATTCATGCCATATGAGTTTATGAGTTTGCTCCAAAGCAGTTATTCTTTGCACTGCCCAGAAAGGGAATCTTGCTTTGAAAAAAACTAATGCAATCACCTGAGTTACATTTCTAAACTTGAACTACAAAAGCTTGCACAAAGCCGTGACGGTTGCCAATACTTAATCAGATTTCTATGAAGAATACAAACATTTATGGCTTGGATCTGAGACACACTTCCTAACTCTTATAGATCTACACTTCCAAATTAGCACACTTAATGATCAGCACATTAAAAATCATCACTCCACCAAAAAAAAGTTCTGGCTAGTATTCAAGCTGGGTTTAATATGCTATACAAGACGCAGTGAGAAGCTGAATAAACTGCCAAGAAAAAACAACAGTATGAGAATATTCACAACTGGAAAAACAACCAGTGAAGAGGCAACAGTTTAACAGAGCAGAGAATGAATTTGTGTACTAGAACACAACCACTTAACAAAACTAACTAGGCAACAGCATTGCTTCGAAGGACCTAAGCCTGAACATTAAAGCAGCTGCTGACCCCATCCAGTGCTGAAGTAGAAATTAATAAATGCTACAACTGACTACATACCTGTAATGTGGGTTGTGGGGTTTTTTTAGAAGTTGTAAACAAGCCATAATACAAAAAATAGAGATGATGGAAGTATGCTTGTCAACTTTGATAAATCATACTTTACACAAGTTTAAGTTGCATCTAGAAAGCATAAAGAACATTTTCAAGAATATTTTAATATACTTGAATATTTAGTAAACTATATAAGGACGTTTCTTTCAAATCACTGCAGTAAGTGGGCTATGCAAACTTACTAAATAGAAACATTCAATAGCTTAGTTCGGAAAAATTAGGCTTTAAACCTGTAAAATTATGACATTTAAGTAACTGAGGCTTTCAGGACAGCTTGTTCTTACGCTTAAGAGTTTTTAGCATCTGAAATACAGCAAATCATGACCCAGCAGGCTAAGAGTGGGCAGAAAAGAATACAGAGAGTATGCACAATGGAATGAAATCAAGGCCCGCAGTGCTTAGCAATAGAAAAGTTTACATTAGCAAATCCACTGAAGATTTGCCTAATGTCTTCAGCACATGGAAATAAGGCAGGCCCAACAGAAAACAGCAGCAAATCCACAAAGGAAAAAAAAAGGCTGCCAGTGAAGGAACATTAAAGACTCTTAGTAGGCATTAATAGATCAGTGCTGCTTTTCCTCAATTGGAGTAATTCTGAATTGTGAACTAAGATTTTAGTATTACAAGTTGACACAGGCCACGTACTAAATATTCTGCATTTTATCCATCTGTGGTAACACAGTGCAGGGAAAAAATAAACCTGCCTGTAGGGTTTCCAAATGGAGTGCAAGAACTGGAACAAAAAATCCATTGCATCTTTCCCCATCCAAAAGCTGTATCAACACTTGTTACTGTTACTCTAACATCACAGACCAGCTCAAAAATGCTGGAGTTAAAACCACAGAAGTATCTTGTGGATACATCTGAAAATCTTTCTAATTAAAATCCAGTTGACCTGCAAGACAATATACATAGATTTCTCTACTCAATATACACACACTGACATTTCATTAGTGTTTTTTTACAAGAGAAAAACTCTTATAAACCATGTTTCTGGATCTCTGAAAGCACCTGGAACCCACTTTCCCTCACATCACACCAACAGAAGACAAAGATACAATTAAAAGAATCCACAATTATGGGTAATGCTCCAACTTTGTCCTTTAATTCCCTTCAGGCAACTTTCAGAGCAATGGAAAAGACAGAACACCTGTAGGAAAAGGAAAGCAAATAGCCTAGTTTTACCTGAAAGGGGAGAGGAGGAGGAGGGGAAGGAAATCCTAAAAAGCCAAAATAGACCAAGAAAGACAAGATTGTAAGTTTTCAGACAGTAATAAATGAACAATTACTCTTACACACCAAGAGTTACAATTCTGTAAATCAGAACATATTTCAAATCTAGAAATCTTACCTAGTCAACGGCAGGCAAATACAAAACAAATCATTCTTACTGCAGCCACATTTGAAAAGACTTAAACAGAGGGAGTAACCTGGTAAGAAACCAGAGTGGGGACAGAGCTAATGACACGTCTTAAAGCAAGAAAGACAAGCTTGAACTTGATGCAGTTTAACTGGAGAGCCAAGAAACGGATGATTTTTTTTTTTATATATGAATGATATAGGTAAAGCAGTAGGTAAAGTGTGGATTACTTATACAGGAATAAGGAAGAGGAGGCAAGAGTTGCAGAGCTCTAACAAGTTACAATAACCCTGCAGAGACACAGTCCTCTAACAGGAGGCACTGTAAATCCTACGAAAAAGGGGACAGTTTGTCAACATTTTAGGGAAAGGTGAGCAAAGTGCTGGCACAGTTGGAGTTTGGAGAGTACAAGAAAACAGCAGAGATGCTGTCCCTCTTCAGAAGGCAGCAGACACAGGGAACAGAACTAACGTCAGTAATGTCACAGCAAGCAAAACTTAACGGCACAGCATCCAAAAGTTTCCAAGGACAGAGACTAACACACAACGATGTCTAAAGATGACTCAGGTCTTGATTTCTAAGTGCTCTGTGCCATCTGATTTGTCACCTGGGGCAAAGTCATATCTGAGGCAGACATGCCTGTGAAACAACATGGTCATGTAGTGCCCTGGCACCCTCCCCACGTGAAGTCATAGTCTCAGCCACTACAATCTTCTCCATTGAAAGTTTTGTCTTCAGGAGATGATTATTCCTTACCTAAAGTTACCGGTAGATGAAACTTCTCACAGGAGCTGGAAACCTGATGTAAATTTTGAAAAGGCTAGCACCATCTGCATTATCTGCATTGCAGTCATCTCAGCAGCTTACAGAAGCACTTACACATCAACAGGATGACCCCCTGTTTCAAATAAGCATCTTTAATTTAAGATGGCTCTCCTCAGCATGTGAGAAAGAAGTAGTCTATTTTTAGCAAAAAAATCTAAAAATGGAACATATAAGTATCCATTTATTAAGTGCTCAAATTTATGCTCGTTTTCTGCAGGAAGATGTCCTTCAAATGAATTGCAGGACTCATGAAACTGGATTAGCAAAGTCATGAATCATACACCTGCCAAAATAACAGCATAAAAAAATGAGACTAAATATAATCTACATCTGATTTGAATAGATACTATATTTAACAATTTGTTGTAATTCAAATATTAGCTGACACTTATTCAAATTTTAACATAAATCATTCTATTGGTTATAATTTTCCTATAGTTAATTGCTTTAAAAATAACTTTCAAGCTTCTGCAATGGCCTCATTTCTGAATGAATGTTTTGAATTTACATAAAGAAGGAACTTGGAAATTTATGCCTTACAAAATTTTTTTGCAAAAGCTTCAACTGCTAAAAACCAAGTTGTGAAACAGAATTCTTAGTTTACATTTCTCAAATTATTAACTAAGTGCTGTGCAAACCAGGACCATTTCTAGGACCAGCCTTTAAATGGCAGGATTTATTAGAAGTTAATGTTTCCTTTATGTATACTAGAACAAATGATACTTCTTTCCAGGCTGAGTTTCTAAAACATAAGGTTACCTTCCCTATTTAATGCCAAACCTGATGTATTGAAAGTCTAAGCTCTCAACATTATAGGATGGTTCTTTGATGTACATTTTGCTGCATAACATGGACCCCCAAACACACAAATAAATCCAAGAAAACCTCCAGTCACACCCCTGTAAGGTTTTTTTAAAGGATCCAAGAGGCATCCAGACAGCTTCAGCTCTAAGAGAAGCAATCACAGTGTAAAACCTTGGGAAACACACTACTGTACTATTAACTATGATAATTCCTTAATTTCATAAGTAGATTAGTCAACTGCTGAGGCAGTAACGGAAAGAACTGAACAGAACTCTCAACAACCATCTATATCTAGATCACCAAAGCAATTTTGTTTCATAACACACACATACGTGAATTCCTCTAAAAGTACAGAAATAATGCATAATGTTCCAAAAATAAAGAAACTGTCCTTTCATGATGAAATTGGCAGAATGAAAGTACAAAAGATTTTACATCTGAATCTCTAGTTACACTAAAGACTGTCCTTTTTCTTTCTTTCATAATGAAGAATATGTTAGAAAGTAGCTATTAAGAAAAAAGTAACAGAACTTGTTGTAACTGGTTCTGCTGGCCAAATATCAACGTCATTAGAAGACCAACTACACTTACATTTCTGTGCATAAGAGCTTGAAATACCAGATATCATAAAATAAACAAAAAAGTAATATTCAAAGTTTCAGTCAGAAATAATTAGAAAAGCAATCCACATCAGAGCTATCACTTTGCATCATGTGCAGTTTAGACTTTTGTCTCCTTCTAAGGACACTTAGTCGATAACATCATCATAATGCTCACATTTGTCCTCAGAGCTTCCTCTTCACTGACAGAATGATTTATAATGAATTGTTGCAATCTGCCATGCATTCATCTGATTACACCCTTACCAGCAAGAGTAACCTGAGCCACGTTAGGAATGTGGAAAGAGACCTGAGGAGCCAGAAGGTAAATTGCATAGCAGAAGCCAGAAGTGACACACCTGCTTCAAAAAAGGCAATCCTCAGTATAGCTCAACACAGGCAAAACTGGGGATGTACCATGGCCAACAGTTTCACAGGCACTCAGTTTAACACTGGGACAGCATCAAGACATTTGCAGTTTCACAGCTGGTCCTGTAGATCAAAAGGGAGCCATACATGGGATTGTGTCAATCTACCAGCCTCTTGCACAGACCAGAGGTTTTTCATTTACAGTTGAGATATGACAGAACAGGGGAGATTTAAGAACAAAACAAAATGTGAATAAAATAGAGTGAGGAAAAACGGTGTGGGGAGGGAAAAGTAGGGTATCATGCAGGAGGAAGATAGTTCCCATGCTAGAGGTTATTTTGTGAGAAAAGCATTCTTACCCAGCTCTACTTTTCCAAGGAAGCAACTGAGGAAAGTCACACAGACACTGCAACACCAGTCCACACCATCAACATCTCTCATTCATGATTTTGTGCATCCATCGTCTGGACAAGATTTAGAGATGAAGATCGTGCAACCTGCCTCATCTTTTTAACAGTTTTCCTATCATTTTGTCTTCTCAGAGAGCAGCCTGTACTTAAGATTTCTTCCCTGCAAGCAAAACTCTTTTCAAGTTCAATCTTGCTTAATGAGTTACTTTTGATTATGTGAAGCTTTTTAATGCGCTGTTTGTTCTGTCAAGCCCAAGTAACTGCTGACATTCTAATCATGAGGGCCTTTGGGGAAGAAGAAGAAGAAAAAAAAAAAAGGGGGTGGGTTTTGGGGTTTTTTTTTTGCTTAATAGCAATCTTTTTATTTACCAGCAAAGCAATTATATCCCATTTAAGCTGTTTTAATATAAAAATAGCCTGCCTACAATTTAAATATTGCAGAGAATAAAACATAAAACTGAATTGTTGCCTTCAGATTTTGATCTTTCCCTCTCTTCCTTAAACCTGAATTTAATATATTCCTTTTTCGGCATAAAGGAGATAGCTAGTGATAGCAGCACCAGCTTTCTTCACTAACTCTTCCCAAGTCCTGAAAATGGAATTATCCATCTAAAAAGCAGAGATTTATCTCCCCTTCCCAATATGAAAGCTACATTTTATTGTAGGCACATAAAAAAAATCCAGTTCTATGGGGAAACAGCTTCTAAGGCCAGCTCAAATTTAGCACACCATGTTCTTGCATATATTTTTTCAATTTTTGTCAAAATCTCTGCCCTCTCCTTTCTCCTCCTCTTCTCCCTCCAGGGGAAAAGAACAGCTCTGAACCAACTAAGAACAAAAATATAGGAAGTTCTGCACGACTGATTTACCACCATGGTAAATCCCTGTCATACACGTACATATTGCTGAATATTCAGAACAGCAACTTTAAATATATTTACACCCAGGAGTTTCATTAATGCTACCAAACCAGCTAATATTTCAATGTATTTTTGTTATTCTTGATAGTTATTTGTCTGTCTACATTATTTCTCACGTATTAGTTTAACTAAATGTGTCACATTATGGCACAATGTTTGTCATATTATGCTACAATGAAAACTCATGAATTGTTTTGTTTCTTTGAAAGCACTCACTTAACACTCAGCAACATTGAGCTGATCTTCCTGAAATACTGCAGCGCTTTTTTTAATTTAAGAAATGAATGCTAATTAAAGACCAACATTTCAAGTGGGCAGTGGCTCCCTCCTCAAAGAAAGAGCAGCATCTTACTGCTGCAAGATCTCTTCCCTTTCCACAGTCAAGCACTGTCAGTGTGTTTCAATTATAACACTGTATTTACAATACTGCTAAGACTGGATGGATCCTGCATTAATGAACTTAGAGTCAACCACACAGATGCAACTGACTCTTCTTGAATTCAGAAAATTACAAGATTTCACTCTCCCCCATTGGATTTCTTCCCCTGCCCCCTTCTTTTTTAGCAGACAAAAAAAAAAAAATGATTCCAAGGAAGTCTTGATCTGAACGGCAGAATTTTGTTGTGACTGTAGTCTCCATCAACTTCCCTAGAAGATAAAATTCCAGTATTACAAAGGGATGCAAGAAGGTTCCAATAGTGGTTAAGCCAAAAGACTATGGCAGCCCAGACAAACCCTGTTTTGCTACTTTGAATGTATCTAGTGAAAATTATAAAATCTCTGAGCTATGCAAAACACCCAATGTCTTGACCCCTATCCCTTTGTGTCAGAAACAAAAAGATTATTTCTGAAAAGGAATCTCCTTAGGAAAAATATCACAGTCCACCAGCAGAACTCCCACTACACTACAAAACACTTGTAGTTGCTGTGATTCTGCAACAGTGTTGGGCTTTTGTATTATCTCATGTTTCTGTGGGAGAAAAGAGATGTAACTCCTCCTACTAAAAAAAAAAAAGCCCTCTCAGTTTTGGTTTTGAATGTGTATTTTTGAGGCAAACATAAAAACAACCACCATTTTCTAAAATACCTACAATCTGCCAGTATGCTAGTGGAGCTGAAAGCTCGGTCTTCTCTAGTCAAACATTGCTAGGACACTGGTTGTCTTCCTTTGCACTTTGCCAAAGAAAAAAAAAAAACAACTTGTAAGGCTAACATCTTCTGTAGCAGCCTAAACCACTGAGAAATAGCAAGTGTTCTTATAAAAAAGGTCTCTTGCCATACCAGGGTAACTGGGGAAAATGACATGAGCACAGCCTTTGCAAGCTCTGCCAGAGAAAACTTTGTTCTTAATCTCTACTGATTAGGCTTATGAAAATCAAAGCATTATAAGCATATTTTCAAAGACTTTTGAACAGACTTCCTTCTACACTGTATGACATATGAAAGAAAATTAACATTACAACATTAAGCATGTAAAAAAACACAAGCTACCTGGTTAATGCCATTTTAGCCAATGTAAGATGGCACAAAGCAGGTTTACTTGCATGCTTTGGCTACCATTTAAAGTTTAACCACCAATACTAATTTTACATTTGCTGCTACTTATCTTAAAATACAGGAATCACAGATGGCAGTATTTTCTTTTTCTGTATTAAATACCAAATCTATAAAAACCGAAGACTATAAATTACTTGAGGTAGTGGAGTAATCATATGAAGTATTTTCTACAATATCCACGAGATCTCTTATGTTGTACCATAAAAGAAACACCAGGAAATTTGTTATCCATCTCAACAGAAATTCTATTAATCTGTAATTTTTTTCCCAGTATGGAAAACTCAAAAAAACCTCCAATTCTGCACTGCATGGATATAAAAATGAGGCTCAAAATATAGTATCACTCAAAAACACAGTCCCCAAGATGAACTCCTGATTTATGCAGTTCCAAATTCACAGCCAACCAGGAGACCACGTCTCCTTGAGTGATCTAGTTTTGGAGACTATCTTGGTTATCTCTAAGATAAAGTATAAACAATACCACAGAACCATAGAATGATCTGGGTTGGAAGGGACCCCAAAAGTCATCTAGTTCAAACCCCCTGCCACTAGACCAGGTTGCCCAAAGCCCCATCCAACCTGGCCTTGAACACTGCCAGGGAGGGGTCAGCCACAGCTTCTCTGGTCAGCCTGTGCCAGGGCCTCGTCACCTTCACAGTAAAAAAATTTCTTCTTAATATAAACTCTAAATCTACCCTCTTGCAGTTTAAATCCATGACCCCTTGTCCTGTCACTGAACCCCCTGATTAAGAGTCTCTCCCTATTTTTCCTGCAGGCCCCCTTTAGGTACTACAAGGTCTCCCTGGAACCTTCTCTTCTCCAGGCTGAACAAGCCCAACTGTCTCAGCCTGTCTTCACAGCAGAGGTGCTCCCGCCCTCTGATCATCTCCATGGCTATTCTCTGGACTCATTCTAACAGCTCCATATCCTTAGTATGTTGGGAAACCCAGAGCTGAACACAGCACTCCAGGTGGGGTCTCACAAGAATGGAGAAAAAAATCACCTCCCTTGACCTGCTGGTCATACTTCTTTTGATGCAGCCCAAGATGCGATTGATTGGCTTTCTGGGCTACAAGCAGATATCATCAAGTCACATCAAGCTTTTCATCAATCAACACCCATAAGTCATCCTCAGGGCTACTCTAAATCCATTCTCCACCCAGCCTGTAGTGAGGCTTGGGATTGCCCCAAACAATGTGCAGGACCTTGTGCTTGGTATTGCTGAACTTCATGAGGTTCACACAGGCCCACCTCTCCAGCCTGTTAGGGTCCCTCTGGATGGCATCCCTTCCCCTCAAATGCCTGTCAAACACACTACTGAGCTTGGTGACATCAATAAACTTGCTGAGGGTGCACTCAATCCCACTGACCATGTCACCAAGGATGTTCCAAGCAATCTTTACAAAACCATAAATTAATAAAACACTGATTACACCTTTCTCCAGACCTAGCTATCATCCATACCCCAGACCACATTTCTACAGAAATATCATACCAAAACTATTGCTCTTATTGTGTAAGAGAAAATACAACCCATTGCAAACACCGCCCAGCTTCAATGATAATACTGATCTCTAGAAAATTAGTCTTGTCGACACAAATGGCAAAGTTTCCTGGAAACATGTGCTTTTCCAGAATTTGGTTCAAGATTTGATGCCATCCCAGATGCATCATCCCATATCACATTAATGTCTCTGCCAACATACAAACTTGGCATCATGTATACTAACCCTCCCCACTCCACAGAGATCACAAACCAATTATGATAAACATTAGTCTCACTGCATATTTATTTTACTGGAAAACACTTGCTCACCAGAATGACAACTAGAGTGGAATAAAAATCCGAATTCAGTTCTGCCTCTGTAAGCTGTATTACTCCACAGACAGAAACAGATGTATGTTACTATGCTGAAGGAAAATTCTACACTGATGATGAGCTCTAAAATGACTGCAGAAATACTAATTTTATGTAGTTTGAGCTGTCAAGTTCTCAATGGTTGTACACAATGTAAAGAACTTTCCATTAAAGGTACTAGAACACAGTCACGAAGTCAAAATGACTCGATGAAAGGAACTAAGTCCACTCAACTCTACATACATAAAGTAGGATTTAATGAATATCACTTGCATACCACAGAAACTAATTACTGTATTTGAAAATTATTAAACACAGGCCTCATTGAAAGGCAGAATAGCTATTTAAAAGCATGTAAGAGAGAATTAAAAAGCAAAATGCAGTTAAATTACTGAGATTCAGAGGTTCAGGAACTTCAATCTATCTCTTTTTACAACAGAAAGGTGAGGACTTAGAACTCATGAGACCTTCATTCTGTCCAGAAAGTCACTGTGGAAACCAGGGAGACAAGTGATAGGTTCTGGTCATTTTGATCTTAGGGAACAGATGTGTGATTGACTAAGTGCCTAACATACTTCTGGGAAGAGAAGGCTCTCCATCAGCTGACATATACTGTATTTCTGTCATCGTTAATTTCCACCTTGTTCTTACCTATTATAGCAAAAAAGGACAGAAAAATGAGAGAAAAGCTACTAGACTTCAGCATCATCCAAAGTTAGGCCAAAGGACAACAACCATAAGCAACTATTATGGTTGACCTCTAAACAACTAACAATGATTTCAATAAAACCCTACTAGTACCTTTGACCAGCCAGCCTGGTAGCACTGCAGAGATACAAATATGCAAAGTGCAGGGATTATTTCAAGAAACACGCAGAAACATGGTTAAATTAACACTATGCATAACTACTTTTATTTCTATTCACAGATGACTATCACTGCAGCCTTACAAAACTAGCCCAGGCCACTGTATATGCTGCAGTTTATGAAGATTATTTGCCAGGTTCATTTTCTAGATATGCCCACGTTAATAATTAACTTCTGCTCATATCCTACTCTTCAAATATGGTATAGAAAGATGAGTAATAGCAAAACACTCCTGTTCCAACTCCAATTTTCCCCTCCCTCTGCTATTGTTGCAGCATGAGGGGCAGGGACTTCATATTTAGACACAATAAACATAGGCTACATTCCTTTATTAAGGTGTGCCAGAAACCTGAGATCTTCCAACCAAAGAAGTATTGTAACACATTCCCTCTAATTATTATGCAATAATACAGTCTTCCACAGCAGGAACAGTAATTTCATGGTTAGAATCCAACCCATTCACTAGAAAACTGCTATAAAGCACTCTCAGAAAGAACGATTTTTTTCATAAGACAGAACTGTGAATCAAAACGATGAAACAACTAAAAGCTTGTACAATTAAGCTTTATCACAGCACTATCATATATCACCTTTCTACATGTGCCCATTTTTTGTGAAGCATAATTACAGTAAGTACTTTTATTTACTTTAGGCAATTCTGCACAAAAAGACTTAAAATTATTCATGTTTCTCGAAATCTGTACAATTTCCAATCCTCAACACTGTAGATATCTGGTTCCTAGGAAATGACTAAAAACACTCCCTTTAAAAATCTCTAGGGCTACAACTTCATTTTTCCAGTTAGAAAAACTCTCAAAACATTTAGTATGCTTAGAAATAAAAATATTTGCATTAAATAAACGTGAACCTAATTATAGTTAGTTTCCTTTTTCCTTTTTTTTTTTTTTTCAGAGAACAAAGAAATGGAAACAAAAATCTGTTAATACAAGCATCGGGCTACAGCTCTATATGCCAGTGCATTAGAAGATAAAACACGATATACCTGCATGACACCTGGTAGAATGGATATCCCGGTAGAAGAACAGAGTTTGAAAATCCAGACTGACTTGACATTGCCATCAGGTATTGTATCCAATTAAATCACGTCTATATTCCATATGTTAATCCTTCACACCCCCCCCAAAAAAAAAATAAAAATCTAAGTATGCAGCTTTGAACAAAGGTAGATGGATAACTAAAGAGAAACCAAGTGCATATTCCAAGGTCTTGAAGATTCTGCCTGCATTTCAAACTGCTTCCTCAGTAGTGAAATTCCTGAAAGCCAACACCCTCATGACATCACGTACTACAAAATCATAAACACGCAATTGTTTCAGTGAGGCAAGGACAGCCCGTCGTTTTTGACTCGACACAGAATCCCGCACCGCATTCTTCTTGCGCACACAGTGCCTTTCAGGCTGGCGAAAGGCAGAGAGACCTGCTGCCTCCAACAGCAGCCCTGCTTTGGCAGCCAGCCAGCAAGCAGCAGAACTTATTGCCAATGCCGCAAATCCCTCCTATCAGCTAATGAAGGACCAGACTGCAGGTGAAACATGATTTTTAGCCCATGACAAGGATTTCCTTGAAAATGCATGAGATCCGTGACCTTGAGCTCAGTGACAAAAAAGAATTCTTTTTAAAATTTGTTAACTGTATAATGCATACATGTTTTATAAGCAGCATCAGGCTGCACTGCACGTTACAGCAGTATGAAAAAATCACACCGAGTTTTCCCTCTGCTAAAAAAGAAACCTGTCATGCTACACTCTCTACCATGGGAAAGCAGGAGGGAAGGATAGGAGGTGGAATCTTAAGTTATATTATTTAAGCTACTGGATTTACAAATAGAATGATGTGCATGCATTCCATAGTATTTTACTACAGCTTAAAGAAATATCAAAAGCAAGATTTCTTTTGATACACAGTACAATGGTAAGTTACATGAAAGTTTATTTGAGCATGCCTTCCCCAGGAGAGGAGGAGACAACTGGAAGGCAGGAAGATATGAGAGTAGCCACAACATAGCCCAGTGGCATGACTAATGGCAACTAGACTTAAATGATTATCTACCTACACTACTCTTCAAGTAAAGAAGGTGTAGAGTGCCCCCACATGAAGACTTGCTCAGTTTAAGCAAGATATTAAATAAAACAGATTTTCTAAATCATTTCATTATCTCTACTAGCTGCACTGGAAAACATTAAAATGTTGAATTTAATACATCTATCCCATTACATATTATTTACTCTCATTTTACTGTCTGTCAGTTTTGCAAAAAAAAAGACTGAATTGGTTTTATTTGGCTTATCATACATTTATAATCAGCATCTTAGTCATCAGGAAAATGGTACAAAACTTTGTCGCTATCCTAGAAACCTTTTAAAAGCTGACTTTAAAGAACAGGAGCTTGCTCTACCTTAAAGGCATCTGAAATCTAAAACTAAATCTCATCTCAGTGAAATGTTTAATTTCTTTTTCATGTAACTCAACCATTTTAATAGTCTTTAAACAGCACTGTGGTGTTTTGAATTGCCTAACTATTATTTGTCAAGGTGTAAAAAAAAGTCATTTATTTGTGAAAGATGGCAACAACATTTCAAACAGAGATAGAACAGTAGGGGGAAAAAAAACCCCAAAACAATCAACAGTACAGAATACGGCCTTGCTCCTCAAAAAAACCTAAAATAAACCAAACAAGCACCACCAAACAAACAAAAAACCCAACACCACCAAAAAACCAGGAATGTTTATAAATTAGCTCTGTACACTGTCGTACCTAGAGCTCGGTCAAGTAACTGACGGTTCCCACAAGCTACAACTTGAGCAATCACAGGCCACTTCACACAATAAATGCAAAGCACATTCGCACGCAGAGCAATATGCAGATACCATACGGCATTGAATATGGCACCAATGTCTGAAATCCCACTAAAATGCCAGGGTGACGAAGAGACTACAGTTTGCCCAGAGAAATAAGGGGTGTTTTTTTTATTAGCTCAACTGATATCGGGGAAAAAAAAACAAGCAAGCTTCTGGGCACATCATTTTGCAGAGATTTTTATACCTCTCCTGGCTGCACAGAAGAAGCTTCAAAAGGGCAATTCAAACACAAATGATGTTGTGGTATCAGCTGAATTTTTACAAAGAGACTTGAAAAAGCATCTTTTATAAACATAATCTCTCTCATGTCTAGCAGTCATTCCAAAACCCACAACTCTCAAAAATCACACAGGTAATAGCATGTGAGAGGAAGGTCTGTCGAAGTCACCTTTCCCTGCTGCCTCATCGGGGATGTTTGGATAGGTGGTCAACTTTCATCCCTACTCCCACAGCTGTTCAGGACCATGTAAAGTCAGTCTGCTACACTGCTGCAGTTGGACCTGATGAGTCAGCTTCTGTGCATGTCCCTAAAGCACTTACATTTCTATTCTGTATATTTACTTTTTTTTTTTTTTTTTTAGTGCCTCATTGACACTGATAATCACTGCATTAACGCATTTATCCAGTAATTCTCATCTCTGAATAATTCTTCTTAGTCCCAACCACGATTTAGGATGTTTCCATTTGATTTACCAGCTGAAAAGAACATTACTGTCAAATCAGCAGATTATAGACATATACCAGCAGTCTTGGAAGCTGCCAGTGGCTCACCATGCCATTTTGTTAAAAAAAAAAAAAAATCACTTAGCCTCTTAATGCCTAGCTTATCCACATAATAAGGAAAATACTGGCTGACAGCAAAGGAATGACGCAATATTATTTTTTTTGTTGGTAATTAAGTATTGAAATCCTCTGATTAAAGATTTACGAAGGGATAAAACAGCTGTAGCATTTCAGGGAAAGGATGTGTGGGAATATTCAGAATAGAGCTTTCTTTCCGTCTCCTCCTAGCTCTAACACATCTGAAGCATTATTGCTCTGAAATTTCATTTTAAATATAAAAGCCATTCAAATTTTAAAATGCAGTGAAAACTACACAGCTTTTACACAGATGGACAGCACTACACAGCATTTAAAGATGGGGATTACAGAGATGACAATGGGCAACAAAAAACAAATGTAACATGATCTTTACAGCAGCAGAATCCTTCATTGGTAAGCATCATACCAAATCAGCGATTCAGAAACAAGGATGGGAAGTCTGGCGTAAGAGGGAGAAAGGGGGAAGAGAAAATCTGGTTAAGAACCAAAGAGAAAACCTCCATACAATACCCAACATTTACCAAGCATCCCTTTCATTTCTTTCCTCGTGCAGGCTTGATTACAGGACTACTTCTGGGACCCATACCTACTTGCCAAACATCAACTCCAGTAAGAGAGACAAGTGGGTTTCATTCCAAATGCAGTCATGTTTGTTTGCATTTCACTTCCCCATTCTAGTGCCAACAAGCTCACTTAAAAATAACCACATCAGTATTGTTTGGCATCGCATGCCATGTAGCACTTATTACTTTGCTGGAACAAAATTAAACAAAGAAAATAAATTTGAGGCACAAACACTATGTGCTCCAGAATTTACAGTGACCTTAATATTGGAGTAACTGAACTGTTAGCCATTAGGGCATTTAATGCTGCTAGTTGAAAAGATACATAATACTTAACTGAGGTGTTACTACACTTCGAAGAGTAGGGATAAGCTGAAAGACTGGAGAAGAGCAAGCTCATGACCACTTTCACATATTTCATGCAAGTAGCACCTTTGTTAACCAAGTGAAAATTTGCTTAAACTAAAAAGGCAGACTGAAAGAGAAATAGAAGCTAACTTTATTACTGGAATCTAAATCAAATTTTTCAAGTTTAAAATTAAAAGCAGGCACACTGCACACAGTTATGTGATATATTAAAAAAAATCATATAAAATGTTTAGTATTCATAAAAACAAAATGAAGTGTCATGCAGAAATTATTGTAAAATCAATACCATTAATCAGTAATTTAGTCTTATACAAAGCATTATATTTTAAGTTTTCCCTGCCTGCTTAAGAAATATATTACAGACAATAAAATAGCAAGAAAAATATATCATAGGAAACATAGAAAAATCATTACATGGAGCTTGAAAATAACAGAATTACATACAAAGAAAACATTACAAAGAGAGTCAATATAATGATCAGTACACATAATACAATAATGGAAAGTCTTTTTTCCTTTCTGTACAGAACACAAGAATAGGGAGTCAACAACACTGAAGAATAATGGGAAATTTGAAACTGAAGGATACTATCACTGAAAACTCAAAACTCATCTAGTGTTCAAAGACTAACAGGACATTATTTAAAAAAAAAAAAAAAAAACCCAAACACCACCACCACAAACCCTGAAATGATAACAGAAGATCCCTGGAAGGAAAGAGCACTTGAAAACTTCAGAACTTGTCAGTAAACATTTATGTGAGAAGGTATTATCTAACCTAGCTGTGGAAGGATGTCTTTTACTCTTTTAGGAGGCAGACCAGTGGATTCAATGGAAATGCATAATCCCTGCTGCACTCCTAAACTGATGGCAAAACAACTGAACTAAGATTTTTGTATTCAGCTTAATTTTTCTAAGAGAACTTACGTGATCACTGTCATATAAGCAGATACAGAATAAGCAGGCTGTTTTCAGGTAAAATACCTAACGAAAAATAAATTGAGGCACCTCTGAAAAATGAAGCAGCATATAAAGATATTTGTATTCTGATTTCAATTTAACTGGGCTCTCCAAAGAAAAAAAAAAAGGGAAAAAAAAAAAAGAAAAAAAAAAGCATTTCTGTTCTCCCCTTACTCTCCTTCCAATACTTTAAAATTTTCCTCTACGTGCCCTCCTAATACCCGGTTGCTCTGTTCACCTTTCAGTAGCTTTCAATTTCTCCAACCCCCTTTCCACCCTCAGCTGTTAAGGGAGCTTTCTTGCCATATGCATGGCATTATCCAGGAAGGCCTACTGCAAGCTTGTTTGGCTCGATAGCCCATTTATCTAACCTTGAGACAGCAGCTACCTGTTACACATCCTCACCCTCCATCAGCTTTACATCATTCCCAGTAAAATCTTTGAAAAAAGTAAACCTCCCATAAAGCAGGCAAGATATGATTAAGTGTAGCACACTTCACAAAGACACTGCCATTTCCCCACTTTTTCTCCATATGCTCCCTGTCCACATACTGCCACATCCTGACGTATGTATAGCTATACTAACACGCAACTGACTCAAAAGGCAAGAGTCCCAAGAACAGCAAGAATCTCCAGCTGATTTCTCAACTTCATCTGTTTCTTGTTTATCTTTAGAAGGAAACGGGGAGTATAAAGCTACTGTCAAACTGAATAACAGAACATAAAGTTAGCATCTCTTAGGGTACAGAAATAAGTGAAATTTCCATTGGAAGGAGCTTTAAATTTGCAGTTGGGCCCCATGTTAGCCATCAAAAGGGGAAAAAGTACTGGGGGGTGGATAGAAATAGGAATGGGGAGATAAAGTGATCTACTTAACCCTTAGTTGGTATCCACAGAGATATTTGAACTCCAGTGGCCAAATACTAGTACCAGAAACAACATACAGGCTCTAAGACTTTTCCAGCACTACGCAATTCTCCATCATCTGTCCCCGTAAGTCTTTGTTACACTCCACATAGCTCAGAAGTGGAGCTTAACACCCACAGAACACAGCCACTGCCCAGCTATCCTGTACAACAGTTTAAAGCCCACTCTGAGACGCAGAGTACTCTCTGATTAGTCCTTCTAGACACTCTGATTTAATCTAAGAAACATTCTAAGGTTTTTATTCCAGTCTGAAACAAAAACCAAAAGTTACTAAAATCTCATCTAAACAAGATTCTGGCTTTAGCCCAAACATAAAACTGATGTTAGCTGTTTTACTACAAGACAGACAATAAGGATACTCAAAAGTCCAAAACCAGAGCCCTGACTGGCAAAGCAATCTAAATAGCATTTACCCAAAAGCCACTCTAGCTACAAGCAGTTACAGTGCAGCCTCCACTGACCTGGCGCATCCCAATTCTACATCACATTAAAAATCGAGTAGCTTGAGGCTCAGTTCCTCCTAATCTCCTCTGGGTGCTCAAGAGACAAGAACCCTCTTCAGGCTTCACATATTCATACTGCCACCATTAACGTCCCATGGCACCTACACACCAGGTTTTAGAACAGTACTCAGAGCGATAAACACCACAGAATGGCTGGGCAGCCACATGGAGTATGTACCAGTAGCAGCTTAGCTCTATTCACAAAAGGGCCCTTTATGGCAAAGTATCTGTTCAGGGAGTAGCTAAAACAAGGTTGTTTACTACTTTACACTCAAAGCAAAAGGAGGTATGTTGTTCTGTGTAAAACCCGCATCACTAATGAGCCAGAACAGAAGCTCTCATGTCCAGAAATAATCACCACCCATGCAACTTCTCTGCAATACTGTTTTCACCCTGCAGCTTCCCCTTCCTCACACATCCCACCTTCTAAGGTTTTTAAATGAAAACTAGAACTCAGTTTCTGTTTTCAGTTACAGCACTTATTTTTTACAGTTTTTTTCTGAACATAGAAGGCAGGATAGGTAGCTAAGCAATTGCAAGCAGAAACCTAAAGCTCCTAGACCAAAACAAGCCATTAACAGTCAAATTATATTTGATATAATTATTTCATTTATTCTACATCTCAGGTAACTTTTACTACCATATGTTTCAACAGTCAGCCATGATTTCTCAGTGAGGCTTACAAATAGTTTGATACCAAATACAGGAAGGAAGCGTGCACTAGAAGCAAGATTAATAAACTGCAACCTTGATGTAGATGTCAGATCAGCAATGCACGTTTCCTTACTGTTTAGCAAGTGGTCAGGCAGAAGCTAAACACCTTTTTATTGTGGCCAAAGGTTCTCAGCTGACTCATGAACAGCCAACAGTTGGCATCCTGCCTGCCAGAGAGAGAACCCTGTCCTGTTGAACTAGAACAGTGAATCCTCCTGCCTTCAATCTACAATCACAATGAAGTTGTTATTTAACCAGGTACTGCACTCTCAACCAGGCTATTCTTCCCTACAGCTGGCTAGATTACAGCAATTTGCAGAATGAGCAGAAAAAATTATTTTCAAAAATATCTGCAGAAGAGGAATACCTGGGCTGTAGATTAACATACTGCATTAATGTCAGGAAACCTCACAGATAGAAAGGTGCTGACCATGACGTAGACAGGAAGGGAGGGAGATGTATCCCCCTTACAACCTTGTCTTCATCTCCCAGCTGACACAACTAGGAACAAATAACCTGCAACTGGAAACTATTTTCCAGGATTCACCTGATCATTACCAACAGAGATACACAGGTGTTACTTATTGTGTACCTGAGCACATAAATAGTCTGTATTGGACATCCCTGAATTAACCTATGTAAACTTTGGGGGATGTTCTCATCCTCAACACTAGCAGGAAATGTTACCCTTCCACCACATGGGTCACTCTGTAACATCCCCATGACTTTTACCAGAAAACAAGTAAACTTGTCACCCGGCCCCAAACTCAAACCTACGATCAGCAATCCCTCAACTGCCAGTATACTGGGAGACTGCTCTTGTTGGAAAGCAAGAGGGTTTGCAGGCCACAGCACAGGGTGCAGCACTAAGCATCAATGCCACAGTTTTTCATCACTGAAGTCTGGTTGGCCTGGCACTGCCTTCACACTGACCTTGGAAGGAGATGTCTAAAGGACTGAACACCTTTTCTCACAAACTCTACAGTATACACAAATTACCAGGGCTGCCACCTGCAGTACACTGAGGAAGCTCAGGTGGGTTACACCAGGCTGGTAGAGAAAGACTGCAGGATTCACATACCCTAAATCCAGTGCTATCAGAGATGCCAGACTGTGAATCCATCATCATCACTGGACAGAAACAGAAGAGAATTCCAAACCAAATTAAAACAAAAAACCCCACCCAAAACACAAGCCCAAACCAAACCAGAATTCTACCTAGCTCCTCAGAAAATTAAGTTTACTAACTATACAAGACTTTTCCAAGCAGTTCTACAGAGCAAAACTTTTTAAGGCCTGTACCAGGTGACTATCTTCAAAGACCATTTGGGTGATCACTCCATTTTCTGCATTTGTAAGCACAGGAGTATAAATCTCATCAATTCAAAGAAAAATGGAAGAATCAAATCATTTTCTCCGACTACCTGAAATAATTCCATCTTCTTAAATTTGAAATAACTCTTCTAAAAAAAGAAAACACACACAAAAAAAACCCCATGCATGAAGACATTATTGTGTTAAAAAAAAAAAATCATAAAAAATACTCAGAGCCCAAAATGGGATCAAACTACTTTAGCCCACTTAAAAATTATTATACTGATAGAGACAGATATTTATGGCCAAATTAAACAAAAATATTGAACAGAAAACTAAACGATTTTTAAAATGTTGAGTCAGCCAAATAAATTTTAAATAGGAAAAAACTTTTGCTAAAAACAACAAGGAATCCTAATATTCCATGGAGCATGGTTGCACATGAATTGGACTGAAGTGATTTAATAAAAACAGTCACTACAGACACATGCAGAAGCCAGAATACTGGTATTATAACCATTTTTTAAGTTACTTTGAATTTAGAAGGCAGATTCCTCTCTGCCATGGCCCAAATAAATTAGTCTTAATTTACTTGAGCTACCAGAACATAGTAAGTTTCTCTCTCTAACAGACAACTCATTAATAGAAACTAAACAGATACTTATTAAATGGCATCCAAAGTTCTGCTTACTGGCTCTTGATGAAGTTCTGAAGTATATAATATACATCTGACAGGACTGCAAATAAGGAAGGCCGAGTCTGTTTTTGATCTTCTGGTCAAATCAGACAGTCTTCTACATAAGAAGATGGTCATAGAGTGTCCTTTTAAACTCAGACATAGTTAACAGTCCTGATAAATTTTTATCTCAGAGTAGCCTATTCAAAATTCTTACCTGCAAATAAGGTGTAACTAAAATGCCTTGTAAATTGTGCAAATCACATATTAGATGACAGAAAAGCATTACAATTAGTGGCAAATGAAACACTGCAATTTCGCTTCAAAGTTGACAATTTGTGTAATTTTACATGTCTCAAAGAAACAAAAGTAAAAAGAAACTGTAGGGTGTACAAACTCCTGAGGTCAGGTTGATAAATGAAACCACTTCCAAAATAAGCTTTCCTAATTAAGGCTTCTAAACCAGAGCTGGCTTGCACTCAGTTAATATCACTGTTACAAGTAATCTGAAATATTCTTGATAAAAATATTTTTAGTATTGACTCCAGCATATTAAGACCAGTTGAAGGTCATTATGAGGATGGAAAAAAAAAAGCTCAGTCACAGGAAAGATAACAAATTCATCCCTACATATACACAAAACATGTTGAAAACTCCACCAGTAGAATTAATTAAAGATTGTTTGTAACTATGGTGGTAATGTGTTACAACCTGAGCATTAAAGAGAGAAACAATGTATCAGTCTCTTCTGAAATGACATCTACTGATTCTACTTCTTTGTCCCCACAGGCACACCTGGACAACTAACACCAGGGTGAGTTACAAGACAGAAACACTGTATACACAGTTTTTAATCAGGTTTATTATCATCCCACCCTCCCTGAAGAAATATTTAATTTGCTGAATTAGACAGGTGACACTTTTTATTATACTGGTATTTGTTCACTGGAATTATAGAATTTAATTTGCATAGCAAAACTTTTTCATTTGCAAGGTCAATTCACATACCACTAAATGTCAGTTCAAGCACTACAAACTAAACTAGAAATAAGTCTAACCTATTCTCTGAAATGTTCTTACTAGTTTTTTTGAACAGTCCCCTGCTTAAACTCTTCCACTGTGTTGGCATAAGTACTTATTTAATTTTAGCACATTCTTTAGTATGTCATTTTAATCTCAGAAGAAACTAATGCTAAAGAATCCTTTACATTCCATTAAATTCTTCTGATTACTATTCTCATACACAATCTTGAGATGGAAGAAATTAAACTTAATTAATACAATCTACAATACACATTTGAATCACAGTCACACTGTTAAGAACTGAACGGACCACACAATTCTGAGAGAGCAATGAAATTTATGGAAACAGAAAATTAAATAGATAAAAATACTAGAAAGAGCAAGGTACAAGGTAACAGAGTACACGTGCTTTTCAAGGGCATGGAATGCATTTCTATGCAAAACAGCACAGACAAACAAGTTGAAATGTACACTGACTTAGACACACAAATAAAAATCACTAATCATAATTTGATTAATCTTCCAAAGCCTATGAAGTGATTCACGTTTACAGCACCAAACTGAACTCGGGTGCTTTGCCAAAAGGGAAGAGCTTTTTACTCCTTTTTTTCCCCCCCATAAGAACAAGGGTAAAAACACAAAGGACGTGAACTCAAACTCAGATAATACCTATGACTTGCCATTACAAGAAATAGATACTTTCCAATTTCACTCACAACTGAGCTTTTAATTCCTAGGGAAATTTCAGTACTTCAGAAGACATTACAAATACTTTTATTCTTCATCCATCCAAATAAAATCTGTTGTGAAATAATGCAATTATTTATTATGTTTAATAAGAATTAATCATTGTTTTGAAGGCAAAGTCCACAATGACCAAGAAACAATCCTACCCTTCTCTCCAGGATCTTTCACAAGCATAGAATGTAAGTACTGAGAAGGACCCAGTGTTAACAGCATGAGACAGGAATATTCAACATTCATTGCTCTAAGTATTTAAGATAACAGTACTCAACTTTCAGGCAGGTATTCTAATCAGAAAGCAAACTTTGAAAGACATGGCACTAAATAAACACTGCACATTTAAAGTTACAGGATGGAAAACGACAAAGGGTTAGCAACAGATCAGTACAAAACCCTTACAATAATCTCATGAATTTAGTACACGAAACACAAGGAAAAGTACAGGGCTTCAAACGAAACATTACAATTTTTTTTCAGGGACTGAACGCTGATACATACCTAAGATAATGCTTTTTCATAGCACTGTTTACAGACCATCAGCTTCAGTCAGTCATTAACCGTTCCCATGATTAAGCCTGAAGCGTTCATAAGCATTCAGAAGTGAAGTACAGTCATTAAAAAGGATCACGCTTGCCCTCTCTCCATTTGCTGGAGAAAAAAAAAATCATTAACGCCTTCACTCCTCTCTTTCTGCCTAGGGAAAGAAAGAAGATAAGAGCAGCATACCGCCTACCTCACTGCCATAATTTCCTCCCAAGAGGTCATCCACACATAGCAAAAGGATTAAAACTAGTCTCTGTATCAGTTTCAGTGCTTCAGACTGGCTTAAGAGACGCAAAGCTCATTTTATGTGACTGGTATAAGTTTGAACATTTAATGATAGTTGATTTTACACTGATGTTAAAACCACTCACTCCTGGAGACACCATAGCATGACCGTGTATATTTAGCACTATCATTCTTTCACATTTGAAGATAGAGGCAATATAATTTCTAGATATTTGGCATAGAAATGTAATTGTGATATTATATTCCATATAGTTCCCAAACAGATAATTGATGTTTTAATAGAGTTGCATTATTTTATTTAGCTCTCAACATTAGTGCCTGGCCATACAGTTTCTGCAGTTGAGATGACAGCAGTTTTGCATAACTGCATTTGCAAGACAATCCCTCTCTGGGTTTCCTCCCATCTAGAACAAGTTAATCATCTTGATATATAAACCCAAATTAAATACAATCTTTCAAGAAAATATCCCTCCTCAGATTAATTACTCAGAGCAAAGCAGAAATAGTTCTTTCAAGCACAATTTTAATGGATGTTCTTACAAAATTGGAGCACTTTCAGGATGGGTGCATCAAATTGTGAATTTCTCCTCAGAAGTATGAATTAAAAATCTCTGCAGGTTTGTGAGATTTATTAAAAGAGCCTTGACGTGTTCCATGACTCCTACTTCAAAATAACTGAATTATCAGGAATTATGATGTTTTATTTTAAAACTGCCTTCAAAATACTGCCTGTCACATAATGACTTCTGGTTCAGTTGCTTCGTAAGTTTAAAAAATTTCTGTGAAAAACTTCCACAAAAAACAATCAGAATACTCACTGTAACTCTGGTAATTATATTTACCTCAACAATATGCTGTGATAAAACAATTATCTAACATGTTATGCTAATTTAAGTAGGTCACGCTGGTTCTATTAGATCTGCCTTACAGCTCTTCCTAAAAAAAAAAATCAAGTTACAGGAAGTGTTGTTTTCTCTAAAACATTAAAACTATTTATTAGGCAAACCCACAGTCTTTGAGAGACTCAACACATTTTCTGACAGTTATATCAAAGTACAGAAGATGTATTTTACATTCATTTTGTTAGGATGCAGATACAGAGAAGTCTGTGTGAAATGCCATCAGTTACAACTGCATGACAGAAATTCTTTCCATATTTGGGAGGAGAAGGAGGCTGAAGAGAGGTGTTAGCTATCATGAAGCTGCTACGACCTTACTCTTGTGGTTGAAATGCTCTTCACAGATCCTGTGATCTTTGCTGTTATCTGGGTTTGTATTACAGATGTGCTCAAAGGAGCAAAATGCAAGGCATGACAAAATCAGAATAGGTCCATCTTTATAACTTAAGCATGTATTAGCTATACTTATATACAGTATTCATTTATAAAACTATTTTTACTGAAGCAAAATGCAATGCAAACATTAAAAGGCAGAAGTACCACGCACTCTTTCTATTAAGGGATATAATTTTAAAAGTAAGAGAAAGTAAAAATCTGTAAGACTGCAACCCTTCTGTTTTCTCTCTAGTTCACCAAGTGTACATGTGAGAAATTAAAACCTTTCCCTAAGATTTGATTCCTAGATTCCACATCACGACAGGATTAAAAACTTCCAAGTCTGGAAATACTCCCATTACTCCTCATTTACCTTATAAACGACATATGAAAATACATGCAAACAAGTTGGTCTAGGAATAAATGCTGTACAAGTACCTCCATCAAAACCTAGCAGAAGATGAGATCTAGTGAGTGACAATCCATCCAAACTCAACGTTTGTTTTTAATTACTTTACATTTCATTGTAGGTGCACAAAAAGTTTTAAAAATTACCCCAATATCTGCTTATTACAAAATATTCCAAGGTGAAATCATAATATTAATTCACCAGCAGTAACTTATTTTTTGCTTTGAAATACTATTTACATAATGTTCCATCAGTGAACATGTCCCAGACAGTACTTCCTAGGGGTACATTAAAACCAGAAACAAGCACATACAAGGATTAGAGCAACATCAGAAACAAGCTGCTGTATTTCAGCTGCATCTGCATGGTGCTGACAAAGTTTCACTATTCCACTTTATACAAATGTAACACTAATTAACTCACATAACCTGACACCAGTTCCCACATTGTTCATTCCCACAAACTAAGCAGGGCAGAAGGGGATAAATTCCTTCCTGCAGTGCTTCATGGAATTTCTGAACCCCCAGTGTCTGTCCTTCTGATCACATTTCAGAATTGGCCAGAAATGCCTTCTCCACATCGAGCTATTACAGCATCACCAGCCTGAAGACTCGTTCATTTTTTTCCTGCTCCCTTTTCAAAGGCTCCTTGTGATCCCCCAGTACTTCACCTGCTGCTTCTGCCCCTCACACCTTTAGAATTTAGGAACTGTCTAGAACATAAAATCTTATTATACTCAGGCATATGCAAACAAGACTATATATATATATATATATATATATATACATACACACACACACACGACTAAGAAATCCTGGCCATCCCTAATGGAAGCATTTCTTCTCCACATATTCAAGTCATACCTTTGGATAAATTTCATATCTCTACTACTCATTCAAAAATCAGAATTGTCTCATTATCAAGTTTCACACAACATTTTGTGAGCTGATTTTAAATTGTGAAAGGTAATATTTAATAAATCTGCTACAAAACCAAAAAACCCCACATGAAACAGGACCCCCTCTTTTCACCCAGCATTTAGATTCAAGAAGCTAAAGATCTCAAACTTACTTCACAGTTACTCTGCTATACCTAGGGGCAGGAGGGATACAGATTAGTCTTTATACTAATAAAGAAAAGGGAAATATTAAGCATAAAATGAGAAACAATATTCACATTTCCTAAGGGCTATTATAATAAACTAATAGAAGGGAACCTTAGACCATGGGATCAATGTTACTGATGTCTTTAAAAAGCAAAAAAGATTAAGATCACACATAAGATGCCTGTGACAAATTTGTGGACCTGTTCTCCAGTTTTGTTCTGTCATCTAAAATAGAACATATCCAAAGAAGTATTAGTATGTTAAACAGCTTTTCTGCACAGACAAATACACTGAAGCCATGTGAAGCTGTGTGAAGAGTTTTCATATGCATCAAAGTCATTCCCAGTTTACTTGTGTTCCAACAGAATCATTTTCCAATTTAAGATTGGGCAAAGTATTGCAATTTCATTTCAGAACCTTCCAAGTGTTTGTTCAGCCTAAATAAATGTCATATATCATATATGCTGTGTTATTCCAGAAGATTCCTTCTGCATTGCAGGCTAAAAAACAGTATAATGAAGATCGAGATGACTACAGATATCCACTGGCTTTTGATTCAAAATGTCAGAGGGTAAGTATGCTGTAAGCTTCATTGGAGATCTTTACAAACATAAAAATCTTCAAAATCAGAGAAACCTGAACACCAGACATACCCAGATTCACTTTTACACTTTACCTTATTCCCAAATGCTTGTGCTTGGAAGATATTTAAAGATTTACTGATTTAATTACCCAAAATGTGTTATTCGTTTTGTAGGTATGCTCAAAGAAATTTAAAAGGAGCTTCAAGAGTCTTAAGTCAGAAATGTTTACAATATGAACAAATACCACTGTGTACAAGGACCTACTTGTAATAAAGTTTCCTCATGATGGCAGCATAAACCATTCTGATGAAGTGCTAAATGACAACAGACAATCCTACTTATACAATAGTGAGACCTGAAGTAAGAAATGAGTTAACACCTTAATCTCCTGCTCAGCTGCAAGCTTCATACTTGACTATAGCCCTAAAAAAATGCACGAAGCTCCCACTTGTTTCTCTCTTAGAACACCTACACAGCATTTAAACATGAGAAGTGAATTTTTCTTTTACTTCATCCTCATATTACTGACTAGTCATGCTTTAAAATGCCTAAAAACTTAGCAAGTTGAAGTTTTACGTCATCTCTGATTATTCATCAGCTGCTTAAAGGAAACATTCTAGAGACTCCACCAAACTGAAGATAAACTGCCACTCACCCTATTTCTAGATGTAAATAAAGACTAGAAGAACAAGCATTCAGAAGGAAAGGAAAAAAAAAAAAAGAAAAAAAAAACCCAAACCAAACCAGTCTGATTCAGATAATACAGAAGCCAGAAGAAACACAAATGAAGATTTTAATCCATGAAACGTAGTATGTATGTATTCGTTCTACAAGTTTAACTCACAGCACATGTTACAATACTACAGCCTGTACAACTTGGCAGTTCACATTACTTGGCATTCCTGGACAGAGCAAACAAACATGCTTGCACAGAGATGTAACAGCCAAGAGCGGGAGCGAAGCATTTTTTGGCTGTAGGTAAGCTTTTCCTTAACTATCTTTTTTTCATGTCTTGGCAGTTTTATGGCTACTATGGTAATGAGGGTGATTAACACCAACTTACTCAAATCAGGCTCAGATTACAATGACTGAAAATACGGGCCATATCTTAATTTGAGGGTTTACAATAAGAAAATTAAACCAGCAGCATCTTTGGTTTTAAGCAATATACTTACTGCAGAGCAAACATATCTACCACTACAAAGAAAAAATAGCTTTATAATGAAAGCCTATCTCCTTAACTTTCATAGTTTCTAACAGAACTAGTATTCCTGTAGAAACCTCCCATTTTCATCTCCATACACACTTACTGTGCACCTATTTTCACCAAGACAGAAGCACAGCTTTACCACATTTCCTCTGCTAACAGGATTTTTCAAATGAGCAATAAAGATTAGGAACAGCTGGAACTTCAGAAAAGGATTGCCTCATTGCCAGTACCTATAAACAGATCAAGGAGAGGGAAAAATCCAAGCTCTCCATCTAAAAGAAAAGTTACTACGTTGAAAAATCAAGACTCTGCTGCTGTATTTAGTGTATTTTATACATTTATGTGTATTACTATAACAATAACAGCAATGTAATAATAAAGAATCTGATATGAATTTACAGCTTTTTGTTTAAGTAATGTTAGATTACTTAAAGAAACTTGGTGAGGTCAATTGAGTTATGAGAAAGAGCTACCCAGTTGTGATTAGAAACCACAACAACTGTTTTCAGCAAGGCACTTCTTCAAACATACAATGAAATATTCATAGCCATATTGTGACAGAAGAGACTATAACCAACTTAAAAGAAGGAAGAGGAATTGCATGACAACCTGTCAACTGAAAAAATAAAAAGTATAGTTAGGAAGACAAACTTTTACTCCCAGATTATTTTTTCTTCTAGCATTGTGTCTCATTGTTAGAGACTAACAGAAAATACTGATTTTTATAGAGCTGTATCTCTGCAATAAATATAGCATTAAGATTTTATTTCAATTGTCAGACAAAAGTTTTTATATGTAGGAGATAATCAAAGACAATTTTAAGTTAAAAAAGAAAAAAGTTTCAAAAAGGAAGGGAAACTGAAAATCCAAAATCAGATCTAAAGCATGACCTAACAAGTGTACAGAAATGCAGATAATATATGGCCAACACTAAACTTATTTGCAAGCAGGAGATACCCTAGCATGAACCACCATTGTAATATAGCACTGAAGACAAAATTCAAGATACCTCATGACAGGTATTTCCAGAAGTCAAGGAAATACTTTAAGCATTCTTTAGGTGTTTCAGCAAGACTTTATCAAGAATATCAGGCACCATTCTAGATAATCCAGATTTAGAAAACATCAAGTAGGTACATGTAAAAAGGAGTATTTTCTGTATCTGGGAATAGATCAGGACACATCAAGTAATCTGTCATTTCTAACAAGCTAGGGCACATCTACTTCATAAAATGTAGCACAAGGCAGAGAAACTTGAGCTAAAGCAAGCCAAGCTAGTGTCTGAACTAGACTGACTGAAGATGGAACATGACAAGACATCTGATAGCCCAGGCACATCATCATGCAGACATGACTATACTGCTTTTGGCTGAAAACTGATGCCTCTGACTTGCATTGTGCTACACAGGTGTATGAGCTGGGCCTCGAGTTCAGTCCAGTGCACAGTGTAGACATGCACTACCATGGAGCTTATTCAACCCTGTATTTTGTAGGGTTTAGGACTGCGTGGTTTAAAAACAAACCCACCAGTAATACAAATAACAGAGACAGTTGCCTTTGTCAAACAGCAGCAACAGCAGGAGACCAGACTGCCACTAGTTAATACAAGTTAAAACTTACAAGAGAGCACTCAACATTTCCTTATTTCTAACAGTGTGGTAGGTGCAGAAAAAAGGAAGAAAAAACACAAAGGAAACGTAAAACAACCCTACAGATGCAGATTAATTATTCCATGAGAATTTCAGTGGTGAAAATCAGAAGATGTGACCAAGTCAATACCCCCTTGCAGTCACCAGCCTATTGTCTGCAAAAGTTAGAAGTAAAAGTTAATTTATGTATTTAATAGTAGTTTGTAACACTTCATGCAAAGAATTCAGGGCTGTTTGTAAATATCAATAATTATTTTGGATACTACTGTGTCTCTGAAGCCATGAAACTTCTCCAGTTGTGCAAACACCTACTTGTGAACTTCAAAACTTCCGAATCAAGAAAATTTTAAAAAGTCTTTGATCTGTAGCATACTACAAGATCATCTGAGTTTACTACATTAAACTACTCTGCAAACTAAGGTATAAAAAAATAAAGGGGGGGAATAGTTAAGCTGCCCTTTAAATAAGCAATAAGTGAGAAGTAGTAAGCATTACTGTAGAGCAGAGGTCAAACAATTCTTAAAACGTTATGTCACATCTAAGTTTGCTGGAAAAAAGTAATACAGTTTTCCGATGTCATGAAGGTATTACATTATGTGATACTTAAAAGCTGCTTACATTCTGAAAACAATTACTTTATATCCACAACAGTCTGCTTACACACATGAGGTTTTGTTCCTCTACTTCAAACTTCCCACAATGCTCCAATTGGGCAATGCACGTTTCTTGGATCAAGATTGTTCAACAGCCATCTAGTTGGATGTCTCAGACAAACAATTATGGCTCTCTCAGCCATGAACATGCATGGGGTTATCTAGTAAAAACTTCACTTCAGCAAGAGGAGTAACAGTGGTACTGGACAGGGAGATAAATGTTTCCAATATTTTGGGCCAGCTCTCCTTTAAAAGAAGAAGGTTTCAGCAGGCAGCAAACAGAGGTGGGATTTAACATATTCATTAAGACCTCAGCACCTGCAATCATGTAATGACTTATGAATGACAGCTTTCACCTTACAAAGGTCTTCCTAATATTCATAGTTTAAGAGATAAAAAAAAATAGGCCCTGAAGAGGCTCAGGAAACAGGTATGAGTAAGTGTAAGCTCAGTAAATCTAGAAATTATTAAACAATTCTACATGAGGAGTACAAGTTCTAGGCATTCTACTTTAGTCCATACATAAACTATAATACAGTCCACAATCTAAATTCCTCTTTTTTGCATTTTACTCAGATTTGCACAACTGTTAAACGCTAAGTGGGAACTCAAAGAGTTTACACACGATAAGGACAAGTGAAATTCTCTGGCTTTGCTGTTTCTCAACTGCCCCATCTATCCCCCATTTCCATTCCCCTAATGTACTATATATCCTGATAAAAACAAGCAAGCTATCTAAAATGCAGACATAAGCAGTTCAAAAACTTCCATTCAAGTTCTATTTAGCTTATAAACAGATACTAAACAGCACAGTACTAATAAATACAAATACCTGATCCATTTCCTGCCATACAGAAAGTTTCATGGAACAAGTATGAACAAAGGCTACTTGCCCATTTTCTCATAAAGCTGTAGCAGTGCTCCATAATGAGGATCAACACACACACACGTAAAAATAACCAGTTTAGCCAAGCACGGGAAAGCCTTGAAGAAGAATTAGAGCAAGACAAATCAGAAATGCTTACACCAGCATTTCTAACTTGGATGTAACTTGGCTATAGCATCGCTGACACTAACAGAGCTCTTCAGTAACAGCAGTTTGACTGAAAAAACAAAACTGTTTCTTGAAAGCCTAAATATCTACTTACAAATAATTTATCCTGTACACAGAAAAGCACAATTAACAATGACTTCAAACACACACCTGTTAGGGCGCTCTACCATTCTTTGAACACATACACACAAAAAAAATCCTATTCACTGAACATTTATCTTCTCCCTTTGTCAAACATACAAAGTTCCAAACTTGCACTACATTACATAAGGAAACTGAGACAGAATAGTTGAGCTCTTTGTGCACTGGTACAACAAGATGCTAAAATTCAGGCTTGTCTCTAAAAGGCTGCTGATTTACCATACTTTCTTACAGTCATGCTTCACAACATAGAACTAAGAGGAAACCAAAGCAGAAGCTGACCAAAATCCTGCTTAATAAACCTTCTAAATTTACTACAAAAGACAGTTTAAAAAAGAAATGTACTTGACTGGGGAGCAGAGCTCTTGACAAGCTGAAGAAATACACTGACAGAAACCTTATGACATTCGAAGACAGATATGTGCTCATGCACCTGGGATGGAATAAGCCCCATACAGCAGTAAAGGTTGGAGATCAACTGCCTACAAAGCAGCTTTCTACAAACAGACCTGTGGTCCTGGTGAAGAAGTTATTTTAGAATAGAATTTATTACACAATTTTAATTTTAGATCTTGTCTTCTCTACTACATTGCGACATGTAAACACAGAAAACAAACAAAAAGACAGAATCTACACCAAGACATCATTACACACCTTTAAGTTTTCTGGAACAAACAGTATCAAGAAAGCAGGTAAAGGAACAGAAAGCCCTTGTCTCAAATCAAGGAACTAGCATATCAAAATAAGCTGGCACACCTATAAGGACTGACATGCAGAAAAGCACAGGCTGACAAAAACTATCATGGAAACACCCTGACGTACTTTGCCGACTACAAGTTCCTCGTCCCCATCACCTGGAAGCAGGTCTGACAAAAATCAGTTTCAACAAGGTTCAGCTTCTGTGGTTTCCAAAAAGGTCCTCCTCACACTCAGAACTCCTTTGGCACTTCAGCTGTATTCTCCAGAAGAGCAGCATACTTCCATTATATTTAAGAAGCCGAGTGTACATATCAGGAATAATGATGAAGCTTTAGCAAAGACAGAAACGCAAAAGTACACTAATGATGCTCATTGCCTGTATGTGAGAGGTTTTAAACTCTGAAATATGAAGATAAGTTCTTTCTACTTTCAAAAACTATTGTTAGTCTAAAGCAGAAAGAACTTTTTTTTTAAAAAAATCACATTTACATATTGATACTGTTTCAATGCCTCAGGAATAATTATGAACCCTAGATATAAGCATACACAATTGTATTCATCATCAAGTCTTCTCAACTTAAACCTGTATTCTTTAAAACATACTTCTAACCAGCAATTTTTATATTCTTCCCAACTGCCATTTCTGAAGACAAATTTTTGTCTAAATTTGATTATGTTGTCTGCTTCTGTAATTTTAGTAAACTCTTTCTGAACTATTTTTGGAATATTGAAAATTGTAGTCCCTTATGAAAAGAGAGACACTTAAAATAATTGTCATCTTGCATTAATTACAATCTGATATTTCCATTAAGGAAGAAAGGGAAACAATGGAGTATATGACAGGAAGATCTTTAGGAAATCCATCAGTCCTACAGGAAGTTTTTACTTTTACATTAGATGTTATTTTATTATTTAGAAGTCCTCACAGCTGATACTCTGGAGTTGAAGTTTGTAATTTCTCTATGATTACATGCAATAATCCCCACAACATTTTGCCCACATAGTTTCTTTCTGAAGATAAAGTTACTGTTACCAAAACTCTCTCCCTTCCAAAAATAGACATGCTTAGTCAAATACAGCTCTTAGAGCTTAACAAATACTCTGGTAAGGTTTGTTATAAAACAACCAACGAACCACTCACCACAAAACACCAAAACCAAACTCACATTCCTGATTTCATTAAGCAATAGAAGTAGGAAAACATTCAAATTCACCACCTCAAAGAAGTATGACGTATTTTGCTATCTATGGAAACTATTTTGCAGCTAGTCAATACCACAAAGATCAATAAACCCATTAACAGGCTTCCTCCCTAGACCTTTGCAAATAAAAACATATTAGCATAAAAAGCAGACAGTAGAAGATTGCATATTAGCTGCAGCTTTCAACACTACTACATAAACATTTGAAGAACAATAAGCAATACATCTTACTTATTCAAATTAATAATTTCAATTTGCTCACCAGGAACTATATTTGGTCAGGTAATGCTTCTGTTTTCAAGATACACAGAGGTATGCCTCCTGTAATTTGGTTTAAACCACAAATACTTCAAGAACACTCTTCAGCAACACAATCCCACTCTCGACCTTGGCACTAAAGGTCTAATGTTGAACTGTAGGAAGGGCATGCCATCTTGCAAGATGGGCTCCCATTGCACACGTCTTCACAATTAAGCTGGTCTTTCTCAAAGCTGTTAAGCAACCCATTTTGTTAAATGTCACACCAAGTGCATTCCAAGAGATGGAATGTACGTGGTGTCCCTGCAGAAACCACATACTCCCACCACAACTGTACATTTGAATGTTCCTTTGTATTACTTGTTTGGAAAAAGGGGCAAAAATACCCTTTTTTTTTTTTTCAAAAGTAATTCTCCATGCACCAAAACAATGGCTTGGTATTTTACAAAGTTCATGAAAAGGAAATTTATCCAGTTTTCCAATCTCTATGGGTAGCAAAACAAACCAAGTGACAAGCACTATCACATCTCCCCACGAAAGGTTATATACCACAAATATGTATCAGAACAGATCAGTGATCCAGGCTGGGTGTCTATGCATCTTTATAAATCACTCTGACTCCATAAATGGTACTTTAGAGCCTACAGCATGTTAAAAGCACTCCTATCTGTACTCAAAACTCTGCAATGCATTAACTGACTATAAGCATTTGCAAAGTGATCCTTTTATAAAACAAAAGCTTAATTGCTCTTCCAATGAAGCTTAAACATAGATGTGATTTAGCAAATTGTTATTTTTTCCTATCTCTCTCAAAGGATTTTTGGCACAGTAACTTCATTGCAAAATTCACATGAAATACAAAATAAGCTTTCACAGGTCAGATTTTAATTTTAATTATACACTGCCTTTATTTAACTAGAGCCATTTTAGTTCTGCTCAGCGATGTGACAAGCATAAAAAGCAAAGGTTAGGTAAGAGGTATTTAAGAAAATTAGTGTTAAAAAAAGGTAAAATATAATTGTTTCAGATGGGAAATACATAAATCAAAATGTATAAGGACAACTGCCAAATCTCAAGGAATATTAAGTCTCTAAATCTAAACCTCTAAGAGGTGGTCTACTTTCATCTGCCATGCAGTTCCACTGCACATACAGTCCTCTGAAGAGCTTAAGTCCAACTAAGATCCCACCGTTACTGAGAAGAACATACATCATTTACTTTTCTTGTCCTTTGTTCTACAGAAATGCTCAGAAACAGGTAGATGTTTTGACTCTTTCACTCTTCCACTCCCACACACTGGATTTAGCTAGCCCACTGGCTATTTGTGGCAACAACTACTTCACATAATACCCTCCTCAAAAAATAAAAACCCAAGAAAAAAATTCCTGGCAAGTTCTAAGAAGCAATAAGAAACGTTTCAGGGCATGACTTAAAACTTCTCCGAATACACAATACCTATGCCTAATGGGGTGAGGAGAGCTGACTTGGGAAGTGGTACCAAAGAGAAGAAAAAGTATAAAAGTACCTAACAGTCAGTTGTTTTCAGAAGTCTTAGCTCTTTTCCAAGATTTCTAATATTTTATAACCTGAAAAAAAGGTAAACAAAGACACCAATTGTAGTGAAGGGGAAAGTCAAAAAGAGGTGTGGTGTTTGGTTTTTTTAATAATGTAACTTCAAAAATAGGTACTGTAGTACTTTTAATGCTTTATTCATGAATTTTCTGACTTCAATCGCTCTAGTTCTTTGTCTTCTGCTGACAGTATTTTGTTAGCTGTTTGGAATTTGAAAGCTCACAACAGCTACTGTCACAAATGAGAAGCAAAGCTAAAGACTTTGTTGAACAGCTTAATTGTATGCAGGCAGAATACATTTTAGAGCCAAACTGAACACTGAAATAACAGCAAGATATCTGAAACTGTATTTAGACTCTCTTTAGAATCAAAACTTTGATTAATCCCAGAGAGTATCTCAACTAAGTAAGAAAAACCCAAGAAATCGTACAACACAGCAGCAACTATCCAGTTTGAAAGAACAACATCAATTTTAAGACAGACAACACTACTGTTTTCTTTTATAAATACTTGTTATCCCATCAGTCTCAAACTACGAGAAGGTTGAAAACACTGCCAAACAAGAAGTCCTCCTCTCTGAACCTAAATCAACAAGCCCAGAAATTGGCAAGTAGGTATTAATTTTAGTATCTCTACTGAAAGCATTTAAGGGAAGTTCTTGACCCAGAACAGCTACAGAGGCAAGCCACTTTCATAGCCATGTACCAAAAGACCAGGTACTGGCTACATAAATAATTGGTAGAAAGTAGCTGCACAGTAAGTTTTCGCATAAGACAAGGTATGGGATTTACTTCTTGTATCTCTATACATCAACAGTTGAGCTAGTCATTGCACTCCACTCCACTGCATTTCATAGCAAAAGAAAAGGAATTTGGGGGAACAATTCACCTGATCTATTTTGTAAGTCAACTTTAAGACAGGTGAAGTTGCCCTAGAAATGTCTGTATTTTGCTACCTATAAATGAACCTGAAGGTAACTTTCTCAGGTGTCATTTATGTTACAGATAGCCACAGCTGGACAAACTAGATCTGTGTATGATTTCTTGCTAATGGCTTCAAGACTGTAACAAATACAGAAGACATGCTGGAAAGTACAGAAAAAAAAGGCATGGATGAGCATGTCACATCATGGATTTGGCTGAGCTTGCTAACTGTGCAATCATAAAATGGCTGAGTCCCCACAAGACCAAAGGTGTCTTGACAGATGGCACAGCTTTCAGAATAGAGATATTTTGTTTTACACATTTATCCTTTTGGCAGCTGAGATCTCATGGGCATACCCAGACACCCTTAGAACAGTCTCTCTTTCTCTTATGGAGTAAAAAAATCCCCTAAGAATACTAAAAACATGTTTTGAATATTCTTGGCAAAGACACCTCTAGAAACTACACAGGGTAGCAATCCTAAAGCACAATCTCAGCAAATAACATTGCATAAAGAATGAAAGATGCTAAAAGGCAGAACTAAAACTATACTTCTACTAAAGTAATATTCAACAATTCGGAAGCATCGTTAAAAAACAATCTTGCTTAATTATTCACACTTTACTTTTTTATGTTAAACTGCAGTACATTTATAAAACATTTCAATTGATACATGTATATGTTAATTCTAGTGTAAAAATGTGTCTCAGTGCAAAACTTGGTAACATATAGGACAAAGAAGTATGATTAATATTCTCAATTTACATTTTAATATAATTAGATTGTGTGGATTTTTATATATATGTAACATATGTATACTTGTAATTATATATTATATATTTAAGTATTCCATTGTTTGTTCTCAGACTGTACTGAAAAGATATATTAATTGCCAAATTAATTTATGAAATCAATAGGTATTCAACCAAGATCAGCATACCATTGAATACCCTCAAATCACACAGTATTTCTCATACATACAGAACTATAAAACATCCACTGAATACGTGAATGTTCTTCTCTCCTAAAACTTGCATATATAGCACCAAAAAAATTAAATATACATGCTTATATTTTTTAAATTATTTTCAGAAAGTGCTATGGCAGCATATTTTCAACTAAAATTATGCCAAGGAACAGGTTTATAGAAATGGGTATAAAGAGGTACTGAAAATAATAACTGTCAGATTAGAGCCTTCAGTATCAGATTACATTAGGAGTATCCAAGAACATAAAATAATTTGACACCAGAACTGATCTACGCCAACTCTGAAAACTCATTTAAACTATTAAGTTGGTATCACAAGAAAGTCTAACCAGAGAGCTTTTGTCTATTTTCTAAGGCGGGTCTGCACCTCGTGCTAGATCAGCAGGGAGTCTGACAACTGACTTTATTTGTCAACAAAGGGATACAAGCATGAATAAAAACTGACCACTAAGCTACAAATAGGAAAATATGCTTCCCAAAACACCCATCTATCCCCTAATTCCACTCATTCCAAACGTTTACAAAAATTCCAAACTATACTGGCAGCTACAGGCTTTGCTACACTTCCCACATACCCTGAAAGCTTAACTCTTTATCAAAATGTTTGGCTATGGTATCTTCTATACAGGCAGGTATTATCTTCCCATTATAAAAATATCCTGGTTTGAGATGCAGAACTCTCAACAGCCAAGTCTTCACAGTTTTAATATATTCCTTAGCATACTTGAGAAAAAGTTAAACTGCAAGAGAAATGCATGTTAAGAACGTAAAAACATACAAAAATGGAATGTGTAACAAGCCCAGGTTTTATGAGAGTGTAACTACACTAATTTTCAAGGCATTCAAGCTTTTTCTGTAGATTAATTTGAGTGACCCACTATTTAGCGTTTTTCATCCATTAAAATTTCACTTATGAGTACTTCTCAACCATCAGCACACTCTGCTTCTTTGAAAGGCTATTGTTAAAAACTAGTATAAAAAGCAAAGATAGATGAAATACTGTGGGTTTACCTCAGAGAACAGAAACAGTTTCTGGAAAAAGTCAAGACATGAGTTTTAAAGATAACAGAATGAAACCTTTAATTCTTATTCAGCAGATCATCTAAATACTCTAATTCATTAGTGTGCAAGTAAACATTTGGGTCTTCAAATTTCTCCTCCATTTCCCATGCAATTTTTGCCTCCTATCTTTACATACTGTTTGCTAATACTCACTATTTGTGTATACTTTGGTAGAAAACCCATCAGAATGAATGCCACGCATTCTAGTGAAATATCATATGCAACGAGGATATAAATCACTGGAAGGGTGATGTGATCTCAAAAATCTAGTTTAAAATTCAGTACCTTGGTTACAAGCAAGACATGAGTTTCTCAAACTGCCAGTATCTTAAAGAGATTAATACTTCAGCAATCATTTTTAGGAGAGCAACGGGCACATCCATAGCTCCAGAATTAATAGGAAAAAATGCTATAAAACATCCTACTCCTTTACATTGTAGCACTTTCCTATGTGAGTCTTGCTATGCAGAGTATCAGACAATAATTGTTCTGACTTACTGATACCTTCTCCTCCCCTGCTAGCATGTCCACTTTCTTGTCCTGAACTCGATGCTGGCAACCGAGGTCCAGCACCGCCCAACACAAATCAGACCGCTGTTTACACATTCCTGCATTTCTTCTGGCCACTGAATACAGCATCTCCACTACTTTTTTCAGCTGATTACAGCTCAGATAACTAAACAGATAACGAGAGTTAATTATATTCACATGATGCAAATGAATTTATGGTCACACAAAACCTCAGCTACAGTAACAATCACACAGACCTAGTAAATCCTCGTGCCCAAAGCAACAAGTGTACTACCAATGATATTAAAAGAGGTAAGACAGGACAAACATGTATATCAGTACTACCACCAGGCACTGCTGATCTGTGCCATGGCAATGGTTTACCTAAGTCTTCTACATAAAATTAAATGCACGTATACAAAACCAACATATCTTTCTACAAAGTTTTAGACTAGGGTCTAATTACGTAAGAAACATATGGTTATTATACTCTTCAGAAATAAACAGCAATAACTATTTCCTTTCTTTGGTTAGTTTAGCTATATAAAAACGGTCTTTTAAAACACTGGCAGAAGCCCAACTCTAGTAAGATTTAAAATTGTACGCACACTATCATCTAATTTCACCTGTTAGATTCAAAACAAAAGGCCTAAACAAATGCCTCAAAATGGATGACAAGTTTGAAGATTACTGCTAAAGAAATTTCATTTTCTAAAAAGGCACTCTCAAGATCACTAGCTGAATCACCAAAAAACAAGTTTATATTAACCAATCTGGACATAACTTATTATATTTTGAGATTCTCCCACCCAAAATAACCACGAGGGAAACATGCCAGTAAACACAATTATCCCCATCTACAACAATGTACATAGCTAGCATAAAGCCTGTACTGACACCTTATTTTGTGTAAAATATAATGTGAATATAAGGTTTAAAAAAAAAATGTGCTAAACAATAACAAAACTGTATAAATAAACAATAACTTTTATTGGTTTTAACAACTTCATTATTCTCCTTATTAAATATCTGTAGCAGAGACTTTATAAACAAGCAAACCTGTGAGAGATATATATATGCTGTTACTAATTGTTCCGGTTTTGTTCTATTACTTTAAGTGTAGAATTTGCAACCCATTCTACTCAGTTCCAGTCAAATGGATAATGTCTCTAGGTTAAACAAAACTGTCCTCCCCTTCTTTCTCCTTTTCAAAACTCTACAATGTCACACACAGAGGATTTTACAAAAGTACAATGCCTGTGGCAAGGTACTGTGCTGTCTACACCAAACAATTTCGCCTGCAATAAAATGGCAGCAGATGACATATTCAAAACCACTGCAAGCAAGAACATGTACATCATGGCCAAATTAACATTCCCTGGATTTGGCTCTGGCTTTAAACCACAGACATGCTCTCGTTCTATCCTGTAATGCTATACTGTTTGTTTTGTTCACTACTGTACTTTTCCCACACCAAGTAGTAGTCATAGAAGTACAGTGGGAAACAATGTTTATTCATTTATAGACCAGTATACAGCCAGGTAATTTAATTTATTGGAAAAGCATATGTCCAAACATTATATGTTTAGGAACAGTCACATTCTATACACAACTAATTCTTTCCCTCTCCTGTTATGAACTGCTAAAAGTTACAGTGTTAAATTAGGAAACTATTATGAAATCCAGCCTAAAAAGTACAATCTATTTAATCATTTTAGCTGAAGATTTTATTTTCCAAAGCCATTCTGAAGGCACCAGAAGTTAAACATCATTACTTGAAAATTGCCATTTAGATTACACATGTGAACAAAAGCAATCATTGTCTTGTCTGAAAAAGGCTGGCTGAAAATACTTCACACTACAACAGGCCCTTTATTCCACTATTCAAGAGCTCTACCAATTCGAAGTAACAATGAAGTTTTAATGGAACTTCCCTGGAATCTACTGCTTGATTTGTTGGATAGGCCTCCACTTGAAATATTTATTAGTAGCAGCATTTCTGTAAAACATTACCATCCAAAACATGACTTCTGACAAGTCATTTAATGTCTTATTTTCCACAAATCTAGAGGTTGGGTTTTTTTCCCTTATGTATGGATACAAGTTCTGCAGTCCTATGTAAATATGAAGTCCTGTCATTTCTACACATGCATGTGTGGGAAGAGGGAGGGTATGTTTGTTTTTAAATAGAGCTAGCACAACTTGTCATACTTCCCAGACTCCAGATTTGGAACAGAAGGGTTTTTGAAAAGTGATTTATTGGCAGTATGAGCTCAGAGTTATGTACGTATCTGCAGGCAAGTACATCTGTTGCATAGGTGTATATCTTTGGACTTCTACCAGCTTCCCTTGCAGTTTAACACTAATTTATAGCAGAATTTATAGAGGAAAACAACAGAGATTTCATGAGTAAGCCAAGCCAAGCCTCAATTAAGACTTTCAAAACAATAATTACTTGGTGCCAATTATGTCTACTTCTTACATGAACACACTTTAAGAACCCAAGAAAGGCTAGCCAAAGACTGCAAATACTTTGCCTTTACTCATTTTTATTCAATGGAGTCTCTCTCTCTAAAAGAATGAATAAACCCAGATCTCCAGCAGCTTTCTCCGTTTTTCACTGTCACCCCAAACACCTGGAAAAGAACAGAACGTTAGTTTGGAACTAGTTATTTTTGCATTTCTATGCAAAACCAAGCTAAAAAGTTCTAAAAATAGAAGAAAGTAAAATGTTTTTAATTGCCATCCTAGTATAAACTCTTTATAACGACAAAGCACTGTTCCTTTAGGGTAAACAGTAGGAGTTACCAGCACACGCACTTTCTCATTGCAGAAAGATAAAAATTCTCTAACAGTCTCAAAACAAATGTTGTTACAGGACACAGGAGCACTTCAGAATGCAGGTTTAGGGTTTTTTTTTAAATGTGTTAAGGTTATCCTTTCAGCATGTATTCATGTCTGCTATTTCTTCTTTCAGAGCACCTGCATTACAACAGTGTTCACACACACACACACACATATATATATATATATATGTATGTATTATTTTTTTAAAAGCCAGTAAAGTAGATTTTCTTTTAAGGAGAAAAAAACCCTAAACCTAACAAGCAATGAAGTAACTGGATTGTCAGCAAGTAAGCTAGAAAAACAGGCACATCATATCGAAAAGCAAATTAATTTCAGGAAAAATATACATCACAGTAAAAAAAATCCAATAGAAAGTTAGATCAGCAGAAGTAGTGATGTTTTTAATAATGAACTATGCCAAATCTATCTGAACAGCTTTACTATAAGCAAGTATCCACATTATGTAACTGATGTACAAACATTTTTGGTGCCTCCATATCCCTCCACATGAAGTACTTGGAATGGTTCAGCCATACTTTGCATTATCATGGAGAAACAGTGAAGAACTGAATGACAAAACTACAGTTATCTTTTTTCCTGATGCAAAGCATATCACTAACCTTTAAAGGCACAATTCAGAACAACTTTCATGTATGAACTGGAGTATTTTAGATTATAAACACAACAGCAAAAAATACCAAGTGACTGAAATGAAGAAAGCTAATGGTATTTTCCATAACTTGTTTTTATCAACAGAGACCTGGTATTACCTTTGAAGCTAGTAAGATATGGATTATTAAATACATATTTGCTTGGTTTTAAACATGAATTTAATGGAGCAAATATTACATTAAAACAATATAGCCCAGTTTTGCTGCAGATAGAATTTCTGTGTCAACAAATTCTCCGTTTTTCTTGTATTTTCTAACCTCTTTATCCTAATTTTGGCCCACCAACCCGAAAGCGTGAATAATGGTTTTCTTAATTTGCTACATTTTAGAAAACAAACAAACTAAAGCCTACCACAATTATGTTTTGTGTTCAGTGAGATCAGAAAATCCCTGAAGAGTAGTTCAGCAGGCACAACAAACCTGCCAGAACAATTGCCCAAGCTTATATGCCATTCCTTGCAGCCATATTTCCTGAGGAATGCTCAAAACCAGACATATTTCAAGTTGGATAAACTCTTCTGGCATTCTGCTCCTTCAACTGTCTTTGATGAGTAAAGAGTGCCTTTATCAAATTACACGTTTGAGAATCAAGATAAACAAATGAAGTGCATGAATGCATCCTCTCACCTGATAAGAGAGCACACACTGGAGGACGCCTCCGTGTTCTTAAGAGAAGATGCACTCACAAGTTACAGGCGCACTCACGTCCCAAGCACATGACAGAGCAACTGCATACAGACATCCTCATGCACAAGGAGGAAACAGCACGTATAGGTCTTCCAGGGCTTACTAAAAGAAACTGGGGCTCAATCCACTGCAAGGGGTGGCCATCTTTTAATTAAAAGGCAAGTCAAATTCACTATGCACATTTTTTTCCTACCATTTACAATCAGTGACAAAGTACAAGTTCTATGAAATGTCAGAATGATATATATGGCATCATTTAAAGTACTTTATGTTGCTATCTTTATAGTACGTTTCCTCCTGTGTTACTAGGCTGGTATTCTACAGAACAAAAGGATATACTGTTCCTATAATCACAGTCTTCCATACTGAACCACAACAGTTTAAGTTCTGTCCTAAAATGAAAACAGTTCTAGCATCACATTTTCTCCAATGCCCACCTTAATTCCTTGCAATCAATACTAGGCAGACTGTTTAAACAAACTTCAGCAGGCACAAAATTCTGAATGTAATACAATTCTACTCTGAATTCCTAGGCTTTGTATAACTACAAAAATCATTTAACAATTCTGTGACCTAGGAAAACAAAGATCTCAAAAGGTCCTTAGCTATGAAACTAAGGAACTTGGAGAAAAGATGCATCACTTCAATCCTGTTTTTCAAGATTAAGTCATCCAAGGTGAGACAATTAAAAGCAAGTTTATTCCTTAATAGTCGCAGAGTTGGCACCAAAAATGCCCTCTTGTGGCACAGCAAAACGCTGCAGAGCCCGTCCTCGGTTCTTTCAACTTAAAACTAAGAATGTATTACTCAGGGTTTTATTTTTAAATTAATAAAGAGATTGGAAAACGCACAGTAAGCTAAAGTAAAATGGCAAACATTGTTCAGAGTTTGAATGAATGCTTGAACCCAGTTACTCTACACAGTTCTTTCATTTTCCTTTTTTCTGAGTGTTAGTGTAAGTAGTAAGAACATCTGGTCCCTCCTGCAAATCTGCTCTGGGGAAAGCTGCTCTGGGAACTGAGCACTGTCACTTTGGCAGATTCCTGAAAGGGGAATATTTGTGCTGCTTGAAATCTTTTATTAAAGAATGTGTGTAAAAAGAGTTTCACTGGGAAAGTACCCAAGCACATCTCTGACAATAGGCAACAATTTGCAAGACTGCCTCACTCTCATCCCCACAGACTACTGATTCTCAGAACTGTATCACTGAACTTCAGAGGAACAGTCAACAGAGAACTACAGTCAACAACTACCCAGCAAATTTCCTTGCCATTGGAGCAAAGCAGCACACTACATATTTTTCTGTTAGTAAAAATGTAACTGTGATGGCTTCAATTCCCTTAATCTGAAAGAAGCATCCTTTCACAAAGGTGTTGGTAATTTTTTGCAGCTTTTTAACTCAGTCTGTCAAAGCAATATTAAGAAAGGGGCTCATCTGCAAACAAACAAACCAAAACAGAAAAAACTCGCCAAGAAAGGCTTTCAACTGAAGCCAAACCTCAACAGGCACTGAAATCCTGATGCCCAGCAAGGGACAGTCTCCCATCTTGTGTCTACAGTGCAGTTAAGAGCACATTCTTGAACAGATCACACTCTTCCTTGCATTTTCCCAACCGATGGCAATTCAGGCTGCCTGGCAGCCCTCCAGATTATTCATGAAGAGAGTCACTAACAGCTTGTTTCCCTCGTCCTGCTCCAGTGTAAACAGTCTGCTGCGAAAGGTGTTACCCTGGGTTTTTTTCAAACCACAGTTCAAGTAGGAAACAATTGTTTGTAAGCATGGGAATACCATATTTCAGCTGCCAGTTAATCTGCCACAATCCAGAGGATGGTCATGTTTCACTGCTGTGTGCTCATTACAACCATAAGGACCGAGGTGGTAATGGCATATGCAGCACTGCCCAGTGGGACAGATGAGCAAATAGGCAAGTTTGAAAGTGTTAAGTCTGAGAGAGAAAAAAAAACAAAAAAAAAAAAAAAAAAAAAAAACCAAAAAACCCACACACATTTTGTCCAAACATGAATATATTTAAACAGTATTTTTAAAATCACAGAATCATTACAGTTGGAAAAGACCTCTAAGATCATCAAGTCATGCTGTCAACCCAGCACCACCAAACCCACTAAACCATGTCCTGAAGTGCCACATCTACCTGGGGGGGGGTTTTAACACCTTCAGGGACGGTGACCACTTCCCTGGGCAGCCTGTTCCAGTCTAAACCTCCCCTGGTGTAACTTGAGGCCATTTCCTCTCATTCTCCCTTCCTACTTGGGAGAACAGAACAACTCCCACCTCACTACAACCTTCTTGAAATAGTTGTAGAGAGCACTAAGGTCTCCCCTCAGCCTCCTCTTCTCCAAACTCTCAATTAATTAATTAAAAACAAGGGAAAAAAAAGCCCACAACACTTCCACAACCTATTGTAAAACCTCAGTCAAGCCCAAAATTTCAGTTGGAAGATTCAGACAACCACAGAAAACAACAAAAAAATTTCATTATCTAAGTATCTAAAAACTGTCTCCTTTCAGACAGCAACCATCCATGTTTGGTTTATACAATGGCATTTTCAATGTTCTCAACTGAAGTTTCAAGTTCCAAGATTTTTTTTTCAATACCTGTTATAAAAGCAATAGATTTTAAAATAATAATTTAATCCTTAATGAAATCACTAAGAGCACAGATGTAAATTTAAAATAAAATAAATCCTTTCTGAAAAGCGTCACTGAGTTTTTTCTCAAAATTTGGTTTGTATGTGGCTGAGATACGAGTCCTCCTGTGAAAACCCATGTGCACGGACTGTGGGCTTACTTGCATCCCATAATTTTGTAGCAGTCTGGGCCCACACACTTCACACAATAGTCATGAAAACACACACATCGCTGACACTCCACATACCCCATTAGCCATGCTGCAAAGCTACTCAAGATGGTTCAGAAGCAGCACAGGATTATGGTGAGTTTACCAATCCAGCATGATAACACAGAAAACCAGTAGGATATGAGATTTTTTTTTTTAATCATTTTGTTCATGCAGCATTTCCAGTAAAGATTCTCAAAGAGAAGACAATGGAATCATTGAGTGGTATTCTTTGAGGTGTCACAATCCAACAATCCTTTATCATCCCTTTTGAAAGCTATAAAACAGTATTTTCTTCTAGAGTTATCTTAGCTTGTGTCTATTTTCTACATCCTGGTCTTGCTACCTAAAGGGAAAAGTTAACTGTCAGACACTGAGTAAAACCAAGTGACAGGAAGATCTACAACACCAGTTACCCAGTCAAGATCCCAACCTATCAAAACTGCAGCCTTTCATGCAGCTCTATGCAGTTCTCCTTCACTACCTGGAGAATATAAGAAAAACATATGAGTACACACCCATATAAAAGGCACAGTACAGGTTGCTGAAGAAGAGAAAAAGAAATCACCGAGTTTCCTTATTGCCTTGGAACAGCTGTTAAGCCACACCTGAGACTGGGCGAAAGAACTCTCCAATCAGTCTTGCAAGGCTTCCTCTTCAACCAGCCTTCTTCAGGCGTATTCTAACAGAAATTCCTATCTCCATAACATAGCCCAGATCACTAACCTGTGCTCTCCAGGGATGTCTGCAGCTTTCTTAACCTCTCTCTTTGTCTTCTGATCCTGGAAGGAAATTCTCAGTCTCTGTACCCACCCATCTTGACTCATCAAGTCTTCCCTCCTGAGCACCAGGCATTCAGGCAGAGAGTGCCATTTCCCAACCCTTACAGGAAATAACTCCTCATAATTTGAGGGGTTGAACGTTGAGAAGGTCTGTCCTTTACAGTTTCATTTCGGCATATGCAGATGGTATCGATTACATAGGTCAAAAGTATCTCAGTCTTCTTGAAACTAGGAGCACCTTTGCATCAGTTCCAGTATCTACCACATAGCTAAAACCAATTGTGTAAAGGCGGCGAGTAGTCAGCTATCCTAGGTCCTTAAGTCGTTTGCAGCTACTCTGAGCAGTTAAGACAACATACTCTACAGGACATCCTATACAAATCAACTTTATCTTAAATGCCACAGCTGCCTTTTTAATCTTCTTTAGCAGGCAGTCTAAGGAGAAGTTTATACTTATTAAAAAAAAAAATCCACCTTATTAAGTACATACTAAGTAGCAGCCCATTTGAGTGAGTTGGTCTGGTTTTCTTCCAAGCAATCAAACCAATGCTTTACAAAACAGAACATCTCTAAAACCTGTTTTTACTATAGCCTTTTTACAGTTAATTTCCAGAGAAGCACCACCTAACTATAAACCTGGTTTTCAGGCTCTGTAGAAACAGTTTTCAACACTGGGGTGGGGGGAGGTATCAACCTAAGAGCTAAAAACCATTAAAGGACATTCCTCTCCGCTTGAATTTCAGATTAAGTACAAACTCCTTCCTCTAATTGTCAGATCTGACAAGAAAGCAGGCATCCTCATGATCAGCCACCTTAAAAAATACAAATAAGAAAAGCTTTACTGTAAGAGTAACCATAGTCTATTCGACTGCTGAGATACTGAAAATACTTTTTACCCCAATCAAAAGTAAAGGCTCATGCTTTAAAAAGAAAGAAAATTAACAGAACATCTACAAATTTAAAGTTTACTGCAAATCTCTGACTGACCTTTTAACAGCTGAAATGGCATAAATTCCAGGAAAGACTTACAACAGCGTCACCCCTACCATTCTCGAAAGCTTGTGAGAGACACAACTTCTCCTAGCACCAAGAAAAATACCAAATACAGAACTCTTGCCTCAAAGTAATTTGTCTCAATAAGTAGTATATTTATAATGTTGTCTTATAAAGATGGCAAATGCAAACCTCACAGAAGATATATTTATCCAGCATGAGATACAAAAAAAGCTTCACTAGACAATCTTTGACCTGCTTGAACTTCAAGAATACTTCTTGCAGGGAGAGGGTAGAAGCTGTTAGCTACATCATTATAAATGTATTTTAACATAAATTAATTCTGACACAAACTGGTAAGGTAGATGGAATAAATTCACTGTCCACATCTTCCAAGTTTAGAGCTCTGCATCTTAAAGGGAAGCCATGACTAAAGCAATTGCTACCTTAGATGGCATGACATGAAGAAAATATATCTTCTTTTTTTTTTTTTTCACATATTGTCCACATTCTACCATCATCCTTAACTTGCCCATGACACATTGTGATAAAGTAATTCTTGTGCCTCTAAACTGCTTTCAAAAGTTTGATTAATGCTTTAGCTTCTGGGCAGGCACAGAGAAAGTATTTTCTCCTCTTATGCAGCCAATTCAGTTAATTCTTTGTCAGAAGTTGAAAAAAACTACCAGGAACACACATAATTTATAACCTGCTAGGAACAGAACAACAAAGTTACGTGATCTACATTTAAAAAGTGTATTTGAAAATAGAAAATCAAATCAGGATTTACTACTTAAAATTCTGTGAACCATTAAACAAAAAAAAACACAAAAAAAAAAAAAAAAGGAAAAAAGGCACCCTACTTTTTTATTGCATAATAATAGGAGATGTTTTACTTTAGCTCACATATTAGCTGTCACAAATTAAGTTGCTTTGTGACCTGTACTACTAAATATTTATTTCTGGAAACAGTGGTGCAACATGAAAGACTCACTGAAGAATTTAGAATTTTTAACAAATTCAGAAAAAAACACAAAACATTATAGGAGCAACTACAAGTAAGCAAAACTATTTCAACTGTTCAGCTTGTATATTTCATAGGTAAAAGTAATTTTGTTTATGAAGATAGCAATTCCAACTAACACAAACTTCTGCTGACTCTCTACTTGCTTGCAAAAAGTAATTTATTTGTTTAGTAGTCAGAAATTGGTTCTCTCTACCCCACAAATGGTTAAAAGCTTCCAAGAAGGTTGTATTTTCTTACAATAAGCCATTCCTACATGGCAGGTTCAATGTTTCCTGAGCATTTTTCATAGCTTTTGACCTAAAGATCAACCTTAAGAAAGCCACAATGCAACTGAGAACCAAGCATGCTACATTTAAATCAGTTGAAAACGTTGAGGCTTTTCTACTACCACCCCACTTTAATTCTTCACCTGGGCACCCTTCACAGACCATAGCACTCTGAATTCATACCTTCTGGGGAAAACAAAAATTTTCTTTCAAAAAGACAGCAAAGACAATATCCACTAACAGGTCATTATTTATAAAATTTCACTTTCTATTTTCCTATTCCCATAGGGGAAAAAAAAAAAAAGTCAGAAGCCTATTTACAATGTACCTCACCACAGTTACAGATACCACTCAAAAAATAGCTGTATGACAGACGACAGCCTAAACATCCATTTACAAGCCTTCCCATCTCCCTACACAAACAAAATTCTTTCCTGTACATCAATAATGAAAAAATTATTGTAGCTTTACTACTTACATTATTTAAAAACACAGTCTACAGCTACCTCTTTTTAAGATTCCAGGCAATACAGTCTGACTTCCACAAACCAGAGTTTACTTGAGCTTCTGCTGTCTGCCTACCCCACTGACATAGGAACAATCAGAAACACCTCTCAAATTGATTACTGTAGTTCCCCTATTAGATCCATCAAGGAAGATGAGCTGTAAAAAACTTAACTCCTGTAGTTCTCATCTCTCAGGCTGCTACTTTTCTGATGAGGGGAGAGAAAAGTCACATCTTACACACACAGAAGCTTCTGTATTCCTCCTTGATTTCTCTCTTTAGTCCATTTTATTTATCAGTACCATTTAATCATTTATTTGGAACTAGTTTAAACCAATGCCTTCCGACCCTTTCCAGATCACTACATTTTACATCCCACCCACTGTTCATTCAAGAATTTATTCTTCCCAGACATGGCTGATATATATAGCTCCATCATTCACTTCTTAAGCCTTGACTGGTTGTTTTCTGCAGCTTTCCAAGCCCCTCATCACCCAACTACCCCAATGCTACCAGAACCACAGGTTTGACCAGTGAAAGGACAAGCACGTCAGACATGAGAGCTGACTGTTGCATCGAGTCAACAGGAAAAATAAAAACCAGTGAGATTCTTTATAAGCAACACTGATGCACCAAAGTTGCAGGAAGAGGACATTGATTTGTGGGGGGCTATTTTAAATCTCCCAGGAACTGTATGTGAAACAGCCCATAGTATCCAACACAAACCAAATCCACACGGTAGACTGCTCAAAATGCTTTTTCTCTTTTCTAGTTTGTGAACACAGACACATCCAAAAAATCTGTATCAAAAGACCTTTAATTCACTACTTATCTACCTATCCAAAATTACTTCCCATCTTTCCTTCTCTTCTTCTGACCTTGATTATTATATTAATGGAAACTCACTAAAGAGTGTTTTCACAAAGTTGATGTTTGGGGCATATTTTTTTACTATTATTAGAACTGGAACCATGACAGCAGACTCTGCTTGCCCAGTATGAACAGCCTACCTGCAGGGCCTGGCCCATATCTCACCCTGCCCCTTGGACCCCACTGCTGACTGGCATTCATGCAGCACAGTAATATTGTTTTAAGTGGAAAGTAAACAACAATCTCATGTTAACAGGGAAAAAAAAAAGGACAAAGAAAAAGAAAAAAAGGAAGGTTCAGAAATTACTCTCTTTAAATAATTTTTTTTTTAAATTAGGGGTGATATCCTAAAATAGTAACAAGAAATATCAACTGATAACTGTCATTTAAGGAAACCAGTTTTCATCATTTTACAGCTAATTTTTATTTCAACATGGTTTTGAACCACCACATTTTCTGTGAAACAACTGTCTACATCTAGGTTTTGTCAGTCTTACCTCACCATGCAAACAGCTAATGCTGTAACTCCTGATCTTCAGAAAAATATCAGTATTACTAATGCAGTTTTCCCAAACAGTGAAAATTACATATACTAAATCACACCCATTAGCATAGTTCTGTCTGCAGATGTGCTTAAACACTCAGCTGAAATAGATATAACAGATTTACTATTCTAAGTATTAGGATAAGCCCCATTTCTTTCTCTTTGATCTAAAGTAGGCATTGAACTCAAGCATGAAGAGCACTTGCAGAACACACATTTAAAACATCTCAAAATTTGCTTTAAGAGATAACTATTAAAAAAAAACACCTTTGCCTTTTGCCCTGATTTACACTGCTTGATAAACAAACAGTGCCTCTATTTTCCCGTTGCTCTCCATTATATTATTACAAATATCCTAAGTTAATCAAAATCAGTCCTTCTTCCATCTACAGAAGGGAGAGAGAAATCACTGAAAAAAGCAAAGAACTGAATAATCATGAAAGTTAAGTTGTTGCTCAAACATTTTGCAAGTTTGAAGATGACTCTGAAACTATGACATTTTAAAACAAATATGCAGCTGACGAAAGACCAGTAACTCTGTATTTTTTTTCAGATGTAAGAGTAGAAAATTAACAGCACTTCTTCTGCTTAATACTATTTGACAATCACAGTCTATAGAAAGAACATCACCTGCAAATTGCAGAATCCACACATATTCTCAAAATGCTCAGTACTATGATATTAGTTCAGGATATTTGGCTTCTATAAAGTAAATAAAAACATAATGAAGGTCCTCACTTGACAAAAGATTGTAAATAAACCATCATGTTGTGGGTTTGTGTGGCAAGGTTGGGAGGAGGGGGCTGTAGGGGGAGCATCTGGTCTCCAGCCAGCATCAACCCACCACAGCCAATTGTGACTCAAATGCTGTATTTCAGCAGTGTATCCAAATGTAACTTTTAAAGTTTTGGTGACTGTACTTTTTGTTAAACTAAAGACAGAAACTGTAAACATGCAGAAGAGCAATAAGGAAAACAGGGGTTTAAAAACCAGAAAACTTCAGGCAGAAAACCGCATACCTACTATGTATTGGTAACAAGCTTTTATACCTGTCTAGGCAAGTCAGTGACGTTCTTGCCAAGTACTACGTGGCAGACAATCAAAAAGAAAAGGGCTGGGCACTTAACCAGATTCTTCTTGGATTTTAACATCTTTAATTACAAATCTGTTTTTAAATTAAAGGTTCTGTTTCTAAGGACAACATCTCAGAACAGACCCTGTAGAACTGTCTAATAATGCTGCAGGAAAAGAAAATTAAACTACAACTAAAATGAGGGGGTTGCCCCATCCTTTACTGTTATCCAAGCCAAGGTCATAAAAAAACCCAAAACATTTTTCCAAAAGCACATCTAGGAGGCAAAGACAAACCAAATTAGGTGTGACAGGAAATTAGAACGTACAGTCATACTGGAGAGAATTGGATGTGATATTAAGTAAATGTGACACCACAATATTCAACTTGGCCTCTGCAGGGATGCAGCACTACAATACTAAAGCAGTACACTTAATCTGTACCAAAGAAATGTAAATATTTGAGACGACAGCAAACTGATCAGTAGTGAGGTGAAAACTCATTTTAGTATAACCCATCTGCAACAGATGGAATGATGGGAAAAGGCAGGGCACAGAACCCAGAAGAAAAGCCAGCACCCATGTACTTCAAATCATGTGCTACTCTCTTTACTGAAGCACTTGTTAAGATTGCCTAGTATTGCCAGACTTGCCTGGGAAAAGGACTTTTTTATTTCTTCTATTACGAAACACAAAAATATCTTGCATGGTATATTTGCTGGCAGATAGGTGATCCTTTTAAGAAGGTCCAATTGGTAGAGAGTTTAACAGCTACTGATAGGCTGTTCTTCAACAAAACTCGTAATATTGGTATCAAGATTCTGCTGCCCCAAATATTTGAGATTCTCTTCTGGTAAACAGTAGGTAACAAATAAAACAACGGTGTTGAACAGATTATCAATTTCCTTTTCTGATGTGGAAGACATACTGCACACTTCTAAAAGCAATCTGAAATGTAGCACAAGATTATGAAAACTGTTTTTAAGACTATAGCAATACCTATCCTGCACCTGTATTTATTTTTAATCTTCACATTTTAGACAGACTTTCAGAAATACTGAAAACCACACTGCAATATGCAGCTTCCTAAAACATATGCACATGTTTACCTGAGATTCAATGAGCACAGAAACGTATACTACTTCAGGAAAGAAGCTGAATGAATGAAATTTTTCTGACAGGTTCATGCTAAGGATGTGTACTGAACAAAATGTGGTGGCAGCTCTAGAGAACCAGTTTGTACCCTTGTTATTCATAGAATCATAGAATTGTAGGGGTTGGAAGGGACCTCAAGAGATCATCGGGTCCAACCCCCGCTACAACACAAGTGGCATAACCCCAACCAGAAGAATATTCCTCTGTTTCCCAGGCATCTTTTTTCAGAAGCATTCAACACCCAAAACAGTGTTTCAAGTTAATGGGAACTATGCTTTAAATATATGTTATCCTTGCTGGCCTCCTCAGGTAGTCAAAACTCAGTTTTCTAACACATGAGTATTTTGGAAGAAAGGCAAACAAGGACTGGCAAACGAAGCTAAGCACTTCTTGGTGGAACCTTCCTTTAAAAAACACACTAAAACTGGCACTTCCCGTTAGACACTCTTTCCCCCGCAAGGAAGGCACGCAACATTCCTCTTCAGTCATATACTGAACCAAGCAACATTTTCCTTATGCACAGTTCCAAGCTTGCTGTTCCAGAGGGCACTCTGCAATTCAGACAGCATGAACATACCTTTTTCCTGCTTTCTGGAAGCTAAACTACAAAGCACTTCTGCTGTCTGCAATCATCAGCAGTCTCAGCCTGTACAAATCTATGAACGTTCACTCCCCTGTCTAATGAGCAAATGTCTCATTGTAACTGTCATCAAAAAGAGGATACCTAATTGTTTCCCCAACTTGAATGACACCTGGTTACTGTATCTACCTAGCAGCTCCAATATCCCCTGCTCAGTTCTGTTAACAATCCAAGAGACCAAATTTATTAAACAGGCTGGCTGATCAAGCCCAGAGCTGGAGAACAGAGGACAAGAGGAGACATACAGAGAAACTTGTACAAGCCATATTATTTACTTCTACTGTATGTAGACCTTTTCTCCCCAGTGCCCAAATGGAACACTTTCGTATAAGAAATGAAAAAAAAAACCCCACCATTTAATAAAAAGCACCAAGACCCCAATCCCGGCAGCTTTTCTCTTGCTGCCTCATCTCCTGCGGGTGAACCAGTAGAGGCCGCTCAAGACCGCCTGTAGCTTCTGCAGAACTGCAGGATGGGGCAGCTTCCCTACTCTGGGATTGCAACACAAAGGCCAGTTGGAGCATTTTTATTCCATCTCTCAATTTCATTTTTTTCCACTGGTACAAATTACCTCAATGAAATCTAGTCCCCCTCAGTGTCAACTTCTGATTAAATTCTAGTAACCAGCCATAACCTACAAATTGCTACATATGGTGCCTTGCAAGAGTTATCCAAACTACAGCTTTACCCATTGCTGTGGAACCAGTTCAGCTTTATTTCCCTGAAAGTTTCTCCGTGACATTTTACAGCACACAAAATCCCTTCATTTTGCCAGAGACTATCCTCAAATTTGCCAGCGGCAGTGTAAATGTCTTCAACTTTGGTTGGTGAAGTCTTTATGTGGCTCCAGCTACACAGTTTTTATTCCACTTCAGGAACTTCACACAACTCAAACTGGTTAGACACAGCAATTACAGAGTGAAATATTTCATAGGCCAGGTCCTCACAGGTGGATTTCATATGGTTTTATTTACTTACAAACTAATGGAGACCTTTTACCTAAGCACGGGTCAAAGTACCACAAAGGACATAATCCATATTGGAGGTCTCATCGTGAGGAACAACTGCTGCGAGTAAGGAGTAGTGCTAAGTGCCCCAACATCTTTTGCTTCTACAGCAGTAACTATCACTGAAAAGTGAGCAAGAAAAAAAGTAATAATAATTTGTATTTACAGCACACCATGAAACACATACAGTAAGTAGTGCTTTAGCCCACCTAAACAGCCTCTAGAAAGAAGGTCTTCAACATCCTACCAGGAGTGAAGAACACAGAAATTTCTGCACAGGAAATGAAGTAGTGAAGAACACAGGAATTTCTGAATAATGTTGATTAAATTTATTAATGAGATTAGAAAACAATCTCTTCAGATAATTGAAAGGAATGAACTCCATAATCTCTTCCCCTTCAGGCTTCTGTGATTAAATAATCATTAACTGGGTATCATCTATACCCCACACTGGGTGAATCTGAGCTCTTGTATGGTTTTCAGTGACATGGTATCTAAGGTAAGCATTTGGCACAGCAGAATCAATGTTACAAAAGCAGTCCTCAATTTGGGGTTCACCGACTTGTGTGTTCTCTGCTCATTTCCTACTTCCAAATACTTGAGACCCATACCACACATATTTCGTACAGACAGTGGAAAATAAGTAAGAGAATTAATAACAGTGGCAGTTATTCACAGACTACTGCTGCGAACAACAATGATGTTGTAAAAAGCTTTGTTTCTTGCACATAGACTATTCCCTGAAGAAGAGGCCAGATTTCAGAAATAAGTATCTGAAGTTAACCCTTTTTTTAATTTAAGTACTGATTTCCTTTTTGTGCGTGTGTTCTTAATTTTAGGCTGCAGTTGGAATAATGCAGTATTACCTCTGAGATGTGCAACAGTATTGCAGCATTCTAAAACAACCTCTACAGCAGCAGTGCACTTTTTTGAACATACATTAATACAATCCAGTTAGGTATCCAACGCTGAAAGAACAGAGCTTTTCACATAAAATAGTTATCTCAAACTTTCAAAGCTGTAAGAAGGGAACAAAAAAAAGCATTCCAGAGCTTTAAAGCTTCCCAACCTCACTAAGTTTTTTTGATGAAGAGAAAAAGATAACAAGCAAATGGAATTAAAAGCCTGAACTATAATGCATACACTCACTGTTTCCCCATCAATCACTATTTTCCCCTGCATGTCACATCTCCTTCCACAAAGAGTCTGCCAACCACACTTACCATTTCACATCAGCAACCCAACTGCCAGAAACAAACCAGAGCAAGTGCTAAGTCATTCAATTCCACGTACGCTCAGCAACAACATCCTTTCTGCAGTGACTCTAACATAAAGCAGCTGTCCAACAAATGCAACGTAGTTCAAAAACATCAGCACAAAAACCAAACAAACAAAATATGGAAAAAGAGTAGTGCAAGCTGTCCTCTGCACTCCAAGTCAAAAACCACAACATCCATAATACTTTCAGTCAAAAAAGCATACAGGCCTATGATCACACCTAAATCAACATTCCTCTTAAAATATATCAAAGGTTGGCATACCAACAAATTAAACACAATTTCTGGGTTGGGGTTTTTTTAAGTTAAATTGCTGGTTTTACACATTTTTGTCATTCAAAGAGGAAGTAGGTCACATTAATGCAGAGTCTGATAATTCAAAAAGGAATGGTGACCAAATTGCAACCTTTCACGATTGGTACCTGTATTGAGCATAGTTGATTATGCCTTGTTTTATATTTATGAAAAAAAAGATGCTGAGGCTATGTAGGTGGGAGGGGGAGGGGAGGGTGTGAAGGATAAAAAGTTACACTGTTTTCTCCTTAGGACAAGCTATTTAAGTTTCAAATAAACCACAAAAGAAACAGTGAGATTTTACCAAAACTACCAAATAGAGATCTAGAAAAATCAGTTTATACCTCATTTATTTAATGTTTTATTTAGTCATTTTAGAATGAAAGGCAGGACTGAACTAATAGGGTTTACTGCTACCAAGAAAATCTGAAGAATAATCAGAACAATCCTTCAGGAAGACATGGATGTGCATAAATAGGAGCAACTAGAATGTAGCTTCATACATAGCTTCCTAATATAATTTACATTCTTAAAGCTGAAGAGGAAAGGACAGATCTGTATGTATCAGTCAATTCACAGCATTTGCATGTGCTGTCAGCGTGGGTGTCTTCCCCAAATAGGCAAACAAGCTAAAATGCAGAAATTTGAGAAATTTTTAGAGCCAAGAAAGCACTTTTGTTGTTTGAGAGTCTCACAAAATCTCATTCCAGCGTATGATTCTGTTCACTCACATGCAACAAAGATGACTTCATATTGCAAGACGTGTAGAGAAGAACCACAGGACAATCAAACAGATGGAGAGTCCTTTTAAAGGGGCTGGACAAAGAACCCAGCTTATTTAGTTGAGGAAAACAAGACTAAAAGGGGATGTGGATACAAACATCTCAAGTAAATAACCAAAGGGAACATAGTCCCTTTTAAACTACAGAACAGCACTGACACACACAAAACCCCACAACATTATAAACCAGAGCACGTTAATTAGGAAGCTTCTATCCATCGGAAGGGGAGTTCTGGAAATTTTCAAACTCTCGGTATGCAGAAAGGGTAAAACTGCTTACCTGGTTTTGCTATTAGGCTTGATCAACTTATAAACCTTTCTTTTACTGTATGAGGTTTTAGGGTTTTTTCCATAATACTGAAGGAAGTAACAAAGACGTGGAAGTAAACAAACACAGGATTAATTCATTTTTTCAAGTCAGACAGCTCACATCTAATGTCTTATCTAACGTTTTCATTACTGCTGTACCAGAAATAAGTTTTATAAGTGGAGTTAGCCAGTATACATTTAACTAAAATGTTTGGTACTGTCTCCCACATGAAATTATTTAACATAGAAATAATCTTTAGTATTACTTTAATTTCACTGAAGAAATAATACTTAAATATTTTAACCAGAAATAAGACTTACAAGATACATGAAGAAATTGACCAAAGAGGAAAAACTACAACAGATTGCATTAAAATTGGAAATCATCACAAGAGAGATTACTCGTAGCATTGATCCTGACACCCTTCAATACTTTAATAGCCAGGAAGTGAAATTACCACCAGTACAAAGAGGACTGGGTAGTTATACAGAAGAGCTCATGGGTTTTTTTGTGAGATGGAATGCCAGAAAATGGAATTTAGCACTACAACATGTGAAATCATACAATTAGTGACCAGCAACCTTTTCTGTAAGCTGAGAACACATCATGTGGAAGCAACATAGGAGGAACGAACAAAGCAGCAAGGCATGGAAATCCTCATCCAAGGATGATGATGTTTACATGAATGCAAGAGGAGCTCAACATGTTCATGGAAAAAAACCAGGAATTCCACTTGGCTCAGGAAGCCTCTGAGCTGAAAAGAGAGAGGCTAGAGCAGTGCTGGGAGAAGTATCACTGCTGAAGATGATACTCTATCAGGTGAATCTCTGGTGTGAAGCAGTACAACTGAACAGATTTATGTCAAATAATTGCTGCTGCTCCTTACAAAACTTTGCTTGGCTAAAGATGGTCAAGTTTATCCAACTGCTATGTACAATACATGCTCCACTGAGCACTGCACTTCCTGCAGCAATTCCAGTTCAAGCTAAAGAATGCTATTAGCACAAGTTATGAAGATACCCTACACACAACTATAATTTAACGGATCAGAATTTAATGTTTCTCTAATTTCCTAACAAACAAGACACAAGAACAGTCTTCTGTATGGAGCAGCTGGGAAAAGGCATCTAAACTGTTCTAAAACTGCACCAGTAAGTTTCTGTAAAGGACAGAAAAAGAAATAGATGTATTCCTACAAAGGAGAAAGAAGTTGATATATCTGCACAAATAATCTGTTTACATTACAGACTACAGTTATCAAATTTAGAGTTACACTAGTCACCCATATAACCAAAAGAACTCATATTCATTTCTTTCAAAGCACTGCAACAGTTACAAGGGTGGCTGCTGTATTCAACTGGTATTCAACCACTGGCCAATGCCTTGCTGCTATATTCTGTTCATGAGTTGAGTGCTGAACTAACTGCCTAGTCCAGCATGGTATGTAATTCTCTGGTTCAGCTCAACAGTGACTGACAAGGCTTTGTAGAAAAATTTAAAAATTTAAAAATTTAAGATCATCTGGGATTTTATGAAACAAAATCCTACTGTGTGAGGTATTTATGATGCCTTCAGACAATTCCTCCTTCACCTGACTAAGTATCATTCTGAAGACTGATCTTTACTAAAGCCCTCAAGTTTCTCAAAGGTTTTAGGGTGAACTCTTGCAGGCATTTCAAAACTAGACATCTGCAACCCAGTTGTCAGCAGTTACAAGGGAGTGTACTTCATGACCAGGGCTAACCATTCCAGCCCAGTACTGAAACAGTAAGTTACCCCGAGTGTTTTCCAGTCCTTCTCTGTTAATTTCACTGAATTTCTCACACACTCAGATTTCCCAAAGGAAAACGTAAAGACATCATAAGTGACACACACCTCTATATTCACGGTACACTGAAGTTTTACTGATTTGATTAAATCTCTCCTGTTACATCTGTGTTTACATTTGTAAACACCTCATACAAATAATGTTTGAAACAGGCTCTTTTAATTATGCTATTTTGCTACAACATGCTTGCACCTCCCAGAATAAAAAGGCCTTAACAGACAGCACATCTCATGGTTTTAGCCCTTCTCTTGAGAAGAGAAGATACCACCAGCCACCACCAGCCCAGACAAGGCAAGTTCATTTGTTCAGCCCCGTCTCTGGGAAGGCACGCTGAAAGCCTGTGTTTGCAAAACTTCCCACTGCCGCAGCCGCGAGCCATTTAAAACGAAAAGAAACCCAAACCATCCAGCTTCGACCAACACTCCACCTGCCACAAACCGCGTTTTATATAGCGGGAAGGGCGGGGAGGAGGGGGAACAACACAAAAACCGCAACAAAAACTGAAGAGCCGCCTCCGGGGAAACCTGTTGCTAGCCACCGAGAAAGCGCGGCAGGCGGAGAGGAGGGAGGGAGGAAGGGGGAACCCCGCATCCCGCCCCGCCCGGCAGCCAACTTTCCCCATCCGCCCCCGAAACCGCACACCCCGGAGTCACTCTCCGTCGCGTTGATCATTAATTAAATCGGCGGACATGCCGGGCGGGTGACGTAGGGGTGGAAAGGAGGTAGAAGCGGCCCGGTGCCCCCTCACCCACCCTCCCCTCCTGCCTCCCTCCCTCCCGCTTGAGGAGTCCCCGCGGGCGGGCGGGCCGGGGCCGCGCCGCCAACGCCCCCCGCGAGCGGCCGCCCGAGGGCGGCGCGGGGCAGGGGAGCACTCACTCGATGAAGTAGCTGGCGCCCTCCTCCGAGAACCCTTCCTCCCATCCGCGGGGCAGGTCTGCAAAGGAGGGGGGAGAGAGAAAGCGGGGAAGGAGAGGTGAGAACTTTGCCCTCACCCCCGAGATGCCTCCCTAGTCCCGGGGGTGGAGGGGGCGCTGAGGAGGGGGAGCGGGGCGGCCGTTCACGGTGCGCGGTGCTAGGGCAGGTCGGGGGCAGCTTTCCCGCCGCCTCCGGGCACCCACCTGAGCGGATCATGTGGCCGGAGTTGACGGGCTCCCCGGTGCGAGGATGCAGCCAAGTGGTGGTGCGGGTCAGGTCGCTGGGAGGGAGAAGCGGAAAACATGCACCTGTTAGCGACTGCGTGCGGCCGCCCGGCCGGGCGGGAGGGAGGCGGGCAAGCAGGCAGCGGCGGGAGCAGGGCCACCCTCCACCCCCGCACCCCTTCTCCCGGCGCCCCCGCCCGCCGGCGTCCCCTTACTCGATGAAGAAGACTCGCCCGTCCTTGCAGACGCCGTAGGACCAGTGCTCAGGTAGAGTGTCCCGCCCCACCGCCGCCGCCATGTTCGCAGTGCGCGCAGCCAGCCAGCTAGCCGGCCGGGGAGGGGGTGCGGGCGGGCTGGCGGCCGGCGCTCGGCGCCCAGCGCCCGGCTCTGCTCGGCAGCGCCACCGCGGCCGCCGGAGGCGCGGCGCCCTGGCGCGGGCGTGGGGCGACACCTCCCGCCCGTCAGGAGACACGAGCCTGCCCCGGGGAAGCCGCAAAGCCGGCGGGGAAGAGGGGCGGGAGGCGGAGGTGGCGCCGGCCGGCTTTGTCTGCCCTTGTCCCGCGCCCGCCAAGTCCCGCGCGGGATGGTAGCCCCGTCCCCTCACGGCCCGACGGGTCCGTTTCCTTGAGAGGCGCAGCGGCCGCTTGCGGGCAGCCCCGAGCCGCGGGGGGACGCCGCCTCGGAAGCGAGCTGCGTAATGCGCGGGCTGGAGCTGCTCCGTGACCTGGCAAGGAGGGTGCCCGTCCTTAGAGACTCTCTTGGCTCAGTGAAGGTGCCGGGTGAATCTCCCGCTCGAGTCTCGGAGCCCTAGCTACTGTCCAGAACGCGTCAAAAGGGAGGATGATTACAGGTGTGATACAACTTGATTTCCACCGCGTCCTAGGGTACCCTCTCTCCAACGGTGGAAGCTGGGTGAAGGTCATGGGGACTTTGAACCTCGTGCGTAGGAGATGTTCGCTGCAAAGTGAAAGGATAGCAAAGAGACAGTAACAGTCAGTTGGCAAGGTAGAGCTGTCACCAGAACCTTAAGGGACCTGCGCCAATCCTTATATTCATCAATGACCTAGAAAAGGAGGGAGTGGTAACCTGAGCACCTGCTCAGTGAATTTAAGGTACACATTGCTCGCTCCCAGCTCGGACTTGTGACATGAAGCTCTCTACCAGTGCTTGTGCATGGGGATGATGCAGCTAAGGACAGAGTTAAGTGCTCTAAGCAAACCTGCAGTCACTTAAGAATATGGTTTAGGGACAGAGTGATGCTGTGGCTGAGTTGCCACACAGTAGGGCCCTTCCAACTTCATCTGGCCCTCTCTGCCAGCCACCAGAACCATGATGGGTCCCAGATGAGGAGGCCTAGCAGCAGCAATAGGAAGAGAGAAGACTTTTCACAGGAGTTTCAGACAACATGCAAATATGATACATCAGGACAGCATTGTGTGGGGCTTACTTTTTGGCCGCTCTGTTAGAAAAGCTGAGCCTATACTAGGCCAAGAATGGTCATTATTGTAGGACACTTTAGAGGCTGAATGTTGGAAAGTGGTTTAATTTCACTTGCACGTGAGAAAGCATGGACTTGAAGTCAAGACTTTGGTGGGGATTTTGTCTTAAGTCCGGCACAGCCGTACACTGCAGAACTATCACTAATACAGACTAATTCACCTCACATTACACCATCAAAAAAAAATCTTCATCAATATTGTCATCTACCAACAATTCACAGAATTTTAGTTTGTCCACAATTAAAAAGCAAGGGAGGGTGTATTCTAGCCTTATACTAAGTCAAAACTCTAATTAAAATTTCTAAAACTAAAACTTCTGTGCTACTTTTCTTTAAACCCCTAATGATTTTGAGTCATTCTGGTAATGTTGTGATTAGATGTGATTACAGAACTCAGTATAAGGTCAGTTCTTATGCAATTACAAAGTAAGTCATGTACAAATTGTTTAGTGTCATTGCATGTTTAGTTCTATGCAGAAAAGATAAGGCAAGCTCCTTCTCTGTAGAGATTAATTTACCTTGATTCTGTGAAACTTTTCATACTGTCAGCTGTATGAAATCACTGAATTTAGCTCATAACTCCACCACGCTTTGGCCACTAGACCACTGTGACACAATAGGCTTTTCCACTTAGTGATTAGTAACTGAAATGAATAAACATTATTGTGTTGTGGATTTCAGGTCTTAAAAGCATCTGTACTGTGTCAAACTAAATGTTTTCTTAGCCTAGTATTCCATCTCAGATCTCAAGAAGATCAGGTGCCAGGAAAGAATGTAACAGCTGGACAATCATAGGTAACTCCTCAGCTTCTTCCCTTAACTCTGGTATCTACATCTAGTGTTTGCCTTCAGAAGCTGTGAGCTCAGAAGGCTCTTGAGCAATATGTTGTTTCCATATGTAACTCCTCATGGATCTCTTCTGTGAACCTGTCCAGACTAGAGCCCACACAACTTCTATTATCCAAACCAGCCAACAGCAAAGTGTTCCTAATGCTCATCTTACCTGAACTGTGTATGAAGAAACACCTCCTTTTGTTTCGAGCCCAGTTCCTGTGTATTTTATTTTTTCAGTTCTTGCAATGGAAGAAACACTGGTCATCTAGTGCAACCTCCTGCAGGGTCAGCATTGAATGTAGACTAGGTGGCTCAGGTGTTTGTCCATGTAAGGATCTGAAAACTTCCAAGGACAGAAATTCCCTAGCCTGTCTTAGCAACTCAATCCTGTGTTCTTGTGGTAAAATTACATCCATTACATCAAGTTAGAAGTTCCCTGTTTCAATCTATCACCCTTATCATATGACCAAATCATGAGTTGATGCATTGTGATCCCTGCAGCATTAGCACATTATCACGTACACCTGTTAATGTCAAGATAAATGCATTATTGAAAAAGCCTGTTTTATCACAGTAACTTGCAGAGCTCTATTTTAAGGTGCAGATCAAGATGAAAACTTACTCTAAATTCATAGAAGTTCGCAAGCTGACTTGTGTTGTGCTCATCAGGAGGTAGGTTTGTCATTTAGAGCCTCGGAGGAAGAATGCCTCTCGGCATAATTCATTAATAAAATTATGAGATTCTTCTGAATTCCCCCCTCCTACATACAGCTGGTGTCAAGTTCTGGTTTCAATCCTCCCTGGCTGATCTCAGCCACTTCTGTTACATATCGTTCGTTGCTCTCTAGAGGTGCTATCTGGAAGCAACTATTTGAGGTTAAAATAAGAGTTCCAGGCTACGGTATCAGAAACTCACCTGAAGGAAGTGAAATATTCAACAAGATTAAAGGTCTAATAAAAGCTAGGAGATTTGAGGCTCCCTTTGTTGAGAATTGTGTAATTCAAGGAGACATGCTGGGATTCCTGCAAGTTTGAACCCACATTAGGCAGCTTTATATGAGTGCTTTACTAGTGTTACTTGCTCTGTCTGCATCCCCCGGGAGCACGTTTTTGGGTTTCTTCTGCCTTGGGACAACCGTGATGATATATTTTAAAGTATGCAAAAAAAAAAATCTATATCTACACTTTGCTCTTTCCAGAATAAAATCAAACAACTGAATATGGACAACCTTTCTACCTCATCTCTTTCTTTTCAGCCCATGCCTTTACAACCCAGCTTCACCCAGTCAGTGCCAACATCCAAATCTTTTCATTTCCTTTTTTCCACTTTTCTAACCACACACCACCACTCCCTGCCCCATTCAGGTCTTCATGTTTCCCTGCACTTTTTCAACCCTTCACATGCTGTAACTTTTCAACAAAACATGGAGTAGGAAACTGGAAATAGTACTGGAGACACTATATAAGAATCTCCAACCAAAACAAAAAAATTGTTTCTATGAGTCATAATTAGATCCAGTGTCTAGGAGGTTACAGCATCACAGCTGGATTCAGGCTGCTGTGTACTCTAATGATCTATTTCCGATTTTTCTCAGAGTTGAATGTAATTGAATTTGATGGTCTTAGAGGTGAAAAGCTGCTGCTGTCTCAGGAAACTTAACTGAACTGAGATAAAATGCATAGAAAGCCTGCTAGTTAGGAGTTTTTCATCATGGTCTGTAAATTTTTTAGAGGACAAGCATAACCTCTAAAAGGTGCAAGGCCAGGCAGAAGCTGAGCATTTGTGGAGCAAGGAATCTCAATTATTAAGTCTTGGGTAAGAAAGCTCATAAGCCATAATGCAAAACATCTACTATGCCTCTTAGCATGATTTACCAGGTCTGCTCAGAAGAGCTAAGAATTAAAATCCCAAAAGGTTTCATGGTGTGACAGATTAATTTGCAAGACAGTTTCAGAGCAGTTTGCCCAACTCGTTTTCAGATGACACTCAAATATATGTTGTGCAACTGAACTGTTCTTCAAGATTGTGCAGTGAGATTCCCATCTAGCAGGGCAAGTGCCTAAGAGACCAGAAATCAAAGTGCTGAGTCTTATACGTAGAGGAATATATTAATCAGGCAAGAGGGGAAATAGGAAGGATATCTTGGAGAAATTAGGTGAATCCACACTCCAGGAAAATTTCTTACACTGTTTCTCCAAAATTAAGATGCCTTTTTCAGATGATCGGTGAATATCACTAAGGAATGGCTATGCTGTACTTGTTCACATTAGGGAAAACAACTTTCACTGTTGAACTCTCAAATAGCACAAGAAAAAGCTATCTCAAGGTGGTGTTAATGATTCCAAAAATAGCACAATAAGAACAATAGATTCCTTTGTCCCTGGGTAACTCAAGGAGACATGCTGAGGTCTCCAGTTGCTGCAAATCTGAACCCACAAAAATGGCAAACTTAAGAAATTTAGGACACTTCTGAGTAGCTGTTCTTTTAATGGAATTGAAAAATAAAAAAGAGAATATATGTAATTGATTACATAATGCCAATATCAGCGTAGAATAAAAATATTACTGACATCAACAGGACTCTCAACCTGAAAGCCAAAACATCGCCATGCACAGCTAGAGCCAGGGTCACGCTGTAAGCTAAAGGAACAGTATAAGAAATACATCAAACATGCAGAAAGGTTTTCTATATTTTTTTAAGTCTGAAGTCCAAAAGTTGTTAACAAGAAAAGGACAAATTAAAAATACTAAAGCCAAAGAAAGACCAAGTATTACCTTACTGGGTAGGAAAAGTAAACAGCATAGCAAAAAGATCATTATTGTATTATTTCAAAATAAAAATATAGTTGATAGTTTTTTAATACATTCTCATTTTATTCCATGTTCATCTGTTTCAAGGCGAGTAGAAATCAGCTTTATTTATGCCAAGATAAATTTAAAGATAGATAGTACATAGAAATTTTCCCAAATGTAATTACCAGTAAACCAGACTAAGCAGGCCTGTCATTGTATTCCCTTCATTGCCAGTTTCTAAATGCTGGTCCTTATTAAAACTTGGGTCAGGGAGATTCCAAGTGTACTTTTTTTTTGTCTCAGATCAGAAGCTATGAACAGATGATCTCACAAGATCCCTTTTAGCCTAGATCTCTACGAAACCATAAGCTGATTCAAAACTTTAAGATCTTTAGAACAGGTGGACATCAAAAATTGTCATCACTTTATATATACCAAATAGCACCATTATCAGGTGGCTATCAGCTCACAGGAACAACAGGCAGCAACCATTTGAATTTAAAGATACTTGTTATTCACTAGGAGGAAGGACAATCCCTGATGTCATTAAGAAACATAAGCAACTGGCACAGTGGTACTACTGATGACATGACTAAATAGAGAGCACATGCTCACTCCTGGTGTGGATTTCAGTTGAATCACACAATCCGCAGAAATCAGGAGAGCTGGATACAAGGAAGGGTGGCAGGAGTCACAAGATACGTGCAAAAATTAGGCAAACCATTTGCAAGATACCACCTATTTCCAGCCCAAGTACTTTCCAGGACAGGATAAATACCTGTTGTTTGCTGTGCCAAATAAATCTCGAATAGAATAGGAAAGGTATTGTCACCAATAGATCATGTTTTATCTTTTTATAAGCATTGACATGAAATGAAACATCTGTTCGATTTTGTACACAGGGCAATTTATGCTGTGGGGAACTGATGGCAAATTTCACATGAAGCTTTTTAGAGCCTCTTTCCCTTGCAATAGATCAAGATGTTTCAAGTTTCCATGGAACTAGCATCGGGCAATACAATTCTACGAGTATCAGAAGATAAATAAAGCTTATCAAATAAGGATGATTAAATAATGGTACATCTGTTTTTAAGGGAATTCCAAATATGTAAAAATATTCATTATTCTGGCCACTGGAAAGAGTATGAACAAGTTCACATTGGTTCCAATGTATTTGAGGAGGATACATTGCATGACAGACATGGTACAAGAATAATTTTCAGGCAGTGTGATCTGACTGATGACTGCACATGGATCAGCCAAGACTGTAACACTGCTGAGCAAGACAGATGGGAAAATGACATTGAGAAGGCAACGCTCGTGCTGCGTAACAAATCCAAACTTCTCATTCCAAAACAGGCTGAACTCTCCTAGGAGAGTAAGAAAAATGGTAATTATAGCTAGTTAGAAGGTTTTCTTTTCCGAACCACTATTGGTATTTAAAAGTGTGTTCATGCTGAAAGCACCTTTTTTGAACCCAGAAGACATCCTCAAAACAATTCTATTTTCCTTAAATTTCCAAGACATCCTACTGGTTTACCTTTTAGATGCTAATAGCTGAATATAGCAAATTATCTCTCTCACCTGAATATCCTACTGCCCAAAAGATTTGTATTTCAGGAGCTGAGTTAAGCTTGTCCACTGAAAAGCACAAAAATGCGTGCAAAAGCAAAAATCAATGAATGCACTTCCTAACAACTATGTCAATTTACAACTTTATTTATTACAACTATGTCAATTACAATTTACTTATTACAATTTACAAATTACAGCTTTTATGATTACTGTATTTAACACAGTCCTAATTTAACTAAGATTTTGATAATGAGGGTCTTTTTCTTACATTTTGGGCAAAGGACGCTGGCAGCACTGAGAAACATTAATGTCATTAATTAATTAAGTAATTAAGGGTTAGTCATTAAGTAATTAAGGGTTTCTGTGACTATCAATATTTGGTTTGTTTAAAGCAAACACTTGAAGTCAGTTCCATGTTTATGAGCACAAACAGGCTCACTGTCATCCCACAGCCATGGGCACCTGAGCGTGAAGAGGAGGTCTTTTGTAAGAAACGGGACAAATGGAGAGATGGGTATCTCTGACCCTTAAGACTAAAAGTTCTAAAATTTTAAACTCTTAAATTCTCTGAGGTTTCCTCTCCTTTACTCCTTTCCCCAACATGAGATACCTCACTTCTGTGTTCCCATCAAAGCTTTTTTTCTCCAGCTATGAGTCCACTATCTTGTGTAGTAGCCCGTGACAGTGGTATTACCCTTTTCCAGCACCTCTGGCAACTGCTCTTACCTTATTTTTTCTAAGGAAATGAAAGACCTCTAAATTCACTACGCAGTCTCCTGAAGTTTGTTCCTCATTTGGAAAACCCAAAACTTCTCCCTGGAGTACCCTCAATAACAATTGCTGCTCAAAACCCCAGACAAGGTTCAATTTTAGCATCTTCTGCCCTAGCTTTTCAGAGATGGTATTTTCTCAGAAGGCTTGTAACTCACCAGGGTCTCAGCCTTCTTCCTATATAAGCTTTTGCCAAGCAGAGCACTCTCTTCCCACTCTATGATTTTTCTGGTAACATGAAGTACACATACCTCATCACTTCTGTTTCTTCTCATTTTCTATTACAACCCTAGTAAGCACGCCTTCTTGCCAATCCTCCACATCTCATTTTGTCTCTTCCTATGCTGAACTCAAGTCCTTCTGTGGCTTTCTAGTTTCCAGCCATGCATCTGTATCCCCTCCATTCCTGGCTTCACTGGTTTGCAACAGAAATCAGTCAGTTTCTAAAGATGTGATAAAGCACCTGTATGTGAGCATGACAACATCAGTAGCTATAGTAACAGAAAAGCATATTTTAAACAAAACAGAAATTCAAATCTGAGAGATACCTCAATCCTTTTCCCATCCCCAAATATTACAGAAGAATATTTATGGACCCCTTCATATCTTCATATAATTGTATCTTCCCCTGGCCCAAAACAGGGTGAGATAGAAATAAAAGTTTCTTTTGCTTCATTTAAGGAGGAGAGTAAATAATCATTAATCAACTAGAAAGAAAAGATAATTTCTTTCCCAGAAAAAGTAAATCTGTAAGATCCAAATCCAGGATAGACAAAATTGTCACTGTCGCAGTTCAGCCTTAATCTCTGATGTGGGTTCAGCCATAGGACCCCTGTGGGCTGTGAAATTAGTTTCCACTGTTCCTTTTTTATTGTCTCATCCTCTTAGTGATCTTCCTTTCCTGCAGTAATGCATCAGTATGACCGATGCCTCTTAGTTTGCAAGTCAGTTCAATCTCAGATATAACAGCGCTGAATAGTTACTCCTCAAAAAGACAGATAGGATGCTGATGGGTAGCTGTTACTTTTGGGTTACAAATTGGTCTTCAGGGCAGCACCCAATGACTGCATCATTGCCTGGCTGCACAGTCTTCCACTTGCAGTCCCCACATCCCAGCCACGTAGGTGACGATGCAGCATGGGAACCAGTCCTGGGGAAGAGAATTGACTGTTGAGCCTCCCTGGGCACACACACAACCAACTCATGTAATGCTGCTCCCCATTTCAGGCTGCTCCATGGGAATTACTGGAGTACAGATCCCCTGGGAGTCCTGGTTAGCAAGGCTGTGAGAGAAGACATTTTCCCCAATGCAGTGCTGTACTGCACTGTCTAAAGACATCTGTTCAGATCCTGAAGCAATAAGGCCATGCTCTGACGCTTGCGTGCCTTCTGCAAGTTCTCAAGAAGAGCTCTTGAATCTGACTGGACTGAGTCAAGGTATTATAGAAAGATGGTTTTTTTTTAACCCTTTTACATTCTTCATTTCTCTAGAGCCTGTGTAGGTGGACATCCACAGAAAAGACCAAAATAGACTCAGTGCCTTAGCTTACTTTACCACTAAAAAGGCCAGCAGGGTGCAAAATGTTGTTCAGTAATTTAATGCGCTTATACGTGTGTCACACCTTTTCATTCTGCCTTTCAAAATATGCATGTAGAAATAAACAATACAGATTCAAATCATACCAAAAAGATGCCTAGCGAACTTCATTATTTTATATAACTTAAAAGAAGTGAAACCTTCATTTAGTGAACTATTACCTTTCAAAAAATATTATTTCTTATTTGAGACTTCCTTTCTTGAGGGTGTAAGACTATTCCATATATCTTTTAAATATATAGAAATATGTTGCTATTTACAATAAACCCCATCTGAAATAGATCTTTCATCAGCAAAGTAAGTAAACATGCAGTTAAGGAGAGAGAATTATGTATTTCAGCAAATTATATCCAGATATTTATCAAACTGGAATATTGTTTTACCTGATTCAGTTTTATATATTGACATTTCTCCATTGTTATTGATTAATGGTTGAAACAAAGTTTATTATAAAACACTGTTATAAATAACTTTTATATAACCAATTGATGTGATGAATTATATCTCACTTCTTAAGTAGAGAGTCCTCTGAAACCTAAATAGTAGCTAAACAGGTGAAGTACGAAAAAGAACAAAAGCCAGGAAGATTGCAAAATGATTAATTTATGGGCTTTTTTCCCAGCACTGTATGGTTCTACCACAGATTGTTTTGTAAAGTATCTTCTTTCTCAGTATCTTATTAGACCACTGTAATCTGGATTTGCATATTGATTCATTCAGTTTCAGTGTCAATCATAATATGAAAATTTAATAAAAAACAGCTCTAATTGTTCTTCAGAGACTTCATTAATTACTCCCATATCACCTCAGTCAAGGAGATGTCTTTCACATGTTTGGTTTTTCAAGCATAACAATTGCCTGTTTATTTTGGGCACTGCATACATCTCAAATTAGTATTTCGTTCACTGAGATGGTGATGGCTGCCTTAACAACATACCGTATAGGGGTTACACTTGATAAAATTGGAACTGTATTCTGTCAACAATAATTACGTGGGTGTTTTGCTCGTTTCCTGCTAAAGCTGTCCCATGGCAACAGCGTAAAAGCAGCACTCATTTTTTAAATACATAAATGACTCCTTAGATGACACGTTTCTGGCTCAGGTTTGGCACAGGCATGGTGAAAACAAAGACCTATTTGAGAAACTATCACAACTACTTCCATTATATGCAGATCTGTAGGGAATGTGTTAATTCCCGAGCGGAGGGTGCAGCTTTACTGTAGCAATAGCAGTGGTGGCCCGAGGCATTTCCAGAGATTGATAACGAGCTAACTTCAGGCCATTCTCTCCACTTTTTGGTGGATTTCACAAGAAATGCCTCAAGCAAAGGTTATTACTCCAATTAACCCTGCTTCTGGGGTTGCTGCTAAAGCAAAGCAGATAAATTCATGTTAAAAAAATCCACTTTTTGTCGGCATTATATTCTTATGGAGGACGGGGGCGGGGGGAGGGGGAAGCCGATGGTGTTGATGATTATATTGTTATATAAACTCTAGAGGGAAAAAAATGTATGGAAATCAGCTTTGCAATCTTAAGTTGTAGCTGGTTTGAGAATATTTACTTTTCTCTGATTATTTTGTTGCTTATGAATCAAGATGGAGATAAGCAGGCATTGTACATACAGTTCATGAAGCCGTTAGAAGATGAGTTAGAATTATCACAGGCTTTTACCCTCAGTTCCATGAACATCTAAGTTCTGATGTAGTAAGACCTGAAGGCAGGATCACATACACCTGCTACTCCAGCCATTCAAATATTAAGCGTCACTGAGAAAACGAGCAAAAATGCTACCATTATGGCTATTTTTTTCTTAACATAAGCACCCCAACAAAAATTGTTTCACTGAAGTTGATACTAATATAATGAGAAACATCTGGAGATTTAGCAAAGTAGATGAGATTCAGGCTGGATTTTCAGAAGAAACTATTTGATAACCTACCATATGTCCTTGGAAGCATCCTTTCTTCTGGTTTTAATGTTCTAGGAGGATTTTGAGAACAAAACGTAGATATGTGTAAGATGTATGTATGTAATATACATCTATAACAGAATTTAGTGCACAACTGTTTTGCACTAGGGGAAAGAAACAACTCAGAGTAAGGTGATGTCAAATGACGAGCAGTGTATCGTTACACTGACAGAGGTCAATGCGCCCGGAATGTTGAGAGCGAATCTTATGCTAACCACATATCACTTGTCTTTTGTACTGTCACACAGACGTAAAGGAAACCGTGAGTGTTTGCTATCAGCATCTGATTAACCAATGAATTCTAACCATAGTTTTGGAACAAAGAACAATTTTATTTGCTGCCAACCATTGTATGTGGCAGTGAAACAGCACGGTTTCATTAGAGGAGGATGAATTTGAATTCTGGTAAGATGCAGGGATGAAATGTTAACTTAAGCCAAATGAATATTCATATAGGAAAGTGAAAATAGGTGTCAAGGACTTGCTGCACTTAAGTCCTTGGTTACATGAAAACTGTACACCATTCTACAAAACAACAGTTTCTAATGATTACTTTCCCCATATAATTTATTCATCTATTCCAGAGCAGTGTTTCGGGGCTTAAATGAGTGTTTGTAAAGCTCTGGCTGAAATGCTCTCTCTAAATGCAAAACATTAGACTATTTACAATGAATGAAGTAGTGTAGATTGCTGGTTCAAAAAAGCCACTAAAGCTCATCAACATGTGCATTTGAAGGGCTATTACTTCACCAGCTAGGAAAGACCCCTGTTAATGTCCTACCCAGTTGAACGGCTAAGTGTGCTTCCCTCTCGCTGAATCCACTCTGACAGAAAGGAAAAGTTGTATAACATAGTCATCCTATTTCACCCTTATTTTCCCCATATGGGAAAATACAGGTATCCTGTATCACGTCTCAAAGAACTTCTCAGAGAATGAACAAAGAAGGTTACATAGCAATAGAGCTCCCTTTGGAAACAGCTTTTCTTAATTTCTAAAAAAAAAAATAAAATAGCTGCCTTAAGTGACATGGTCCAAATCTCTTCTCAATGTCCCATGAGTTCAAGCAGCTTTAATGCTATTGCTAACACAGACTGCTGGAACACCAGGAGAGTTGAGCTCTTCCAGCCCATCTCTACCACCTTGTCACCCTGTCGAAGTCACCTATTGTTCTTGCATGGCCATGTTTCTCCTTGGAAGATCATTTTTCTGAAATAGGGATTTCTGTAAGTGCACCACATACAACAGACTTCTCTCAGCAGAAGTGGCAAACAAGATGATCTCATGTTTCCATGTGCTATCTGCTCAATGATGTGATTCTCTTGCCCGTTGTTGCAACACCATTGCATCTGTTGAGGAAGCTGTGTGCATTTTTAATTAGTTAAATGCCTGTTTGAAAAAAATTAGATGTCCAAAATGGTACTTTTCATAAACTCTGGGGGCTTTTGTTTTCATTCTTTGTACACGATGATAATTGCATAACACTACCGATAAAAACTGATATAACACTAGTGATGGTGAAGAGTAGTTCCAAGACTTTATAAGACAAGATTTTGGTGTGAAAAGAGAAACATTGGGCACAATAAAGCCGGTGGATTTAAGTAGTCCTCCTTCCCATATGAACTAACTGTTGCCCAAACACTTCACATCTTGCTGTGCACAATAAATGAGTAGCCAGGAAGAGCAAAACCTTGGCTTTTAACATCCTGCACCTTTCTGTCCATGAGTTCTTCTCTCCCACACCTGTAAATGGTGACTGTATCTATAGTGGCTTGCTCTTTCCTCATACATGGCTTCTACTGCACCTTGAGACACAAGAGGGGGTACTGTTGATATTACATGCATCAATGCCAATGTACCAACAAGAAAAAAAGCTGTCACTGGTTCATGGCACCCTCATGGACAGAAAAGGATACAAATTACTGTTAAGTTCTTTTTATTAAATAGCCAGATTTGAAGTTAAATGTATTTTATCCTCGTTACCAAGGCATACTAACTATTTTTGCTAAAATGCAATCTAATAACCAGGGGTCAGTGTGGAGATTGTATTCTGTTGAGAAGGAAAAATAAAAAATAGCAAAAATATTGCCCAGGAGAAACATGATTGGAATCCAAGATGATACCAATATATTTAGCAGTACTGTACATGTAGGTAGTATTTATAGAATCTAGCATCTGTCAGAAAGAGGCATTAAGTTAATTAAAACATAATGTAGCCTGAGATTACATTTTTATTAATTCCTGTTTGCAAGGTCGTGTCTAATGATTTCCTCTTGGAGTTACTGGTTTTTGCAATTGCACCATTAAAGATTTTGATTCTTCTACTTGTGAAGTTCCACATGTCCTTGCAAACGCAAGTGCCAACTCCCTGACCTTTCAGGGTAAGCTTTCGCCCTGGTGGTATTCTCTTTTTCTCAAGGGAAAACAGCTGCACGTACAACATCAAGATTTGTAATTAATTTTGCATCAGTCCAGAATAAAAGCCATGCATCCATACAGCCAGCATGCTCCAGTGCTCCAAATACACAGGGTAAGTTACTGTAACAGCTCAATACTATTCTCAGTTGCATCACTGCAGCTTTACCACAGCTGTGACAATATACCACTTCTTGTGAATGCTTAATATTGAATCACACTGTAAATGCATATTAAAGTACTTATGACATTTTACATTCAAAGTATTCCAGGCAAATGAGATGTAAATTAAAAAATTACCACCACCACTTTAATTCCTTGGGGGAGGAGGAGGGGGTGGGGGTTGGGAGCATCTTGACCACTGTGCAGAAAGTGTAATAACATCTCATCTTTTAGAATGTTTTGAAAGCATGCAGACACTCTTTGGAGAACATCAGAGTGGTTGGATGGAGAGGCAGAGACAAAGACATGCAACCAATTTATCTGTTTAAATAAAAGTTGGTGGTTTGTCACAGACCTGTTCAGCATACCTTGGCATCTAACATTACCAGTAGCAGTAGCACATAAAAGGCAGCACAATCCACCCTTCTAAGTAATACTACTCAAACCAATTAATCACATTACTGACTTGAGTTCACAGAGAAATCAATCTGCAGGGAGTTAACTGATTAAACACAAACAGCCAGTGCTGGGGGGTAAAAAACCAGCAAATCCAAGTTTGCTTGAAACTCTTTTCATCCTGACTTAAACAAGTAGGTGTGTAGTTTATCTCATCTGCTGTACAGACAGCATGGTTACTCTTTCTGAATTTACTGCTAGGACAACCAAAGTTACCTCCAGCCCTGGAGATGCTTAAGTGCATGGTAAACTTGACTTAGATTCAGCCTTAAAAGTCAACAAGGATGTTCTCCCAGGTAAACACAAGGTATACATGCAGATGCCTACAGCATCAGGGTCTGAGAGTCTTAATTGTCTCCCTAGTGCAGACACATAAATGGACTTACTTTTGTTCTCCTGCAAGGAAGTCTATGCTGTGCCTCTTCCAGAACACTTGGCCATGGCTGGCAGAGGTATCAGGAGCATGGGGGAGGAATTTTGGAGCTTCACACCCATTTTGCACACCTTCACGATTACTTAAAGAGTACTTAAAGATTACTCAGTTAATTTCCTTTGTGTATTTTGGGCACCCCTAGCACCTATAGAGTCTCATATTACCAGCCCATGCTGTGTTTCTGTGTCCAGGGTTCATTCTTTTGGGTGCTTTTGAAGATGCAGCCTCCTCAAATTCATACACAAGCTTAGCTGTCCCTAGAGGTCAGTGCGATACGTGGCAGCACAGGCAGGGCAAATATTTGTAATCACGTCTCACCAAGTTCCCCATGACCTGAGAGCAAAGAGCAGGTACAAAGTGAAAGGAAAGGAAAATGCTTTCAGACAGGTAAGGGGGAGAAGAACAAGAAATGCAGCTCCTCCCTAACACAAGGCGGATTCAGGAAGATTTCCAACATTCTTTGAATTTTGCTAGTTTTACATGTCCTGAATTTGTTCTACAATTTGGAAATCCTATTGTTTTGACATTTGCCTAAGCAGCAATGTCGTTCCTAGTACCTGCTTTTGAGCTCCTGCAGGAAAGCCTCTCCGTGAAAGTAGCTGTCATCGAAGGCAGAAAATACACATCAGAAAACTGTTCTTAATCAACTTCCTTTGTTTCCATTCTCTGAAGCAGTGAGCTCTGACATGTCTCTTCAAGGAACAAGAAAAATCAGATGCATAATAAAGGTTACAGTCAGTGTTTTCTAGAAAATTTTATGCTGAAGCATCTACTAAGGCTTTGTCCACATAAAGAAACATCACTGTAACTAAATCCATTCAGCAACTTACTTGATGAAGTGCTACCCTCCTCCTGTGGGGGCATGCCAGATAATATTTACAACAGTTTAAAAAAAAAAAAAAAGATGAATTGTTTCTGCCAAGAGCAAAGGCTGAGGAGGATCCGGTTATGACAGCAATGCAATGTACAGCTGAGGCAAGCTAAGGGCACAGGTACTGCTTGTTACCAGTCCTATTTGGTCAGCATGCCAATGGGGAAAAGATTTGGGGGGCTAAACAGCACCTCCATTTTACCTGCAAGGGAATAAAAACTGCTGTGCTTTTTCCAGGCCCCTTGTGTGGCATTTCTCAGTCCTTGCAGGCAACCTGAGGCACTGAAATATTTCTCTGCACCTGCTAGTCCCACAACTGACCTGAAGTAAATCCTGCCTTCAGATTTGAGCCATACCTTGGAGAGGCTTCCAAAAACAATGCAGCTGCAAAACAGTACAATTGGTATCTGCAGATAAGGCTCAGTCTGTTCTGTAAAGCTTTGATGAGAGAGTATGTCAGCTGAGAGTGTGAAACCCTCCCCCCCCCACCTTATTTTATATGGCTACATTGGCACAATTACAGAATATTTTCTTGGCTTACTTTATGGCTTTCAGGAAAGTGGGGAAATAAGCCAAGGAGAAAAACGTCCTTCTGTTACATGCTGCATCTTCAGAACAGCCCTCTGCTATCCTGCCTGCACCAGCACAGAGCGACTCTAATAATACAAGTGTGAGATATGCAGGTTTTATAACAGCATTCCAGTGGGAGTAATTGTAAGCAGTTTTCAGGCAGCACTTGTCAGGTTTAGTAAAGAAACTGAATGCTGTTGTACCTGTGATAGCAGTAGGCTGGATGCAATGATCCAAGATCCTATATTTCAAAATAAAAAAGGAAATGAAAGTACCATGAAATTGTTGCACTAGAAAAAAGGGCTGAGCCTTGGACAGAACAGCAGAAAGATGATGGTTACACACTAGCCAACACAGGTGCTCCTATGTGGCAGCCATGTCTGGATTGCTGAAGCTCACAGAGAAGCACGTGATCCAGCAGGGCTCGGGCAGCCACTGCCACGTAACATCTCCTTGGCCACAGGGAATAAGAAAATATTACAAAGCAAGAAAGAAAAAATGAAAAAGATAAAAAAAGCAACCCTTCTCCATCCCCACTCCATTTCCCAGACAGATAGCAATTTCGGAAAAAGAGGGACAAGAGTATTTTCAGGGATGGTGATGCATCCATAATTCCTAGCATCAGGAGACAGAGCTGGCTATTACCTGTGGCACTGTAGTGATGGGAGACCTTAATTGCAATCAAAGTGCTACAGCCAATGTGCCATGAAAGCATGTGCTGAGAGATCTTTCCTACTTGGAAGACTATATGCCTTTAAAAAGAGAAGACAGACAAAAAGCAAGAAAAGAGATGGAAAAGAACTTATCCAAAGGGCAAGGTACCACTCAGAGGAAAATGCAGCCACCTGAGGCTCTGTTGGACTGGATGATCTTTTGAGGTCCCTTCCAGCCCCTAACATTCTGTGATTTTGTAAGGCCAGTGTGCAACGAGCTCACTCTTTTGCCTCACTTCCCTTCCTTCTACCTCCAGTTCTTCAAACAAAAACCCATTCAGCAGAAGTCCATTTCAACTGGATTTTGGTGCGTGTCAGGACCCAGGGGGTAGATACAGAACAACGCAGAACATCTGATCCAAGGAGCAATATGCAGATTGTTCTGCAGAGGGTATAACATCAAAGCAAGCTTAGTCAGAAGGGGGTTGGAGAGATTCCCAGGAAAGAGATGCATGATATTTGCTGGGCTCTAACTGTATTCCACAGGTGGGCTGGTGGTGGAAGAAGGAAGGGAAGGAGAGAATAATAGATTAATTCTGAGAAGCAACAGTTTGCCCCATCCTGAAAATCTACTTGGAATTGTGGGAAATTCAGCAAAAGGAGGGAAAGGCTTCCCACTGTGTAATAAGCAATATTTCTGCTGCTTCCACTGAAAAGGGAACCCACCACCTTGTTGGCTTTCTGCACCTTGCCCTATCATTTCTGCTGAACGCTATTTCTAATCGCAAGTTGAAAAGAATTAGATGCGACTTTTACAGCTGCATTAAGGCCACCTACAATTGCTGGTGTCTCTGATGTGGGGTAACACTATTTCTCTGTGTGTGGGAGAGAATGGTTACATCGTGGATTATTTATGAAGTTTGCTTGTCCTTTACCAAAACCGCTTTGCAAAACACTTTGATTTACATTTGGTGACATTTTTCATCTAACAGCTTCATTGACATAAATATTTAGTATACCCTTGCCAAAAAAAACCACAACAGAAAATTAACATGCGAGACAAACAGCAAAGGACTGACTCAAATCCCCTTGGAATTTCCTTAGGACTCAAAAGCCACTTGGAGTAAACATTTGCCAGCTCAACAATTTGAAATGTCCTATACACATCTCTCTAATAGCCTCTGTAATAATTGACAGAGCACAACACGTAGAAAAGATGCCACAACATCACAAATATGAGGCTGTTGAGAGGATTAAGCATAATCCTGTCTCACCAATGAATAAAGAAAATAAGAAATGGAACTGCATTGCATTGAATAGCACTGAGTGAAAGATACACTTATGACAAGCTTCGGGGTTTTTTTTGCTCAACAGAGCTTCACTGAGAAGGTCATGCATGAATTCTGAAAAAAATGGCATTATTACTGAGGAATGCCAGGCAAAGCAGGAAATAATCTTTAATTAATTTGTGAGGAACTTTCATTTGGCAGACTGTGTCTGCCAAATAAAGACAGAACAGTAGCTTTCTTATTAATCTGATAAAATCGACCAAAAGTGAAGAAATCCCGTAGTTAAAAAGCATTAGAACAATGGATTTTTACTAGGAGACGTAATAGAAATCCACAGGGAATCCTGGCAACACTCATTGGGGTTTTTGTCCTGGAATCAAAGGTATTTCTGACAGAAATGTAAAGGAAGAATCTTAACCTTTTCTGCTCCTCTAGGCTTTGGCTCAGTATTTGATCTCAGACACTGTAAACCACAAGTAGATTCAAACTCACTCATTAATTTTAACAATTCAAAGTACCATACTTTGTTTTTTTCTTTTTTAGTATTATTGTCTTTGTAATTCCATTCCCAGTTGTCACCTCCATCTCCCACCAGCTTGTACAGGCATTAAGAGGTATTTTTATCATTTGTAAAATGCTGCAAGAACTTGAGATAATAGGAACATCGTAAATGTAACGTGTTATTTTAGGGAAACTGGGACAAACCACTAGTTTCAAACAGAATTGGCTACAATGGAAAAACTGGAGCATCCGTAGAAAACTGGGCCACGGTACATGTGAGGTGCTAATATTTATCCTAATGTGGCAGATTTGTCTCTGTTCATAGGCACTCACCCCTACATTTAAGGGTGCGAGCAAAAGAGCATTAAAGGAATTTCATCTTTATGTGAAAAGGCTTCCTGGGAACACGAAGCAATTCAGAAAATCAATGTGTTTGTTTTTCACATCCACAAGCCAAAATTTAAAGCTAGCTTAAGCCTAAAGGGAAACAAGTTGGGCAATTTCAGTATAATCCCTTCAGAAATGTATTCTCTTCACATGAACGCTGCTCAGCACAGTAGCAGCTCTGTGCAGGAGAAGCCTCACACAGAAACATAAGAACTGCTACAGTTTAGGTTAAGAAGCAGAGTCTTTATTGGCAGTCTTTATAATAATATCCTATATGACTTCATAAATAACCTTAGCATATTGACATCCTGTAAAGGAAATGTGGAAAGCTTGCCTAGGAGCTGCCTGCATTAATCTTCATTCTATCCTGTACTGGCGTTTCTCCCAGTTTCCTATGCCTGAAGTTCACAATATCTGTTTTTAAAGGCACACACTGACCCTTATAAAGCAGAGCCCAGAAAGCCTCCTTTCCCCACCAGTTTTAACTTTTGCATCCTCTTTCCCTACAAGAAGTAGGTTTTGAAGCACAGCTTCTAATGAGCTGATGGAAAATCATCTTTCTGTGAACAAACTTGGCGTGCAAATCAGATGGCTAAAGAATGTGGATTTATTGCACCACTGGGCCTTACAGAGAGAGAATAGTATCAAGGAGCAGCATGCAGTGAAACTAAAGCTTATGGTCCAGCCTCACTAATATGTGGCAACACTGGCCAAGAGCTTTTTATCATGGGCTTTAAGCAGCTACCCAGGAGCAAGCGTCCTAGTTAAAGTCACAGGATTCTTTTCAGCCACAGTTTGCGAACTCCTTGCCACAACCAACAGTGATTTTGCCTTCCTGAAGCAGATTGGATGCGGATCGGAAGCTCCTATCACCTCCTCTGACTGAGAAAGGGAGAGGTGTGATCAGAGCCAGGCAGCCGCTAGCTGCTGTGCAGGCATACTTGTAATAAAGCTCCTGGAAAAATAAAGTATCACATGCTGTGAGACAAGGAGGTTCAAGGCCTTCTGTGCAACAGAACTGCTGCACTCATCCAGGAAACTGTCACAGCAAAACACATCCAGTGCACATGCAGCTCTACTGGCAACACAGAGCTTGTGTTACCAACCAGAAAACCTCCCTCTTGGTGAAAAAAAACACCTGGATAACAACCCAATTTTCCAGTGTACCTGTTTCACACATGGGCCTCTACCATCACTTCAGGAACCCATCGAAGTTCATCCCTGTTCACAACACACCAAGAACACGCCATCATCAAGGCTCATTATATAGGTCCAACTTGTCTGCATCCATGAACCCTGGCACCTGGGGTTGGGAGGTCTGCTCTGGGGTAGCTGTCCTCATGTCACTGACCATCAAGTTCCCAGCTCTCCCTCTGCTGAAGTCATCCACTTGTGCAGGGCTGAGTTTTCTATCACCATGTGCACCACTTGCACAGCTCAGCACATCACACTGGAGTGTCACAGGCCTCTCCAGTAAATTCTGTGGAAGGCAGGCAGGCAGGCTGCATCTCCTTGAAACCTCTGGTAAAGAGAATGGGGCTCACAGAGGTGTTCCGTTCAGAAGATGTCACTGTAACTGCAAAGACTGTGTCACCAAGTCAGAGGAAGGGGCAACACAGTTTTGGTGTATGTATATAAAACTAGAGAGACAGTCAATGGCCTGTCTGAGTGATTCTACCTCTGGCTACCCCGGAATGGCTCTCCAAGATCTTACCTTCTACTTCACAGTGATGGTGTGAATTCATTCTGGGTTATCAGGCACCATCTGAGAGATTACACAGTTTCCATACTAATCAGCTCCAAGGTTAGCAAAGGATGCTGCCTGCTGCCCTTGCTTATCTAAGCCCGTTTATTGAAATTAAGTCAGCTCACCTGCTGGCCTCATGCAATGATAGTGGTCCCCAGGAAAGCCTTAGTCAGTAGACTAGTACCTCCTAAAGCTTTTCTAAGCAAAGTTGCCCTGCTGCAAGGCTGTTAGCCTGTAGCTCCTGTCATACACACCATTCAGCTGATATACCCTGCTAATGGAGACACAAGACTAGCAGCTATTCTAGGTCAAGTTTCAGACACTTGCAGCGCAGCTGCTGTAGTTTTAGTCTGGTAAATCTGAAAGGAGAGTTCATCCCTCTCACTGATACCATGAGGATTGTGAGGACAGCACGAGCTGACCATATAAATGAAATACAATGCATCTTTTATGTGCTGGAGATCAAGAATATCTGCCTTGAAGATTTTGAAGTTTTCCCTCTCACGCATGAACATAATTCCCACTGATACCTGTGATGTGATCCATGTCCCAGTTCCCATTATCCTGGCATGCCACACTCAGTGACAGGGGAGACAGAGGACAAAGACAACAATAAAAGAGACATTATTAAGGCAGGTAAAACTCCCCACAAGAGTAGGTCTTAAAATATATACGTTAGATGAATGGAAACAGGAACCTTTATTACTAACCTAAAAAGACATCTAGGAAGAAAAGATATTTCCATTGCCTTGGCAAGACACACAGCCTGTGTTTGCTCCCTGAACACACTCATTCACAGCTTTCCCTCATTTTTATACAAACACCATGGCTTGATCTAGACAAAAGTTTCACCCCTATGACTGATGCAATCAAGTTACCACAGCTAGGCTGCCTCTTGCTCCTAACATCTCTCCTACTCCTTCTCCCACCCCACCCAGGCTTGTTGCGTGAAGGATGAGATGCTAAAACAGATTCGGTGCCGTGTGTTGAAGGCCTGCAAAGCCCAAAGCCTGCTTCATGCCTCCCTTGCTGTCACAAATTAAAGGGGGCACAGCATTATTTTGGGTGTTGTTTCAAAATGGGACATACAACACAGTACTACTGACCCTGCATATTCAAACCTGGGTCAGTCCCTAAAAGCAACAGTAAGAAGTTAGAAATACTTTGGTTTAAAAGAAGAAATGAAAACCCTGGGATTCTTCGTTTTCTGAGCTTTCTGCTTTCCAAGCCCTAGGGTTGCACACTGGAGACCCAAACCACCCTTGTGAGAACTGGAAGCATTTCATTTTCAGAGGCAGTCTGGCAGTCTGACCTAATCACATGACTCTGCATCACTAAAGAAAAACAAAAAAACGGGGGGTGGGGTGGGGAGAGAGAGAATAAAAAGAAGGGTACAAAATCCACACTAAAGCATGAGAACTAGCAATACCCAACTCAGGCCAGTATTCCACAAAGCTAACAGCCAAAATTACTCTAAGAACTGTTCTGGCACTGCAAAGTTTAATAAACCCCCTCAGGTTTACATGGACAAAACCACCAAATTCCGGCAGGGTGAAAGGCCAGGCGGAGACCTTTACCTGTCACTTGTCATTTTGCAGAACATCTTTCTTTGGCAGTGGGGCTCTGAAACTTTGCAGCAGTGAAATTTCCATTTATGGGAAGGGGGACCAAGGGTACAGAGAACCACGCACAGAAGGAAGCTCACGGAAGAGCTGCCAAACACTCAAAGTAGCTTCAGAGTTTATTCCACTCTACCATGCAGCAAATAGAGAAGAACAGAGGAAACACCTCTTAGGATTGAACACTGGCCTGGGGATATCTGAGTTCAGTTCCAAACTATTTAATAAACTTCCAGATTCAGTTGTCATCTTACACATATACAAAGAAAAATAATGTTTCCTTTCTTGCACTCCTGTCCTGTCCTTTTTCTTCACATTTCTATGAACTACTTAGCAAAAGGAAGCTCTGATCTCAGCAGGGGCCCATAGCTGCTGTAATAGCAAATAATAACCAGTGAGAAATCTGAAGCAAAGCCCACCTCCAACATTTACAGATGTTCAGAACTGGATCTGTCTTTAGAGCAGGAACAATTCTGCTGTAAATGGACTTCTATTTCTGAGCCAGTTGTGAGCAGACATCCCACTGTTATTCTAGCAATCTCCAGCTTTTTGACTAAAATCCTTAAAGAAATCTAAAAATACAGTAAGGAATAAATCACGCTGCCTGAAATCCTGCCTTCCCTCCTCTCAAATCCCATGCCTTTTATTCTGAAACGGACAAATGGCAAAAACAACGAAAGGGTGATTATTAATCTTTGATCCTGAGTCACTTTCTCTTACAGAGCCCTATTCTTTGTGTCAGGAAGTGTGATACAAGAGCACTCCCACAGCCTGATTAAAGGTCCAGGTATGGGGTCACACAATGCACAAAGAGAGCTGCAGAGTTTCAGAGTGATGTGTATTTAGTGTCTGACTAAACGCAAATACGATAAAGAGCAAAATAATGAACATTCCTAATGACTGCCATAACCGCCAACCAGCCACAGAACTGCCTGAGGTAATTATGGGACAAAACTGAGTTACTTTTTAAGAAAGAAATGACCAAATCTGTTTTCCAGGGTGTTAGCCAGGGTGATTACAAAACAGAACTCGCTGAGAATGCCAAAGTGCTGGAAAATGGCAGCGTGCCTTTCTCAACAGAAAACAGCAAAACGGACCTAGGTTTTACTGGGTCACCTGAAAGCTCAGGAATTAGAGTTGAAAACAACCTGAGCAAGGTAGCTAACAACTGGGATTTCAGGTTTGTCAGAAAAGAGATGCCTGGGAGAAGGGTCAGAGGTCACACCTGGAGATTTAGAACATAATGACAAAGTTCAGATAGGCATCAAACCCATCCGGCCCCTTGAAAGCAAATCATCACGAAAAACAGCCTTGATGACAGTAAGTTGGCCTAAGATGCAAAATTCGTTATTTCTTAGCAAAGATGCTTAGTCCAGCTCCGCCTTTATTTCTTCTCATCCTGCCTGAAGAATAAAAAGAAATATTAAAAAATATTACATGAAAGTCAGAAGTTTAAGAAAACTCCACATACAAACCAGCGGCTGCGGGAGCCCCACGCGATGCCAGCTAGCTGAGATGGCAGCCCACCCACCCACCAGCTTATACTACTGTTCCCTGTAAAACTGACTCCTATGATGACAACTTTTCTACGTGGGATTTTCAGCCTTCTGAAAAGCACTGAAATTGCAGGTGACAACAAAACTCTCTCTCGGAGAGCAGGCAGCGCAGGGAAAGCAGCATTCTTGCAGCCAGCCCACTTTGGGAATGGCATCTGAGTCCCGCTGCCCGGCATTGGGCAGGAGCCTCTCTTTTCACCAACACAAAAGAGGATGTGCAAGCATGAAATCCACTTTGAGCACTGTTCACTCCACATAGCTGAGCCTAAGGACTGCTGTGGCTTGGCCACCATGAGGAGCTGCAGTTTGATGTTCAAACTGTCAGGAAATAATTCATACCCCCACCAATCATGACATTCGTAGGATTTTTATTTTTTTATGTTCTAAGTCACCCTAGGAGGAATCCAGTTTAAGAGCTTGATCATCACTATCCATAGAGTCTATAGTGTTTCCAAAAGGAAAACATCTGTAAAGATTATGGAAATAGGTAGCCCTACTGTTAATCTACAAGTCTCTCAGGATTTCTGCATCCTTGGTCAGATACAGAAAACCAACATTCTGCTATAAACTCATACTTTTCTCCCATACATAACCCTACCAAATCCTTAAGGTGATAATCAGGAAAGAACTGGCAAAACGTCAGGACAATCTCAACACTTCATGTGCATTTTACTAGATCTAACAGCAAGTCAGGATGTATCAAGAACACTGCTCAGTTTATCAGCCAATGAGCAACCTTCTAACTAACCTAACCAGAAAGCTTTCGTCCAAACAGAAAGGCTTACTCACCAATTCTGTCAATAGATTTTATTTTTTTAATCTCTTAAAGATATTTTGATTGGAAAGAGTTTACAACCATTTAGTAACGGAAGCTAATAACATATCATACACATTTAATTTAGACCTGAACTTAGTCAAAGGTATTCTGAGAAGTCCTAAAATATGAAAATCTATTGGCTAGTAGATACTATAGGGGCTGTTGTGCAGACAACTGCCTGAGAGTAGAAGAAAAGAAAATTTTCTGACCTTCTTTCTGCACATATGTGTGGAAAAAAAAATAATGAAAACACGCAGCCAAATCCCAGTCAACCTCTACTTGAGATCATGAAAAGCCATAGATCTACACAGCTCTGGAAATCCTTGATCTCATCTTGCTGCGTATCGGGCATGTGTTTCACATTCAAATTAGACTTACAGCAATAAGCAGCCTGACCTCTTATACCGACTGAGGTACAGTTTGGCGGTACAGATCATGTCCTGCATGACTCACTCTAGTCAAATACTCTGCTTTACAAAAGGGGTGTCAAGGGCGCTTGTCAGTATGCTAGAAAAAAAACCAGAAGCATCACTGCTAATTCAGACACTTTAAGATCCCCACACGCTGTGTATAATCGTCACTTAACTAAGACCTGAAGACAGCAATAGCTCCCAGAGACTAAGCGCAGGCAGTTCAGTATGGCAGCGCCGCCTTATGTTATTCTTAACCTTTTCTGGTTTTTTAGTTTCTAAAAAAGCTGCTGCATCCATCTACCACACTGGGAAACGCAGTAGGATGAATGGCTCTAAATTTAGGATGCAGGACACTGCAGCTGCGATAACATTTGGGAAGTGGAGGCATAGGAGATACATGACGTAGTTAGAGAACAACTATTTTTAGTCCAAGCCAAGTTTGGTTCTGGCTGCTTTAGCAAGCAGCTAATTCAGTGAATCCATTCAGATAGACTTGATTCTGGCTGTCCTTCTCACCTGCAAGGTACTGCCTACCATGACCACCTCTCCCTGTGTCTCTTCTGAAAGCTGACAGGTGAAGCAGGAGAAGAGCAATCATGAACTTGTCACGTAGACTTCCCGCCACCCCCTCCCAAACAGATACTGGGGGCAGGCCAGTGACCTGTACAGTCCACCATACCCTGACATAGTAGAGCCACACTCTCCCACAGTTTTCTCTCTCCCGACTGCTTTTTCTTGGTCTCCTCCAAATGGATCAACTTCCCTGATCTATTTCTGCTACATGCAGCGTTTTATCATACCAAGAGACGATGCAGTCTACTACATCTCTTCCACTTATTTCAAACTTAAAACAATGCTCTGTGACTGCATCCCTCTTCTTTCTCCCCCGACCCCCACCAGCAACTTCTCCTTGTTTCCATCCCTCCCTCCTTTAAACACATCTGGCCTTCAAAGCGGCCTGTCCTGCTTGCTTTAGGCCTCAGCCTGGCTTCTGGCAGATCTCATTTTGACACGTACTTGCCTTCTCATTTTTGGATAGCAAGTTTTCTGCCACACAGAAACAGATGATTGCAGGCACCAAATGAAGTGGCAGTTCCCAAATCAGACTCCAAGCTTCCATTCAAGAACTATCAGGCACACGCTTTTAAAAATTTTGTATCAAGTTTTGCTGGTAGCAAAGAGATTTTAATACAATTTCTGGGAAATTGAGTCCTTTTTTTTAAGATCTAAATGCAGTTCTTTTTTGTTATATTGAGACAGATTTTCAGTAAGAAACTGCAGGTTAATTGAGGTTAATTACTTCCAAAGTAATTGATACAAATTTTTCTGACTAAAAGTTGATTTAACATTTTTATTTTAAATTTATTTCAAACAAGAAATTGGCACTAATATGTTTCAAGTACGGCTGTAGCTCTCGTCTCCAGCCAGGAAAGGGTAGGGAGCAGTCCTAATTGTTTGATATAATTGGGATGTATTTGGACATCTGCAGCAGGGCAGCAGTCTGAGTTACCCATTTAAAAATGAAGCAAACTCTGGGTGCTAAGGATTCTGATCCAGGACACAACACATCCCCAGAGAACTCCCAGTCTGTGACTCCATGGAGCTTAGACCCAGCACTGAAAAGTCTGGAGCGACCTCACCTTCAAGTGCACTCAGGGGATGCAGTTTCCTGTGGATCAGAGGAACTGGCTGTACCACACACTGATAAGCACCCACTGCCAAATTATACTCTCAGGTGTAATCAGCGAAATGGCAGCGATTTCAACAGACTTCCACTGGCAAATCTGTGAACGGACATCTTTAGATTATCAGTAGTGGGATGAAATTTATACCAACCCCTTGAAATTTCGCAGTCACACCAACGACATCTCTGAGAAACTTAAAACACCTGAACCCAGGCACCATTCATTCTGTGTGTCTCTTAAACCTGCCGAGCTCCCGGCAGATTAGTTGGACGGTATCTGAATGTCTCTCGCAGCACTTCAGCCTACACTTGGGTGGAAGAATTAAGCTACCAGAGGCACGCTCTCCTAGCTGATTACACCAACACTGCTCTCTTGTGGCAGGCACTTAGGGTGAAATATTAATCTCCTGTGCTCTTCATACTGCAGCTTAGCTATAGTACAGTCCAGTTGGCAAAGGGTCTATACAAAGCAAACCACCGCTACGAATGGGTGCTCAGATTCTGGATAGAAAAGAGACAAAGAGCAACAATAGAGTGCTCGGTTTTCCCCTGCAGACACAAAACATTCAGGCGCTCATCCCCGGGTCTAGATCGAAAGCCAAGATGTTGTGCAGAAAGCACTGCTTATTCTCTTCTCCAACCTGTTGTAGTGAGATGCATTTATCAGACCAAACCTAACAACCGCTCTGCACCTTTTCAGATGCCTTTCCTAAATTCAAGTCTCGCTCCTCAAAATGAAACATCCTTGTTTCTACCTTTTAACCCTCACAACTACCTGATGATTTGAATTCAATGTTTATTTGTATACCAGCCTCTTCCTCTCCCCCCCCATCAGTACAAATTATTGTTTCCCAGGCAAGATTCATATTAGCAAACAAGTGAAGATAATTAAGTAAACGGCTTCAAGCATTAATTTTCTTGATTTGAAGAGTGCCGATGGGGACACAAATTCAATGAGCAGGAGGACTCTGCAGCCAAGTGACTAGAAAGTAAATGCCTACAAATGGGAAAGACATTCCAGGGTTGAAGTTTGTAGTTAAGATACCTAAAGCGTCTAAATCACCCCCGGTTTCTATGGATTTTAATCTTCACGTGCTCTGTGAATACCATCGATGCTCTCTGTGCTGAAGCAATTCTTCCCTGGATAAACAGCAACCAGCAAGTTTACCAATTGCCTTCTCCTTCCCTGATGCACTATTTGACTTGCAGAACTCAAAGCTGCTTTACATTTTATTAGTGGAAAACAGATGCAAATCTCCCACTCCAGCCAACAGGTGCTTTGCCACTCAGGTCTTGGGCGCAGAGACCGCTCTTCCAGCTTCCACACTTTTCACAGCCAGGCCCTACCCTTAGCGGGCATTTGCATCTGCTGCACCTTTCACAAGCAAATTAATTGAGCAGTTTCCCCAGGGCAGCCCTTTCCATACAACTGGCTTTTTCAGAAAGGTCACAACAGCGATGTCAACTCTTTGCTTATCCTTCCTGTATCTTCTGCTCCGTGTAACAGCATCCCCTGCCACGGCCAAGAATGGCAACTAAAGCAGCCGTCCCTTAACAGATACCACGGGGGACTGAAGAGCTGAGGAACATACTGGCCAAAGACCCCCTGAATCTCGCCCACAAGGACCGGTGGCACTATCATTGCTCTGAAGATCCAGGAGGGTGACGCAGAGCTGAAGGACAACATCTCTCATGGAAACCCTGCCCCATGTTCAAACACACACAACTTTTAAAACTTGCCACATAAAGATGCATGTCCTTTAAAAATGGTCCCAGGCTGAGAGTGATTTTGCTTTGCCAGTGACAACCCACCACACAACAGAACACAGACATCCGTTATTTCACATAATTGCCATGTTTTGATTGCATGTGTCACACACTGGTAGAGCTTTAGGTTGAGCGACATGATGAGCTTTTAGACCTCCTTTCTCACAGCTTCATGCTGTATGTCTCTACAGGAATGAACTTGTCAACTTGGATGCAAAATGAATGAATGGCTTTTAATCACTTCGATAACGTTAACGTTATTGCTTTGACAGGATAGCAGCAGATACAGTTTGCTGATTCAGCCACTTGTATAACGATCTAATGGGCTTTTCTGACTAATGCCATGCTCTAAAAATATACACTGGACTAATAGATGAGCCTTTGCTATAATGAAAAACAGGCTCATTAAGACAATTCCTCTGAAAAGTGGCATTTTTATGACAAGATACTGAAGCATTTAATTACCCTGTATCCTGACAGAGCTGAAAGAAATTAATTAAAGAAAAAAAAATTGTAAAAAGTGAAGCAGTGTAGCAGATCTTGAGGTAGGAGGAGATGCCAATAGTCAGCAGCGTAAAGGGGAATTTGAGAAGTGCAAGGCTGTTTCCCAAAGGAATCGGTCTGTGGATAGGCTACAGATTGCTGCCTGTGTACACAGAACAGAAGGCCAGGTTCTGAGAGGAGGCCTGTCATTACTGAGCAATTAATTTTCCCCATTGTAGCCCGTGCCAGGAGAATATCAGCTGCTGTTAAAGGACAGCAAAGTCAGAGGTTTGAGAGGGCAGAAGAATCTTTAGTTATGTTTGAGGTAGGGGCTTGTTTTCACTGCAGTGTTAGCTTGGATTATCCACCATTAAGCTCATTCCCTGCTCTCGGAGCAAGTACCCGAGGAGAGTTGAAACCCTGCTCAGGCTGCGCCGTGCAGGAGGGCGATGGGCGCGGAGGTTTAGCAGCACTGGTACACGCTGCTGGTGCCAGGAGGCTGGTCCAAGCCACCCTGAGCGCAACCCTGCAGCCAGCTGTGGTCACATAACTGGGTGACAGTACTGTAACTTACACACAGACGGCAGCAGTTCACCCTTCTTGCTGGCCCTGCTGTCAAACACAAAAGCAAACCTTATGCAATTCCTGTCGCTTTTTGGGCGGATATCTGCTCCTACGTTTGGTCCCCTCTGACAGAGCTGAGTGTGCAGCAGCATGGTAAACCCTGTCAGAGAATGGGGTTTACCATGCCAAGAAAAGATTTTAAAGGTATTTTTTAAATAATCAGAGATTTTAAAAATATTTATAAAATCAACCAGTTAAACCCCCCAACTTATTTTATGATTTATTTTTTTTTCTTCTCTATCTCCATCTTACCACTGTGCCACCGCATTGGTAACCTTGCCGACACAGCACGAAGGGAGTGGGAGGGTAGGAAGAAGGCCCTGAGGAGCAGACTGCTAAATCCTGCTTAAGCTGGGCTGGCATCAGATGAGAAATACACAGCCTGTGCTGTGTCCCCAGCACAGCCCTCAGCAAGCCTTAAGGCACATTTCCTTACAAAGAGCTAACAATTAATCGGGCTCAAGACATCTGCATGTGAAGGCAGGCTACGAAAGGCCAGGCTTTGAGCTCAACTTCACAGGGGCGAGTGGTGAAGACAGGACCACTGTGATCATGAGTGAAGCAGACAGATGTTTTCCTCCCCCGTGAAGAACAGCTTCACTGGACACTGACAATTCTTCAGCTGTTTGGTGCGGCGTTGTTTGCGTTTTGCCTTCATAGCAAGTTTCATTTTCAAGAGAGCTCCAGGGGCACGGCCTGCGTGCCACGCGCGGTTTGCCATGGCAAGGCCTCCAGCCTGTGGTCACATCTAGCAGCGATCTTTCCTTTTACATTCCCAGACACGGAACAGCCTGAGCAGCTCAGACAGCCTGTGTCAGTCTGCCTAATGATGAAACAGCGCTGACTTTTCTCACCTTTTTTCTTTTGTCATTTCTCCATTGGATCGCTGCTCGGAGTCAGGCAGCAGCGTACCTGTCTTCAAACCGCAGTGACAAAAGCGTCACGGTTTCAGCACCAGGACTGTCACAACTGGAAGAGCCAACTATACTCCAGACTCACAGGCTCACCCTACTGAAAGCATAAAAACTGGAGCTTTTCCTATTGTCAGCACAAAAGCACAGCCCCACGCACCTGTTTATTTCAATTCTTTAGAGAATTTGACTGTTTTAAGTAACATGGTCCCAGCAGACATACGGATATCCAAGCACCCCATACTAGGTCTAAGTAAAAGCAGAACCCAAGTGACAGAGAGCGCATATCGGTATCAATGGGAGGCATATGGGGCACCAGAACACTGCAAATATTTCTGCCAAGGGCACGCTTACACTCTCTGCTGTCCCACCAGATGCACCTGATCGGCACTCCCTGCGTCAGAGGCTCATCTCACCAGCAAGGAACTTAAAAACAGCCAATGAGGCATGGGACACGCATCTGTGACTGACACACTCTGGGGAGAACCATGAAGAGCATGTAATTGGCTGATTGGGAAAACACACTAGCTAAAAAGATGAGGAAGCAACACACTAGATGGTCCCCCTCGTGCTTCCTTGCCTTTGTCATTGGGAAGTCGGCACGAAAACATCCCTGCTTAGTCTCCCTCATCCTTCTCCCAGTGGAGCAAAGTAGCCCCACATCTGCTGTTGCTACTGTAAAAGGTGACCCTTTTTGGCAGGAAAGAGGCTGCCACAGTTCTCTGTTTGTGAGTGACTCTTCCCAAGCACCACTGGCATGCCTGCCCAAGCTGTACAGCATTTTTATCACCACAATTAACAAAAAGAAGTGGCTGTTTAAATAATATGGAGTGACAAGTGCTAATACTTTGATGAAACATCACCAACGACAAAACATCGAGCACATCTCTTCCCTCTGTCATAGAGGATAAGAGAAGGACTGAAAACAGCTGAGTGGACATAAAGAGCTCACAAATGCCTTATTAATAAGTGTGTTGGATCTAATGATCTGTGAAACTGAAATGAGATTATTTGGATTATCTCATTAAACAAGAATAATAGCAATAGTAAACGGGTAGTAATTAGGAGTGGGCCAATCCAAGGACAAACTAAATAATAGGGCCAAAAGACTGTTAATTAGTACTCTGCATTTTTGTGCCTGTATTTCTACACCCAGAATTTAGGAAGAAAACAAGAATCATGGCAAACCAAGCAGCCTGATCATAGCAGCCAGAAACGAAGCCACTGGCTACCCACTCCAGTGTGGATCATTTGACCTCAAACCTAAAAAATTATTAAATGGGGCTATTTTGGCAGGGCTGGCCTTTCCCAAACAAAAACAGGTAGCCAGAATGTAAAATTGCTTTCAAAGGCTCAGCAATTAACAGCCAGGTGCAGGCAAACTGGCATGTCAAGGGCAGAGGCAGGACAGAAACAAAACCTCCCCTCAGCCCTTCGTTTTTATCACCGGACATCACAACCTCCCACAAAAGCACAACTGCTCCTTACACTGTAAAAATCATTCCCGGGCAGGTTCAACACGTGACTAGAGATGTAGCACCGCATGAATTTTACTTTTCAGGAAGTGTTTATATGTAAGTGCCCAGAAGCTCTTTGTCTCAGGCCAAAGAATAGACCACCTCTGCAGCCCCCCAGGGATGGATGGGGCACAAGGGATTACACATGACAGACTCAGCCCGAGTGGCACTTTGGTCGCGAGGTCCCCAGGTATTGAAGCTTGAAGTAATTACTGGTGTGCAAAACCTACTGCACCCCTTGCCTTCCCTAAGTACTCCTTACTTATCAGGAAAAGTCAGCAATACAGCACAGTAGTAAGAGGCTTTTCCAGGGGGCTGGATAAATGAAACTAGAGTTAAGACACCGCTCGAAGGCTTGACGCTCAACGCAGTGCTGTCTCCCCATGGGTTTCCGAGGGCAGCACGATGCAGCTGCACGTCACGCTCCAGAGCTGCTGAGGCCACACCACAGCCCAACAACACACCCCGCACTGCATTTATCAAGGGAATTTAGTCTTGAAACCAAACACATTATTGGGCAGGACACAAAGCGTTTATTCCCCTTGTAAGGCTTGACTTCCACATACCAAACTGGCAACAGCAGCAAAGGAAATTTAAAAAAAAAGGGTAGTGGAAGGAAGCGACTTGGAAGAAAAACGTCTTTGTTACTATTTGATTAAAGGAGGGAAACTGCAGCCCTACCTAATGCACACAGAATTCTCCAAAGAGCACAGCACAATTTGGGTCTCGCTTTTATAGCAAGTTTGAAGTATTAATGAACTATGGCTTCTAAAAATTAGTTTTAAAGATGACAATAACGTGGTAAGTATTTGAAAGACGAAGAATAGGGAGGAAAAAAATAAAAGAAAACCAATGACTGTTCAATTCCCCTGAAGGGTAGAGGGGCAGAGCTACCTTTAACACAAGACAAGCCCTCAGTAATTCAAGACTGAGGTGGAAAACATTTGAATGGTCAGAGAAAGGGAAAAATTTTCTCTCCTAAGAAATCTCCAAACTGCTTTGGTGTCTCTGAGAGAAACAGGGGGTGATCACCTTCCTGGTGCTGCTGGTCATGCTATTCCTGAACAAGCTAGGATGCTGTTGGCCTTCTTGGCCAGCTGGGCACATTGCTGGCTCATATTCAGCAAGGGTAAACCAACTCGCCCAGAGCCTTTTCCATCTTGAATGGACTCTGACAAGTGAAACTGCATTAAGCAGGATGCTGTGTGTGCAAATGACGCAGGGGCCAGCACATGCCCACCAGAAGCAGGCAGTGCAGTAATCACTCATGGCATCTTTATGGCCCCCCAAGGAGAGGTAATATGGAGCCAGGCACCACTACCTCTGACTGACTTTCAGCCCGGGAATGAGGTGTCTTTAGCAGATCACCAGAATTGTTGGCTTGGAAGGGAAGCAGCAGCAGAGCCAGCACTCAGACTACCCCAGCTATCTACTGGCACAGATCAGAGAAAGCTCCAAATAATGCACATCAGGACTCCAGGCACTTCAACATACTCTCTGATGAGCCTCTGCACTTATTTAAGCACAGGAATACTCAGGGACTCCACAGGAAAGGCTGCTGCTTGAAATACCCAGGTCAACCTAACCTATAGCCTCTCTAAACTCTTTTGCAGACATAAAAATGTGGAGCGCTGCCAATGCTGCAGACCTCCAGGACAACAGCACCCCTAACGGTTCTTCACAGCAGCTGTATCTTCCCATCAAAATTACACATTGAGAAGCAACTTCCTACTATCTCCCAGCTCACAGAAGAAATGTTAAGACTAAAAATGTACTGATGGCCAGCTCTTTTACACGAGTCACCTGTACCTACTCTGATGCTGACAGGGTTTGCTTTCTTTCACTGCTAACATCTTCTTAATTCAAACATTAAAGTTTACAAGTCAGGATGAACAAAGGAAGGCTTATCACTCAGGGCATTCTGACTAAGAAAAGTTCATCATTTTAAGACTGGCTGGCACACATGCAATATGTTCTAGACTCTTTAAGCAAAAATTCTTACGAATTTGCCTAAGTCCAGGAGATGGAGAAAGTTGCAGTGAAGGCAACTGAACCAAATTGAGCCATATACCCCTACAGTCTGTGCAAGCACCCTTGCAATCAGTGCTTCAGCACATCTGCTTCACTGTTGGTGTTAACTCTTGCCCGACCCTCTCCACCACCGCAGCTTTCTGAAAGCACTGCTTGGTTTCTCATGCTTCTATAGCACAAGCTGCTGCAACAAGCACAGGCTAGAGTTCAATATATGTGCCGTTACAGCAAGTACTGTTGGGCAAACCGTGGGTTCATTATCCCAAGTGCCATTTCATTTGGCTTTCACTGTGTGACGTGGCAAAAATACTCCCAGTTCAACATGGTTGTTGATCACATGGCACACTAGAGTGAAAAAGGAAAACATGGGAGTTTATGCAACAGCAAAAAGAATACTCTCAGCAAAAGAATACTGCAAGCTCCACCAACAGTACTAAACTGCTGTATGCCACGGGATTATTCCCCATTGTGATGAACCGAATCCAAAGCCCATGTTTTGTTACACCGCGTCTGTCATCGGTGTCTGCTGCGGGACATTTCCGATCACAGTTGCTTTCAGATGAGCTTTACAACTTTGTTGGAGAGACAGATGTAATTGCTGTTTAATACCAAACAATAGTGCAGGAGGATGCGATTGCTTTGTTTAAATAACCTTATTTCATCAAACAGCTCAGACTGGACCCCATTAGTGTGACTTTTGGATCAGACCAGAAGCAAGGCTGGCAGGAACCCTTCTCTGAAACAGAATGTCTCCCTAGACCAATTTGCAACCCTCAGAACTTTATTACGCAGCTGTAGTGGGTACTGATATTTGCTAACAGGGGAAGACACATCATTGAAGCATAGGCTTTACCTATGCTTTAAGGGGAATCCTCTATATTAGGCAGCTAAATCAAGGGGATTATCGTGCAGTATTTTACCGCAGAACTTGTAAGCAAAGAAGTTTCAAAACTGAGAAGTGACAGTGTCTCAACTGCATAACATGGCCAAGCTCCTAAATTTTCCTGCTTTCTATATCCTCCTTTGCTATATCCAAAGCTGCCATGCACAGAAAGACAAACTAGCAGTAGAAGACCACATCCCAACCTGCTCTGAGCTGGTAGGAGTAGTTATGTGCCCCAGAAGAGCTCAATCGGGTAGACAAAACTCCGAGATGAAGCCCAGCTCCACTTCCCCCGTGCTCTGTCAAGGAGGGAAGAAAGGCATCCTGAGTTTGAGCTGTAAACAGAATGCCTGATACAAAAGGTAGGTATTACTGTATCAGCAGCTTCTGCAGATTCATCCAGTTTTAGTCCTAGTTTTGCCAAGACCGGCAGAGCTGAGCAAGATGGGATGGACTTTAAGGAAAAAGATATTTTTCCGTAAAAGTAACAAAACCCAACAGAAAAAACCTCACAAAGCAAGCAGTTCTTTTACAGCCTGTGTTTCACAACAGCTTTAGGCGTGCCCCAGTGACCGCTAACAGATTATACTGAGAGATGTTTCCCCCCACTCCTGCAAATCTGAAATACCTTTGCCATCAGAACTGATCCTCTGAGATTTGGATCCTTCCCATGTTCATTTAACCCACTTAATTTTTAATGGCTGTCACTGGTTATTTCACCCAGTCAGTCAACAGCCTCTACAGTTCAAAACGCCAGCCACCCTCTTCCCGCTCTGGCTTAGCTCAGGGCTCGGGATCTACGGAAATTATTCATCTGCATCATAAAGAACTTGAAGGAGCTGTAAAAGAGATTGATCCCTGACAGCTGCACTAAACTTGAAAGCTGCTTCCCAGCTCTGAAGAAGGAGAATTCTGACCTGAAAAGGGGTCTGGAGTGAACAGCCTCAAAGGGAATAAAATATTAGCCTGTAAAACCAGCACTAGCTAGAAAACTCAGGTGATCTTTTAATGTAGGTACACCTCTTGCCCCAGGCGCAGCCAACATAATTACTTGCCACACAGCATCTCAAGCTCGGGGCTTGATGTAACAGGCTGAATTTACTTCACTTCCTTTTGTCCTAAGCACCCGGTGAGCCCCCAGAAATTAACTGCCAGTACTGCTGCTCTGGTGACCAAGCATAGGATAATGCTACCAACTATCATGATACCCTGTGCACACATTGCTGTGCCATTAACATCAGCTCCAGTTACTGCATCTGTGCTGCTTAACGTCTTCAGCAGGTCCAGGAACAAGCTCAACACCAGTCAGCAACGCCCTTCATCATAAGGGTCAGAGGCACCTAACCAGCAGTAAAATTTATCCCAAAAACAGGAGACAGAGGGAAGAGGAAAGCCTTCATTTATCCAACTGCGAGTACGTCCAAAAATCCTTGGGAAGCGAGAAAAGGACATTCACAGGCATCCCATTTGCGCGCCGCTGAACCCTTCCCTGTTGCCAAGGTACGTGCTGGCAGAGGAAGGTTACCAGGACGCTGGGCCGCATTGTCATGCAAACCACGCAGAGTTATTGAAGGCACTTCCCAGCAACAGCACACATTTTTTTTTTTTTCACTAGTTTGATCCCTGCATTGAAAAAGAAACAAAACAACTTTGGGAACGGGAAGCTGCATTGGCCTAAGCCACAACCGCCGTCTATCCCAGAGCTACGGGAGGAGTACCGAACCTGCCTCGAGTGAATTCGGCAGGCCCTACTGCTCCTCATTTGAATGGACACAGGGGAAAAAACCAACAGCCCTTGAGTCCCGAGAAACACGTGCACTGCTTTTTAACAACACTGCCTTTCCATCATTTGTAGGTGACGCTGGAAACACTGGAAGACAGTGACACACGAACCTCTGCTCAGAACCACCAGAGAACACGTTCCGTTCACGTTTTGCTCTTTGGGATGAACTCGCCCGCAGTGATTTTGAGTTGAACACCATAAAAAGCTTACTGGCAGGAAACGCAACTGAAAGCACGCTTTAGAAGCTGCTTTCCAGAAAAAGCAGAAGAGCATATACTTGCAGCTGGACATCTATACACACAAATAAGTTCCTACCTTTTCTGGTTGTTACTACTATAGCTTGGTGGAGTTTTTCTGCCCTTTATACCCAGAGAAATTAATGGTTTCCAGCAGTAGTAACGACTTATCAGCAGAGTACCTGCCATTTAACTTTCCCTATATGAAGTAAATGACTAGAAATTTCTTATTTTTGCAGTAAACAGGAATTGTCAGTTGCAAAAATTCGGAGGTAAAAGATGGTTTATTTGGCTCCTCAAGGGAGCTGGTAATACACACCACAAAATCCCTCAGAACAGGTATTTAGCGCTCCAAGTGCCCCCTGGACATGACCGAATCAAAGCTTTCCCTTAAGTGCCTGTCAGGGTTAATCTTTCCAGTACTTAAGAGCCACCTCTCAAACAAAACAAAGGTAGAAACTGCACATGGCATCAGTCACCTATTCATTTAGCCACAGGAGAGAGACTCACCTTTCTGCACCCACCTTTCCAGAAAGAAACACAGAAGTGAAGAAAACACAAAGTCATGTTGATGCATTTGAATGCTGCCCTAGCTGACTTAAATCAGGGTAAGCTAAACTCATGTCACCTAAAGGAACAAAAGAAAATAGGCTTGACTGATTAAAAAAATAAATTAAAAATAAAACAAATCAGAGAGGGGGAGAGTTTTCTTACTAGGAACACCAGCACAGATCCAGAAGTGTCAGGGCAAACTCTTGGAGCACCAAAAAGTGTGAAGACGGAGGAGGATGCAAGAAAGCACAGCCCAATTCCAAAGGCAAGTGAGAGGGAAGACTTTCATGCTCCTGAGAAAAACATAGATTGGAAAGGACTGGACATCTGCATGGCAAAAAACCCTATAACCCAAGGAACGCCCTCATCCCATCTCCCAGTGCCACCTCCAATGAGGAAGTCAATGCTTCAGACCTGAAGGAAACCAGTTCTCCTGTTACAACCCTCAGTGACCCAGCAGTGCCTTCAAGAATTGTCACCGTTCTTCCTCAAACCCTGTGACAAACCTTCCCAGTGAACAGCTACCAGAGCTCTGCAAGAGGAACGGGTGTCTCACCAGCCAGCCTTCAAAACCAGTTGTTCATGAGCCAAAGGGAAGCAGCCTCTGCCATACATCCCACAGCCCTGGAGCAGCTGCAGCGCTGGCAAGGACTCTGAAGTCTAGCGGGAGGCTTTTGTGAACCGGATTCACCATGCCAACAAGCCGGGTACGGCACAGCAAGGCACAGCGTGGGCACGTGGCTGGGAGAGGGCCGCAGGTACCACGGCGCGCTGCAGAGCCAGAGGTCCTGTGGCTGTGCCTCTCTGGGTAGGAGAGGGCAGGCTTCATGGTGACTGAGGGGCCAAGAGAGCTGGCAGTGGGCAAGGCTGCAAGCTCCTTTCTGATGTCTGCCCTGGCACGATGCAGGAAAATGCTCACACTGGTGGAGGGAGGGGAAAAATAAAGGAAAAAAAAAATCACCAGATTTGTTCCTGTTGGAAGAGCAATAAATACTGGAAGAAAAGGCAGCTCTGAAAGTCAGAAGAGGCTGCTGGGAACGAGGCAAAACCAGGAACAGCTTAGAATCACAGAATCACTTAGGTTGGAAGAGACCTTCAAGATCATAGAGTCCAACCACGGCCTAACCCTGCTTAGTACATCTCTAGGCCATGTCCTCAAGCACAAGCTTCTGAAGTTTAAGCCAAGGCAAAAGACATGGTGAAGAGGTGCGATGCTGTAATGGGAGGAGGCAAGAGAGCAGTGGGGCCCAAAGCCTGCAGGGACACCCCAGGCAGCTGCCCAGAATTAATTTTGATCCAGATCTGGATTTATTCCCATAACCACATCTCTCCAGCCAAAGGAAGTTCCCTTTATCCCTTTACCCAGAGCAGCAGGGAAGGCCCACTAACCTCCTGATACAAGCCATGGCCTATACTATACCTGGGCTGCTGACCATGAGCCCTGGGCTGCCAGGGGCAGACCTGGTGCTCAGCTAACATGTTTGGGGGCATCAGAGATGTCCTGCAAGTTTCGCTCTCACCCAGGCAGTCCTGTACCACAGTCCATAACTTACCTGATGCTTCCATAAGACCATGCTCCTTCCCCAACTCCTCTTCTGGCACACACTCTAGGACTGCATTCTCAGGATCATGCTTCAGCCAGGTCCACTCCCCTGGCAAGAGGGGAGCCTGCCAGTGCCTTGGCTCCACTGTTCCCACACTTACCCAGGCGCCTGCTGCCCCAGGGGGTACCAGCTGCTGAGCAGAGAACCTGTGTGCCTTGGGGCAAATGAGTTCTTCTGGGAATTAAAGCGGTAAGGGACAGACACTCTACATGGGGACAGGACATCCAGAAGCGGAGATGTACGTGCCCAGCAGTAGAATCACACCACCATTACTGGCCTTCAGCAGAAGATTGCAGTCCTCCAGATAGTACACACAGTGCTATGCTGGCTCTATCCTCAGGAGCACCGTTGACACCCAGACCTGACTTCACTGCAAGCCCAGGCTCTGTCTCTGGGTAATTTCATGCCTGACATTACACCACAGTGCACCCCCTTTTGTATTTACTACAATTCTACAGGCATCCCTGTCCAGTGGCTCTGGCAGTGATCTCTAGGTGGCACCATTTACAATATGGAACTTTTAAGAACACTTGAAGTTTCAAAGTGCCACCTACTGGTACTTTCATAGAGCTATTTCAGAATGGGGTTTTTTTAATATCATGTAAGCCAGTGGTTTATTGCATCTACATCCCAGAACATCTATCATTGTGAGAGCCCGTTAAGTAATCACCAGAAAGTTTCAGAAATGAAAGCAGAGTGTTTTGGCAGAATAAGGAGGCTGGTAATTTAGCACTTCATAGTTAGGGCAGCACTTTTCTTTAGAACAGTCTTAATCACAAGCCTGTATTAAGATTCATAACTGGGGCAGAGGAATCTTTCTGCAAAATTAAATCCAGAAGTTACCAGGTCCCACTGGTTACGTACACTTTACAAAAACTTTAGGGCTTATTCAAATTTAACTTTTTAATTTGGCAGAGGTGGTGCACCAACACTCAGAAGCAAGAGTCACACAGCTCAAAGTAACTCCATTAGTCTTCTAAAAAAAGAAAACACTATCAATCTTCTGCACATTTCTCCAGCAGAAAGATGACTCAAGGTCACAGCTATTCAGAACTTGGAGGCATCACCTCAGCATCAGCGACTGTACAACAGCTGCTGCCCTTTGGGCTTACAGAAAACTACCTCAGTAAAGGTGCAACACTTAAGCAGGGACAACTTTTTTTATTTGTCCCAAATCTAGCAGACTATTCTCAAAATTACTTACATATGACAGCACAGGTTACTGTCAGAAACTGGCTGAGGTCTGCTTAAGCTTTCTGCACAAGGTGCAAACCCACATTACCTGCAGTGATTCCATCAACTTTGTTGTGTCGTCCCCTCCCACCGAGCCTAATCCTGTATTTTTTACATTTCCAATTCTTCCTTTCAACATTGTTTTCTTCCCCAGCTCTTCCTGCAGGACACACAGGGGCATGGCCTCACATGAAAAAACTATGTTTCCTTTACTAACTTGAGGCTACCAGATCAAAAACCCAGTTGAAGCACTGACACACAGAGTACAGCTGCAGGACAGCAATACAGAAGCCGTGCCTACACGTCTGCTTCAAAAGTTTGTAAGACACCAACTGTTTACAGACAACACAAACTCGGTTAATGAAAATTTATTCTTTCAGTAAGTCACAGGCAGCTCTTATGCGACCAGGGCAGAAGCTGTTGATGATTCACTAAAAAAGAAAGGAGAGAGAAATATTAATTGCAAAAGCTGTTTTTCAAACTAGTTGCCAAAAATACTGCTGGAGTTCGAAGCCTAGCTACCAGCTGTGAGCCCAAATCACCACCCATTTACAATTTCTTATAGCATTAAAAAAACAAAGGGATTTCACACTTCCTTGTAAAATTCAAATACCACGATAACAGCACAAAACCATATTCAAAACCTGGCTAGTTGTATTTGAGTCTTTTCAGAAAGGGAGCTCACCCTGACATCTATGGGAATTGTCCTATGATGCCTACATTTTCCTAGAGGAAAACTAAAATCAGCTTTCATTTCTGCCACAGCTGAGCCATTTGTTGATGAATTTTTCAAGTAATATGAACTCTAAAAGTATCTCAGCGAGAACAGAGACTGCAGTTTGTATAAAGCATTATAAAATTACCTGGTTTACCTATATACCCGGTCACCGTCACGCACTCCTCACTCTGAGTAAAAGCCCCAGCACATTGTTTACAAAACCTAGGGGACCTCGGTGAAAGCAGTAACAGGAGAGGAGACTTACTACTTCCAGTTGGGTGGCAGCACTCTCTTAGTTTTGTAGTAGCGAGCCAACCTGTGGATTCTGCTCTCAATCAGAATCAGGCGGAACTTGGCATCTTTGTCCTTGGAAAGAAAGTTTCGTCACCACCAAGCGCTACTTTAATTTCTCAAGGAATTCAACTTAGCTTTATTAAAGTAAAAAAAACCTCACAGCTACTGCTACAAACTGCACATTCCCATCCCAAAAGTCTGATCAATCTGATAAAATCAGAGCAGGCCCAGAAATACATGGCTTAAGCACTGCTTTTATGATCCTTTACACAGATACAGGCCATTCTACCTTATGAAAATGTCTCCTCAAGCCCCTAAGTTGGATCAGACTGGTTGGCTAATGGGCCATACACACTAAGAGCCTTTTTTTTTTGGTTAACAAACTACTTTATGACTTGAAAAAACACACACACAGAGTGAAATTGTTACCCACCTTTCTGTTTCTCTCAAGATGCTTGCGAACAGCAACAGCTTTCTTAATCAAGTGATACAGATCCTCTGGAAGGTCTGGGGCCAGACCCTTCGATTTAAGGATTCTCAGAATTTTGTTGCCAGTAACAAAGCGAACCTGGGCAACACCATGGGAATCCCTCAGGATCACACCTGAAACAAACATTTGTTTAGATCTCACATTGTAAAGAAAACCCCAACACAAAGCATATCTTGTGAAATCAACCTTACAGGTACAATATATCAAAAAAAAAAAAAAGGTCTTCTTTAAATGAAAACCCTTTCTGGTGGAGTCTATTAACAAACAGTAGACAGTGAGTGAGAAAAATACAACTTAGAGAAGCTGGAACGTTTTATCAGATCACACTTAAGACAATTAATGCACCCATGGCATTTAGGCAGGTAACACACTAAGTGCTATAATATTATTGAGAAATTTACAAACTCAGCCTCCTTTATATGGTTAACAATGATGTCACACACAACTTTAAAAAAATATGTTGTACTGTAGGGAATCATTAATCCTCTCTCAGGATTACAAAAATAATTCATAATAAAAATCATTCGTGTAGCACATAATTACAAAGATGCTTCACATTTTCTGCTTGAAAAAACAAGCATTCAACTATTTCACCAAATAGTGCCACGTTTTTAGTGGTATCCAGTGAATGCACAGGTAAATGCAGAAAAACTGTGTTTCCTTAGTCTGTTATCTAGCGTAGGATGAACAAACAGCTATCTTGTTTGAGTCAGAAAAACTTATTATTGATAAGCCTTACCAATTTGTGAGGGAGTCAGGCCTTTTTTAGCCAGCTTGTAGATCTGTTCTTTTACATCATCAGAAGTAAGTTTCAGCCACTGAAGAAAAGTAGAAAAAACCCAAACAACTCATGAAGACTGCTTAATACAGAGGCACGGACCAGCAATATGAAAGCTTTTTATAAGCACCAGAAATAGATGCACTTGAAAACACAATCAAGAAATGAAATTCTACTTCTAACAATGCAGAAACGTTTTTATGTATTACGACCCTATAGTGCTAATGAAATACGGTGGGGGGAAGGCATAAGTGAAACAAGACAATCTCTGTTTAGAGGACCCCACATAGCCCCCAACCAGTGCTTTATCTTAGGTTGAACGAACTCTGTAATTGGGCCTTTGACAGAAATGCAAAACTGAGAATCATTTGGTCATCTCTTAGTAAAGCACCTCCAGGGATTAGTGAAAAAAAAAAAATCAGGTTTTACACACACACACCCCTGAAAAATTAAACCAACAGATCTACTCAGATAGGACTGTGCCTTTCCTGTTACCTCTATGTTAAATCATGCTGATAGACCCATTGCTTCTGCGATTATTACAGGGAAGAGACACCACCAAGGTAGGTAATCCTTGCTCTTTCAGTAAGCTGCTAAAGCTCCTATTTTTTTACCCCCCTTTTTAATACTGTAACATTAAATGGTATCACAGAAGATCCCTTAAGGACCAACTCCTGGCAGGGCCAGCCAAGTCAGAGCATGGGACTGAGTGCATTGTCCAGATGCTTCTTGAACTCAGTCAAGCTCTGTGCTGTGACCACTTCCCCTGGGGAGCCTGTCCATTCTATTTTATGCAATAGAAAAGCACAAAAAGGTATTTGGAAGCACTTCGGATTATAATTCAAACCAGAATGCGAAATAAAACTAAGTAAAAAAAAAAAAACCACACGTTTTTTTAACCAGATATAGCACTGGAGCATCCTAATCACCATTAAATTGTTTAACCATCAGGAACACTCCAGCAGCTTCACATTATCTTACTGTAAATTATGTATCTTTTTTACTTTAAAGTTTTGTACTTTAATTTCGTATTTCCATTTAACTGTTTCCCAGTACATACTTTTCAGTATGCACCACAGGGTGACCTTTCTGACAAGAAAAACATCTTCCAAAGCAAAACAGACTAAGCAAGTGCTCGTTAAACTGACTTTCAAGTGGAAGTACCCTGAATAAACCAAGAAGTGCTGCCATTACTTAATATAGTGCTCTGACCAGCCAACTACCGTTGTACATAGTTGAGCACAGTCAGTTTATTCCACAATAGCAAAGGCTAAATTTAAGCGTGAATAGAGCAATTCAATCTCTAGAAATCATCAGCACACAGACTTAAAAGCGAGGTATCACTACAATAAATGGAGGTACAAAAAGAGTGACCTTTTTCGCCAACAGATTAGCTGGCAAAGAAACAGTACTTGCTTTCTCAGCATCCTTAAAGGCCACTGACCAAAGGAGCATCTTATCAGGCCACAATTTACAAATGGTGACATAAAACAATACAGGCCTCTCCATTTTGTTTCTTTCCCTTGGCAGGGATCAGTTGTGCGGGCCAGAGGCCGTAATGACCGCCACAGCGCAGCATCCCGGACCCGCGATGCGCGTGGGGAGAAGGGAAGCAACTTACCGTAGGCACGCTGCGTCTGTAGGGCAAGGCTGACTGGGACAAGCCCTTTCTGCGGGGAAGAAGCAGATCACACGCTGTGCGGAGCCAAACGAGCGCACCAACCCCACTCCAAAGCGGACTACTACAAGCGCTTCCTGCAGGCCCGCGGCCTACGGCCTCTCTCCCCGCCTGCCGCTAATACAGGCCGCAGCGGGACAGCACCGCGACCGAGCGCCTCAGAACAGACCCAAGCCTTCCCCCACCCTGCCGCCATACCTCCACAGCCGCTACCCTGCCTGAGCGCCTACCCCTCGGCCCCAGCCCATCCCCACACGCCGCGCTACTCCCCCGTGGTCTTTCTGCTTTCTTCCCCCACCCGTAGCACACCTTTATCGGCCGCAACAGCTCCACAGCCGCCCCGCAACCCAGCCCCAGCCCGAGCCGCAGGCACCTACCCGGGAGCGTGCATGCGACCCATGATGGCGGCGGCAGAAAAGAAGGAGCGACGCGAGGCAGAGGCCTCTCCCTGCCCACTTCCGCAGGAAAGGGCGGTCCCGCGCCCAGCCCCGCCCCGCGCCCCCACACGAGCCAATCAGCGGCACCAAGACTGCGCCGCGCACGACATCACGTGACAGCCCGGCCGGCGCCTGGCGGGGCGGGAAAGGGGGCCGCGCGGGGGCCGTTACCGGCGGCGCGCGCCCTCGAGCGGCCCGGCGGACAGCGAAGACCAGCACACAGCGAGTTCGTTCTCCCAGCGTAGTGTTTAATGTACTTACAGGACAGCTACGGAGTCACATTGAACCCGCTCAGCGCGGGCACGGCCGGGGGCAACACCGTACAGACATCGCTATTACCGAGCTCGCTCGACTGGAAGCATTTGGTTCTTACAGAGGCAGAGAGAAGAGGCGGCACAGCACCCGCGCTCTCTGCGTTTCATCACCTCTAGCACTCTTCGTCACAGTGACCGAGTGAGGAGCAGAAGGGAGGGGAAGGCGGCCCCGCCCTGCCGCAGGCACCGAGCCCCAGGAGGGTGTAAAAACAGGGGGAGCGCTCGCAGCGGGGCGCACGCGTGCCTCCTGGCAGGCAGGGCGCTGCGCATCGTGAGAAGGCAGCAATAACAATCTCAGTGCAAAGTTCCAGGTCAACAGAGAAAAGGGAGAGGCCTCTGACAAGCCCTTACTCCGAAATACCAAACCAAGGTCTGTACAGACAATGACATTTCTGGCTGCAGGTCACACATCGCATACCACATTTGCTTCTTTTCATTACAATATAAAAAGCTGTTAAAACTACATTTGTAAAACTACATTTTCAAGCTACTTAGTGTACTAGCAAATTCCACCCCAACTGAGTATTTTCATCTTTCACATCTGTATGTAGTACATTAAAGTATTATTGCAACAATAATTTTTTTCTTGAGATTAGTGCAAAGAGGTGCAAGCTTGGTGCTGCTCCTCTACCTAGGGAGAGAGGCAAAGGCCAGAGCCAAGAGACAAAATAAAATCCATGACCATGAAGAGCTTCAGCCAGCAACTATTTTGAAAAGGAAGGGAAAGGCACAAAATGAGTTAAGATATGAAGATGAAATCAGAGGTCAGGACAAGTGCTATCAATAATACAGTACTATCATTACATTTTTTTTCCCCTCCAGAGTCTGGACACCTGTTAAAACTGCAAATCATTTTTTAAATGATTTTAGTTTATTTGTAGTTTGTGCTGTAAGACACTGTGCTTTAATAGCAAACTGCAAAAAAGGCAGTACATATTGCTTTCGTTTTATTTCACAATGGAACGTTTCACAAAAACAGTAGTCTACTTTCCTGTGTTTAAGTGACTTGTGATTCTAATGATGGAATGGAGTAAGTCTCAAAAGCATCAAGTGAGCAGGAAATATATCTAGTTAGTTACATAGTTTATATTTACAGGTTATATACTAAATGAAAAATATGCAGAAGATGCCTAATGAAACTGGGATGTATTAGCGCCCATTAGTATCAGCCCAGTTTAACATTCAAGATATTCTTAGCTTTTTAATTGCAATCATTCCTACCACATTGGACCATGAATATTTAGGCACCAGGAGATTCAAGTTTACTTCTCTCTTCTGTATTGAGGAGAGATTGGTCTGTAGCAGGGGAAAGGAAAAAAATCAGATTATGAAATAGGCTTTTAGGATAGGGTAAACAGACAGCTTTCCCCATATTGCATCTTTGTTAACAGATGCATGTTTTAGGTTAAACTTTTGCTCTAGTCACAATCAGCAGTGATAGTCTGTCTTGCTTCAAGATTTAGTACAAAAGAAGTATGCAACTTGATTCTATAGGTTTGTTTAGACAGAACACGATCACCCTGAACACCAAAGTAAGGTGAATAAAAGCGCTATACCTGTAGTGCGGAAACACCTAATTAAGTAACCAGTGGTATTAACAGGAGATAGTGAGTGACATTTGTACTCCACTGTCACAATACGGCTCAAATCTAACGTTCCTTGGAATGAAGTATTTTTAGTGGAACTGATTCCTAACTGGGAGTGAGAAACAGTGTTGCTGTGAACTGCTGAAAAAAGTGACCATGCTCCCCTCTCAAAGCTCTGATAATGCAACTAGTTTCTGGCCTGCAATTCACCTAGCAGCTGTGCTTTCTAACCAGAGCCCATCCTTTACCTGGAGGTACAGGTACAAATGCCCCTTTGGATTTAGTCTTTGAATCTGTTCCACATTTCTTCACTGCAGTATTTAAAGGTTCTAGAAATTACGACATTTCAAAACACTGAGAAGCTGGGCACATTTCCTACAGTACCACATTCAGCCAGTCTTCATTCAATTTTTGGAGTTCATGGGTAAAAGACATGGTAGAAAAAATTTGTAAGTTGCATTAACTACCAAGATCAGTGTAAGTGATGTTGTTTGTAAATAACACATCCCAGGATTAAAAAAAAAAAAAAAAAAAGACTTCCAGTAGGACCTGCAAGGTATCAAATACAAGATTTCCCCTTTAAGGAACTGAAAGTTATCACGTATACATATTTAAATACTAGAAATGAGGTAAAAGAGAAGCATTTGAATTATAAGGCACCATTATTTGCAACTTCCATTATTGGCACTCACTCTAATAAGTCTTAGAGAAGCATGAATCTGGGATTAAATGCAACACTAAGGAATTTTCTCCAGTCCTTCAACCTTCATTTTTACAGGTAAGTGAAGCCACCAGAATTTTACCTGTTACTGCTTCTGTGATGTCTAGTTACTAATGGGAATGTAATCCTAGTATGTCATTCCTTTCATTTTCTCCAGCATCACACCATGGATGACACCACAGGTAACCAAGATTAAAAGCAAAAATGCTCTATATCCACAGGCCTAATAATTAAGTTGTGGTTTAACCAACCAGCATTAATTCTCACTTCCATGGATGGTTTTAAAATTCCTTCCTTTACCTGCAACTGAAACATGCTTTTATAACTTCACATAAGTATAAACCAGGCTTTCTAGAAATCCTCCAAGTCCAGCTACATGGACATTGGTCCAACATGTGTGTTGAAATGCAGAATCTCTTGGTTTAGATGTACAAGTTATCTTCAAGTAGGAAGGTGCACAAAGCGTGAGTACAATTGTTCCGGTCTTCTTCAGGTATAGAAAGGAATTCACAGATAGGGTACAGCAGTCAGTTGATACCAGTTAACAGTCTCCTTGCTCAAGTTGAAGTCCTTTAGTGAGAGCGTAATTCCACCCAAGAAAAAGTTCTCACGTAACGACTCTGCACTGAGCACACTTAACTGAAGCTCTCTTTGTTTCAGAGTCTCCACACTATATCCACTGTACACAAGCTAGAAGGTAAGAAGTCAAGAATATTTTGGTTATCCAAATGAAATTACACAGACCGCCCTTTCTTCTGACTGCCTAGCTGCTGACAGATGCCTTAACTGCACATCGTGACCCTTCAGTGTGACTGTTTCTCAGAGAATAGGCTGAAGTACACCTGTATGTTATTTTATGCCCTCAAGGCTAAGGGTCCATAAGGACCACTGTTTTTAGACAAAGTACTGTTTACGTGCCAAAACTTCTGCACTCATTCTTCCCCACATCACAAATCAGAGAATCTAGGGCAGGGGGTGTCTTTAGATCCTTTCCTTCATCTCATCACTCCTCAGAGGCAGCCTGAGAAATTTCTGCTTTCTTGTAATACTACATTTACCTATTCAGTTGCTGTGTGGGTTTTTCATTGGTTTTCTTTTTTTTAAACAGGGCGCAAAGTTTTTCAAACATGCTCCTTTTCCATTTATGTATCTTCACCAATTTTTAGACAGTATTTAAATTGCTGCTTAGAATAAGAAACAATAGCAAACCATAGGCAGTTAGTAGATAAATTTTAACTTACCATTTCATTGAAAGTTGGGTTTCTTGTCTTCCGGGAGATTTTGGTTTTACGTTTGGATGTTTTGTGTGTATCTGGAAGTAAGTATGTTTTTACATAGGGATTTGGATCTGCACCATCTTCTGTAACCTGCAATCCAAAACCAAGGCAACTTGGTAAGTAGTGCATGCCTGTTTGAGTATTTATTTTCAAGTATCTAGACTTTGCAGTCAAGCTAACCAAAACCAGCAGCGAATTAAGTTGGCAGTTGGAAGATCTGGAGGAAGGGAGATTGATGCAGGAATTGTAAAACTAAGTCAAGAAGGTAATTGACACAATGTAAACAATTCTTGGCAGTGAGCCCAGTATTTCTACTTACCAGGTCTTTAATGTGCATCACCATGATAAATAGAGTGCTATTCCTGTATGATATTGATAGCTTCACTTCTCCTCCCACTTTGCCTGAGGTAGGACTTGATGAACTTGCATCTGAAAAAAAAAATATACAATGATTTCCTCTGTAATATTTGTACATTTTCATCAGCACTACATGGTCTTATTATATATGGGGAAAAATACAAGCCTTAGGCCAAGCTCAATATCTGCTTTTATTTCCAGTTCTCTAATAAGAGGGAAAGGCTATAGGTTTTAAGAATTTTTGCATTCTCTTTCAAGAGCCAATTTGGAGGCTTAAAATAAAAACTTGAGTAATTTAGTCAAGTCATAGCAAGCCCAAATGATCACATATACTGTTGCAAATTTTGCTGATTTTATTTCCTTGAAACTGTATGCAAGCACATTTGGAAAGAAAATGATGCAAAGCTTTCCATGAAGAAAGACTACAGCATGTTGATTTTGGTTTTTTTTCCTTAAAAACACACCGTGAAGGTGTCATACTAACAGTCGTCCAATTCATAAACCACCCCCAAAACAGTGACCTACCTGTATGTCTGGCTATGCCGTCTATTCCTTCCACTTTGTCATCGCGAAGTAACGGATGGAAAAAAGTATAAACAAGATCACACTACATTTGGAAGAAACATTACACATTAGTTTAAGTGTTAACAAGCATGGATATCTGAAAACTTGCATTGGATTTGCTGAAGTTACTTGAACTCACTTCTGCCACCTCTGAAGAGCTGTTCATCAGGCTCTGTATGTAACTGTTGAGCTCCACTTTTCTTTTAGCTGCTACATCTTTTATATGTGTTCTTCCCAAAACCATCTTATTAGGGAAGCTACAAGGGAAGAATAAAGCAGTCTTCAGTTAATTTCTCTGAAGTAAGAGCAGTTAGGTTTCATTCTCACTTCCATCCTGAAGTGCTGACACCCGTGAGTGGGAACACAAAATGCTAATAGAAAGACACATTATAAAAAGACAGAAATACCTGTAGGGAATTGCTAAGTGATATGACATAGACTAAAGACACTGAGTTGCTCATCTGGCTTTCGTCCTTAAAACTCAAGGGACAACAGTTTTCTCCCTTAATTGCCAACATTGAGGTCTAGTTTACCCTTCAGCTCTGTCTCCATTTCAAGCTATTTCTTCCTTCACCCAGCCTGAGGCAGTTTTGTTGCTCCTGTTATAACAGCAATGAGTGAGTTGGGAACATACCCTGGTAGCTTCCAAAGAGGAAAGAGAATGCCGAGTTTGTTGTGGAGCTCCTGGAACTCATCAAATGTTCGGAAGACAAAGGTTGGCTCAACTTGTCCTTCTCTCACAACTCTCACTACGTAGATCTGCTCGACACACAAACACACAAAAAGGTAAAAGTTGTAACAATATTCTAGAACTGACTTAACAATATAATTGCCTTAACAATGTATACTTTCTACTGTGGTAACCTTTCTCCTGCATACAGTAACAGCATTTGCATTTCATAGAAGTTACAATTATAAATAGCTACTGTAATGCAAAGTAACATCACATGATCTTCCCATAACATAGATACACATCTGACTGGAGGATAAGGGTAGTTAAGGCTAAGCTTGCCACATCCCCCTTTTAAGCCTCATTGTAAGTTCATGACATATACCAAGCACACAAGCTTTAAACATATCACTGCAGGATTACATCTAGACATGTATCTGTGGGGCCAGAAATACCACAAAGCTTTTCAGGTGTGGACTGTGGATGAAACTATTGCCTGAATATTTTTCTCCAACTCAATGCTTTCAAGACTCAAGAATTCCACTTTCAAAGTGATAACCTGGCAGGCAAATATAAATGTACTGCATTATACAACAGGAATATTTAAAAATACTAGGGGTCCAGTCCCAGGATGCACTTATTCATGTTACTATCAAAGGGAAACAAAAGTTGAAAAACTGCACAGAAATTCAATTCAGTGGACTCATTTTATAAGCAGATGAGTTAAAGTATATTAAAAAAACCATGCAGTGAGGAAGAGGTTTTAAAAAAAAAATCTAGATAGGACAACTACATCACGTTTTCCTGGAAGATAAGAGGCTGTTTTGGCTCAGACCAGAGGTGCTCAGATACATTTATAATACAGTGACTCAGTACAAAGATCATCTTCCCTTCTAACATTATCCAGCTTCATTCCACCTTCCCTAGCCACTGTCTTACCAGATCAATAGGAAGTCAGAACAAAACCAGGGAGCATTTGGCACCTTCCCAAATAGGAATCGTCATTTTACACAAGGCAGTTACATCAGTCCATAAACATTACTCAAATCCCCCTTTTTAAAAAATAAAAATAAAAAAATTAACCAACACTACTTCTGTCCCTCCTGCTTCTTCTAGATCCTCCTCAAGAAGCATCTTCACTTTGAAAAATAGTATTGGATGCTAAAAATACCAAACTGTATTCTAGCACTCCTGTGGCTGGTTTACCCTAGCCAGCAGCTAAGCACCCACACAGCTGTTTGCTCACTTTCATCCCCTCACCAAAAGAAGAGGTGGAGAGAATGACAGCAAAAGTGAGAAAACCTGTGGGTTGAGATAAAGACAGTCCTTGGAAGGGGAGATGATACAAAGACAATCTCTCACCACCTCCCACAAGCAGATTTATGCCTAGCCAGTCCCCAGGCAACAGTCACTGTGGAATACCACACCCTCCCAGTACCCCACATTTTTCCTCTACCCCCTGTTTTAATGGCTAAGCATGGCATTCTATACTATGGACTATCTCTTTAGACAGTTTGTCTCTGCTGTGTCCCTTCCCAACTCCTTTCCCACTCACAGCCTATTCACTGCAGCAGGGGCAGGGGCAAGGTGGATGCACTGTTCAGCAGCAGCCAAACAAACTGTGTCCTATCAACAAAAACTTAAGCATCCAAACCAGTATGGTGCAGGTCACTGTGAAGGAAGGTAACTCCATCCCACCCAGAGCAAATAATTCTTCTCTGCAAGAAGCAAACAAACCAGCTCACTCCCAGCAAGATCTAAATCTAAATTAGGAGTGGTGTTTTTTATTTTCAAGTCATCCACAGTGGGACTCAGTCTCGGGTGGCAGCAGTGATGTAGGCTTCTAGGCTCTCTTTATAGTCAATGAAGTCAGACTTAAGAGCAATCTTCAGCTCACCCTAAACATGACACTAGTGCCTAACTGAATAAATACACATATATAGCTGTATTACTAAATCTGCATCAATAAAGGGAACACAGTTGTTTACTTCAAAGATTACTTAAGGCTAAACAAGGCAAGTTACCCCTAGATTAAATGCTTTGTACTGAATTTATGGCAAGACGGAGAACGTATCTCGTTGAAAGAAAAGGCACAGTATCTTCCCAGAGTGGAAACAGATTCCACATACTTACATAATGTTTATCTGGGTTGTATCTCTTCTGATACGTAAACACAGACACTTGTTTGATCCGGCCATCTTGTTTAAGAGAGTATGTTTTAGCAGAAAATGAGAGGATGGGCTCGTCATTAGAAGGCAGACCTGAGAAACGCAGCTGAGCCAAGTTGTGAATGAAGAAGTTAAACTTTGTGGCAACACTTCCCAGACTGGATTCAATCAGCCTAGGAAAGAAAAACGTCAAATACTAGAGCAGATGTCAGAAGGCACGACAGCAGTTCTGCCAATAAATCAGACTTAAGTCTAAGAACAATAAAAACCAACTTCTTACTGACAAGAGAAACCGGTTTTGAACTAAAAGTGATCAGTGAACTACATTAATAGTGTACTGGCATTTATTAGACCATTCAGTACCCAAACTGTGGAACAGGTTGTAATCCAACTGAAGTCTTTCCAAACTTGGTAAATGTTACAGGCATACTACTGCAGTCTCCCCCATATACTTAAAATCAAGTACAACACCACACATTGTAACACACAGCAACAGCTCCCGCTGTATAAACACCCCCACACTCACTACACTGGAGCATCATCCTTCCCTTCCCAGTATGCAAACACGCTTTGTGGAAGAGAGAACTTCTTTACAAACATTATAAGGTTCCCATCACCTGTACCGCAATTAAGCAATTTAGGATTCATTCAAAATGTTGAGTCTCACACAACTGAACAGAATTATCTGCTCTCAGTATTTCAAACAATTTTTACATGAGGTTATTCTTAAAAGGCAAAGTATTTTAGCACAAGCACTGATCTTGCACAAAACTGATCTTATTTATGCAGTTCACTGGTTAACCAGTATTTTGATTGTACAGACATGCTTTTGAACATCCTTAGTACATTTTTCATAGCAGAAAGCTCCCATAAAGCAGGTAACACCAGCAAATATTTTAGCTTTCACTCATCCAGTACCTCGTAAAGAAAATGGTAGCTTCTGCATCTGTTGTTTGGGGTTGAAGAGCATCTTGGACATATTTCAGGTCCTGAACCCCACTTAATTCTGGTAACCCAGAAGAAAGCATCTGCAGGAATTGACAATTTTAATGCAATACAACCAATACAGCTTTACATCGAAATGACCAAAACTCTTAAAGACTAGCAAGTTAATTTGAAGCTGCACTAACTGCTAACAGTGATAGCTAAAGATTACTTATCAGCTGTTGTTCCCTTCACCATTTCTGCTGACTTAAAAGCAGTTAAAGCACTTTGTGTTTCATTTATTGTATAATTAGTTTTAAATTTTCAGGAAACAGGTAGATTAAAAAAAGATTAAAAAGAAAACCCCAAATACAGCCTTCCCAAAAAGTATTTCTGATGTTTCTGGCTTTTAAAAAAGCATGCATTAGGAGTTTCTGCAGCATAAGCAGCATAGCATTTAACACAATCCATAGACAAGAGACCTGTTGAGTTTCAGCTCAACTTAATAAAATTATTACCAATGAAAGTAGGTTAAGGAAGAGGTTTGCGTGTTTTCTTATCAAATTGTAAGCTTGACAACAGAGATCCACAAACAACTGGAAGCGAATAGTGGGTTTTTCACCACCATTAATGACATACGCCATATCTGATGTTAGCACAAAAGGAGCTCGATCCCTGTTCAAAAAAAGCACAGAATTCATGTTAATTATAAGGTCTATTCACTTAGTCACATGCCTCCTCCTCCTCCACTCCATCCCCACCTGGAGGTTATGATATTAGTAATCCATTATTTTACTTTTTTTTGGGTTGGGTTCAGCTGTTTAGTGCTCTCTTTAATTCCCAGTACATTCCTATAGCACTGGGCCTACAGCAGCTCTCCTGGTGCAGCACTTGGGAGGCCAGGTTACCTTACAATGTCTTCCACCCCTCATTTCTGCAAGCCATAATACACTAAAGTTTTAATGACTAGATTATCACCCAGCTAAAACCTAACTCCTCTATCCTGAATATAGAAGAGAGTGAACTGCAATTTTGTAACATTGGCATTCATTATTGTTTTTATGAGCCAGAGTCCGTTCTCATTTGTTTTGCACTCAGATGACAAAGGATTTGGTACTCAACTTCTCATTCACTGACGGAAGTTTACCTAACAAGCACACAATACATAATTGCATGAATATAGCTAAAAAGGTGGAAATACAATACAATTTTATCTGTTACTCCTGGAAAAGTATGGATACCAAGATGCATGGAAGAAGTAAGGCTCCCAAATATCCATAAACAGTTATATTCATCTTTACCAAAATATTTCACTTTCATAACTATTGTGAAGAAATTCCCATTCAGATTTGCCAAGTGCATGTAGCACCAAGCTCTAAAGTAACACCCAGTTTGGAAGCACTGACGCTAAATGATGTTTACAAGACCAAATTCCTTATTTAAATCTGCTAGTAGCTAGAAGAGTAATTTTATTTGAAAGCTATGCTTACATGATTTGACTTAAAACAGTTGCAAAGATCAGAATACAGAAATAGGAAGCTGGAGCCTTTTCAAAATGAATTCTATACTGGTAAGTTTGAATGTGTTCTGGAAACTGATTAAATGGGAAGATGTTTGCTTTATAATGAGAACAGCAGATAACACAAATTTAAAGCTTAATATGATGATGCTCATAAAAACATACTAAAAATAACTTCATTCTCTGCTTTGCTTGGCTACAGAAAATACCTTTTAAAGCTACCAAACATTTGTGCGTGTCCCAGAAACTTTCCAAAGTCAATGTGAAACATGTGGCCTGTGTTGCGGAGCATTATGTTATCATTGTGGCGGTCACAAATTCCCAATACATAAGTAGCTACACAGCATCCTGCACAAGAGTAAATGAAGTTTTCTGAAGCCTGGGAGGGAGAGGGGAAAAAGGGGAATTGAGATCAAATCAAACATCAGTGGGAAAACACCATTCATTCATTCAACAGTCAATCTTTACAAGGTTAAGATCCAAGTCAGACAAGACAGGCCATAAAATTTGCCCTCCCCCCCCCTTTTTTTTTTAAAGCAAATGGATAGCTTTGCACAAAAAAAACCAAAACCAAACCTCTTCAGATATCATACTTTCCAGGAAAAAATATTAAAGTGAAAGAGAAGATAAGTTTAAGGGAAAAAAATATCACAAGATAACATACATATGCTTGCAGAGAAGAGGAAGAGGTACAAGACCTATTTTTCCAAGTCATGTAGCCAAAAGAAAACATTTGAATCCCATGTGCTTGTATGAGAAGAACCCACTGCTCCTAAACCACAATTAAGAGCAGCCACCATTCCTCTCTTATGTTAAATTTGAGGTACTTTTTTATTTTAGCATCCAGTAAAAACTCATTATATGAATCCTGAAAATCCAACTGGCTCCTTTTTAGTTATAAAAGGGATTTTTATTTGCTCTTTTTCAAGTATAGAAAGGTTTTTCCTAAAGATATAAACCAAAAATTTTAATGGAAGATATGGAATAAGAGTCTCAATCTTTCATAAGGTATTTATCCTTTTTAAGAGATCTTAAAAAACCCAACATTGAAAAAATTTACCTTTTCATATTCCTCCTCTGTAGGATTATACTTTCGCAACCATTCTGCCAGTGGTTTGTCTTTAAAAGAACCTGTCACTCCATATTCCACTTGAATTTTTCTAAGCGTATCTGAAGCAGGAACAAGCTCTACCATGCCTTTATATAAAATATAACAAAGTGGATTTAACCATCTCCTTAAGTTACACTGTGTTTTCATTATTCAGTAGAAGCTTTCTTGACAATGATGGATTTTATAGTCTTAGCCTAGCTTCTTTCAAACCCAGTTAGCTATTAACATAATGCTATTCATCTATTAAGTATTTCCACAGGCTGTATTACAAAGCATACCGTGAAACACACATAGTAATCCAAGTTAAGCTTGCTTTACTACAATTGGCTACAGAATGCACATATAAATTATACTTTGCATAATTGTTTTCTACTACATAAGCTGGTATTGGGATATGGGCAAAAACTGCAGTGTTTTGATGCTGATGTTTCTCATACACTGACACTTAAGTAACCTAGTAACTTAAACTGCTGTCAAGTGTTGAAACAAACCAGACTGTTGTTCCAGAAATAAGGCAGCAGGCTTTACACATATTCTTATTTTGGAGATACCATACTTAAAATATTTGTGTAGCTAAAACATAAGAGGAAAACATTTATCTGATTAACAGAATTTTACTTCTATCTTGGACAGAAATAGTAAAGGCAAATTCATAATTAAGAGCCATTTTTCTCTTTCAGTTCAATCCTTTGAGTTCTTTAGGAATACCAATATTAGCAGCAAGAAAAAACAAACAAAAAAAATAATACGCCATGCAATCAAGGCATCATTCAAAGTAGGAGGAAAAGCCATCTGTTTCTCTAAACAGCAAGTTTTGCATAAATAGAAGCGTTTTGCTTAGTTTTGGCAATATATATTTCCAGTGTTTCAATGGTTAAGTTTTCTCAATGCAGTGAGCATCTGACTGAAGAAATATTTAAGTTTCTGTTTATCCTCTTGAAGATTTTGTGGCTTCTATTTGCTATCTCTAGAGAATGAGTGAACACTAGCAAAATGCATGTTCAAGATACACAGTGGTATTTACACTCAAGATTTCTGTGACCTGGTTTCAAACCTCAAAAGGGCCTCATATTCCCAAGGAACATTTTTACCAGCACATGACACTAATTCCAGGGGATAATTGGGTTTAATATTTTTCTCCTTTTTGCACATTTAGGGCATGAATGATTCCCTGACTCAAATGCAGCAAATTTCAGATACTTGAGAATTTCAGTTTGGACTCAAATACTTTCTTTAACCATAATTAAACTTTTCAAATCAGGACTGCCATGGCACCATTATTTCCTTGTGCAGCAGTAATGGCATGAAGAGAAACAGTAGATGATGTCATTATTAGTATTTCCTTGTTCACACCACTGTCTATTAACAGCAGAACATGTAAGAATCTCAGGGCTCAAGAGAAGAAACACAATTAAATGCAACTCAGCCATCAGGAAATTCAGAACAACTTAACTTGCTATGCTCTTGAGCACTGAAGTTCCTTACATGGAAGGCTTCTGGCCTTCCACTGTTTCTAGGGCCTGCCTCTACACAGGTATTTTCCACTATCAGTGCAACAACAAATTGAAGTGGGGGAGCAAAGATCATAGAAAACATCTGGTTTTGCACCTCGGTCTTTTCCGGTTGAGAGACACTTGAAGATAACCATTCGTAGATCCAGCCCCTCCTGCAGCCAGATCTTATCCATAATCTTAATCATTTGTAAAGCCAACATATCTTGTCTCAAATCTTCTCCAACCTGAAATGGAAAAGCAGAAGCTAATCAGACACATGATGTGCTTTCAGCAAAACTAACCCTCCTACAAGTGTAAAGCAATTAAAATATATGAAGTGATACATTAATTAAGCTTCTTTCTTTCTCATAACTAAGTACTTAAGAGAAATAAGCTACGCTTAAGCTTTCACATGGGGTAGACTTACTTTCACACTTTATAACCTGTTCAGACATTGACTTCTAGATACGGAGGAGGAAACTCACAAAATGAGCTAGCCTCACTGGTCAACACTGAAGTTCACCGATACCATCGGAATAGTGACTGTCATTCAGCTTTTTTTGTTTTTCTCCAATACACATGCAAGGCCTACCTTAAACATCACATTTATTTCTTCTCCCAGAGGGTCTGCATTTATCAGTGCGATTTTCAGTGGTACAGCATTGGAGCTGAAGAAAGAACATGCCTACAAATAGATTTAGTGTTAGTACTCAGAAGACGACTATTCCTGCCTGCCCAGAAAACAAGACATTCTGACAAGCAGCAGGTTTGACACACAATGTGTCTGTTCAGACTTTTAACACTGCAACTCCGGTGAATATGTGCTTCCTTTGACTAAAGAGCCCTTTGGCTGTTATTTGTTGAATTCTTGTACAAAAGCCAATCGTGCTGCACAGTAATGTTTTGCACATTTTGAATGGAAGCGTAATAGATGAACAAATATTTTATCAGCAGCTTTTTTTGAAACTTAGAAGATACTATGACAAACAGTTTCTTCTGGGGTTTCTTTTTTCCTTCACATGTCACAGCATTTTCCGTTTATCTGCTCTCAAGTACACACGATTTAGCAGTTAATAGCAAAGACTGAAAGCAAGATCAACTGTCTCTTCATTCAGAATTAAATCCAGTGCTCAGAGATGTTTAGGTTCTCAAATATATGTGATGATATAAACAAGACTGTGCTTGAGCAGATATTGCCAAAACTTGCAGAGGCCTGGAAAAATAGTTTACCTGTTTCTGCAACATTATTGCTACTGCCTGCTTCCCTAGATTCAGTGCATATCTTTGACACAACCACTAACAGACAGTTTGACTACTACTGCAAAGTATTTATAATAATATATAGAAATTATAAAAAAATGAGTTGTTATGCACACATATATATGATTTTTAATACAAGTACCTTCATTGAGTATTACACAAGTATTTGTGTAAATTTTATCTTAGTTCATTTCACTGCACTGTTCAATCAGAATTTTTAAATTAAGCCTTCCCCCCGGCTTCAAGAGCTTTCAGACACCTGGGGTTTTTTTAGTTCTCAAGTCTTTGCCTGTCTAATTTTATCAAAAGGTTTTGAAACTCTGGATATGAAGTACCTTAATATTTAGCTCTTTTGCCACAAGACTGGGATTGAGAGGCAAACGGCATTTGTTCTTCAAGAAAAATAACTGCACACGTTCCATACCATTTTGCAAGGCAGCCTGCAGACAAAACCAAACAAAAACACCCACAAAAAAACCAAACAAAAAAACCCCAAACAAACAAAAAACCAAACCAAAACAAAAAGAAATAATCAGCTGACATTTTCTTAACTGAAGCATCTACAGAAAAAAAAACTTCTGGACAAGATTATCCTGAAGCAAATGCTTTAACTCCTCAGTGTCAAAGACACAATAAAAGTTTTAACTGCTGCTCTAGCTATTAAAAATACATAAACCTAGGTGTACAATGTTAATATCCCTCAAGTTTGTGGTTTGGCTTTTTCTGACTGACTGAACTAGATGTCACAATGCCACTCTATCAAACTTTAAGTTCATATTATTAGCATATAAACAGATAACCCATTTTTACATAAAGGGACCATTCTTCACCAGTAATAGGTTCAAATCCAATTCCAGTTTATTGTACACAGAAGTCATCCTACTTCCTTACCCTGTCACCCACACAATCTTACATTCCAAATGACAACAAATTTGACAAAAACCATCAACCTCATGAAGTCAACTTGTTAAAAATGCAGAGCAAGAGATCCTTAGATTGTCCTATATATTACATGTAACTTTATTGAACTTTGACTAAAAAGGCAATTGAGAGGATCGTTTTGAGGGCATACAGAGTCTAATCTTCTTAAATAATATTAAAAGATATATATATACACACACCTGCCGTGCAGATCCACTTGTTTGCTTTACTCTTTCTGCTACCATTCCAAAAAGCTGTACAAGTCTGGTCTGTTTCTCCAGCTCTTCCCTCAGCCTTTTCCCACATACTGAAAGAAAAGCTCCAAGAATTTGCTCATACCTTACACCAAACTTTGTATCATAAAGTGTATCCTTAAGAAGCCTGAAATAAAAGATTTAAGTTAATTTTTCCTAAGGAAAATACTGCAGATGAAGCAATGCTATGACATTAACATAATTTAATTAATCAGTACTATACATATATAAGTGAAGTTACTGATATACAGGATATAAAAGGCAGTAAGAGTCTGTGACTCAGAGGCACTGATTTTTTTTTTTTTAGGGGGAAAAACCCCAGGATCTATTCTACTTTCCTCACATTCATTTTATGAACTATAATGACAAGATTTATTTTTTTCTTGAAATATTGATCTCATAGTAAACATTATGTGAGCAATGTAAAAGAATATCTTACCAATACAGGTAGTGCGCTATTCGAATGCTTCCCAGCGCCCGAGCCAAAAGAAATTTGACAAGAGCACTGTCAAGGTAGGTTTCATACTTCAATGCCTAAATACAAAGAAAACTAAATAAATCAGATTTGGAATTAATTCTAGATAAAGACTGACATTTTATGACTAATGCACAGGAGAGTCACAGAGAAATAACGTACTCAAACTGTTTTCCCTACCATGAATTAAGGTTTTTACATATAGAGGCATGCAACTGCACTTCTGCTGCTAGTAATCAGCAATTCCTTTGGGTTTTCAAGACCAAAAATATTCAAACTTCAGCACAAGCAGAAAGTCCTACCTGCACAAATTGAGGGAGGAAGTCTGTTAACTCATCATCACTTAATGCCTCCATCCAGTTCACAGCTGTATCTCGTACTTCCTGATCAGCAAACCTAGAAAGTCACCACAACTCTACATTAAAGTTATTCTGTTCACATACCATTTTTTTTTCTTTTTTGAAGATCAACTAGATACAAAAGAACCTACATAAAATCTTCAATAGCTCAGTAAAGGACCCAAAAGTCTGCAGCCCTTCACTACCTTAGACACAAACACACATCTACATTTAAGACAAGCACACTCATCTCAAACCTTCAGTCTTGATAGTTTGGTTGCATAGCTTGCTCTTCTGTCACAGATTAGATTTCAGAATCCTACCCACTATTCCTATTGTTTCACTACATGACTTAGATAAGCTTACATGAATAAAGCAAAAAGGTGGTCTTCAAAACTTTAAGAAAAGTTTAGTTTTTGCTACAAGAAATTCATCAGCATTTTCCACAAGTATGTCATTCAGGACATTCTACTAAAGAAAAGTCATTTAATGCACGCCACACACAAAGAACTTATTTACATTATTTTTCTTACTTTGAATCAAGTAGTTCCAGTGCAGCTAAGGGTGATAAAGGAGGCCACTGCTTAAGTAATGAATATATTTCTGGAAGACTTGCCCAGTCCCAGTGAGGAGCACTAACCAGTATTTTTGGTAGGCTACTAGTATGATTATGACAATAATGCCTCTTCTCCCACAAAAATTCTTTATCTTCTTTTGACAGCCTGCAGACAAAAGCATCTCAGTTTATAACACACTATACAGGTCATCAGCTGAATAACCCCTATGCTACTATCTTGTATACATACAGATAATTAAACACACAAAACAGAATTAAGTTAACATGGCTACTTCCTCCACAAAAGTCAAAATGAGAAGCAAAATAAAGCCTCAAACATTAAAGAAACAGTTGCTCAAAGCTATAATTTGGGCAAGACAAAAATAAGTTTCAGTATAATCTGAAATAAACCAAAATGTTACTGTTAGTTTGGTGCAGATGAGTGGGAAAGCCTGCCAGAAAAGCTTCCATGACACATGAACAGCCACTACTGAAACTACCACCTCTCCCTGTAACTGAAGAACTGCCAAGCAGAAACAGGCACATGAAAGAGTCACATGCAACAGGCAGAAACGTGGCAGCCTTGTAACAGGAGAGCATTATGACACCAGCTATGGAAATCACAAGTAAATTTTGCAAATTTAATTGAATTTCTAGTTTAAGTCTCCACAGGTCTTCAAAATATACTAGAACCATAGTAAAGAAGGTTCTGAATAATGGAATACTCCACACCCTAGCCACAAACTGTCATACACAAAGAGACCATAGCTAGAAAAAAAATGAACATACCCAATCGTGTTATCCTTTGAGAGAATGACAAGGAGGCGTTCTCTCAATGGTTTTTCTAAGGTTTCTATGGAATGATGCACAGTAGTCTTTGCAGCTTGAGGAATTTTATATTCAATATCAAAAGCATGGGATGGGAAATCAACCTAAAAAAGATTATGCAAACCCTTAAGAACAGTACCAACCATCTTTTGGGACTGCTTAGCCATGCCTAACATCGCTCATCACATGCCTCCTCCTCCTCCTCCTCCTCCTCCAAGAAAAATTCGGATTCTCCTAAATTTGGAAGTTCTGCAAAGAAGCTGTAATTGCTATTGTCTGGGTCTAGACAACTCCCATCTCAGCACACTCTTCAACAGACTGTTTTCAAAGCTGTTCTATCCCCAAACTGACAGCACATGCTACCAAGGCATCTCCAATTTCTTACTTCAAGATAGTGATTCACTAACTGGCTTTTATACACTTCGAGCAGCTTTCCATTCTTTGCCCTTAATGGCTGCTAACCGCTATTCTATACTGGCTTTCAAATATGACCTTGCAGTATTTACACTCTCCCCACAACATTAACTGATCTACCACCACTCACGTGTGACAACAAAACCAAAGCATAGTCAGATCAAGTCAGAATTGTATATAACCTGCAATACTATTCTTTCGGTATTTCCTTTCTTACTGGCCATCCCTGATGCATGATGTGGATGTGATGAGGTCCAGAGTTGCAAAAGTTTTGTCCCACAAGTTAATAATCTGAGAAAAAAGCATGTACAGTTATTAGTGTCACAGTCTGTTCACTTCAACAATATATTAGTTATTAAAATACTATCTGGAGCAGAAGACCAATAGTCACTAAAAGGAAAACATTCCAAAGTATTGCTGTGGTATAGGAGGATAGTTCAAACTTTCTTATCTCTGCAGTAGAAACACATAGCCAGTATCTTCTGACAACTTTTTCTGAACATCAGTGTTGAAATGAACACAGGAATTGTACTAGCCAATGCACTTCAAAACTAAAAAAGGGAATTACAATCGTCAGATGTCGTATGATTTTATTTCTTCCACTGGATGCCTTCTGTACTTTGAGCCCATTAAAACATTGCATACAACTTTTATGTGCAAAAGGCAGAGAAGAATTTACCTGTGTCAGCACTGAACCTATTTCTGCATCCTATTTCTTACGGGAGAAAAGGAATACTTTTGCCTCTGAGAAATAAACTGAACACACACCCCTTATCCTCTCAGAAAAAAGCCACAAGCATATATATATATATATATATATATATATATATATGAGTTTTACAGACATAGCCAGTTGCTTTTATTTTCCACATTGCTAGATTCCTTAAGCACATATCAGATGATGTTTCTGTTTGCCAGCTTATTCCCAATATTAATACAACTTCCAATTGTGGTAAAGCACAACTGAGGATACAACATAAACTGGTTAAGTACTGAACGTTAGGCACAGAACTTCTGTCTGTCTCTAAAAATCAAAACGTGTCTCAAAGGACTGCTTGATGACAAAGTCTTTTGCAAGATGTTTTAAGGTTTATATGTGTTTCAAAAGAATGAACAGCTCTTTACATAATAATGATTAACTGGGACTTATGATACCAATCAAAATTACTAATCATGCCCCTAAAGCATAACTCAACATTTTTTAAAAACTCCCCAGTTTAATACACTTACCACAACCTGTCTCACCCACAAGTAAAGGTCTTTTGAGACACTCCACACACACTGATTCTTCCAAAGTACATATAGGACCTTTTATTCTTTCTGTGTTTTAATTAGCTACAAGTTTTGTTTTAGCTCCTGCCCGCTATTGATGTTATTCACAATTATAACTGGAATATTTAGCTAATATCTTAAATTACCTAGGTCTGGATTTAATATACATAGACTGCAAGTCGATCAGGCCACTAGCATCTCCACAGCTACCCCATACAGGCCATTCAGTAAGACCCAGTGCAACACATTCTATTGTAGCGCTCTGCATAACCAGACAGCAGTTTTCTCCCCAAATTACGAGAACACCACGCAGCATGAAGGCAAGATAAATTTGCAATTCAAATAAAAGTAAAGGCTATGTTTTGAACCAAATACTGTGAAACGTGGTATTTTGATAAAGACTGAAACGCAACATTTAAACGTAAGATTGAAATAATTATTATTATGGAAAGAAATCCAAGTTTCAGTGATGACAAAAGAAGCTGCAGGTCATCTTCTGCAATGCAGGAAAGCCTAAACTCTTAAGCGACCCCAAGCTGTTGGAATTGTCACCAGACACAAGGGAAAGCAGAACAAGCAGAGCTGTATCTAGAACCAGAGGACACAAGCTAAATGGAATAGACATAAGCAATACACAGAAGTAACTGTCCAGGAAAGACTCGGTTGCCTTTCTGCAGCCTTGGTTGACAAGTAGATGATTTAAGCTTCCAGTAAGACCTGTAAGTCAGAAGCAGATAACAAATAGGAAACCTAAAGTATAAATCCAGAAGCTATTTTGCAACAGCGTGATTGCTTCTGCTTCATCCTTCACACCTAATTGCAGCACCCGTGGTTGAAGTGTATTGGTTAACGTAATAGCTACCAAAGGGTAAGTGTTTTGGACTACACTTCATAATACAAGTTCCAGGCAACTTCAACACATCCAGGAACACTTAGGTAAAGTTCCAGCAGGGTTTTTATTCTTAGTGAAAAAGGTTTAACAAGATCCAGTAGCTGTAATTGAAGGCAGGTTAGTTCAAACAAGAAATTTGCCGTAAGTTTAACACAGTTAATTATCCCTTTGTTTTAGTTTTAATAAATCCAGCTTTGAACCAAAAGGGATCACTTCAGAATATCCTAGGATCTCTACTACTCAGAGACAGGCTGTGAAAACGCACCTGTACTTTAAAATTCATCTAAATTTTAAAACTGTATTTTGATTCTCTTGCTGGCTCATATTACCACCCTTTTACCAGATTCATAAATGTCTCAAAGGATTAAATAGAAAAAACAGTATATACAAAATTGTCCAGTTTGGCTTCTCATATGTGTATTTATGAAACATGCAACGCTGACAATTTTGCAGCCAAGGCAAAGAAGCTTTTAAGGAATAAGAAAAAATAATTCAGACCTTTAAATCAAAGGTCTTTACCTTCTAAAAGTTTTAGCCATCACTATAGTTTGCTCTACCATCAGGATTTGGTGAAAACAAATACTATTCTTTCCTACAGTGAGGCAGAAGCACTTCTTTCCCAGTGACATGATGGAAAGGTAGCACACTGTTCACCTGCTGTCAGGACTTTTGTTCCATTTTGTATTGTACTAGACACTATTCCTGCTGAATCCAAGGCTTACTGAAAACAGTTTATTTAAAAGTTGCAGTCTTTATCACCATGGCTCATGAATGCATCAAGAACTGGCTGTTTACACCTCATCTCCTAAAATGTGCGTGTACTGACTGAACTCCCTCTAGCCAATGTAATGTAATTTTAGGTCTTCTAATCAGATACTAGAACTCACAGAATGCCACCTACCAAGACCATATTCCTTCAGAAGGGAAACTATCAATGCAGCAGACAGTGACACTTGCAGATACTTCCACTGAGTATGACTGTCAGTGGTTTCCTCAAAGAGCAACATGAATTATGCTTAGACATTCAGCTTTAAAACTGTTGGCACTAACATGAACTCTTTTGGTCCACATTACTATGACCATTTCCTGCCAATAAAACTGCAGTCATCCTGCAGCACCTGTTTTTTTCAGTTAGATGAAAATATTCCAACCCAGGACTGTGTTTTGTACTTTATTTAAATTAAGGTAGTATTTCCATAACAATATAATTTACAACTTTTACCTTTATCATGGCCTACTACATTCAGTGATAGAAGCTGTTTCTATAGTTAAGGAAGTGGGGGTAGCTTTGTATATAACTCATATTTTGAATACTTACCGTCTGAAATCAAAGAGAGGTACAGAAACCTGACCCAAAATTTCTGGGCCCTTTCTCTGCTTATTTGAGTCAGGAGAACTCCCACTACTTTGACTTAGGATTCCAAACAAAGTCAGACACAAGACTGATTCCAAAGGCAGCTGTGAAATTTGGATGGGGACGTAAATAATTCTGTAAAATAGAAGTATTAGAAATGACCTGGTCAGAGGACAGACAATAAGCTCAAAGCTCATACTTATAACCTGTTGATACCTCTTGCTTTCAAAAAGTTAATTAACATCGAAGAACAAGCATTACATTTCCATGCAATTATATCTCACTACTTCCCATACCAGTGGTCTGCAAAACCTGCTAGATTACACTTTTGCCCTGTAGCCAGATTTGGAACAACCCTTTTTAATCTTATCTACTAAATCACATTCCTTCACAGAACCACACAGTCCAGCACTACCAGTCTTCCTGCTCTACTCACTAGGATGACACACAATTCCATGTTAGCTGCCTCCTAATGGCTCTATTTAGAGTCAGCTGACTGTAGTCTCCCGTCCAAATGAAAGCATCCATTAAGAACTACTGAAAGCTAGATTCAAGTGGTACATAACCAGCATCCATAAAGAAAGCAGCTGAGGAGTATACACCTCACAGAGCAACTCCAATTCAGATTTTGTTTACACTGTTTTTATTGCTTAAAACCTTCCTGAAAGTTTTATTCTGTAACACACCAAAGTATCATTCTAAAAGTTATCCCAGTATATTACTACACCAGTTACGCTGTAACACACTCCAGTTAGGCAGTTTATAAGCAACCTAACACACCTTTCTCTTTACTACACTAGTACCTGCTAGCAAAAAAACCTAACAATTATCCCTTGCATCATCATCAAAAAATAAAGGTAGTTGGAGAACTCAGAAATCAGGTATTCTAGAACCTGAAACTCTCCTTGGTTTGAAATAGTTTGTCACTGTACACTTTCAGGGTGTTACTAAGAGTCTATTCTCTGACATTTAAAACAGGAAAATAGTTACAGGGCAACATGGAGCTTGACAGAAGCTCCAGTTATGACAGGCTGCCTGATATCTATTAAGTTGAAAAGAGTAACTGCACAGAGATACTGAAAAGTATTTTCCCCTCCAAGATATTATCTGCCATCCCTCTCCTTATTTCTTCTCTGCAGGTCCTTCCTTCTTCCTTTCTACCCTCTTCCCCCGCCCCATACAGAGAAACTGAAGTTTAGCATTTGAGAATGTCTGATTTGAGCTACTATAGACACATGCATCTGCCCTCTTCTTGGAAATGCTCCCAAATTAGATGCTTAAATTCAGATAAATTCAGCATTAATGTTAGCAAAAAATTAGTTTCTTTTCCTCTCATATATATAATTTGAGCACTGCTTATAAGCAAGCTTTATTCATCCTTCTCTAAGCAACACAAGCTGTTCCCATTACAAGAAATACCATGGTCTTCCCAGCTCCTCAGAATTGTATGCTACAAACACATTAGCACAGGGCACTTCTCCAGCATTCCCATTCCCACTTTTAAAATATATAGCAAATATTTCTGATGTTGGTCATTAAGTTTCACACATCGGGTTTTTTTTTCAATACTTCAAATGGCATCAGAAATGAGTTGTCTGCATACAGTCATTCACAGCTAACTAGGTAGGTACTAGCTAAACCAAACATATACTAGTGAATTTTAACATGCTAAAACTACTTACAGTTCATCCCATTTAATCAAGTAGAAGAAGTTCTTATATGTGCCAACCTTCTTGGATTGGACAGGTTTAAACAGATCCTTTCCATTATGAGTCAGAGAACAAATCAAGTAGTATTTTTCGTAACTGGACAAGGAAAAATAAAGCAAATTAAAACAAAACAATACAAAAATCTGTAAGAGAATGAATTTCACAATTAGTAAGTTACTCACTTTGATACCCAACCAGGAGAAATTCCATGTGCAGCAAATATTGTGAACTGGAGATGTTCTGTGACAGTCCATGCTTCTTTAGTGCTTTTACCATCTTTTGGAGAAGGTGCTACAGAACTGCTACACAAATTCATGTGGAGTCGCAGAAGGGCCTCAACAGCTTTTGTTAACTGGTCCATACTCACTTTCAGATGATTTTCAGACTGCAGTGAACCTAAATTATATTATATCTTTAATGCACATCTTCCTAAACCAGCCAGCTGAAAGCAGCTTTTCAGTAAGATTGAAGAACTGGACTCACCAGATGAGCTCTTGCTAGTGTCATCACCACATTTTAAGGATACCTACACGGTAAAGTTAAAGCAAATTTCAGTACTGGAAACCAGGATGAATTTTCATTGCTATTAAGTACCTCATACATAAACTATGAAATATTCTAATTCAGCCTGTATTTGGGTTTTACTCAAAGTTTTACTCAAAGTTCTCCAGGGGTTACCCAACAGCACCACAATTTCCGTATCACACAGCAACTGTTCACCAAGTTGAAAACCTCAGGTTTTGTTAAGCCACAACTATTTTGACACCCCTTATGAACTCTTACTGTACACTGCAATATTGTTCAGGATGCTCTAACCTCTCTGAGTAGATATAAGACTCTGTGAAGGCTGCTATGGATGAAAACAGAAGTCCCTAGCTCTATTACCCAGTAATTTAAATCTGAACAGCTGTTTTGTTTGTGGCATTTGTTAAGGTATCTTTTGTAGGCATAGTTACTATAAATTTACTGACTAAAAAACACTAAACAACTGAGAAAACAGAACAGCAAGTTCTCTCACTCCATACTATCTTCTGTGTTTCCTTCTATGTCTGCTAAACTGGAAGTCTAAACATGATACTGCATTCAGCAATGTCTAGTCTCATCAAGGACACTGTTGAAGCCAAAACATGACAAAAAAAGGTCATGAGAATCTAATCTCTTATAATAAAGAAAGGTGTTGTGCCAAATTCAACTTTTAATAAAACTAAAACTCTTAATGAAAGCTAAGTTTGCAATTTCAATGGCAAAACTTCATTGACTTCCTAATACTTCAGAGAAAGTGCAAGCAGTTTGCTACAGCTGCTGCAGAAGAATGAAAGCTGTCCTTACACTTTTACTGTATTAGGTGAGTACCTCGTCAACATTAAATTTTAACTACCAAACCCTCTATGTTCTTAATTTAAAAAAACCCAACACACCTACAGACACTCTGGGGGGAAAAGCACATCTTTTTTCTCTTTCAGAAAAACTACTCTGTGTTTCTCCCATACTTGACAAGCAGGCCAAGTACTTTTGGATGACAGGATGCCAAACTGTTGAAACAGCACTATACATGTAATTTACTACTTGACAACCTCCTCTTTAATTTTACTTTTTGGCTACTTCTTCCAACCACAAAACAACTACTTAAAAAAACCATAACACAAAAACCCCAGCATCTTACATAAGATTTAGATGCAACTGGCTCCAATCTCCACAGCAATCCTAGAATCCTTTGTCCACACTGGCTTAAACAGTGGTTTTCACAAGATAACTGCAGGATTTTGCTAACTGAACAGTACCTTTTTCAAATTTTATTGAGGTAATGTCATTTTTGGAAGTTATTTTTAGATAGCAATCTAATTATTTCTACAGCTTTCTCCTACTGAAAAGCACACCTCTTCTACGTTTGATACACTTTATTTCACTAAGTTTTCTTAATTTGTCTTCTGTATTTCCCTGCAAGAATTTTAGTTCTTGTGGTATTTATTTGTTCTGTACATTTTGCAAGACTTCTGTTCAGTATATCACTGAATTGGTGCAGCCAAAAGTGAATAGAACAGCACACAAATTGCTGCTCTAATATGGCAGCAAGACAACAGAAATAACATTACAAGACTAGTTAGCTTTTTTATTTGTTCATTTCTACATTTAATGACTGGTTTTGACCACCTGACTTTAGACCAATTCTGCTCAAGTGAACTACTCATTGTAAGGCAGTTTTATCACCAAAATCTGAGAAACTTATTTTTTTGTCCATAAGCTCAGGAATGCAGGAGCAAAAACCATTAAGGTTTGAAAATACTATCGTTATTCATGTAAATACAGGATGTGAATTCCTCCTTTAAGCATAACTACATAGATTTTACAGGGCATAAGCTGTCAGATTTAGTAGCATTTACTGCAACACAAGCTTGTAGTTGCAAAACAAGAAAACAGTCCTCTCAAACTAGTTTTAAAAAAGCCACTATTTGGAATAGGAAAGTATTCCAAGAACAAGTGATTACTGCATTAACAACAAAGAGATGTTAAAATAAATGAAAGATATCAGGTAAAGTTAAAAAAAAAAAAAACAAGACAAAAACCCACCAAAAGACAGTCCTGACCAAACCATTGCTATTTGCAACTACCAAAAATTCTGAAATAGTATTTATCAGTGTTAAAAGGCATACCTCAGAAGGCAATTTACAGTGTGAATGTTTACCTCAGCATTTTTAGTCCTTGGAAGATTTACAGCCCTCTTTAGCTTCTTTACCGATTCCGTTATTGCAGGAGTCTCTACACAATCCAATGTGGAACAGATTTTTCTGACAGTCTTAATTACATGATCTACTGCTTTATGCTGGTTCTAGTAAGGAATGTGAGAAAGAACAGATTGATCTGATCACAATTGTGAAACACAGTGTGATTTTTTTTTTAGAATGAATTGCCAAAAAAGTTTCATTATGAGATGATCATCTCAATTACATTAGTGTAACAGTTGAGATAACAGTGTAACCATTTGATTAGAGAGACCTCAATAGTGAGAGTTTACTCATAGTTATCAATTCTAAGAAGACAGAAGTAGTACAAATTCTAGAACAGTGTCCCAAAAAATATTAGGTTTCCAATAATTTTTTTGTATTAAGGTGTAGGCAGACAAGTATTTTGTAATGAGATATGAAGCTTGAATTTCCTCATGGCATAAAAAAAAATAGTTCAAAAGAAGGAAGACTAGCGAAGGAGTGTTTTCATTTCAGTCCTCTTAAAACAAACATGTATGTTCAAAATTACACTTATACCGCCGTACACATTTCATAATGGAACTTGATCTTTTTTACTTCACTTTAATGTACTTTTCAAAAGTCTGTGGCAACTTTTGCCTTATGTATTTAAAGGATTCTTCCATACAAAGCAATTGCAAACTGTCTTCTCAGGAAAGAAAAGGAAGGGGGTTTGTCCTCTTAACGAATCTTTTTTTGAAAGAAGTAGATCGGCTTCTTATCAGAGAATGAAATGCTGGTGGGCTACTTAAGACAAAGTTGAGATGCTCCTCATTTTCCCATCCCCCTTTTCTTCGAACAGAAAAAAGGCCACTTAAATCTAAGTAAACCTAGGTTTCTTCAGTTTAATATAAACCAAGGCTTCATTCCATTTTAAAGAACACATGCAGAAAATATTGGCTTCAAAATAACAGTTTACTTTTTAAAAGCTTAATGTATAGGTTTGAGGGTTTTTTTCCACAAACACGACTAAACAAGAGGGATTAGTGTAATATGCTCTTGGTAAGATGTAAACAGATTCTCCTCACCCCAAAGACATGTTCTCATCACCTTCTTACAAATGGATAGTAAAGAAGCTGCTTGAATCAAAAGATTTTGGAATAGGGAGTTACCTGACAACAATTAACTTCGTCCTGGTAAAAAATAACCACAGAAGTCAGAAGACACTGAAGATATGGCTTAAATATTTATGAAGTGTTAACTTAGAAAGTAACAGCTTTTTTGGCACAAGAAAAACAAAACTTCCACTGCTGTTTTCCTCAAAGGCTCTCAAATTAATCTCAATAAAAATAACTTTGAAAGCGTCCAACAATGTGAAATCAAAGGCTATAAACAACTGTAGGGATTACTTTGCCCTGTTTCACTTTGATTTGCAAGCTTCAGCTACTGAACACATACATAAATTCACTTCAGGAATTAAAAAAATTTCAAATGCAATAACTGCTGCTATTTGGACCTAATCGTCATCGCCCACAAGCCACATTTCCCATCTTCAAAAAGGCTGTAGAAAGAGCAGAACATCAGTTTAGACTGATATGTTTTGCATTCCTCACTGCAGTCTGTGAAACCACAGTTAAGCAAGCAAGCTGAGGCAGCTGCAAGAACAAAGCAACAAAAATATCTACCATATCAAGAAGCAGTAACATCTCACTCTTCTACAAAGATTGTATTCAAAAATTACCCTTGAGAACATGGTGAAACACCATCAAGGGAATTAAATAACACTAAGGGAATATGTAAATAGTGGACACCAGCTTGTTCAGACCTGCATTCCTGGACAGGCAAACAATCATAGTGGAAAAAAGTACTGAAATTAAATAATTCATTTAAAGACTTCAAGACTGTCTTAGAGAAACTGTTTAAGAAAATTCTTATACATTAGATGACTGTGTTAAGCCTCCAAGTTACACTACCATCAGGAGTTAAATTAAGCTTCCTCTTTTAGAAATCAGTAAAGCAGGTTACCTTCAGCTAGCTCTTGCATTTGGGAAATTACTCCCAAAACACACGAGCTCTTTTAAGATACCTATCATAGACTGAAATAGATAATGGTTTTGATAGAGTATTTTAAATTAATCACATAGTATAAAAACAGATGTTATTACACTTTGTGTAAAACTTACTTGCATGTTCCAAACATGCTTTAATTACCAAAAAAAAATTAATTGTAAACAACTATAAACTGCACAGGTTTTTATCTGTTACCAATAAATAATTTGTAGATGGCAACTGACAGTCATGATTCAGGTCTTTTTGCTACCCCTCAAAATTAAGTGTCTTCCAGTGTTTCTGAAGAAAAGGTTATTTTATACCTAAGGACTTGGACGTTTGGACACACTTCTAGTTGGGACAATTAAGTAATAATTAGTTTGCAAGAAAAGGTAGGAAGAAATGTAGACAAACACTCTAAAAATCCATGACTCCACATTAACATTTGACAGCTTGTTCAGACCTCAGTTTCCTCTTCAAGTCTTTTTTCCGCCAACTGCCTCATTAGTAAACCACGTCATGCTACTTTTGGTTCAGTAATAATTGTCAGTGCCCTTACCTCATTTTTAAGAGCTATGTTAACTTGCTTGTGATACACATCAAGAAGCTCTTCAATAGAAGACCTGCAAGAAACAGTAATTATTGCACACAGAAGTCTAACATAATCTTGGTCAGAAATTCATCAGCAGGCTTGATTACTAAAATAACCACATAACATTACCTTATAATGGGTTCTCTGAAAGGCTTTTCTACTTTGAAGAGGTGTTTGGTTAAATGTATGGGTGTTCTGTCATCATCTTCCTGCAATAAAGTATTAAAGTTCAATTTTCATCTTTCCATAGCATTTACTACTGTTTTGTAAGTTTCATTACTAATACCCCTGGAGTAGGAGAAAGGTATAAGGTGGTCCCCTCAAAGTGGAAAAGTAGTAACTAATTAATAGCCTATGAAACATATATACATTGGGACAAGGGGGCAGAAGGAAGAAATGGCAATCGAATGCCTAACTGCACGTATCAAATAGTCCTCCCTTCTTTGATGGTCTGATACACATCTAATTAAACTCAAAACCTGTTCTCATCTTTTATTTAACTCTGAAATTCGCTCCTTCTCTTACAGGTCTCAAGTTTAGTCCAAATGCTTGCTTGGTTTTTTTCAGCTATAGTACTTGCTCTAGTAAGAGAAATCAGCCATATTTATATTATTTGCCTTGCAAAAATTCAGCATGTAATTAATTTCCTCTTAGCATAAGAGGATATAGTTCCCAAAACCAGGTAGACATGCTAAGTTGTTAATAACACAAGAGTTACACCTCAGATCCATCAACTGATATAAATCTTTCAGAGGCTAGGTGTTTGCACTGCTGCTGCAGCTTAGGAGGTACATACTGTTCGTGCCAGATCTCTGCACATCACACCATGGGTCAAGAGCTGCAGTTTGATTTCTGTATCCCACTTCCGACAGTTCTGAATGTATTCATGACTTCCTACGCAATGTTTACTGTTAAACAAACAAAAACTATAGTTACACCAAAAATATGCAGTTGTTTTCAAAAAAAAAGCTCACATGGAATATTTAGTGCAATCTGTTGGCTCAAAATAAAGAGCTAGGGAATCAACCTCCACACCACACTTTTTGATCTGGTTTTTACTTCTGAAGAAGTTTCAGTATACTACAGACACCTACACTATAATAAAGCCCTGAACTACTGTGGCTAACAATAGAACCAAACAGTCTAACCAAGAAAACATTAGTTTTGGATAAAAACCCCAAAAGACAACCATTGGATGATTTCTAATAATCTGAAATAATCTTAGATTTTTTTTTCCTGGTTGCAGTGAAGAGCAGCTGAAAACTATGTCCATTTAAACAAATGCTCTAGAAATCTGCATCTGAAGACAACTTCTAGGAAGCTGTCAAGAACCTACTTTGCTCTAACTCTAGAAACTTCTGATCTGTGTGCAACATGTGACTCTTCCACCTTTTAAGACTTCTGCTTTCACACATTTAATCATTAAAGATACACTTTCTAGTAACTGTGCCATGAAAAAGCATGAAGTTAATTAAATATTAATGAAAAAGAGCTTGCTTACTTCTGTAAAATTTCTTCTTGGCCACAGACTTTCAGGATATAGCTGCCAATGTCCACTTCATTCAAGTCATCATGCACCCAGCAAAGTGCCTGCATTATTATAAGCTCAACAGGAGAACTCACTGTTTAAAGAAATTAAATCTAAACGTCAAATATGTGTCCACAGTAAGTGATATTAACCACTGTCCACTCACAAACTGTAGTCATTTAATGAAACATTTTTATACTTCTAAGAACGACTCTCATCCTTCTGTAGTCTCCTAAAAATCATAGCTTGAGGTCTTCACCTTCCCCCCAACCCTGCAAAGAAAGGCATATTATAAAACCTGCCTGTAGTTTAAGAAATCAATAAATCCTTTTAAAATTAGGATACAGTGTAGTCACTTGACCAAAAGTACAAACCCAGTTTGCTGTCTGTTTATGTATGTGAATAGTCTTTGTCCTTTAATTATAAGTTTGCCTTATTTAGCAAGGTCTTCAAACAGGCAAGTGATCCCAGAGGTGCGTAAAGTTTAACAATCATTAACTGAAGAGTTGGTGATGGAACCTTACTATTTGTTCTGCTTTTGAGGAAGTGAGGAGGCAAATCCAACTCGTCCTTTGTTCTGTTTCCTTTCCATTTGTCTAGGGCAGTTTGCATATTGAACAGATCAGATATCAATATGCATCACCAAGCCTTAGCAAAAAGAAACTCTTAACCACCAGTACTTCAACATCAGTCTCCAAATGCTTTTTTTGAAAACAGCGTTCTACCTATATCCAGCAGCTGCAGAGCAAAAGAAATAACCCTAGTCAAACTCAAGATCGATTTCCCCAGCATCACCAGCTGTCACTGACAAAAATACATAGATATGTTTTGATGTCACAAACCTTTTAAGTACAAAATGCTCCCTACCCAGTTTCCAATCTCCTTTAAATCATTTGCAAACAACATCAACAAGTGCCTCTAAATTCTATAAAAATCACTGCACAAAAACATTTATTTTTTCATCAGAGTGTTTTCCCCTTACAGGTACCTTCCTAATTTCCCCCAAATGGGGAGGTTTGGGGTTGTTTTTTTTTTGAGAAAGAAATTTTAACTACTATGGTAGATAGGTAATACCACATCAGTATTTGCCACAATATGACACAAGGGCTTTATCTCATTAACAGATGACTAATTATTACAAGCACAGAAGTATTTGACAGCACGTGAAGGATGAGTATGTGGATTTCAAGAACTAGTAACGATAAGAAATACGAATTGAGAAACACTATTTAATCATTATTACAAGTATTTAATTTACTATTGTACAGTGAAACTGCACTACTGCCTTCGGTTGACAGACAAAAGATGCAGTAACAGTTTATGGACTATTGTCAGAGGCTGCACTGGCAAAGGTGTGCCACTCCTCCAATGACTACTGGAGTAATGCAAATATAACATTTCCACCTTTTCCACACCCCCATCTTAAAAGACATTCATTTCTTGCTGACACACAATGATTGCTCACAGAGATTTGTACTTTCAAGTGAAGTCTAATGAAGAAATGTGAAATGAATAGTTAACTAAGCACTAAAGTTCATCTGTTTCCCATCTGGATCCTTTCTACACATTGAGTAGTCAGAATATTCAAAGGCTGAAAGCCATACAAAAGTAGTTGCTTTGCACTGGGATGCTAAAGCTATGCAGTAATTTGATCAAGATCAGAAGGAAATAAAAGAAGAGAATAACTTTAACTATGCCTATTACTAGTCACTATGAGGATATGTACCTACCTTCCACTAGACAAATAGTTTAACTGTGATTATTTTCAGCATCAGAAAAAGACCAAGAGCAGAAAGCATGAAGAGTAAGATATGTAGGTCTAGAATGCAAAACACGTTTCAAGGCATTCACAAAAGCTTCTAGAAATAAAGGGTTGAAGCCATAATGTTTTAGTTACACTACCAAAGCCTTCTGTAGGAAAGGATTAAGCTTGTAATACTAGGAAAATGTAATCTTAAGGATCAAGAACAGAAACCCTCTCTAGGCTATACTTAAAATTCCACCTCTTTTTTTTAACAGAAGGGTATTCAATCACAGCAGAATAATTGTAAGGCCCATCAAATTACCATCAAAAATACTTATGCACTGAGAGCTTGTTTTCCGGTAGAGCAGCGAGTTTGAGCAATACAGCAACTTCGTATCTGAAAACAACCAAGTCTAAAGCAGCTACAGTGTTACAGGTAAGAGAACCAAATGATAAAAACCCACCACAGCACAGACTGACCACCAGGTGACTCTGGGAATGAGACCCTCACCAGTGCTAAGAGAGTACACCAGTATGGAGGCAAAGAGTAAGTTGCTTCCGAGGTTAGTGTTATCAGTTATTTTATCACCAGAAGTTGGTGGGAACTTCTTGGTGTCACCAAGAACTGCCAGAAGTTGACAGAATCCAGAGCTACAGCCTTTAATGCAACCGTGTTGTGCAGTCAAGAATGTGACTTAATGTACACGAACAAGGCAAACTAAGACCACAGGCTACATAAAAACTGGGCCAGATACTGAAATAATACTGCCATGATGTGCCAGAAGTATTTGTGTTTGTAGTAATACATACTTTCAGTATTTACACTCATTTCCCAAAAGCACTTTGTCTGAATTTTCAGATAGCTGCAAGAGGTTATTCAAACACACGTCAGTGTTGAAGTAAAAAAAAATTAAATTAAGAATCTTAGTCCTGGATTTGTCATCTCCTCAGTTACCATAAAGTAGGTCAAACTCTTGACAGTTTTAATATTCCCAGTCATGGATACAATAGTGTTTCCAGTTTGCTTGCCTTTACTTTGCAAAAAAAATGTTTCCTTTTGTCAGCTTCTAAATATTTTCTGATGGAGTCACTGACCCAGAGTTAGATTATTTCTTCAGTTACCTTTTCCATAACCCTACAAGCAAGCCACATACCAGAGACCAGGGGGTTACAGAAACTGAAAGCCACTGTCCTGGACTGAGTATACAGTCTCTAAGTCTTACAAGCAAACTCCAATTACAAAAAAACAGAAACATACCATCACACGTAAAAGTTACTGGCTGCTGGAATTCTTCGATTTCTATAGAAACCTTGATACTGGCACTTTCCCCACTTATATTTCGTTGCAGCATGACTGGACTCAGCACAAAGCCTGGATTTGTTTCCTGATTAGCATAAGGAAACTTGGTCCTCAATCTGAAAGTAGAGAAGGTTTATGAAACACTGTAATGGTAAGTCTAAGTCTAAAGCACCATAACCACAAGCCACAACAATAAAGACTACCTTTTGCTCTTCACTTAAATTGTATGTGCAAAACACCATTTAATTTTTTCTACTTTCAACAGAACACTGCTCACTGTAATTATATAAGTAGTAGTTAGGGGGGGAAACCCTAGCTTATAATTATGCAGGTTAGCTTAAAATATTTAATGGGTCAATGTTTACAGGACATATCCAGCTTCTGTAGAAGCTAAGGTCCAAAAGTTTAAAAAAAACAACAAACACAAAACCATAACATTTGCTAAAACTAACTTTAAAAAACGAGGGTAATTTATTTTATGTACAAACTACCACAAAACCCCTTACATGTTTTACTTTTTTGGAAGTCTAATTTGAATTTAGGTACTATGCAAAAGGTAGTTATTCCAAGTTGTGAAGTTGAGGAAGAGGTATAAATGAAGGGAAAGGCTTTTCTTTAGGACTCAAAGAGCATTATACAAGCAGCGTAAAATATTCACCTAGTAATGAGTAGCCACTTTTTCTTTTCTGCTATTAATTCAACTATAAACTTCTGCCAACATTAAAGCAGTGTTATAGCAGATTAAGAACTGAATTTATCTGTTACAGTCATCTATTTAATCATCTTGATTCCTTACAACAGCATGAATAAAAAAGAGAATTCCTCTAGCAAGAGTTGCCTCTTCAAAAGTCCATCAGCATTTTAAGCACTGGGTCTTGGGGGGTGTGGGGAAGAGACAACAGCCAGATTTAACTGTTGCAACAGACCTATTTTATGTGAGATTTGTCTTAATGCTGTTCATCGGTACGTTTCACAGTTCATACTGGTGCTATAGAAGTGTTTATGAAATGAGAAGCTAACTCTGTTTTAAAAAGCAGATGTTACCCTTCACATTCGAAGTTCTTTCTTTATTTCCCAAATTAGTCCTTGGATTTTGATCATAAGACAAAGAGAGGCAAGATGCCTAGCTTGCTTTCTCCAGGAAGAACGCAAGCCAAACAATCTCTCATTAAATTGTGGCACTAAAAAGTAGCATGGTCATTCTAGGGTATCAAGTCTCATCTTCTTTAATGAACTTCACCATCTGATCAAAGCAGGAGGAAGATTTTATTTGTTACAGAATTCCAGTTGTGGAAGCAATAAAAATGAGAGCATTTAGGAGTTAGAAAGCTATTAGGTGAAAGGACCTAGTGACATACATCAACTAAGACAAAAACTATTTCAAAATAAATTGTACTTAATATATAGAATGAGATATAAAGAAGTACAGAAAAAAGTATGAGGATAAAGTAGTATAAAATGAAAAAAGTGGGAGGAAAAAGACACTGGAGCAAAAGAATAAAGAGGAGCTATAATTCAAAAACCTTCGTACTGAACACCTTAAAAATTGTTGCATTCTTAAGAGCCAAACCAGACAAAACCAGGAAAAACTAGGATAAGAAAAGGGAAAAAGGACACACTAAAATTCACCCCATCAAGCAAAAAGTGTAGACTGTCCCTGTCAACCTAACTGAAAATGAGTTATTTCATTTTCTTTCCTTCTGAAAGCTAGTTTATGTTCAGTAATTTCTTACTTTGTAACTGCTTGAGAAAAAGCTGACAGCTCTTGATTCTGCCCTTCAATTTCTTGGAGAAGCACGTTTTCTGTCAGCATGCCAGTGGTCCCATTGTCTTTCTGCAACTCAAAGATAATACAGTATTTAAATAGCTGCAAACACATTCCTATAGCCAGCAAAGCCACGTGCAGATAACAGATTCTCATGAGTCTGGCATTTACTGTTAGTATTAGGTATGCTTCTACATGGGAGTAAAGGTGTATCATTACCAAGTTGAAAAAAGAGTTAATGGACCAGTGAATGCTTTACAGAAGGTAATTTGATAGCATCATTATCAGTTAAATTGTACACATAAGAGTTCTTGAGCTCTCTGCAGTGACCTGTTGCATTAGAATTTGGCCAGATTTTGCTGAACCAGAGGAGGAAGACAGAGGCATGTTTTTCCTCCTGTTCTGCGACTCAGCCTTCAGCATAGTCCCAGAAAGAACCATTACACATCAGTTCTGCCCATGAATACCTTTTCCTACAATGCAGGAAAATTGTCCACTGAAAGGAAATAGTATTCAGAACACTCAACTCAGAACTGATCTCATGATATCAAATTAGTGGTGCTTTAATGCCTTATGCCATATGTACGCACCAGCTCCCAAAAGTGGAATCCAAGAACATTAGGAGTTGGAAGGGACCTCAAAAGATCATCTAGTACAACCCCCTGCCAGAGCAGGATCACCTAGACTAAATCTCACAGGAACGCACCCAGGTGGGTATTGCATGTCTCCAGGGAAGGAGACTCCCCGACCTCTCCGGGCAGCCTGTCCCAGGGCTCCATCACCCTCACAGTGACAAAGTTCCTCCTGACATTCACATGGAACTTCCCATGCTCCAGCTTGCACCCGCTGCCCCTTGTCCTGTCGCTGCCATCCCTGAGAAGAGCCTGGCTCCAGCCTCCTGACTCTCGCCCTTTACAGATTTATAGACATTAATAAGGTCACCTTTCAGTCCCCTGTTCAAGAGGGCCAGCTCCCTCAGCCTTTCCTCATAAGGAAGGTGTTCCACTGCCTTAATCATTTTGATGGCCCTGTGTTGGACTCTTTGGAGGAGTTCTACATCCTGACCTGAGGGACCCAGAACTGGACACAATAAATCCAGAATCCTTGAAGGCCACAATCTAAAAAACTGCTCTGAGAACTGCAGTTTTAAAAAACCAGAAATCTAATAGCATTAAAAAAAATAAATCACAAACAAAATTGCAGCAGTTTTTAATCCATATCTGTTTCTGATCCAGTTCACAATACAGCCATACAACTCTCTGTAAGCAAACAGCCAAGAGCAGCTGGAACAACCAGTGGGGCTGAGGTGGAACTCAATCATACCTAGTCTAACAGCCACCAACAGCCTCAAGCACTCACGAACTCCAGTCAGATAGATACTCCCTGCAGTAAGTTAATCTTGAAGAGTTTGCTCACATCCAACCTAAGGTCATTGAGCACAGAGGATAGAGTCTTCTAACCAGTTATATTTCACACCCAGAGCTTTTACAATGCTTATAAAAGACTTTAATCCACCTAGGAAAATAAACAGCCCGTAACAAAAAAACCCCACACAAAACACACTGCACTGTAGTTTTGGGTTTTTTTTCTGAAAACCACCACTTTACTCATACTTGACGTACTAACTAGCCTGTGGGTTATTTATTATTAGCTGACAAAATTGCCTGAACATCTAACTGCGTTAGAGTGTATCAGACAATATAGTCAAGTTAGACTGTCTCAGAAGAGGGGTCAAATCTGTCACATGCAGGGGTAGGGACTGTCAGGTCTTTTCAAACTTTTTTTCCCCCCCTCAAATAAAGTTGTTTAAACAGTATAGCATAAAGTTAGAAGGGATAATATACACAACCTGTAATTACCACTTGAATTGAATTTAAACCTAGTTATTTCAGCTAAAATACTGGTTTCAGGAACACTGATCAGTTCTCTGTAATTGGGGATTAGCCATACCACCGGAAGAAATTAGAACAGGAAGCCCTGAAGCCCAAAAACCTGGAATGAGATTCAGGAGCTTGTATAATACCTTCAATTCAAAAAGGTTCTTCCATTCTAACACCTCAGACAAGTTCTATCACATAAAAATACTTCTGGGCAACTGCACAAGACATGCTGACAAACCTAAGCAACTATATCTTGTACATGTATTCTTTAGCTTTGTTATTGTGTAATTGCATAAAGATCACACAAGGAAACAGGAAGCTGACATACCAGGTGAAAGGTAAACACCTGCAACAAAGGCCCAACTACCTGCTGGTGAGCACTCAATACAAAACGCACTCATTTCAAAACAAGAAGCTGGCTGTACAAATGTTCTATTTTCTCTCTTTAAGAAGTCTTTATAAAGTTAAATAATACTACAAATAAGTACTCAAAGCACTCTGCAACTCTAACCAGAGTATAAAAGCAATACACAAGAGGATTACTTAGTCACACCAGTGATGCAATGCCAGATCAGAGCCTCACATAGTGACATAAAGTATTTCCAGCAAAATTTGCAGGAAATACTTTCAAGTGTTAAATTCAAAGTAGTTTAGGGAACTAGAAGGCTTTTCTATAGATGCAAGCTTAGCCAAGGTAAAGAATAAATCCCAATGCAATAAGCAAAGAAAAAAGGTTTATTTGTTTACCCAGAGCTAACCTCAGGGTCACACTTGGCTAAGGACATCAATTCAAATATGTATTGCTGGAAACTACCTCCTGGTGGAAAATTAAGAATAAGTACCTTTTTGGTTTTTTAGTTGAATTACAATACTAATTTTTGATCACTAGAAGATAATTTCAGGAGGACAAGCTGTGATAAACTATTTAAAGTCCCCTTGACTCAGAATGTTATGGCTTTGAGCAACAAATAAGCTTTGAATTTCCTTAACTTCCAGTTCAACAAGTCTAGGAAGAGCAAAAGCTATCAGTCAATAAGCAAATAACTCATAAGAAAGGACTTCGGGCTAAACTAGATAAATAGTTCTTTATTCCTGTAAAAATAGAAGTGGCCTGCAAATACAACTACTCAACAATCACAAAAAAACAAACCCCAGGAAATTACTAAAAGTCAAGTTAAATTAATCCCATGCGTATATATATAGCCACAATACTCTTCAACTCTGTGGAGAGGAAAGGTAAAAACAACACCTAAAATAGGACAAAATGATGATTTTTGCCTCTGCTTTGAGAAAGGAGTGACAAACACTGAAGTACTTAGAGGGGAATACCAAATATATAGATACTGCAATCAAATACAAAGCAAAATTCAAAGCAATCTATGGATTCAAAGGATTAAATATAAGAAAAATATGACTAAACATAACCACTAGTAAAAATTTCTAAAGGGCCAGCAGCAACACCACAAGTTATTTGTTATTTGAGGCTGGGGGGGAAGGTGTGGGGAAATGATCCAGGATGGTTCAGATGCAAGACTGAAGGAAATATATACCTGTAAGGATACAAGAGAACTGCCAAAAACAGAGGTTAAATAACTCAACTTCCTACTATACCAGCTGGAACGTTATTAACACTAGCAAATAAAGTAGTAGGACTGGATGGACAAAAGACAAAAGACACAGGTTACGTTGAAATGGTATCTGTTGGAGCGATTTCTCTTTAGACCTGTTATCTTCTTTAATAATATAACACAAGCAGCAGAAACACGCCTGTTGATAAATGACAATCTTGTACCATCGACTAGCTTTGTAATACAGACTAGAACTGTACTATTATGCCAGAACTAGTTAATGACATACTGGAGGAACACATGTGGAAGGTAAACATCAAACCTTAAACTAGGCATAGTTTACAGCAGATTCTTGCAGTACTAAGACTTTGTTTGAAGATGGTGGCTTAAGAAAGTCATATATGTTCACTGACTACAGGACTGTAATGCCATCATGAATAAAGCAAATGCAACAGAAGACTGTCACGCAGGATGCCCCTAACCTGTCATGAGGGTTTATTCACACCACTGAACAAGTCAAGTGGCACAGTGTGCTCTCACACAGTATTAAAAGTCTCATGAGCCATCTTCAGAAGAGTGGAAATAGAAGCTTGCAATGAAAGATGCCAGAAAGTCTCTGTCTCTTATAACAACTTTGAGGTTTACCTCAACACATTATCTTAAACACCCGCAGTTCTATCCTGTTAAGAATGCTTTAAAAAAAAAACCTCAATAAAGCCCACGACAAAACCAACGCAACTCTGGAATTTATAAAAGCAGTTTTCTTTCAGTAGGTGGCAAATAGTACTTTCTACAGGTAACACCGATCCAATATACTCCAGCTACTGCAGTCAATAGTTCCCTTGCAATAAACCAAACTTCACTGGAAAAAACTGACACACATCACATGACAAACTGAAGCAGCAAACTGCTGTAGAGCCAAAATTTACATGGCTCTGAGTTAACACCAGAGCTCAACAGTGAGATGGGGAAAAAAGTAACAATTAAGTTAGACCTAGATCTTCAAATATTAAAAACGTGATCCTATAAAAACAGAGGTAAAAGGGTTTTTTGGGGGGTTTAGAGAGGTTGTGTTTGGTCCTCCTCCACCCACCTTCTATTAAACCTTTGCCAGAATACTGACAACTAGCCCAGAAAAACAGGAAATCCTTCAAATCAGGGGCCAAAAAAAAATCTCACAGCTCTTTAAGCCAAAGTCTAGTAAATATTCCTTTTGGGGGGGGGGGAGGTAGAACCCACAACAAAAACCCCAAACAAAAACAAACACTCCCACAGGTGGGGAGGGTGGAAGAATTGAAGAACAATCTGGAAAATATCCTTCACTTGTAACAGTTGGCTTTACAGCATGTGTCTAGCCTATTAAAAAAAATGTATAAAGACAATACATAAGATTCAAAATAGCTGCAATCCAGAGACTCCAAGGCAAACAAATCTTTTACTCTTCCTCCTCTACCCAGTTTCTACAAATACTATTTTTCCTGCTGTTATCACCCTTGCCAGAACATTTGGCTTTTCCAGTGAAGATCTTCCCTTCAGTTTTCATACTCTCCCTACCTAAAAATACAGAAGTATTCATGTTAACTTTCCAGTGAAGGGACTAATGCTTTAAAATTTAATGTCTTGTTTTATGATGGAATTATGAGAAAGAATTTAAGAATGTAAGAAGAGTTAAATACTCTATAGTAATTTATTAGACTTGGAAAAGGGTAGGATGCACTTACATGGGGGTAATTACTACAATATTAATCACCTGCTGTACAGTTTAGTTTTGATACAGACTGCTTGTGCTCAATGTCTAAAGAGACAAGTGTTTTAATAAAGCCTCTGTTAACATATTTGTCTTGAAATTTTGATGAAAGTGATCCTGATCCTGGAGCAGAAATCAGCACTTTGTCCTCCCTTATAATGGACATCACACAAAGATGGTTTTGCATCTTCCAGAGCAAAGGACAGGGTTTCTGCCCCAACAAGCATCCCACCTTCTGGGACAGTGTAACTAACAAGTTTCAGTTACTATCTCTCATGCATTCCTGCCTACAAAAGAATTAGTGTGGTCCTGTGAAAGCCTGCAAGCGATAATGGGAGAGCAGAAAACAGTTTTGACTATTCCACCCCTCTAATCTGCTTTTTTTTTTCCCCTTTAGTTGACAGATCAAATAAGGCAAAAAATATTTTTTTTCCAAAATCTGAGTTAAAGACTGCTCAAGATAAGACTTTCAGTGTGTAACTCTCCATCCGTGTATTTGGTAACATCACGTTAATTGATCATTAATATTTATTAATATTAAATACTTAATTGTTATGAAGATTATTTCCATTTGGTTTTGTACTGTATTGAAAACCAGAAATTTCTTCAGTAAACGTGGAAAGATTACACAAGGCCAGAGCTACTTTAGGATTTTAGTTCAGTAGTAATGTTCAACTTTCTGAATATCACTAATACAAACACTAGTAACATCACATTATTTGGACACTACTCAAGCCAAGTAATCTTTAACAAAAAAATCCAGACCTTAAAGTGTCTTTAAATACTGTGATTGATCTTTACTATTATGCTGCAATTCAAAAATACTGATTTACATACCTGTGATGTTTGGCCCTGTAATTTTGTAAGTTGAGTTGTTCGCATGTTTAAGGACTGGCTCCTTGTAACTGTTGCTCCAGAAGATTTTCCATTAATTTTTCTTTCTAGATGACAAGTTACTAACAGCTTTTCTTCTAATAGCACAGCATCCCACGGATCTTCAGCATTTATACCTGAAGACCCCTCTCCATCGTTTTCTGTCTTATTTAAAGGCTCCACGCTATCAACTTTAGGTTTACTTAGAGGATCCAAATCTAGCCAATCAAATTTACTAACATCCCCACAGCTTTCTGAGGCTGGCAGGTTAGAAACTGCAGACTTTATAGCAGTCATTTCTAAGTCCGTGCTTGACTTCCCATTTTTCAGAAATTCTGAGGTGCTTGCAATTTTGTCAAACACTTTTGCCATTTCTGGTGTAAGTACTGGAGGATATATAGGTAGGCTTCCTTGTGGATGGAAAGGTGCAGTAGCTGCCAATGGGTATGAAACGTATTGCGAGTGTCTCGGAAGACCAAGATAAATAGGCTCTCTAGAGTGATAGGAGGTCATATTTGGATGGAATCCATTTTGAAAGACACCAGTCTGTTTTGTGTAAGAAGCTGAGGGGTAAATAGCAGGTAAAGTGCATGTAGCGGGTGCTGGTATCCCAGGTGTCCACTGTCTTCGCTGACCTGAAGGCCCAAGGTAAAACTGCGAAGACAGAGAAGGGCTCAAAATAGGACTGGCAGGTAATGTAGGTACTTTACTAGATTCAAAGCTGTCATCCAGCAGCAGTTTCTCTAGTTCTGCATGTGTAAGCTTCTCTATGTCAATGGTACTTAGTTTATCTTCCATGCTCTTGGCATCAGACTCTGGAAACACCATGAGATCATGGTCTTGTTTGTTATGAGTTTCTGCTTTTTGTCTGGTGCTGCTTAAAGAATGAAAACTCTGTTTGTTGCCAGCTACACCTCTTTCTTTCTGTATCTTAGCTAATGCCTCAGCTTCCATCTGCAACGCCTCCTCTTTGTCCACATCTTTTGACCTGGTGGCTGCCAAAGAAGGCGAGGAGCGCTGTTTATATCCATTGCCACTGGATATCTGGGCCATATTTTAAGAGCAGATGTCCATTTAAAGAAGCAACACTTCCCTTGCACTGGTCATCCAACCTTGGCTCCAGAATAGGCTTAGCAGATCTGAAAAGGAAATGAAACATGAAAATGCATAAAGGAAGTTGTACATGGAGAACTACTAAGACATACATCACCTACTGTCAAGGTTGTGCATGTCCTCCAGAAGTCCAGAACATTAAGTTTCAGAGAGACTTTTTTTGTAACCAACGTTAAAAAAGCAAAGCCACACAATTACATTCACACCCTCTGAATTATGCGAGACCCGGGTTTTTGTTTCTAGCACTTACCAGCAGGTAAACACTTTGCTGCTTCTTGCGCCACCAAAGACACAGAAAAGCTACACAGAGGGACCCATTTTCAGATTTGAGCAACTCTGAACATTTAGCCAGGTTCAGTCTCAGAAGTAGAAATCATTCCATAAACTATCAAATATCTAAAATTGATATTGCACATCATCAAGAGGACTTCAACTTTACTTCAGCATATTAAAAGACACAACTCTAGAGCTATCAAACTGCTGTACCATGATTACAACGGTCATAAAGATGCTGAAGGACCTCCCTTCCTTCAGAAAATACCCCTTTCCCTTCCTAGCAAGGGAAATAATGCTTATGAAATGCTATTTCTTGGACAAGCAAAATATGCTATTTAAGTAAAACTATTTATTAAGTGATCCCTTTAACATCCCCTTCAAGTACGTGTCACTTGAAGTCCTAAAAGGAACAAACCCTGCAAGGTCAGTTTTGCATAAGGCCCCCACCAAGACAATGACATCCTACATTTCTCTCAACTCCAATTCTGTGCTCAGTACTGTTTTACAACTTCCCGTACTCGCCATGATATATATGCCTCTTTATTAACATAGACTTACAAGAGATTATCAGAAGAGTTATTTTTCTGTATTATTTCTACTTTATTCTATAGCTTTTACACACAGAGGCGTCAGAGTTGAGTCCAGGAGACAGAATTCCCTCCAGAAACAGCTACTATTCATATCAAGTAGCAAGATAAGAGTCATGAATAATGAGTTTCTGCTAGGCGAGTTAACAAACAGCAGTCCCCCTTAAAACACCTCTTCACTGGAGCAGATTAGCCCTTTGGATGCAAATCATCATGGGCTTAAGTCATGTAATAATTTACAAATTAAGAGTTCTCTGCAACAAATAACATAACTAACTCAAAAGTCTGTCTTTATGTTCCCTTGCTCTTCACTCCCATAAGATTATTCTTTTCCCCCTTCAATCAGACCAGAGATATGCGCTTTAAAGAAAACTTGACTGTACTTCTGAGGACTAGCCAGACAGACAACAAGATTTTTAATGGATTCCTAACAGATACTTCAAATTCTTTAAGACTCGGGCCAAGTTTTCATTTTATCTTCTTAATTTCACTGGCTTATATTGTGAAGCACTGACATAGACGTTTTATGTATTTCAGCTAAGTCTGAAAAGAAACTCAGATGAAATACTGCACAAAGCAAAATTAAACCAGAACTAATACTACAGGTACCAAGACAAGATTTAAATTAAAGAGGGCATCTGCAGAACAACTGAAACAGCAGACTAAAAGTTGTAAACTCCTATAAACCTCACAACTAAAGCCTTGTGAAATAAAGCGTTAAAGAGAGCTTTGGAGGTTACTATTACATACCCATTCCAAGAGATTATGATATTTGAGCCACATGAAGGCTGCAGAAGTTGACACCACATCTTTTTCTATACATTAGGCTGCAGTTTGACATTCATTAAAGCTACACTGTTGCCATTAGGATGAAGTCCTGTCCTACCTACAGCCTCTTTGCATAGCTACATGTTGAACCTGACTGGGGGATTGATTAAAAACCCCAAAACAAGCCTTCAGCTTTTTTTTCCTGGGTTCCTTTGCAGACAGTGCAGATCCCTGGTTCCATTTACAGCTCAGCAGTGGCCTTCAGAGCATTCAGTGATTTACTGTCCACCTGCATGCAGGACAGTCATTCTAAACATGTACTGAATATTCTGGAGACAGTTTAGGCCTGCTAGCCACAGATAACATCCTAACAAGAAGTTTAGTATACTTTACACCAGCTGCTTGGACTGTGAGATAGTCAAGCCAGGCTTTAAAGTCTTAATTAAGTTATAGCTGGTTAAAATTGCCATGACAAATTTTCAAATGCAAGAACACCCTGACATCTCAAGTCCTCTCAGTAGTCCCTACTTGGCTTTTCCAAGAAGCAGCAGCATGAGGTAAGTGCAATTTTCACAATCTTGCTGTTGTCTAAGGATTTTAAATAGTAGCAGGATTTGTCTTCCTGAATTTTATTCAAAAAAACTAAAATAGGATCATACTTTCTGAGACTATTCAGAACTGTCTGGGATACAACTTTGAAGATTATCCATGCATTTTAGTGCTGATTGATGGTAATTACAGCAGCAACTGATTTTTTAAGGAGAAAATATCAGTATTATATGGTCATCAAAAGTAACTCTATAGTACAATTCTGGCTCCTTAAAAAGTAGGAAGCCTTATTTTTTTGCTTAAAGCGACGGCTTTGATGTCCATACTTGGCAAGCAGGCTCCTACTCACAATAAGTCACTGTTCCACAGTCAGGACAGCAGATAAACATACGTTCCTCAGCACTCAAACACGGTGCACAGCTACTGCAGCACATTCCATCGTAGCATCTAGAGAATCCTAAGCACTCAATAATCACTTGTTCATTTTACAATTTAGCATCACACTGCTGCAGTTCTGTCAGTATATGACTTCCCACCAGCACTGACAACTCCAATGACTTGAATATTTGAGACAGAAGAATATTATTGCTGGTTATCTGAAAAGTTGACTTTTCTTTTTGGCAAGACAGTAATCAGCATGCATACACTTAATTTGATGACTGTAAGCACTGTCCTTTGGAAACTTCTAAAACCAAATCTGTGTATAGATTTCTGTCAAGTTTTATAAGCAGACTGCAGTTTTCACAGTTCGAAGTGAAAAGCTGATTTAAAGAGTCCGATAAGATTGCAATAGTTTTCACAAAACTTTATCCTGCACACATTTTAAGTAGTAAATTCACGTGACAAAACATCAGAAGAAAAACTCCACAGTCACAAGCATGATTAAAATAAAGACCAGCCTTCTTTCTTTTAAATGCTAAGTACACCACATCAGTTAACGTTTTCACTGAAGTTTAGCTTCACTTTGAACTCCTGACTTGCAGACATCTAGGTTCAAAGGCAGAGAGCAAGCAAAATTGAAACTTATCGAACACATGCAAAGAAAAGGGAAAGTTCTATTTGGAAGATCAGTAGGAAACTCCTCAAATGCTCAGAAGAATGTTTCAAGTCAAATCCCAGAAATAGGAAAAACAGATACCTGAACCATTACTGACTGTAAATTCACAAGAAGTTTGCAACAACTGGAAGGCATCAGAAGACCTAGAAGTAATCCTTAGAGAGTCAGGATTCTTCTCATCTCAACTGCAACATACTATTTTAAGTAACAGTAATAATCAGTTTCCAACTGCCAATCTGTTCACCTTCAAGAGCACAACTCCTTCCAAACACTTAAAGAATGGGTCAAATGCTTCTTTTGGTTTTGGTTGGTTTTTTTTTTAAAAAAAAAAAAAAAAGGTGGCAGAGGGAAACTAGAAGCAAAGGAAAGAATTCTAAAAGAAATCTGGAATTGATAAAATAATCTTCTACCATTTCTCTCTCCCCTAGATTTGAAATTAAATGGCCACATTCATGCTTTATACCAAGTCACCTATTTCCACTGCCACAGCAGTGACTCACTGATACTGCCTGTTTCTGTCTCCTGCAGGGAGAATTAGTTAACTTTAAGCAATATTTTCTTAAGTATTCAACCAGATGTGACCAGACATGAGCCTACAGACACCGTTTTCCACCTCCAGTCTTGCAGTTTTGCAGCATTTCCTTGATGGCAATTTTGAAGAAATTTGATTAGACTCTAAAGTTAATTCACCCAGTCAAGTACTTGTCTGTTACTGTGTAATTTTATTTAGTTAAGCACTGCTCATTATTATTTTAAAGGAGTAAAAAAACCCAACAAAACAGAGCAAGAAAAATTTATTAATATCAAGAACCACGAAACAGCAAGATGCCTGACCACCTCCTTGAGATCAAAGCCTCTGCATGGAATAGTAATTAATTTCAAACCAGACTTTCATTTACAGAGGCTTACATAAAACCTGAAATATATTTACATATATACTACTCTAGCAAATATATAAAGTCGAACCATGAAAAAGTTGTGTGAGGTTTTTGTTTTGTTTTTTTTTTTTAAATGAGGGCCATATACATGTCTGGTGAGAAACTTCAGGAGAATCAATACAGAATATTACAACTCTACCAGGATAAATAGTCCCAAAATCTAAATTAGTTTCCTATCTTAATGAGCAAGGGGTGACTTTAATAAAGATAAATCCTTTTACCTTAAGAAGAGGTAATCTCACCATCTGCTCATGTACATGTTAACAGTCTTCTCTACTTCAGATGAGTTGCACAACAATTTAAAAAGAGAGAAACAAGGCTTTTCATATTCTATTTATAATTTGTTCTAATGCTAAACAAGTACAGAACATATTATTTGGTAATTCATTCTTAAGAAATACTTTCTGGTTGTCACAAATCAGAGCACATAATCCCTAGAGTCCTAGCACTAAATACAGAAGCAATGATAACAAGTCAGACCATTGCCTGCATTCCTTGTGAAGTCATACGCTGACATACAGCAGCCAGAGCTTCCTCAAAACAAGTGCAATTTTCATAATAACTCCGTGGTTATTTTGCCATTAGTTTGTTGTTTAGGTTTTGGTGGGGTTTTTTGTTGGGTTTTTTTTTTGTTGCTGGGTTTGTCTGGGGTTGTTCTTTTTTTTGTGGTGTTTGCCTAACACTGAATGATGGCTAACTTAAGAATTAACAAAACTAGCCTGCATACCAGACGGTAGCAGTTTTATGGGGTAACATGGAGAACTTCACAAAACATGACAGCAGCAATATACTGTGGAAAGTACTAATCATCTGGAAAGGAATTCGTAGCCACAGCAGGAAAACTCCTTAGCAAGAAAAAACACAAGGACTTTGATGCTCATAACACATCTGTCAGATGCATTCAGATTGCTAAAAATTGAGAGAAAAGTGAACCAGTGCTTCAGTAAGTCATCCCATAAATTCAGTTTTTTTAAAAATACTGTTGGGTTTAAATTACAAGTTTTCCAATGACGTGTACAGAAGTAGTCCTGAAAGGCTAGTGTTTCAGGTATATAGTTCTAACACATTGTCTTTCCACGTAACTTATTTAATCCAGCCATTTTAACAAATGTAGTGCCTCCTTACAGATGAGATTGACAGAGTTAACAGGAAGATTGAACCTGTGTTGGTTTGAGGCTTATCTACAGGATCTTCAAAGACAATTTCATTTGCTTAAATACAGGTGCAGTTGAACAACCACTCATTTCTGTCTCACTCAAATCGTTCAGCTCATAAATACCTCAACTGCTGTACTCAGACCAGAAACTGCATCTCATAACTTTGATTCTGAAAATTCATTTACATCTAAAAACTACAATATCGTAATAAAAAACTCTGATCTTGAGAACTAAGTAAGAATAGCGTGTTTCCAGTACTAGAACAGGAAGCCTACAAGAATACTTCAAGGTCTTTCAATATTGGCAGCAAACCTTGGAGAAAACCCCAAAATAACTCAGCTGTTTCAGTGCTTATAAAAACATTTATGAACTCTGATACTTAAATCAATTTTCATCCATGAAGTTGTGGAGAAGACTCTTACTAGATATGTCATACTTCGTAACTGTAGAATCTTCCATTGTTTTGATTAATGTTCCCACAGAAACAAAGGGTGGAACCATCCATCAGGATGCTCCAGCCAAATCTTAGTGTAGGCAACTACAGCTAACTACAGATCACACCTCTTCTTCTTGAACCTGCCAGTGCTTTGCACCATTAGCCACCAAAAGCTACTCCATGAGTAGACATGGATACGTGCAGATTTGCTACAGTACGTTTGCAAGCTTTGTCAGCGTATTTGTGTTGTTACACTCTTCCTCTCAAACTCTGAGCCAAATCACTATTTCATACAAGTTAACTGTAGAGATTGGGGTCTTAAAAGATAATTAATTCCATACAGGTTTAATAAAAACAAGCAGCCCAACACCACCAAGTATACTACTGAGTGTCACAGAAGAAAACAGTAGCATAAACTTGTGTTATTGAACACCATGGATTTATTACCAGAATAATCTTTATAAATGCTTGAATCACGGCAAGAAGCCCTTAAAGCCAATCAGCTGAAGACATAAATCAACAGGAAACTCGACATGAATTTAATCTGCTATAGAACTACTCACCAACTTTTTCATCTCTTTCTCCCTGTTTTGTTCTCAGCTAACAGCATACCTGCAATTCTGTTCCTGCCCAGTATCTTCTGGATGCAGATACCAGAAAAAAGCAATACTGAAACTGATGGCATCCCAGGATTTTTCGTTCTGATGCACTTGGCCAAGATTTTTTTTTCCATGCCTTACAGCCAAGCCAATTACCAGCATTGTTTGACAAAGCCTAAGAAGTTTCGTTCTGTTGCAGTGTTTCTCCTTACAGAATAATGCCTTCACATCCACTCTTTCAGAGATTTACTTAAAAAAATTCCCAACTTTTCACTGGGTCTTTTGCCTCTCAGCTGCATCTAAAGTTGTGCTTTTCTCCATGTTGCCCTTAGGATTCACACTCTTCTCCACCAATGCCACCTTTCAAAGGGTATTTGAAAACACACAAAACAAAATATTCTACACAGAATCAACATTAGCTACTGCTTTAAGGCTTGGGCTTTTTTTTTTCTTTTGTAAATTTTTGTATGTCACACCCCAAAGATTTTGATTCCTCATCTGAATAATTTACCCAGTAATTCATGATTTACAAGATTATTTTACTCTGGAATACCACTCTCACAGAACAATTAAGACTGCAAGGGGACTCAGGCCATCTCTAAAGTTATAGTGCCTGCTCAAAGCAGGATCAGCTACCGGAATGTGACAAGAGTGCTCAGGGATTTATTCAGGCAACTTTGTTGTTTTAGCTAACCATACAGCCCAGGCGCGACAGATTACCCAGGAGCATCCATCTATCCATCCTAGTACTTCAACTAACCCCAATACCACTAATACTAAGAAGGTAGACAACATTCTAAACTACATACTCAGTTGAATCAAAAATAAGAATGTCTAGAGGGTGGGGAGGACAAAGAAAAGAGGGAAGAAACATTTGTGCTATCTGCTTTAGTTACTGAAACAGAGATGCCTGAACACCTTCCATATAGTTTTATGCCATTCTACAGCATAGACAGAGAGGACCATGGTAAAACACCAATTTTTAAGTTACATGCCTGAAGTAAGCCCTACAAATACCCTCTTAATGTCAGAAAGCATTCAAAAAGCAGCGAAATTCAGGAAGTTCATGATGCAATGTACAGTGGTTATTAGCACAGGGAGATGAAAACAACCCTTCGCCACAAAGCTCCTACTCTAGTCCCTGCACAGCAGTGCAGCAGACACCTTCAACAAAACATCAAAGACATTAGTAATGTAGGGAGAAAAAACCCCACATCTCCACAGCTCTGTCCCAGATTTAACTCTATATCACTGTGTTAGTATCAACCTACCAGCCTAGCCAAACGCAATTCTGCTGTAGTCACCAAATTATTTCTACCATTTGCTTCAGCAGATGAGTGTCCCCTCAGGCAGGAAACTTGCACAGTTTCAGTTATAACCAGCAGATACTTCTTAGTCACAAACCTAGAAGAATTGTTAATTATTGACAGAAAAAAACCCCATACAGTTCACACATATCCTTTTGCTTTATATATTAGAAAATACTAAAGGCTTATTCAGGGTATTGATTCAATGATTGCTTTTTAAAACAAACCAAAACCTTCCACTTGTAGAAACTGAACAGGATGGCTATGCTCAGTCAGAACAAAGGTCCATCTAGTTCTTGTCTCTACAGATGTCTTTGGAAATGCAAATGGAAGAATGGTAAATGCATGTACAGATGTGGTGACACTCCCTCAAAATATTCTTTGAGTCTCCACTAATTTGCCACTTAAGGACTTCCAGGATCCTGAGGTAGCTTCCCTAATACTAAGAGGCCCTGATGAACTTTTCCCATGTATTTTGTCCAGCTGCAGGCTGATCTCATGCAACCTTTCAGCACTCACCTTGTGACAGGGCACTGTCACTGCCTTCTTTTCTGCTGTGAATAGAATCTAAAGAGAAGACCCTATCAGACACAAATGACCTGTTGTCTGTACTCCTACAGCTACTAAAATCAATTACAACAGTGAAACTTATGCTGCAAACTCTATATGGACCAAATTATTTCATATAGATCTAGAGGTTCATTATTGGCTGATGACCTGACTTAGGGACATACTCTTCGCACAAACACCACGTGGCTCTGGCATACTACATACTGCAAGTTCCCAGTTATGGCTGGGCTTTGTAAGTGTTGCTTTGTTTGTAACTTTATGCTACGCATCTGAAAGTTACAAGTTCTGTGACACAATTCCTCTCTCTATTTCAGTTCCTTCGATCAAACTGCTCTCAATTGGCCACCACTCGGAACAAATTAAACTTACTCCAAGAATTTCAGGTTGTGCTTCTACTAAGGTATAGCTTCAAAACAGTACTTCCCATCATTTTCTTAATGTGAGCTTTGAAGAAAGCATAGGAAAACATTTTATTCTAGATCTTAATATACTGAGGTTCCTCATTACTAGCATGCTATGAAATGGCTCTTCCTTCATTTACTCATCCAGTCTGGGAACAGCTTCTGCAAAAATACAGAGTGGCTGGATGAATGCTGAGTTAGATAACTGATGTTACTGACTACCACTGATAAAAACCGAACTCTGGTTCTGGTAAGTAATTACACATTGCTCTATTTTAAGTACAAGATATGGATATGTTTACAGTTACACTTCCAAAAAGCAAACAATTTATATTGGTGCGATACTCTTTCATTTTTAAGTTTGTTGTACTGCTCTAAAAATAAATAAATGCCACAGCAATTTCTACACTAACCATGGACACTGAAAGCAATACTTCTAAAATAAAAAGGATCATTATCAAAATGTCATTAGGGCTGATCTTAAAACACATCCTGTATTTTATGAATTCCAGACATGTTCACACTATGCTTATACTGTCCTACCTATCAATATTAATGTAATGCAATTTTTAAAGCTTCCCTAAGATAGCCTTAAGATTGCAAGGGCTTACAGACAAACACCATGAAATTGCACTCTTATCAGATTCAAATCTGGCACTTATTTTCTAGGCAGCCCCATACTGGTTTCATTTTGGTACCATACCAGAGCCTAACACAAGAAAAACCAACCCCAAAACATCCCTGCATTTTTCTTCAACATGTTAATTCAAGTTTCTTCAGCTAAATAACAGACATAATAGCAGCACTGGATAGGAAATACCAGCAATTTCATATTAACTTACACTGAGAACTGAGACACAGGAGAACACTATTTCAGGAAAATACTTTTTTACTTGACATTTTGAAATGCATCATTTCCCATTTAAGGCATTCAGTTCACTTTGCTGCTACGTATTTTTATCTTTTTTGATTAAGTCATCAATTTGTCTTTATATACACTGATCACCCTTTGAGTTCTTTGTGATGACAATACTACTACAAAAGGAAAGAAGAACCTGAATGTTTTATGTCAGGATTACTATCATATTGTAATTAAGTAGAAAAAGTCTATTTTATTAAATCAATGGGAATTTAAAATGTTTCTTGAGACCCCATGTATTTTTTTTAATAAACAAGCATCTTTATGTAAAAGACTGTTCAAATACAGCAGATTTAAGAAGACAGGGCTAAGTAGTTTAGTGTTGTCCCCCCAAACAAAAGGGCATTCAACTTTAAGCATCCGTTACTTTTCCCTATGCTTTCTCCTACTGCCTTTATCTTTTTGCAACTTTATCTCACTGTCCGTTTATTCTTACTTGTTTTGCTTAAAGTTGCAACAATTAAAAAAATCCCACCCCAAAAACTTGCTGGGTCTTACAGTCCAGCCATCCCCTGCAAAATGCAGTGAGGAAGCCAAATTTAAGCAACTTCTTTTCCTCCCAGGCACAAAGTTCTTTCCAGGCTCCCTCTTAGTGTTGGGGGAATGGAGTACACAACCGCCTTCAAAGCTAAGAAAACACTTATCTGTCAGATTTTATTCCCCCAACCCATTTCTGCTTCCCCTTCCAATTCTTCATAAATCATCCAGCACTACTAGTCTTGAACACAGTTTATATTCTGAGTAGATATTGCACAACATCTTTTACAAAGATCACACTTTTTTTGAGTTTTCAGTTCCCTTTGGACAGAGATGTGATTTAAGCATGCAAGGTTATCTAAAACCTCTGCATCTCTCCCCTACTCCAAATCAGCTTATGCTGATTTCCTCTAGAACATTTGCAGTAAGTAATACAATGATGATAAGAAGTATCAGTCTTTCTTTTCTTCCAAGCTCTTTGAGTGCATCTTACACCATATTCTCGTTCCCCAGCAGCAGCATAGCTGTTAGTGGAAGATTACTTGTGCTAATAAAGATGCAGGTATGCCTTTTTTATTGTGTTGATGCAGAAAAATAAACTTGATCAAGTTGTGAACAGTAAGCCAGCTACATGCTTCCCTACTAATACCTGAAAAGCTCCTGGAGGAAGCAGCAGAGCTGTTTATGGATCAGCTCTGTAAACAGCCAACTTCTCTGGAACGACGGTAACGCGCACACACAACCCGAGGTTAGTCAAACGGCTCAAAAAGCCCACAGGAAGATGAATAAAAAGGAAACGTAAAGCTGGTGGGTCTCCGCAGCGACAGCCAAGGCCCCCCTAGACAGGGCGAGGGCTCCAGCTCCCTGAGGGCCTCCCGGGTGCCCCCGCTCGGTGACAGGTACCCGCCACCCCCAAGACCTCACTCGCGGATGCAAAAGGCACCTCAGGACTCCGACGCGCTGCGAAGCGCAGGCACCTCCGCCAGCCGCCTCAGAGTTCCCGTTCTGTGCCCGAAGCAGCACCGCTCCAGACAACGCAGCTCGCAGCGAAAAGTACTTTTAGCAGGAGGCGCTTTCGCTGCCTCACAGCTCGCCGGAGCCCGGACAGACACGAAGCGGCGGGGACGAGCTGTGAGGGCAGCGCTGACCCCGGCCCCGCTGTTCACCCACCACCGCGGCCTGAGCCCCGCGCCCCGCCGCTCACAGGTGCGTTTGCGGCGGGGCAGGGAACGCCGGTCGCCCCCGGGCCCAGCGCCGCGCCGCGGCCGAGCACCCGCAGGCCAAGGGTCGCGCCGCGACCCCTGAGGGAGAAGTAGAAGCAGGAGAAGGAATGGTTGGGGAGCAAGGGGACACCGACACGGAGGGACGAGTCCGGAGAGAGGGAGCCGAGCCCCAGCTGAGCCCCGGCCTCCAGCATAGAACTCCCCGCGCCTACCTCGCCGCGCCGTCGCCCCTCGGCAACAGCCATTTCCCTTCTTCCCTCCCGCCGCCGGGAACGCGCGCACCAGGCTGGAGCAGCCCCCTCCCGCCGCTTAACCGCCGCCGTGCGCTCACTTCCGGCCCCGGCCCGCAGCACTGGCGCGGGGGAGGGGGCGGGCCGCGGCCCTGAGGAGATGGACGGGGCGCGGTGCCGCTCGCCTCGCTCGGACCCTGCCCCGGATGTCGGGCCTGCTGCCACCTCACCTGGCTCCCACTCGCCTCCTCCCCGGGGCCAGCACCGCCTCCGCTCGGGCGGTGCGGCACGGTGCTGAGTCCGGCCGGTAGCGGGGGCTGGGTGGCTCTGAGGTGACTCTCCGTCATTTCCTCCCCTTATCGCCCGATCTGCCTAAGAATGCTCGGCATGACTGGAAACTTGCACAACGCACCAGAAACGTCCGTCTGGGAGGCTGGAGCGGAGCCGCGGATACAATGAACTTCCTCTGCCGCTGGCCGTGGAGGAAGGGTACTGCCCTTGCCCGCCGGGAACACAAAACACATCGGAGGAAGAGGTTGAGAAGTGACGCCCGCGAAACGAGGGCGCTCCGTAGCACAAGGGCTGGAGTTGCAGAAAGAAATGCTTCTAGTCACTTGCCAGTTGAGGACTCCAGTGGTTTGGAACAACATGTTCCACTGGAGAGAATTTTGCTTAATTTAACTTCAACCTTCTGACATTCCAAACCGTTTCAAAAAGGCAAGATTTTGGTTTGGCCTTCACGCTAGCTTCAAAAGAATATGCTGCTTTGAGTATGCTCAGAAGTATTGTGTATGGGATTCCGTACAAAGTTTAAACAATGGGTCTCTTGTAAGATCCGATTAAAAGTTGTAACAGGCTTATAAAAGTAGCAATATGATTTTTAATGTAGATGCAAAAGAATTCCTGAGAGAGTAACTTTATACTCTGTCTGTTCGGGGAATACTACTTAAAATACTGAAAGAATTCATTTAATGACTATTGGTATTTCATTCCACCCTTTAAGTGCACTGAAGTTGGAAAAAAATACAAGATTAAGTGCACTGAAGTTGGAAAAAAATACAAGATACATAATGAAACAGAGAAGACGTGAAAAAGTGAAGAAAGAGTGGTTCCAAAGAATGTTTATCGATACAGTGATAGGCGCTTTATAAAGATAAATATAATCATTAAAAAACCCAAGTCATAAACACACTACTGGCAGTCACATTTTCTGAGGGACTATATAGAAACCCCGCCATCTTAGCATCTACACATTTTCTACCAGATGAATCTTGACACAGCACCATTAAGATCAATGAAAACCCTCGGAGGTGACTTTTAACACAAGAGCGAAATGGAGACTTGGAGGGCTGACACAAAATGGGTTCCTGTAAAAGCATCGTAGGTGTGACTGTAATTACACAGATTACAAAAAGTTACCAGAGTTCTTACTACCCTTGTGAAGTAAGCTATCAGGAATTTTTCAGATTGTCAATTATTAAGAGATCAATCCTAATGCCACTCCAGTATGGACAGTCAATATGCCAATTCTACTGCAGTTCTGACCACATAAAAGAGCATCAGGAAAAGACATTTACTTTGCTATAAAGGTCCACGTTTCTTTACAGACTGTCCAAATACATCTTTTTTCTGTACTGCATTTTTGATTTTTTGTCCTGGCAGTCATGCCTTCCGGCTAGATCTGCTCTTGGGCTCCTCTAGTGATCCTGGCCAGGAGACCATTATACATAGAGGTGTTTGTGACCCCATAACAGCTGGACAGAGACCTGTGCTGTGCTGTGCTGCCTGCACAGCCTGACCTTCAGACCTATAGATCGCTATAAGCTTCCAGTGCCAGGGCAGGATTTTGCAGCAAGACACCAAATTCTTCTGCTCTCCCTTTATGTACGTGGCATAGGCACATCCTCAGGTTGCTGCGAACTCCTAAAATGGCTGAAGTGCTCTGTCCTAGTGAGACCGCGTCTGGAATATTGTGTCCGGTTCTGGGTCCCTCAGTTCAAGAGGGACAGAGAACTACTTGCAAGAGTCCAGCCCAGGGCCACAAAGATGCCTAAGGGAGCGGAACATCTTCCTTGTGAGGGCAGGTGGAGGGAGCTGGCCTGAAGGAGACCTGAGGGGTGACCTCATCAATGTCTGTAACTATGTAAAGGGTGAGTGTCAGGAGGAGCCAGGCTCTTCTCAGTGATCTCCAGTGATAGGAGAAGAGGCAATGGGTGCGAGATGGAGCACAGAAGGTTCCAAGTGAATATGAGGACAAACTTCTTCACTGTGAGGGTGGCAGAGCCCTTGGGACAGGCTGCTCAGGGAGGCTGTAGAGTTTCCATCGCTGGAGACTTTCAAACCTGCCTGAATGCATTCCTGTGTGACCTAATCCAGGAGATCCTGCTCTGGCAGGGAGGTTGGACTAGATGATGTCTCGAGGTCCCATCCAACCCCCAGGACATCCTGTGATTCAGCACCAGCCTGTGTTCCTGCAGGCTAAAATGAGTTTGGACTAGTTGTTTACCTCTCTTGAAGCAAAAGTTGAGATCTAAATAAAATCTGCTATCTTCAGGGACTTACATATATAGATATCTTTCTCCCTTCTGCATTCTGTACCAACAAAACGGGAAATATGAGGCAGCTGAAAAAAACATTGCCTTAGACATGGACAAAAATTTCCCGTGAGTTTAGCTGCCTGGAAAAGCGATCAATAACAAGAATGAAATGATTTATCCTAAAGGAAATGGAGTATTTTGCGAGTAAAAAGGGACATTTTTCTTCCCAACTGACCTTAATAACTCAGAGACTCTGAAGCCATCAGTGATAACGCAAGTTGTGAAACTTTCATACTTGCAGATGAAAAGTAATCATCACCCTTCACTGTTTCGATGCTCCGTAGCATTCAGATGATACCAATAAAAGGCTTGAGTTCTCTTGTGAGCACACATACGCAGAATAAACTTGGAGGATAATCACAGCCTGATATTTGGGTTGGTTTGTTGTTGGGTTTTTTTTGAGGAAAGGTGCTTGTATTCAAGGCAAACTATGATCATGGCATTGGTGGGTGATTGTTTCTCCACTACATGGGCAATAAATTCATATATATGGGGTCTATATGGCTTTATATCCCCCTAATAAGCCTGTTATTTCTATACCTGAACAGTTAACATAGTTATCCTACAATAAAATACTTACTGTATACATAAAGGTATATAAGTCCAAGTATAACTTCCAGTATAATATGGTCTTATAAAATTTTGAACCATTCCATTAAGTCTTATCAAGCAAGTGTTTATATCAATTTGCAGAAAACCAAGGTGCAAACCAGAACTGCATCTCTGTCATTCCTTACAGTGATCTCTCTGTGCCTTATTTAAGGTAAATTAGATGCTGTGTGCTATTGTAGGAGTGAATGGCTTACGCAGAAGTTGTCACAGCCCTGCTTCTGCTCTTGTGACAATAGAAGGGCTGAACTTTCAATGTCCAAGGTCCTGGCCATGAACAGCAACTCAGAGTAATGTCACAGCCCTGCTTCTGCTCTTGTGACAATAGAAGGGCTGAACTTTCAATGTCAAGGTCCTGGCCATGAACAGCAACTCAGAGTAATAACAAAGCCCTCTTTCGTTTTGGTCTCCCCCAAGAGCCTATGGAGGAAGAGAGACAGGATAACACATAATGTGATCTCTTGACCGTTCTGTTTCCACTGAGTATTTTAACATCACGACTAGTAGCATTAATCCATCTTTAATTAGTGTTCTACCCACAAGGGACAACACAGAGTGCTTTAGAAACATGGCACAATGCAGCAACTCAAGGACTCAAAAACAGAGCTGAGGTTGCTGGGTGCAAAGGACAAGACCAAAGGTTTAGCCTAAGACGGGTGCTTCACAGCATGCAGGAGCTAGAAAAAAACATTTAGAGCTGAGATCTTTGTGAGAGTGAAACTATTTTAACACATCTTTTGTTTGAGGTGTGTCGCAGTTTGTGTGGCAGGGTTCTGGTGGAGAAGGGGGCTGCAGGGGTGGCTGCTGCAAGAAGCAGCCAGAAGCTCTCTACAGGCCCCACAGAGCAAATACCAGCCAGGCTCAAGGCCAGAGTTGTTGCTGACCAAGGCCAAGCCCATCAGCGATAGTCACAGCACCTCTGGAATCATAGGAGAAAAACCCACAAGCAGATGCTTTGTGCCCCTAGAGAAGGGAGTGAGAAAATGTGCGAGGCTGTGCAGGCACCAAGGCCAGGGAGGGGGGAGGAGGCGCCCCAGGTGCTGGAGAGAAAGATGCCCCTGCAGCCCCTGGAGAAACCCATGGTAGAGTGGGTGTCCCCCTGCAGCCCATGGAAAAGGCTGAAACCCCACCTGCAGCCTGTGGAGAGGCCTCATGCTGGAGCAGGTTTGCTGGGGGGGGGGGCTTGTGACCCCGCAGGGGACCAGGCTGGAGCAGTCTGGGCCTGAGAGACTGAAAGACATTCTGTGATTCATGACTGCACCCATAGCAGTGACCCACGCTGGGGCAGCTGAAGCCCCATGGAAAAGGACTCACACTGGAGAAGTTCATGGAGGACTGTCTGCTGTGGGTGGGACCCCACGGTGCAGCAGGGGAAGGGGGTGAGGAATGTGTCATGTGTGTGTCCCCGGCCAAGAAGAAAACCAACTTGTGAGGAACTGACCGAACCCCCCATTCCCTCAATCCCTGCCCCTCCCTGTGACACACTGTGGGGAGGAAGGCAGTGAAATCCTGACTAAAGTGCAGTCTGCTAAGAAGGGAGGGGTGGGGAGAGCTGCTTTTAAGATCTGGTCACACTTCTCATCACCCAACTCTGGTGTCACTGGGGGTGCAGGGCAGTGTCATAAATTAGAGAGTTTTCTGTCCTTTATTCCATGTTGAGTCTGTTCTGCCTGTGACACTGACTGCAGAATGATCTCTCCCTGTCCTTATCTCCACCCTGAGCCTCACGACATCTATTTTCTCCCCTGTCCAGCTGAAAAGGGGAATGACAGAGCGGCTTTGGTGGGTGCTTGGCCTCCAGCCAGGGTCAAACCACCACAAGGTGCCACAAGAACACTCCAAGACCGTCAACCCATGGAGTTTCAGAGAGAACTAACGTATCCTACAATAACTAGTTGCCAAGCTTGGGAACAGACAGGTATCTAATGTATCTTCTTGAAGAAGGAAAGATAAGGAATGAAAGGAAATGAAAGCAGAGAGCCGCTCCCAGTGACAAGCTACAACACATGATGGTATAACTTGTGTAGACCTAACACTAAATCCCTGTTCTTCTAAGATTATTACTTAAATCTGAATTTCAATCATTCCACCTACATTTTCTGCAGGACTCTGTACAATGGGTATTTCCATTGTTGTTGTAAGTAGAAAGTTTCTATCAGGATATTGTGGTCAGCAGGTGTTTATAAAACTCTAGCATTGTGTGGTGCATTACCTGCTGCTGAAGAGTGCCCTGAATAAGATTCCTGAGAAAGTGTATCCTTTTTTGATAACGGGGGCTGGTTTTCATTCTATTCTTGAATTCTGGCTCAGGTACAAAGCTGTGGATGTCTGTCACAACATGACAAGCTAACAGAGATGAGAACAATAATCCTAAAATGAACCTAGTAATCTTAATTTTATGGAAATCCTGGCTTTCTACAACAGTGACTGTCTTGGGCAACAGTCCTTGGAGTTTGAGTTGAAGTTTTCTTCTTTCAGACAATTTTTTTATCAGGTCAGATGGTAGTGGAGGAAATCTTGTGAAATCTTGAGTGCGAGTCAGTGAGTTTATGTGACTTTCTGACTTTATAATATAACATTAGACTGTATTGAGCCACGAACAGGGCAAAGAGGCATTGGGAGGAGTCTTTAGGAGGGAAACATCCTTCCTATATGGAGAGAACAGGCAGTTTTGATAGAGGAATGCAAATTTCCCACCCCTAGCAAATCTTTGTGTTTGTTTTCGCTGTGTTTCAGCCTCTGCCTGTCCTGATGTACACACCCCTGGCTTTTGCATTGTTCCCTCTGTTAGGAGTGAAACACGCAACTGTAGTCTCCAAAATACAGTTTCAATCTCAGTGTCACTGCTGGGTCAGTGCTCTCCACAGGTCATTTCTGCAGACTTCATTTTTGTTACAGTTCCAAATCTGTTCCTTTAAATCTATTTGGTGGACTGATTCATTGTTATTGGTTGGATAAAATATGTATTTATGAAAAGTAAGGGCCATAATTTGCTTTAAGTCCATGTGATGGAGTCGATCCCATTTCTTTAAGTTTCCATTTACCGCTCTGCTGAGATCAGTTCTGCTTTTAGTAACCAACTAATGAAAAAATAAATCATACAAACCAGAATAAAATAGAATTGTCTTTTTTTAAAGAAAAAAAGAATCCCTTTTGTACCTAAAGACAGTGTATATCCAAGGCAAAACAGGTTAAACCAGGTCTTCTACAGTTGACTATCATTTGGAACTTGTCCTTTGAGATCAAGAATAATTTTCTGAGTTCTGTGATTGAAGAATTCAAGGTTCATTACTGATTCAGATAAATGCTGGAGAGTGCTGCTCTCCTACATATGAAGAGTATAGATTTCCGGTTATCTTTCAGCCCATCAAGACTAACCCAACCCAAGAGGTGTCCCCTGCACTTATTAGCCACCCACCAAAAGCATTTTTCTCTTGTAGGCACAAAAGGCAAGAGGCTGCACTTGCTCTCAGCAATGCCAGCGAAGGCTTGATGACACCCAGGAGGTTATTCAGCTCTAAGTGGGGACAGAGTTTGGGCTACCAGAAATGAATTTTTGGACACATGGGAAATTTTGGGGTTGCATCTGTTACTTCCTAATGGTAAAATGTCTGCATTTTACTTAATCTTTCCAATTCCCTGCATGCATCTGCTGATTTCAATTCAGCTTTACAGTTTTCCCTAGCAGCCAAGAAGCGATGCTGCTTCTTTTCTCTGTAGTGCCCAACAATGAAAATGAAATGGCCCTATCTTAGGTGTGTGTTTCTGCAGTAGAGGGTGGTCAGAAACCTCGTGAGCATCCTCTCCCTCAGCAGCCGTGTCTTCTCTGCAATGCATCTCAGCCTCCCTTCAGCTTCCATCTGAAATCTCAAATCCAGATCTACCACTGTCACACTGAAACTGCTATTTTCACCCGCTGCAGGTTTGTTGACAACTGTGAATCTCTTTTCCTACCCTGTTAAGCCAGGGTTCTATGAAGAGTGGACCAAATTCCTTAATATTTTGCCCTGCATGGCCATGCACCTCAGATTGCAGAGTGTTATCCAGGCTGTTGCAAGGAAAAGAAATCTGAGACTAATTTCTCATCTTGCATGGCAACATTGTTTTTTAAAGCTCTCAGACCTGGCATTGCATTAGAAGGGGAAAAAAAAAAGAAGAAAAAAAAAACACAACCTCTCTGAGCCAGATTCCCACATTCCTGCAGCATGTGAGTATATTTTAAGCCTGACAGAAATGTAGAGAATCCAGATTCTGGAATTAATGCTTCTTTTCGTAATGCAAGCTGCCTGACAGTTTGCAACTCCTGCTTCTGTGGCATTCAGCTGGTATCAATGGGCATTTGTGAGATGATGCTTTGAACCTATGGAGAAAAACCCCAGTGAAAGGATTAGAGTTTGGGGTTCTTTTTCGGTTTAGTTTTGCCTAAACCAAAACTGAAGTCCTAGCCCTGTGTAATTTGTACCTTACTGGTTTGCCGCTACCAGAGAGGCTGGATGCTTGCATCACTACAACAGTCAGATGAAATAACCAATAAAGGCAGTCACCTACAAAGCCCACGTCAAAGACCAGATTTGGCTTTTTATAGATCTGCATTACAGATATTAACCAAATATTAGTCTACGTTGGTGCAGAGATAAAAATCAGGGCTTGCTTGTGGATGGGGTGAAAAAGTTTTCTTAAATCTCCCTGTGGAGTTAACTTCCAGAAGCATCTTTGGAGTTCAAGGATGAGCTTTTAAATGCACTTGGATGCTTTTCTACCATCAAACCCCACTTCAACTTAAGCACTTACATGCTTTTCAGTCCTGCACAGAAAATGGTCCAGGTAAAAACCAGTGCCTGAAACTTTATGCCTGTCTCAGCAAAGTCCTGATGCTCCCTGTAATACTCCTATCAGATCCCAGGATATTTATTTTAGAGCTTACTGAAACCTTTTTTGTTCTTTTGCTTTATCAGAAGCCTTCTGACTGAGCCAAACAATTTCACTGCAGCATTTCTATCGCTTAGTATAGTTTTTCTTTCTTATACAAATGTTTATAAACGAATGTGATTGTTATACAGTAACTTCCCAGCCTAAACAGACAAATCCAACTGAATTCACTGTAGCCTCAGAAGGACTTGAACTTAAACATGCAACATTTTCCTGTTCCTTTCACGTTATTCTTAATTCCCTTTCAAAAACTAATGTGAGGTTGAATGGGGAAACAACTTTTCCTCTTTAAAGCCCAATAATTTTCTCTGTTGTGTAGATTATAGCCATTAAAAAGCAAAAAGGCAGGCAAAAAATTAAAAATCCAAACAAATCAGAAATGTCCCATAGCATGTTAGAAGTCAGATAAGAACAAAAGGTTCTGTTTGCCCTTTTTCACGGTCATTGCTGTGCTTGAGCAGGTGATAGCTGGAAGAGGCTGCGCTCTGTCTGCTGCCAAGTTTTGCTAGCTCTCCCCACAACAACCACTACCCCAGACATCATATTTATGAAACACCCTTTGACCGGATATGAGCATAACCCTGACAAATACCAAATACTGTGGCCGTGTGTCCTGATGTTAGAAATAATGGGCACTGGTTTAACTGGACCTGTCCAGTTGCAGTGTTCAAAAGATGAATCTTAAGGTACACTTGGATTTTCTTGAACTTTGATAGTCACATATTATTGATATTACTAGAATATTTTTCCACTAATCAACTTTATTTTTCCCAATAGAATTTCAAATTTATTTCCAACTTGGTTTATTTCCCAGCAAATCAGTTATGTCTGTATTAGCATGACATTTTAGGTTATTTAATGTAATGCTCTTGATTAACGGTATCTTCAAGTTATGGAGCATGACATGGGAGATTTTATAACCATTCATGTCTCTCAGAAATTGTGATACAATTAACCAAAGTCCTGTAGGGATCTTGCCTTTGACCCACCACCCAGGAGAGGTATTTCCTGGACTTGGAGGAAACGTGCAGAAAATATCCGACTCCTTCTTAGGTGAAATCTGAAATCTCACTCAAAAGTACAAGAACAACCAAGAGAAGTATGATGGACAATGTCAGTAATATCCTTTCTCTGTATGTCAAATTAGCACCACAGGATTTGAACAATACTGGACTGAGAAGGGAACATGAGATCCCTCTTCTGTGTAGGTATCTCTGCCTCATGTGCCAGCATCTCAGCTATCAGGTGTGCCAGACAGATACTCCTATCAAAGAGTCCCATCAGCCAGTGAAGGGTGAGAGCCACTTCCACCACTGTGTGGGGAAAAGGAGGTTTTCTTTTGCCTTCTTACCAGAAACATACACTCAATCATTGGTGAGGCCATGATCTTTTGCAGGAGACTTGGAAAGGTGAAGTATGGGGTCTCAGAACCCTCACGGTGTGCCGTAGCCCCCACATCCTTCCAGGCTGCTGGTATCCAGGAAAAGGCAGGAGAGGACACTGATCCTGACACACAGGTAGTCACACGCAGTGTGCTCCATGATCTGGTCCTCAGAGGAGTCCTACTCACTGCTGATGGTGTCCCTGCTCAGGAAAGCCAGGTGAGAGAGCCTGGAAGGGCTCCATAAGTAGGACCAAGACTCTAATCCCCTGCCTGCACTCCAAAGAAACAGCAGGGACTCCCAGGGTCTCATGGAAGGATAGTACAACAGAAACCACATGGCAGGGTTTGGGGATGGCTCTTGAACTGAGCATGGCACCGGTGGCTCACAGTTTAGGTCCATGGAAATAGGGGTCTTTGGACATTGCTACAACAGAGAGAATCAAAGCAAAGTGTACCAAAAAAGTCTTGTGGGTCTCAAGTTCGGAAGCAGGATGTGGAGTCAGGGGAGTGGTGGGGAGGTTCAGCATCATAAATGATGGCTTAAGAATATTTTCCTTGGTTTACTCTGCCTATCCAGGCAAAGGCAAAGGCAGGCAGACAGCCCCAGCCTCCCTCAGTCGCATTCCCTCAGCACCATCCTAGCCCTGTTAACCCTAGCACCAAGACCTCAAAAATGGCCTACAGAGGACCAACAGCACGCTTTCCCCTCCCCATCACACCCAACATGGCACATCAATGAAGGCATGGCACCGATGGTACCTCTGCACCCTTGCTCCTCCGAGGCTGCAGCCAGCCCCGTAATTCGTACACTCGCTGTACAAGCCATAATTAGGCTCTGCAAACACATGCTGCCTTCGCACGAGGCTGTCATCCCAAGCGAGGGGAGGCTGACAGGACACCCCAACTCACCAAAAGGCTCCAAAGAAAGGGTTAACACTGGCAGAAGCATCTTCACTTTCTGCTTTCTCATCCGCGCCGTGTGGAGTTGAGGGCAGGCGCCTTCACTGTCCATGAGATGGCACTAGTGGAACACTCTTCATCCCTTCTGAAAGCGGAGGTTTAACTTTTCCCGTAACAAGCTCAAACTTCTGAGTACTTCCAGTAGGAGTTTTGTGAGATAAAAGAACAAGAACGAAAAAGCTTGTTGGGGGGTGGGGGTGGGAACAGACCGAGCAGCGGGGGATGCGGAGGAACGAGCTGCCGGGAGGGATTCCCTGGCAGGCTTGGTGACAGGATTCCAATCGCATGTCAGCGTTGGGAAGCCAGAGGACCAGCTGCCAATGAATTGCAAACCGAGGGTGCCTGGATGCAAAGAGCACGCCAACACAAAGGCCAAAAGCATGAGGAGCACTCCAAGGAGGGGAAGCTGACGCACCAGCCCCTGAGCGCAGCTTACAAGTCGAGGGAGCTCATCAATCCGTGTGCCAACCCAATTGCCCAGAAACCCAAACAGCAGAGCAGCAGAGGGAAGACAGACTGACAGCAGCCTGCCACGGACAGGAATACATCACACGGGGCACAGTGATGAGGGAAATGGAGCGGCTGTGCTGCCTCTGCCAACATGAACTGCTGTCTGCTGGAAACCGTTCAGTCATTGGTCACAGCTATCAAGAAACAGCCTTCTGGACAAGCAGAAAGGGGTTTTTCCTTTCTCCAGGTCTGTAGAAAGAGCAGTTAGAGGATAGAATACAGTCTGCAAAGGTAAAAGTGAAAGGTGTGCCTCCAGTAACGCCTGGGCTAGCAAAACGCTGCAGGAAACGAGGGGGAAGCAGCAGCTGCTTGTTGAAGGACACTGCTGGGAAGATAGCTTGGGGTACTGGCGTGGGGAGTAGGAGGGAGATGTTCCCCAGGCACATTCAATAGAGGGGAATTTCTTCAGGCAACCTGCTGCCTCCCATGGCAGCCACTCCACCGAGTTGCTAAAACTGGGAGTAAATTGGACAAACACAGTTACAGGTATCACCAACCCAGCTGTTGCCCTCTGTCTCTGGTGCCTAGAACTGATATCCCAACCATCCATGTAGGTGGCAAAGCATCTTCCCTGCCTGGTCTTAACAGACTTGGGTTTAGCCAGCTCAAAAAGAGCTGCTTTTGCTGTACCATGCTTGTACCTTTGGAGACCGTATTTCTGGTCCACAGAAATACAGGGTCAGCAGTTCTCTTTCCCAGGGTGAGCCAGTCGCTTTTCAGGTCATTATACCTTAAAATAATTCAGAGCTCCTTATTAATGCCCTGAGGCAGGAACAACCAACTGCAACCCCCAGACAGAGCTGTGGAAAACAATGACCAGGCTCTGATAACCACTGGCCCCAGTTGCAGAAAACTGCACCAAAAGGTCCAGTAAACATCCAGCTGCTTTTACCTGCACTTTGCTGCTTTTCTCAAAACTCTTCTGTCCTTTCCAGACTCTTCCCATGCCCACACAGGCTCAGAAACCAGGGTGCTGTGGCTGTTCCCTTTGCCCATCTGATGGCAAGCACTCACCGCTGCGTTTCTGCAACATCTGCTCCTTAGTTCAGCTCTCTGCTTTGCTGTCACAGAGATCATCCATCTCTTGCTCCAAGTTGGGTTACAATCCTGCACTGCCAAAACAATCCCTAATCAACAGGGCACTTAGCCATAGGAAATCACAGAATGTTAGGAGTTGGAAGGGACCTTGAAAGATTATCTAGTCCAACCCCCTGCCAGAGCAGGATCACCCAGACTAAATCCCACAGGAACACATCCAGACAGGTTTGAATGTCTCCAGAGAAAGAGACTCCACAACCTCTCTGGGCAGCCTGTCCCAGTGCTCCATCACCCTCACAGCGAGAAAGTTCCTCCTTATATTCCTACGGAACCTCCTGTGCTCCAGCTTGCACCTGTTGCCCCTTGTCCTATTGCTGGCCATCCCTGAGAAGAGCCTGGCTCCATCCTCCTGACCCTCACCCTTTAATGCTGATTCTGGGCTCACAGCAGCCCAGTGCCACATTTTTGGATCTTTAGCCAAAGACGAAGCAACGAAATACCTGGCAGGGGGGTGAGAGTAGAAGCACTCCAGCTTCACCCCCCATCAGCAATCCTCCTGGGAGCAGCATCAGCATGCAGGGCAGGCTGGGCTCCACCCTCACCCTTTCTGGTGACTGAAGGTCTTGGGCAGCAATTAGAAGTTTCTGGAGAGCTCTCAAGAGTCCCACAGTGTCATGGTTTAACCTGGCAGGCAGCTAAAACAGCCACACATCCATTTGCTCACTCCCCTGCCCGTGGTGGGATGGGGGAGAGAGTTGGGAAGGAAAAAGAAACACGTAACAGGGACTGGAGAAAACAAATGCCATCTCTCCCCATGTCCTCCTCCTTCCCCAGCTTTACATGCTGAGCAGATGCCGTATGGGGTGGGATATGCACAGTTCAGTGGGATCTTGGCCACGTCCCCCCAACTCCTTCAGCCCCAGCTACTCGCTGGCTGGCTCTGTGTGAGCACTGCTCAGCAACAACAAAGGTAGCTTTGTATCATCCATGCTGCTTTCAGCAGAAAGCGAAAGTGCATCCCTGTACCAGACACAACGAAGATTACGACCTCCAGCCCAGCCCAAACCAGCGTACATGGGCAATGTTTACACAGCAAACAGCACACGCTCCCCACCCTCCATTATCACACAAACTGCACTTGCCATTTCAGGGCAACTCGCTTTATTGCAGGAGGGAGAAAAGCTGTCCGCCTCTCACTCTCCAACTTCGGCACCAGCGCAGCTCCCGGAGTCCCCACAGCAAGGGCAGCTCTCCCCAGAGAACAGGGACCAGAACTGAGCACCAGTGAAACCGGGACTGGGCGATGTACAGATGTAAAGCACGGAGCAGGAGGATAAAACCTTTGTGCTCCAGTGCACACGCAGATCCCAGCAGCCACACTTTGCTTTCTCTCTCTTGCGTTTAGCAGGAGTGGTGGCAGCAACATGGAGGAAAAGGCAGGATCATTTACTGGGTTTGCTTCACTGCCAGGAGATTTATCTTGCTGCAGTCCCGTGCTAAAGTGAGAAAGTGACCCATGCTCCTGCATCCCTGTCTGGATGCTGTTGATGAGGAGTGAACCACACAAAGGCCCACACCTGCCCTGTAGCTAGCCCTGAAATGAGAAGAACCAGCAACAGAACAAATGTTGTATGGCAAGATCAGACGATGCAAATGCACACAGATGTGCTCTCAGCCAGGGAAATCAGCCTGGATTTTAGTTGCCAAGGGAGGGCAAGGGCAGGGAGTAGTTAGAAAGAGGTTGGCTGACAGGAGATATAAACTCAGACCAAAGCATCATGCCCTTTGCTCCCCACACTGCCTGGAAGTGGTGTGCACGCTTGAACGAATTGGGCCTTTATGGCAGGACCATAAAACTGAGGTCAATATTGTTGAGAGATGATGTAGGAGGGCCCCAACACGCTATGGCGCTGTCACCCAATGAAGTCCATCCAGAGCTCAACAGGCATTCCAGCTCCAGCCTGGACACAAGCCAAGCAGAGCGGAGCTAGCTGGCATTTTATCAGCAAAAGAGCTTGCCGGGCTGCTCACGAACAGAGAAAGATGGTTTGCAAAAGAGCTGGCTTAGAGACAACGCTGACCAGCTTCACCAGCAGTGATAAATGGGACACCCTGAACCCTGTTGGGTGCAAGAAAGGACATGCTGATTCCATATCCAGCACCCCTGGAGTGATACCCATGGCTGTCCAAAGTCCAGAGTGCTGAAGATATCCCTGGCATAGTTGTAGGCAGCTGCTGGCAGGAGGTGATTTTGCTGACAGGTAGGAGAGAGGCACCTAGAGAAGTCCTGCACAGTTAGCGAGTTTATGACATAAAAGAACTGATGACAAAGTCCTTCAGTGAAGAACATGTGATGAGTCCTTGCTTGAAGTGAAAGGAAACAGCAGCTCCTGGGCAAGTAAATGCCTGGCTGCTGGCAGGATGAGGACCACAGTGGCACATTACCCAAGAGGAGATGAACACTGGGTTGCGTAACTAAATTGCTACAGCAAGCTGGGCTAACTGCTTCCAAGGCAGCTCAGTACAGCACTGCTGTACCTGGAGCCAGTTTGGGAAAAGTGATGTAAGGGACCCCAGGGGGACAGGCAGGAAGGGGGAGAGATGGGACATATGTCCCCCCGACCCAAAATCCTAAGTGATATTTCAAGATGTCACTAGAAGTTTTAATTAGAGTAATCTCTTCTAGCTTTAATCTTGGTATTCAAACAGGCAACTTTGTCATCCTGCATTCCAGTTCCCTCCCCACCCCCTTTCCCTCGAGCAGAAAGATGGGCCTCATGCCAACAAAATGGCTGAGATCCCCCGCTCTGGGGGAGAGCACTCGCCTGTTGTTGTTACACGCTGTTGTCTTCTGCCACCGTGTCCATGTCCGACATCTTGACTACCACTTCTGCAGCAGAGAGTGATGGGCTCTCTGAGGCAAAGGACACTCCCAGCCCTCTGTGGTGATCATCCCTGTCATAATCTTCTTCCTCCTCCTCCCCCCTTCTTCAGATCTTGATCACTGTCATCATCATCATCTGCTGCATTGTCCTCGATCACTTTAACCCTCTCTCCAGCATCTGGGTCCACATCAGTCTCAAACCACACTGCTTTGTAGCCATCATCTGCCACATGCCTGTCTGTCTTGAGGATAGACTTCACTTCTTTCTCATGCTCAGCCTTTTCTTCTGCTTCCACTTCCACTTCTGCTGCTTCTTCTTTCTCTTCCTGGTCAAAGGTGATGGTAGAAGCGATAGTGGTCCTTGGGATGATATCAACTTCTGCACTGGAAATGGGTAAGGAAAGTTCCGGCTGCTCTGGCACACATGTCATCAACTGGACGTTGCCATTTTCTGTCATCTGATGCTGCTTGATGGTCACATCTGGGTGTTTGTCTTGCTTGTAAGATTGGTTATGGTAACCCGTAGAGATCTCCTTGAAGAACTACAGGAGGAGAGACACCTTGTAATCATGGTAAAAGAGGGAGAAACAGTGGGGAGGAAAGGGGTGACTGATGCAACCAAGCTCCTGCTCAGGAAAGCTTCACTTGGTTTGTGGTTACACCTGGGAAGGTCCACATCCCTAGAATTTCCAAAATCTGCTTCTGGATTTTTCCAGATAAGCACAGGCATGTTTTCCAGGAGGGTTGAGCACCAGCAATGCTTACTGATCTGTGCCCTCCCACCTGAGGCATTGCTCTAGAGTGGGACATACCTCACCTGGGGTGAAGGGCTGGTGTTCACCCATGTTATGTGCTCTGGACTTGTGTCGGTGCCAGTGGAGCTGAGGCTCCTGCCATCCCCACTAAAGGCACAGACCAATGTCTGGTTGGGTGAATTACACCCTAAACTTCAAAGTACCCAGACTGGCAGGGGCTCCAGAGCCAAAGCAGCAGCTCAGGCTGCCCAAGGCCAGGCTTTAGGAGCAGATATGAAGGGACATTTTTCTCCATTGACTGTAGAGAGAGGATGAGCAGTATTTTACACCACAGACACATTTTTCAGAGACTACCCATGACATGTATTGTGTTCATCCTAGATTTTGTACTCCATGGAGCTGTGGTCGTCTCCTTACCAAGCCTGATGATGTCTACCAGACAGCTCCAGCCTCAGGGCAGAAAAGAGCAGTAAACAGCACCAAGGCGATACTGCAAACGCTGTCTCAGGAGTGATCCATCACCTTTGCATAGTATTCAGACAGGCCACCCATACTTTAAACCCTCCTAGCGGAGAAGTTCAGGTACAGACAAGGCACTTACCTTTTTCCTTATCAGGTATTTGACAGGTTTTCCATACCATTTATATATCATCACTCCAAGGAAGACTAAGGCAATTAAAAGCAGCGCTGCTAACGTGCCACCCAAGATAGCCATGTCCTTAACAGTGTATATCTTATCAGAGGTTACATCTACAAGAAAAACAAACTGGTGTTACAAACCCTAGAAACAGCAGAGAGGGTTTTTTGGGGGGATGGGGGGCTTAACCAGTACTTCATGGTGGGAGAAGATCCATCTAGTTTTTGACAAGCAAGTAGCATCCTGTGCTGCAGAATGTGACGGTGATGTATTTAACACCACAGAAGGCTGTTTGTTTGCAGTACTAAAACCAAAGGGTGGTTGTTTTGTTTCCATTTTTTTTGTTTGTTGGGTTGTGTTTTTTTTAAGGTGACCACTTACAGAATATAATCGCCAATAAATGATGTGAAGTGGAAATAACATCCCTTTACAGCACAAGGACTTTTGCTCCACAATTTAGCTAAGTTAATATATACGTGACTGCACCAGGTAAGCAGATGGTGCATGGAGTAAAGCTCAGTAGATCTCTTGCTTTCCCACTTCACCCCTTTGCACCAGCACGCAGAAGTGAGGTATATGCTTATACCTCGGTGTGTGGAAACACAAAGCTCCGATTAATCCAGAACTATTACTGGACTAGCAACTCTGACACTGATGAGCACATAAAAAAAAAAAAAAAAAGAAGAAAGAATAAAGCATAATAAGAAATAGGAAAAGCACTAGAAGGTCCCTGGGGTGGGAAACCCTTAGCAGCAATATACACCGGCCTTCTCGAGAGCAGCTCATGCCTCCAGCCACCCGTCAGTGCAAACATGTTTGTATGGAGATCAACACCAGAGTGCAAAGACAGTAACTCCCTCAGGGTTAAGGAGCTTTGCCTGGTGTTCCCAAGTGAGATTCTTTAAGTTTTCCAGTTTTAGAGAGTAAATTAGCCTCTTTAAAGTTTAATTATTAATGAACCACAGTTTTGTTCTCCTCCTGACCTGTTCATAACAGGTTATGGACTTTGAGTACTCCCTCCACATTGGATTGCACCCTCGGTTTATCATTAATACATAGTGAGGGTTTAAGATGTCGGTGGATTTTTGCTTCTTAATCATGTTTCCTGGGGAGCCACAACCCACAGAGCAGATGTGAAACTCCACCACCCTTATCTCCTCCCACACTGTACGCAAAGCTAGCTCAGCTTGGTGGAATGACTCACCTTGAAGTTCTTGTGAGCTGGCTCTGGCACAGGTGTCTCAGAAACCAGAGGCCAATGTGCAGTTACCACTTCTCAGAAGGAGAGTATATTAAAAACAACATTCCCCCCTGGATATTGAAATGCCAGTAAACCACTCCCCAGCCATTGTGTGCACATTCCTTAATACAACCTCGAGTGGAGGGTTAAATATCCTACAGATTGCCATTTGCCTGGCCAACCTCAGCTCTGCTTTGGCCATTCCTGGGTGTTGGCTACAGTATAGAATAAAATATGATTCCTCTTATAGGCTCTCAGCCATCCAGTCTAAATTCAATCTGCTTTTTATTTTCATAGTCACTAGTATCATTATTCTGTAGGGTTTAAAGGAGTTGGAGTCGATGATCCTTATGTGTCCCTTCCAACTCAGTATATTCTATGATTAAGTCACAAGGGCAACATTTAAAAGTTGGGTAGAAGTGTTGGCACATGTGTTTAGAGTGTTTGCAGCTCTAGATTTCTGCTGAGCTGGACTCTGCCTCAGGTTTTGGTAGCTTTTATGCTGCTTCTATTTAGTCAGCAGTTTTAGTTGTGACATTACACTGCCTTTAGGGATTCCAAATTTACACCCAGGAACCAAGTGTTTTCTCTTTTTTTCCACCTCTAGAAATCCCCACAGCCATCGTGGTTCAGAGGGTGAAGTAATGGACACATCTGGGAACTTCAGTCAGATATCAGCATACAGAAACCAACATAGTCTGGACATTGTCTGCCTAACCTGATGCAAAAACGTGTGGCAGCAGTTTGTCAGAAGCTTCATAAACTTCAAATCTAACTGGTTTATAAGATTGATTTAAGAGCTGTTTCTAAGATGTATGGAAGCATAAGGTCTTTTTACATCAATGGAGCCAAATGATAGCTGAAGGGTCAAGTATGTAGCCTTGTTTCTTTCAGTAAGACCTTAAAATCTTAGAGTATAAGAACTTGACATGAGTAGAAAATGCCTCGGCTCATGAGGAAGCCTGGCATTGTTGGGGTGTGCTCAGCATAAGACAGGAGATGATGTTGCAGTTTTCTCTATGTTTGGCTAAGAAGGAGCAATGATGTACCAAGCCATCAGGGCAACCTTCCTTCGCCAGGGTAAGGTGTCCTGAGTTATTTCTGATCCACAAAACAGTAGGAAGCAACCCAAAGAAGTCTCAGGAGGCTGGCTGAGACATGTGGTGACCACATGTTATTTCAGTGTTTTCTCTCTTATAGCCACCATAGAGCCTCCTGTAGGTATAGGGTTGGCCTCAGCCCTGGTCCAGAGACTTCAGCAGGTGACCAGTCGTTCTCAGTTTGCCCACAGAAGTGGAAAAGATTCCCCAGTCATCTCCCCAAAGTAGAAAAAGAAACAACCAACCTACCTGGGGCAGGGAGGACATCCACCTTGATTACAGTGCTCCCCTCCTGCATGCTCACTGTATCTTTCCCAACAGCCTATATGAACATAGGAGAGAGACTTAGGGACTTCCTAGACCTCCAGCTCTCTCTCAGGGTATGTGGTGGTCCCTTTGTGGACAAAATACCTTGTCTGTACCCTCACCACACCCTCACAATATCCCTGCATTGTAGCTGGACAATCCAGTCACAGAGGAAGAAGTGCTCTGAAGAGGCCCTGTCCTGGGCCAGAACCAGGTGCGTGGTTTGCATACAGCTTTGCAGGACACCTCTGTACACAGATAATGAGGTAGCATGGGGCAGGAAGCAGCATGTGTCAGCACCTCTCTCTGCCCTGCCCACCTAGCTAAAACACTGCTATAGTCAAGCTGGGCCCAGTACATCCACAGGGGATGGCATGGTGCCTGGCAAGTGTAGGGGATCCAGTTGTCACTGGCAGGCAGATGGGTAAAGCGAACATCTCAAAGAAACTCAAGTTAACAACTGCTTCCTGTGACCTGAGCAAAGAGAGTACTGGATTTACCAAAGGATTTCCAAGTTTGGGGCTATGGCCTTTAGAGCAGGAGTATACACCAGCAATCATACCCTACCCTTACCTGCACATCAACCTCCTGCCCGCTTGCTCACCCTTTTTTGTCTTTTCATTAATCGGAATCAGAGCGTGGGAGAGGGGCTCCTTAATCTCCCCAGTTGACTTTTTGCTTCTTTCCAATGATATTTTCCACAGGATTGGAAAAACAGTTTTACAACTAGTGCCAGATATAGCCTGTATCTCACAGAGTAAATTGGCTGTCGTTTCATCTCCTTACACCCCTGTACGTTTATGATGTAAATGGCGGGGGCAAGGATTGTCCTTTCATTGTGTCCCTCACATAATGGAATCCCACCCCTGGTGCTTCTCTACTAGATACTACCCCTTCCATCCACAACCCTGGCAAGATAATGAAGAAAGTTGCCCTACCTCAATGACTAAAGTTTCCGGTGATTGTAGCATCACATTCGTCAGGATGAGTCCATCTTTGGTTGCAGTGAAAGCAGTGCTGTTTTTAATGTAGTACTCAATGTTTGGGTTGACTTTCTGAAAAAGTCAGAAGAGTGAACAATTAAACCACGCCACTGTGCTTTGCTGCATCATCATAACAAACCATTGGCAGGGGTTATCAAATATACCTGAAGAATCAGCAGGTTTATAGTGCAATAAATAAGCCTGGACTGAGCAGGGGAGAAAGCTTGAGCTCCACTGCGTTGACCCCATAGCTCAAGAATGTATCCTGCCAGTGTTGCCACCAAAAAAAAAAAACCCCAAGTCTCACACAGCTTGTGTTGGCATCTTATTATTTACCCAAGCAAAACACAGCTGTAAAAGCAACCTTGTAAATTGGGTCAGTTCTGCTTTTAATACAGTGCCAAAGGGGAGTTACATGGAGAATAAAGTGCTGAAGTCTGCATGCTTTCTTCCTATGTGCCTGGGTTAATATATATCTACTATCTCCCAAATCTTGTTATGGAAGGCTCCAATAAAACTAGCCCTATTGTCTTTATTGAATAGGGCAGAATAGGAATGGCTGGGCAGTAACTCTCCAAGTAAGCTGTTCAAGATGGGCTCTCTCAAAATGAGCCCTCAGAGGGAAGGATAATAATTTTCAGCCCAGCACTGCAGGTCCTTTCTAGTCCATTGTCTTTGGACTGGCTCCACTTCCCAGGGCAGCCCACAAATCACTCTCCTTGACCTGGAGAGAGAACACCTCTAACTGGGATTCTGCTGCCCCAAACTCTTCGCCCAGCCCTAATCCAGTATTTGCTAACCCTGGGCTTTACTCAGCATGCAGTTTTGCAGTGGATCAGCTCACCTACATAGATTTGGGGGGACTGGCTTTTGGAAGAGAAGAGTCCATCAGCTTCTCCACATTACATCACGCCATAAGTGGTTCTGATCTACGAGGAATTTCCAGGGAAATACAATTTGTATCACTATAGGGGAAAAAATGTTTGGCTCTCCCCATTTCTCTTTCCTCGTGTTTTCTGATCCTACTTTAAGCCTGAAGCAGTAAGAAAGGATGCAGAGCATTTTCAGTTCCTTACGTCAGGGAAATCAGCATCCAATGCTGTTATCACCAGGGGGGTTGAAAGATCACCAGCTTGGAAGACAAAGCTTTTGGGGGCCAGGCCAACATATGTTGTCCCATTGTAGATCTTGTTCTCGAAGGATGGTGGACTATCACTCTTATTGATGACCTTAATCTCTACAGTGATTACGGAGTATTTCTGTATGTTGTTGACCTGGGTGGCCTGGAGAGAAAGAGAGAGATGCTAGCCTTTCCTATTAGCGATGAGATGTTAAAGATTAGTCTTGATCATTGCAACCCGTGGGGTTCTTTCCATCATTTTCAAAGTGAGCTTTGAGCAAGGCCAATCAGAGGTGGCCTTACAGTTTGGAATCCTTGTGTTTTAGCTTGCTTCTGCTTTTGGCCCTCTACACAGTTTTGCTCTAGTCCCAAAGTCCAAATATGACACTCCATAAGAGCAACATCTGGACAAATGGCCATGCTCCAGTACAAATTAGAGTCCATTTGTCTTCATAAGGGTTTGGGCCAGTTCAGGTACTGCCTGAGAGACCACATCTTCCTGGGTATGTGTGTGCAGAGAACGCTTTTCAACTCACTCCTTTCCTCCTGAGCTGTAGCCAAAAGAGAACTTAGTCTTTAGGACTGAGTTACATTAACTACCGTAACACAAGCTCCAGTCATGCCTAAAGAAAGCCTCCCAGTTATGCTCCTCCATACATTCAACGCAGCAAGATGTCCCCATTCAGTTAATTTGCTTTGATGTTGCAACCTACACATAAGGGAAAACGCCACAACTTCTGCAAGAGCTTTGTACCTGAGTTGGTGTAAGGCCCTTGTCAGACACTAGACCCTTCCAACAGAATGAGTGTAATTGAGTTAGCTTTCATTGCTTGCGCAGTTGACTCCTGTCATGTCAAGACTGCTGCTTCCTACACCACCAACTATACCGGATCGGGGCCTGCAGCGCCATCAGCCTTACCATGACTTGCAATAGGAACGGGTCTGGGGAAGTTACTGCTTTGTTCATAGTTAGATTCCCCGTGTCTCCATCCACTGAGAATACGCCATCTGTATTCCCTGAAGAAAATGGAAAGATGACCATTCAATCATCAGATACCTTCATAAAGTGACCTGGAGCTCACAGACTCGTTTTATTCACATCTTCGTGACAATAGCGCCAGGGCACAACGCCGTAGTCCTTGCCTGCCTAGCTGCTCCAAGGGCTGGGAGTCCTGGCCAAAGAACGGCTGGGTGGGGATTTGCCTCAAATAGCTCTAGGCATCTAAAGGGAAGACATCTCTACCTGACCTCGTTACCTGTATTGTGAAGAGAAAATGGCATCTTGGTGCAGGATTTATCTGGCTTACTGTGAATGTTGGCTAGCTGCGTTCTGCTCTGGAAATGCTTCTCTTTCCTTTTTTTTCTTTTTGCTGTCAACAAACAGAGCCAAGACCATATCCAGCTGGGATATCCTGGGGTGCATCAAACACAGCATGGCCAGTCCAGGGAGGGGATTGTCCCACTCTACACTGTGCTGGGGCAGCCTCACCTTGAGTACTGGGTGCAGTTTTGGGCACCACAGGACAAAAGGGACACAAAAATATTGGAGCGTGTCCAGAGGAGGGCAGCAAAGATGGGGAAGGGTCTGGAGGGGAAGGCTTACAAGGAGAAGCTGAAGTCCCTTGGTTTGTTCAGCATGGAGAAGAGGAGGCTGAGGGGAGACCTTATGGGGGTCTGTGGTTTCCTGATGAGGGGGAGAAAAAGGGACAGGCACCATGGGAGGTTTAGGCTGGGTGTCAGGAAGAGGTTCTGTACTGAGAAGGGGGTCAAGTGCTTGCACAGGCTCCCCAGGGAAGGGGTCACAGCCCTGAGCTGAGGTCAAGAAGCACCTGGACAATGCCCTTAGTCCCATGCTCTGATTGGCTGGGCCTGTGTGGAGCCAGGAGTTGGACTTGATGGTCCTTATGGGTTCCTTCCAGCTCAGGAGATTCTGTGATTCTAGACACAGAAACCTCCTTGCATTGATGTAGGGGTAGAAATTTGCTTCCTACATCTCTAACCTGTGTTTGAATTATAAAATCACCTGTGTTGGATATATGTTAAAATCTAAGCAAAATTATTAGTGCTCTCTCAGAGACACTGTGGGCTGTACTTAGACAAGGACCCCCAGCCTGGGGGTTTCCCTGTTGACTGTGGGGTAGGTCAGCCACTCTACATCCAAAGCGCCAGTGGAATTTAAGGTCCATTAATATATTTCTTATCAGAAGGATATTCACTGATGTGGTGCCATGTGGCATAAGTAATTGGAGACAAAGGAATGATCACTCCACCTGCTCAATATGACCTACCTTCGCCTTGATACCTATTCAAACCCCCGCTATTGTTAAAAAAATAATGAAAAATAAAAGGAAGAAATCCTTTGAATGAAATAAGTGTCCCAGTCACAAATGGGCAATCAGTTGGCTGTATTCAAGTGATCTTTTTGAAATTGAGACTAAACCAGGGCAGATTAGACAGTGGCAATGTGCAGAGGAATAAATACAGTTTCCATTCACTGCCAAGAATTATGCTGATGATGTGGGAATTGTAGGTTCAGCTCAAAGACTGAATGAAAGTGGTGTGACCAGACTGGCAAAACCAAATCTAAAAGCTTCAAGATGAAACAAGTCTCATGTCCCCCAAAAAACTAAACAAAGTCTCCTTTCATGGAGACTGGTTTGGGGACTGTAATTCTCTTTTCCCTCCTCTCTGTACAGTCTGTTTGTTCTACTTAATCCACAGTGTTCTGTGGATCATTAGGTGTCTGTGGCAAAAGAGAGGGGCAAGTCCCCAGGCTCTCAACTCTCAAGTGCCATGGAGGGCATCTCCTCTTAGCAGGAGATAGTTTAGGGGGGACACAAGCAGCGCAGTTTAGGGAAGGTGATGACATCTACTTACCACCAACAATACTGTACACAATCTTTTCATTTAGGGTGTAGTCAGGATCAACAGCATAGATAGGCCCCGGCTGTAGGATGAGTGGTTCCATCTGCAGTAACAAGGCGAAGCATTACATACCCCACCTCAGCTCCAAGTTTGCCACATTCTCCCATCCCAGCATATCTCCAGTGGGTTCCTCTGGGCAGAATGGCATTTATTGCTGGGAAAGGGCTGAGAGACAGGCTAGAGCAAAGGGTTTTCCAGCTCTTGCCTCTCTAGCGCTGCTTGGGATATGTGAACCTCCATTTTCCAGGGTGATGAAGTCTCCCCAACCACACTAAAACATCTGCATTTATGATTGGAGGTCAGCACAAGCTCGTGGAAATTATTAGGCAGTACATACTGGGAATAGCTTCTGGATGTGTTTGAGAAGAGCATCAAGGATAATGTTTGATCACATCTGCTTACCGACACCTCAGAGATGTTGACCCTCCCAGTGTAGGGGCTGCTGATGCAAATGCTTTTTTCAGTATTAATGAAGTTACAGGGTTGGAACCAGGGTGATTTGGTGTCAGCTTGTTCAATAAGTATGTTTATTGTCGCCGTAGCTGTGTTGGTGGTGTCAGTGCTGCCCACAGGCCTGTCCTGCAACCAAAGGAGAAGCAGACTTGTGAGATGTGGGTTTTATTGACAAGAGAACCACCCATCTGCAAAAGCCAGTGGTTCAGGGTCTTCTACCCATTGCAACTCTGTTCTGTCCAAGGCTTAGTAGCTTACATGAGATTCACCAAGCAGTGAATTACCTCACTCTGCTGATAAAGGTGGACTGAGCACAAGGCTGGGTGCAGTCGATGCATAATTATGGAGGGAGGAAAGCTGCTCCAGACTAACCACCCCAAATATCTACCCTCCCTCCTGCCACCCCAGAAACCTCCGGCTAACACTTACCCTTCAGTTATGAGGGACTGAGGCAAACACTGCATTTTGTTCCTCCCGAAGAACTTACCCTTGCATACAAGAGCAACATCATCGATTTAAATTTCTCATAGTCCAGTGCCTTTACCAGATAAATTTCTGGGTTATTAACTCCTTTTATGGCAAAATAACCATCTGTGTCCTGGGGAGGGAAAGAAGAAACCCTTCTAGCAGAGTCAATCACAGACATGTTAAATACTGCTCATTGCTGTGTTTGTCATCCACATCAGACCTTTAATCCTGGAGACTTGGTGGGGGGCAGCAGGAGAACCCCAAATCTATTTAATCTTGCACACTGGAGTTGCCTGGCTTTTTGTAAAGATTTGTTCATGTTCCTCTGAGTTTTCTTCTCCAAGATCCCCTGCTTTGCCTGCCTGCCTGCTCAACAGGTACCAGAGGAAATGTTTTACTTCATTAATTTCCTACACTCAACAGGTTGCCAACAATCCTTGATTTTGGGTCCATGACCACCGAGCAACCTCACATCCACACACAAAACAGATTGAAGACAGCTCAGCCTCCAAGAGCCGTCAAGATCACTTGCCTTAGCCCCACACGGCTCAACTTTGGAAGCAACTCTAAAGCCAAATTGAAATAACACACATTGCATTTTACTCCATAACCTTCTGCACTTGCTTTGTCTCTCCTTTAATTCTATGTCATGACTAGAATTCCTCCAGATTTCTAAATCCCTCTGAATTGACACCAACGCAAGTGCAAAGTCTGGTCCCAGAGCTGACATCCAAAAAAAAATCTGTGGTTTCTCTTCACAACCCTTAAAAATCCCCAGGGTTATGGAGGTTATGCTTTTTAAAACATGTAAATACAGATAATTTTTTTCCTCTTATTTTTTTAGGTTCCCAGCAGACCGTGGCACTCTATGCTGGCATCAGTTTACCTGGGCATACAATTCATTTCCCACATTACCAAGCAAATCCCATAGGAGCAAAAAAACTAAAGCACTAAACTGGGACTGTGGCAAAGCAGAGTCTGCCTTTGGCTTTGCCCAAACAATCTTTGACAAGTGATGTTTGTCTCCATGCTGCATGGATGGCAAACAGGACAATAAGTCCTTTCCCCATCCCGATTCAGCACAATTCCAAACTCGGGTACAAAGTTCTCTCCCGATGGGTTTACAGACCAGCCCAACATGACTTACCTGGATCATATGGCTCAGAATATCCCAGATGGAAGTTTAATCTGCACGTACAGGGTAATAAAAACATAAGCAGTAAAAGAATTCAATATGTGCAATGTTGATCACCCTGTTCTAACTAGACCAACGTTTGCTTTTTGCAAAGGAGGTTCTTCTTCCAGAAGCTGTCAGAGAACTGAACGCAACACAGTGGCCTTAGCCCCAAAGCCAGGGCTTTCATGAACTAAACACAAAGACCATTTTTCCTCAAACTCACCGACACGACTGTTGTGAGTTCATAAAATATGGTGTCCAGGTCATCATCGCTAGCACTTAAATCTTCCCGGGCTATGATGGTTGCATTCACTTTTGTATCCTGAAACAGAGTTGCTGGGCTTATTTTCTCTGTGAGATGGGCTGGAGACTTCTTCCTGCTGGTCCTTCCTTGGTCCCACAGCCCCGGGTGACCCAGCGCCCTCCTCACCTCTGTAAAACACTTACCTCAGGAACAACTTTGGTGCGATTCGTTTCCTTAAACACCGGCGTGTTATCATTCACGTTGACAACGGTCACAATGATGTCTAAAGAATCCCTCTGAAGAAAGGACAAAGTGAGAGAACCAAAGACCAGAGGGAGGTCCATGCAGCCCCCCAGACCTTGAAACAGGACTGACCCTCTGGATGAGCACTCACCTGCCCAGCAGCGTTATAGCAAGTCAGGTACACCAGTAGGAAGTTCTCTTTCTGCATGCAAAAACAAAACCCCAGGCATTGTAAAAAAACAAGTACTAACTCTTTCTGAAGTAAGTGAGAAAAACACCCCCACTGCTGAACCAGAGATGCTGCCAGGCTTTAGCTTGTTTTCAGGGGAAACTAACTTTCCCTTTCTTTGCTTTACATCCATCAGTCAGTACAGGGATGTTGTTTACGATGGAGTCAAAGCAGACTGACCTTCTGGCTTCTCTCCCTCTGGGTCCTGTAATACATTGGTAGATCCAACTGGCTGTTTTCTTACACTGTAGGTGAATTTGGGCAGATTTCTTTTGAAATTGAGTGACACAGAAGCATACTGTGCAGCAAGCATAGCACTGCCTGACGGGCATTAACTCTGCTCTTCCTTTCTCCAATAAACATGGGGTGTCGCAGTGAGGGAAAGGCAGCTTAAGGATGTTTGCGGAGGCATACAAAGTGCTCCAGCGAGGTAAAATAATTGAGCAGCAACCTAATTAAGTACACTGACCTTTTATCCTGCCTTTACGCTTCACAGATTCACAGAGCTGTAGGGGTTGGAAGAGACTCGAGTCCAACCCCCCTGCCAAAGCAGGGACACATCACACAGGTCGGCATCCAGACGGGTCTGGAATATCTCCAGAGAAGGAGACTCCACACCCCCCTGGGCAGCCTGTCCCAGGGCTCTGTCACCCTCACCAGGAAGAAGTTCTTCCACATACTGGTGCAGAACTTCCTGTGCTCCAGCTTGAGGCCATTGCCCCTTGTCCTGTCCCCACAGCCCACTGAGAAGAGGCTGGCCGTTTCCCCCTGTGACCCACACTTCAGATATTGATAAACACCGATCAGATCCCTCTCAGGCTTCTTTTCTCAAGGCTGAACAGTCCCAGCTCACTCAGCCTTTCCTCGCAGGGCAGACGCTCCAGGCCCTTAATCATCTTTGTAGCCCTCCGCTGGGCTCTGTCACACAAGATCATCTCATCGCTCAGGGCTGTGCTTTCTACAGGCAAACAGGCACCATTTCACACGAGTCCCAGAGAGCTCTGAACTCTACCACTGTCACCTCTTCGGTTTTAAAACTTCCCTGTGCTTTCACTCACACTGACACATTGGGGGAAACTATCCATCCCCTCCCCCCTCCCTATGCTCTGCTGGTGGAATAACCAACCTCCCGAGCAGCAAACTCAAACCCACCTGGAATCGGTCTGTTTTTCAAAGTTGTTTTGTAGATCCTTTAGAAACAGGTTATAAAGCCCAGGAAGTCCAAGGCCCCAGGTTGGTAGTCCTTGCCATGCCCACATTATCTGTCTCATCCACACAGCCTGCCAGCTGAAGGCTTACCTCATAGTCCACCACTTGTTTCAGTTGCAGCTTGTTCTCCTGTAGCATGAAAAAGCTGCCATCGGGGGAAGAAGAATCAATCTCTACAGTGAAGCCTGGTTGCACCTGGACAGTGGCCACTACGTGGCCAATGGGGTTATTTTCCTCAACTGATGGTCTTTTATTCTCAACAGAACATCCTGGAAAAACACAAACAAGACACAAAATTGTCCAGGGATTCACACAGTGACAGAGCAGAGCTGGGTGAGACACAGAACTTCTCAGGATGCCATCAGGGGGAAGGTCATTGAGCAAAGCTGTTCCCAGAGTTAAGAGCATCGACATCTCCCACCTATAACAGTGCAATCCCCTGCAGTAGGGGTCATTCCTCTGTGGTCACAGACCTCTTGCAAGAGCTTACCTGGTTGCTGCGCCAAAACCTGCATTACAAAGGGCAGCAGAAAGAGCACAGGTGCAAGGAGCCAGTGAGAAACAGCCATGGTGAGCTGCCAGTCGATGAAAAATTCCCTGTTTCCAAGCTGATCCTCTTCTCTCCCCGTTTATCCAAGTGCCGTCCTCCGCGCTCGTTGCTTCATGAAGGCAAAAGACCTTGATTGGCTGGAGTGGACTGCTGCAGTTCAACCTTTGCCTCTTTGCCTCATTGGATGACTTACTGAAAGATATCCACCAGTCACAGAACATGATAATGCATAAACTCCTGTTTCAGCTTTGCTCCTAGGTCTTTCCTATCCTCAGCTCGCTGCAGCAACAAGGATATTTTTGAAGCATTTGGGAATTCAGAGCCAAGCCCCCCAAGATGACATGAAGGAGGACAAGGGCTGACACCTGGGAAGCTGTCTGAATACTCCAGCCTCTCCCATGTTTACTAGAAAAAGTCATAACGAGATTACTACACCTCTAATGCTGTATTTATCCTAGCCAAGCTTTGTCTGCAAGGCCCACGTTCCCTTCTGCACCAGGTTTTGCTCTCCAGCCCATTACTTATGGTTTGTGACTTCTACTTGCAGTCTGTCATGTTGTTCCTGAAAAATAGATTTTTAAGAAAACAATTAAAAAGCCAGCTCTCAAATACCTTTATTTCTGTAAAAGCCAAAGGTTTCAGTGAAGACAAAGCCACCCCGGCTGTTCCTTTGCCTGGATGGTAAAGGAAGGAGCTAAGTCCTTGGGTGGAGATAACCAGTTACGTTTCTGAGCCAACCTCGTCACTCCCAGCCAGCCTGCAGTACCTCACAAGGTGAGCAGCATGGATCCAGGTGATTGCCCAGCAACTTTGCATCCAGCAATTCTACAGGGACAACACATATCTCCTACCAGCAGACAGCAGTTTCTCTTCATAGGCATGCTCACCAGAATCTCCAACCAGGCTCCAATTATTTACATCTCAGCAGCTTCCAAAGCCTCCATAGCATCATACTCTGATATTTTGCCTGATCTTTTTTAAAATCACTTTTCCCACACCAAATACTAGCAAGGTATTTGCTTACTGATGCAAAGAAACAGCCTTGTTTTCAACTTGCCGGTTGTGTAGGAGGAGAAGGAGTTCAGCTGCTCTCAGTCCTCCTTTTAAATTCCTGGCTGATTTCAGATGCTGCACTTTAGCCAGGTGGTCATTAGTGGCTTCACCAAACACAGACTGTCAACACCCCTTCCAAAATTCCTCCTAGAGGTCTCTTTCCTAGCAGAGATTCCCCTTGGATTGAACCAAATGATTGCCAAGGCCTGTGAGAACAGCATTCCTCATCCCAGTAAGGGGATGGGTGCTCAGACAAGTGTTTGATGGATTATCTGCTTTGCAGGGGTCAGGTACATCATGAATTTAGAAAACTCCTGGTGCAGGATGGGCTGAGCAGCTCTGCAGCCAGCATGACTGCAGCAGAAGATGCCTTATTTCAGAGCTGCTCTTCAAAATGTGTTGGTTTTACAGGAAAGGTGGAGTTGCTGGTCTAACAGAGGAGGGAATCTGTCAGGCAGCGTGGTGCAGGGATAACTTGGAACCCTCATTAAATGGTGGGAACAAATTCCTCCCAGACAAGCTCTGTCTTGGGTCACAGTGAGAAGGCTGAGCCAGGAATTACTGGGGCAGAATGGAGTGGGAATTATGTTTACAGGGTGTATGTGTTGTGTAGCTCTCAGGATACTTCTCTGCAATAAAGTCTAGAACTGGAGGTCCTGCCACTGGCCCCCTTGTGCAGCTGGCTGCAGGCAGGGCTGAGTCCCAGACGTGGAAGATGTGGCCAGGGACTCTAGCTAGTCCCAACGTGTCTCACGTTGAGGGGCAAATGGCCCCTCGGGTGGGGTAAAGTACCTCTTACATCCCCCACCCCACTCCTTGTAACAGTGCCACCCTCACTGCTGTTCCCCCAAGAGCAGCAGAAGCACAGGCACAGCCACACACCTTTGTCTGACTTGGGGAGCAGCACACCAAGTGGAAGTGATGTGCTTCATCCAGGCTCCATCTACTGACCAGTTCACACCAACACACATTTCACTCGTGATTAAGTGGTTTTATTGGGTTCTGTCTGCTTTTCAGAATCATTATTTGTTTTAAACTTACTGATATCAAGAGCTTTTCCTAACCAAATTCAGTAGCTTCCTTATTTATTTTCAAGCCTATATACATGCAAAGTTGTCTCCTTGGCAGTTTCTTGAGCTTCAGTCCAAAGTTTGTGCATTGTCCCTCACGTCTGCAGCCAGCTGCTTAGAGATGGGGCAGACGTACTGGCTGGTGATGGCAGCGGCCTCCTTGGCATCATGGTCAGAGTGGCTGTTGGAAGGGAAGAAAGGAGTGATAACTAATGAGTATTATTTCTTGGGGTGTGAACTGCAGGAAGGATAACAAGGCCACCTTGTACAATTCAAAGATGACTCCAAGGGGCAGATGTATGATGGAGAGACCCAGATGTGGCCGCATGTAGCCAGGCACCCCACAAATGTGCAGGCAAACCTATTGGCACTATCACAGAATCACAAGGTTGGAAAAGACCTTTAAGATCATCGAGTCCAACCGTTCCTGTCCTGTGCTAACCCATATCCCTGAGCACCTCATCTACCGTCTGTTAAACACATCCAGGGTTGGAGACTCAACCCCCTCCCTGGGCAGCCTGTTCCACATCCCCACAACTCTTTCAGGGAAGAACTTTTCCCTCACATCTGATCTAACCCTGCCCTGGCACAGCTTGAGGCCATTTCCCCTTGTCCTGTCTCCTGTCCCCTGGCTGAAGAGACCATCGCCTACCTCTCTGCACCCTCCTGTCAGGTCAGTGTAGGCGGTGAGAAGGTCACCCCCGCTTATTCTGGGCAACACAGACAAGAGGAACTAAGGGTGAGTTTATTCCTCCTCATTTTAGTGAGTTAACAGGGAGATGTCCAAGTGAAAGGGGCTGGTCTCTAGGAAGAGACAAAATCGAGGCTCTGGGATGGCACATCCTGAGACATGTGTTTTACTCGCAACAGGGTAGCAGAAGCTTTCTGTTTTAAACCTTAGATCCGTGTTCCTAATGGGGTGAACAATTGTTTGAGTCTGGGATGACAACTCTAAGATTCAAGAGACATTGTTCCATTTCCCTGGGTTTTGTTCTTTTTAATGACTGGCTTTTATACGGCACTTCTGGGCAGTAAACCTCAATGTCAGCTTTGCTTTGGGGAAGGCAAATGAGATGTCCAATGAGCCCTCCCGATCTGCTGCATTACCACATCAGACTTCTGAGCTTGAGGCATTTATAAGTTATTAAAAGTCATCTTTTGGGTTCAGTACTTTGGTGATCAGGGCTGTAGAGGTGACAAATCTGTCCCACCTACCTGGTGTTTAGAAAGCTCTGGTACAACCACATAAAGCAAAGCTCCTCGTGGCTGCTTTCTTCTCTCCCCTGCACATCTATGTTTACTGGGCCTGAGGAGCTGGTTTAGATGAAAAAAAATATATAAATTGAACTAGTAATTTTTTTAAAAAGCCCACAATTAGTATAACCACTGCAGCTGTAAAGCAGCACTGCTGTCTGGATGGCAGGTTCACCCCTCCAGCTACCTGCCCCATGCTCCATGCTCTGTTTACCTCCTGACTGTCACTGTAGTTGTGCAGGAAGGAAAAAAAAACTGTCCTCTTCAAGTGAGGCTCAGATGCCTCCTGGCTGGCCAAGAGACAGGATTTAACATCCCCTTGCTCTCTGCCTCATTACCCAGTACCAGCGTGTCCTTCTGCCCATGGACGCATACCTTGTTCCAGCATTTGGGAATTAAAAATCTACTGCATCTGCCAGGATTTTCTTAGAGGTACATGTCCCAGAAAATATACAAGCTCCCCAAACAGGTGGGAAAGCTTCAGTGTGCCTCCTCTCTGTCTTGAAGAAAGGACCAGGCTTGAAGGACACCACCCTGGGCAATGCTGTCCCTTCACAGGCACCAGTAGCACTTGTGAGTTGCACCACAGTGCGCCATGGATTTCAACTGGTGATGTGCTTATATATGCAGCTTCACTGGGAGCTACTGAGCTGGTGTTTCAGCTGGGTGAATGGCCCCATATATGACTATGCGCAAAGCCTGCCCAGTTTGGTGGACATAGCCACAGATGTGGACTATGAGACCCAGAGATCCTCCTCATTCTGTTACGGAGCCCATTTATCTCCAAACAGTTTCTCAGGTGCTTTATGTGAAGTGGGGAAACCACCTACAGCTCTCCCCAGAAGGCCAAATCAAATGCAAACAAAGCCTCCCAGGCTGTGATCTGATACAAAGGGTTGCACCCTATGGATTAAGCTCGCTGCGCGTATGCAGTAAAGTTGGTTTATGCTCAGAAACGGCCTCAGTGAGAAGGTTTGTGCCTTGCTCCACCTGCTGTGGTGGGTTATCACTGCTATTGCACAGCAGCTCCAGGCACAGCCTTGATGGAGGACACCAAGCCCCAGCCCGCTTGCCCTCGCCTGGAGTTTTCCAAAACACTGCTGACGCCACCTCCTGCTTCTCCTTGGAGCTGAGACCTGCCTCCCTGCAGCCTGCATGGCCCAGGCTGCCGTCCCGTTCCCCGGGAAGCAGAGCTCTTACCTGCGCTTACGGCCCATGAGATTTTGAATGAACTTCTGAACCTGGGCGTTTCCTCTCATCTTGCTGTACTCGCTGGTGAAGAGTCCATCCGAGTGCCTCTGGGACCTGTGCCAGGGAAAGGACACTCCAACTGCTGCTTCTCCCAGCTGCATGGCATGGGACTTACCACAAGACACACACCTTTCTCTCTCCCCACCACCAAGGAGCCCTGCCTCCCTCTTCCCTCTCCTTTCGTCTTAGGCATCTTCTGCATGAGGCCAGTGCTCAGGCCAGCTCTACGGCTGGAGACAACTCAGCCCCATGGGCATACCCCCATTGCTGTGATCCCATCTCTGGCTGGAGACTTCCATGTCCCAGGAGGGTGGCTCTGGCTGGTCCTTACCTCTCCTTGAGGCCCACCAGATGTCTCACAAGCTCCTGCACGTAGGCATTGCCATTCATCTTGCTGAGCTCGCTGTGGAAGAGCCCATCAGCATGTCTCTCAGTCCTGGGAGGGCAGAAGAGAAAAAAGAGGTGGGAAAAGCATGGGTTTAGACCAGATAAGAACAAGTATTTAAAACTGCTTCCTCGAGGTAAGAGGGTCCCAAAGAAAGATGGGCAAGAACTTGTGCCAATTTCACCAAAAAAGGGGCAAATCTTACAGGAGTTAAAAAGAAATACCTTTGTTAGCCATCACACAGAAAAAACTGCCTACATTTGCTTCTGACTGACATACTCACCTTGGCATGAGGCCGTGGGAACGTGAGGTTTACAGTGATTTGGCACAAGAGAGGGACACAAGACTGGAGGAGTAATAAATTCAACACTCAGATGCATGAGCCTTGAGGAACCTCACTGAGGTTCACCCAGAGCTACCGAACCATCAAGGGGCTGGAAGGATATCTCAGCTCTGTCCTCTAAACTCACAAGATTGATTATTTTTGGTGATGCTTTCCTGGGACTTGGCTATTTGAAAGAGAAACTTTCACCTCTAGCAGCCTGTGTAAGTACCTAGTGGGAAATCAGGACTGTCTTTTTACTGTAGTTTGGTCCATTTGGGGTCCTGACTTCTCTCCCAGATTAAGTCAAACCAATGTTTCCACTCTTAAGCAAGAAAAAATATGTACAACATTTGCACTCAATTAACTAAATCAGGTTATGGAAGGAAAAACCCCACCAAAATTCCACAGCCGCAATTTCTGGAAGGAAGATAAAAGGCTGACTGCATTGCTAGTGGGCTCTTGGAGCAAAAAGCTGTGGAGAAAAAGGAAGCAGAGGTACAAGTGATGCTTACCTCTCCCGGGATGGAACCGACGCAGAGAAGTGTGATAGGACAATCATGGGAATGATCACTCGCCACAGACCGGTCATCAGGGAAACCATGTCTCCTCCTGAATTCAAGCACAAGGCATTATGAGCAGTGGAAGAAGTGACCTTGATCTTTGGTACAGTTCACATGTCATGAAGAAGACACTGCTGGATAAATCCCACCACCTGAAGCGAACTGGGCAGGAATCCCTGCCAGCACAGAGAGCACTGCTTTACAATACCAAAGGTGAACAGTTCAAGTTACTCCACCAGCAGCACTACACCATGGAGTAAGCCCCAACCCACTGTAAGTCTCTGAGAGCTGAGGAAGAGGGACGAAAGCACCCACCAAAACATCCCACAGGGACAGTTAGGAGCATTCCTAAAGGATCCCCAGAGAAACCTGTTTGGGGGTTAAAAAAAATCTTTGATGGACCTAAGAAAAGTTCACCTACACGCAGGGGAAGGGACGGGCTCGCGTCCCCCAGGGACTGCACAGGAGCTGTGCTGTCCCTTGTCACGCTCCCCCTTCCTCTGACGCAGAAGCCAAGCTTGCTTTCTCAGTTGCTGCCCAGAAATTCCCGGGCAGGACTTGCTAAGCCAGAACCAAAGTCTCCTACTTTAGTTTTATTCCAGTCTGAAACCAGGCTAGAGCTTCCAAGAGCATTAAAGGGCTGTCAGAGTTTGCCAGACACTTTCCAGCAGCCCTGGGGGGATTGCTTGCTACTCCCGGGACACTGCAGGATGAGAAGAGGCAAGAGGAGGGACAAGAAGGGGGATTTATACAGAAATGATGTATACACAAATATTTAATGGGGCTGCATTTTCCTGTCTGATTTGGCTTTGAGCGGGACAGAATAAGTAAAAAAAAAAAAGGGCATTTCAAGCATCAATTTCTTCTGGGGGTCCAAGTCCAGCTGCCACACTACTTCCCAGCTGAGGGATGTGACAGAGCTAAACCAGCCACCAAACCTCACCACCCTTTAGGGAAGGGGAACCTGGATCCCAAACCTGTCCTTCAGTCTGTACAACATAATGCCTTCAGCCTCAGCCAGGATCTCATCACAGCATTTTGGCCATCCTCGGGCCAGTGTTTGTCTTGAGCCCCACATTTAAGAGCCCACTGTAAACCCCATGCCTAGCTCCAGAGTTCCCCATCTCTTCAAAACCTTTCTAGCTGCTAATCAAGTGGATCAACTCGCCTTTTCCTTTTCTGGACATCATTTTGTCTTCCTGTGCAGACCGTGTTTGCTTGCTGAAGTTGGTAGGACCAGAAGTTAGGGAACTTCCCCTGTGTATCATAATGATGGACTGCATTGTTTTTTTCAGCCAGTCAGAACTTGGGGAGGAGGTGGATCTTTGCTGCGATCACAGCAGAGCTCTTCGACCTTCTTAAGATACTTTGGAAGTTTTCATTGTCCCTAGTGACACTGGCTTTCAAGAAATGCAAATTCCTTCACTAGCTGAGACCATCAATGGAAAGAAGTGTGCACTGAGCCAACCCAGGGCCTGGGAGCACCTCAGACCTTTCCAGGAGCCAAACACTACCGCTGAAACACTGGATTGTGCCCAAAGGCTTTCCTGAATCCATGCTCCCATCACCCCACAGGAGCACTACCGCTACGAGAGCTTCCAAAAAGGCAGGTACAAAGCCAGTCTGCGCACCTTCTTGCTCTGTGGGGCTCTACCTAGACCTGAAGGCCATGCATTTCTGGAAGCCACCTGGTCCAGTGGCTGGCTGGGCTCCTTTCCTCTGGCTGCTCCAGAGGAGGAAAACCCCAGGTACCACAAGCACCGCTGTTCAGGAGGTGGATGGCCTCATGGCAACGGCTCAGCAAAGCATCACAGAGGTCTGAAACCCACCACCCAAAAGCTGAAAGCGGGGAGGAGGCAGCTGGCCAGCCTGGCGCAGCGGTACTCACCCAGCCGTGGTCGCTCCGGGCTCTCGGCTGTCTCGCAGCTACGATGCTCCACTGGCCCCCTCCAGTCCGCAGCCCCCTATAAATCCTCAGCCCTTATCAGAAGCAATTATGAGTAAAGATATGGATATGAGCAATCATGATTAACAGCAAATAACGTGTCCAGTCTGGAATGTCCTTTTAATTACTCTCCAAACCCTATCAGGTCACTTGCAGCAGTTTAATGGGCTGTGTTTCTGCTGATGTGTAATAATTCCTGCCCCTGCGTATACTGACAGTAATTTGATGGGCAAACATCCCCGTTCCAATTGATTCATTATGATTGTCATCATTATCTCTCCCCCTACCTTTATCTCTTGATAGGAGCTTAATCTTCTATTCTTTTTTAATTCAACCTTGGGTTTTGTTTGCCAGGAAGAGTCGGCGCGTGGCTGTGTGGACCGGCGATTCAGCTAAACCACGTGCCACTCTTTGGGGGGCAAACACTGTCTGATCAGTAGGACGAGGACTGACTTTTCCATGAGGGGTTGGAATCTTTCAAGCTGTGCTTTCAGAGCCGTGCTGAGAACAGACCATATCACAACTTCAAAGGAAGAAGCAGGCTTATACCTGCGTTGGAAGCACCCTGAGTGCTCCCCCTGCCTTTGCTAGGGTTTGGAGCTGGTCACTCTCAGCTACTGCTGCTAAAGGTGTCATGGAAACAGAGGGAGGGAATAGGATTACACCCTTTCTTTCCTTCTGTATAAATTAACTTGGAAGGATTAATCTTTTCTTGTCTAGTTATCTTTTTGCCTTTGGAAAGGCAGAGGGTGTCCCCACGGGCTGGCAGGGACTATTTTCCTTGTTGTCTTTCCCTTGGAAGAGCAACCCACACACCTACAGGCAGCGAGCATCACTGCATGGGACTGGGGGCCACTCCCCTGCAAAAGGGAGCGGGGAGAAACAGCTGGGACATGCCAGGTCCCCTTCCAGGACCTGTGGAGTGAGAGGTGCCACGGCCAACACGTAGACACAGGAGCCTGTTTCCTCCTTCCAGGCAGCGTCTGACACCCAGCCTGGCTCTTCCAACACGTTGCCCTCTCCTTTCTCTCAGGATTGCTTTCTTCAGCTGTGTTTGTGCTGGCATCACTCCTGCCGCCCTCCCACCACCATGGATACAACTGGCTGTAGTGTTACAGCCTCATTCAATGCTTCTCCTCTCTACACAACCAAGTGTGGATGCCTTGAGTCATGTTCTTCTCCCACAGCAGCTGAAAGCTCCTCTGGGCACCCAGCCCTGCTTGGGGAGCTCTTGTTGCCATCAGCAACATCTAAAATTCTTGGGGGGTTTTATTGTATTCATATTGTATGTCTGCATTGCTGGCAGCCAGCTTCATCCTGGGCTTGTGGTGTTGCCAAACATCTACAGCTGAGAAAGACCAGCTAGGAACAAGGCAAGCAGGAAAAAAAGAGTTTCATTAAAAAAAAAAAAAAAGGTTAATGCAATTCCCTTTCCTTTGCAAATAACCTCAGTGAGTCTGAAATGCCCTCCCCACCTCCCCGGCCCCGTCTCTGGAGGAAGCTCAGGTTGCAGTGAAGTAGTGGCCCCATGATGGCAGCAGAGGGTAAAAGCTTCTGGGGACTCGAAGAACTTGAACCAAGTAACCTGATTTATCTACTTGTCAACCAAAAAATGGGGTTTGCCTTGCAGCAGTGGAAAGGTGATGGGTAGAGTGGAAAGGTAATGGGTAGAAAACTGCGTGGCTGCGCCCAGCGCTGCTGCACCATGGAGCAGGTGACAACCATGGGCTCAAATGCAGGGAAGGCTCAAATTCCTGAGGGAATTCAGAACCGTGCAAGGAATCTCAAAACCTTTTGCAAGGTGAAATTTATACCTGAATTAAACCGGAGCTCAAACCAAATCCTCAGCCCTGAAACAACACCTGAGGCTGCTGAAACTAGGCTTAACGTTAAGGTCTCATCAGGGGACATGTGGAAATGGGAGTAATAAACCGTGCTGCTTACGGTCTGTACCGCTTACGGTCCATACTGCTTATGGTCCATACTGCCTTAGGGTCCATAGTGCTAGGGTCCATACTGTTTAAGGTCCGTACTCCTTACACCGTGCTGCATATGGTTATCAGCTGAACAGGGCTTTGTGAAGTTGTACCTTGCTCTTCCCATTCTTCATGAGCAGGAGTGGAGACTCCCCTTGCCTGCAGTCAGCAGGCACAAAGCATGACTAAATCAGCCATTAATCGCTGTAATCTAACCCATCACCTCTGTGCAGCATCACTGCAGAGAAAAGCTTCCAGTCACTGCCCCTATGAATGCCAAGGGATCTAGGAGTGACAAAGGATGCCCTCCCCTGATCCCCTGATCCCTGCTCCTTGCGCAGACACACCCAAAGCTGTGAGAAGTCAGGGCTGAACTGACTCTTGCCATGAGCTGCCAGTGACAGACCCTGTCATGGGACAGAATGGTGTTTTACGGGATGTGTAGCGAAGTCCCACAGTCAGGCAGCACTGAGGAGCGTGCAGGACATGATCCAGGGTGGGGAGAAGGTGCCTGCGAGCCTCGGGGCATCCCTGAGCAGGGGGGTGAGCTGTCCTGCAGCCACTGCCGGGTGTAAAGCCACCAGGATCTTTGTACAGTCACTTGTACTTAGGCTCGATGCCAACTGACGGGCAGCGTGGAGAGACCTGTGGTGAGCTGCATTAAGTAAATCTGTCTGCAAGGGCTATTCACAGCAGCCACGCTGCTGGCTGGGAACACCCTCGTGCAGGGCAGAGAGCAAAGGTTATGGAGCAGAGGGGCCATCCCCCCTCTTGCTCGAGGCTCTGCATCACATTGATGGGTGTTCAAGCTGACCCACCCAAAAGCATCAAAGCTGCTGCTGCTGAAGGTCTTTTTCTCCCCTTGATAGGGGGAAGGAGGGGCTCAGCAACCAGGCCATGTGAAATACAGCATCTTAAAGCTCAATGCATCAGCCCCAGATTTGGCAATACTTAAGCACACATGAGCCTGGCCACCTTATGCACTGGAGGAAGAGACAGGAGAACCTGGACTGGAAGGACAGGGTTTTATCATGAAGCTTGGCACCCCAGTCCTGCCCCGTGGGGTGGATGCTGGCAGACTCTCAAACATGGGCATACAAAGCCCTGGGAGGGTCTTTCTGAGGTTGGAAGGAGAGAAATTCCCATTGACACTTTAACAATACAGGAGATTGGAAAAGACCTTCTGGCTGGAGGAGCAGCGTGGATGCATTCAGACTCCATCTCCACAGAACTTCATGAACAGGTTGGATAAATGCTACTACAGTGTCCTGTGGACATTGTTGCTCCTGCCTTGGGCCAGAAACGCTCATCCAGCCTTTGGGGCTGCGGTTTGTCCAGGACAACACTTACAAGGTAGCATCCCTTACCAGACTATCCACTGTCTAGACCCTCGCTCTGTTAGCACAGCAACTCCAGACCTTCTGGGGCTGCTTTTCTTCATGGAGACACCTTGGCTGGCCAAAAAAGACATCCCAAAATGCTCCAGCCTTTCAGGTCCGTAGCTTTGAGATGGCTAAGCACACAAGGGTGAAGACATCCTGAGAAGGCTGAGGGAAGGACCACCTCATTCCACCACCTGTGCCCAGCAACAGTGTCACAAGTCCCCATGAAGCTGTCTAGGTGCAGCTGACCTTCGAGGAGCCCAGGCACAGGCTGTGACCCCATCCATCAGCACCATCGCCAACAGCATGGGAGTTTATTGAGGTCAGACGGTACTAGGAACCGCATGGCTAAATCCTTCCTACGTAAAAGTAAAATACCCTTTAATCAGCTTATGGGGTGTTCAGGAACTTCTACCTCCCCCATTCTTTTTTTCTCTTTTTTTTTTTTTTTTCCCTTTCTCTTAAAATGGTGTGTGTGAGTCCACGTGTGTACCAGGGATTTTCTCCTGTGCGTGTGCGGGTGCAGGGAGCCCTCCCCACACCAAGGAGGTGACGCTGCTATCTGCTGAGAGCAGATTGGAGACGTTTGCTTGCACTGCTCCCAGGCCCGTAAGAGAAAGGACCCTAATTGGAATAAGGGGATTGGAGGATTTAGCCTTCTGAATGCTCCTTTCTTGCACAGGATGGTTTCAGGAGTGGTTTTAATCTTTACCACCTGATTTTGTCATTTTGGCTCTGAAAGGGAAGAGTGGGATGGGGGAAAGAGGTGAGCAGGGGCAGCTGGAGGTGGGCTTGAGAGGGGAAGGGGGAAGGAAAATTGCAGTCCCGTATGGTGGTGGGACCTCAAGAAAACACCTATCTCATTCCCAAGACCCAAAGTGGACTTGGTTAATTTACCCTCTCGAGGGTTGGGACCAATCCCAGTCTCAGAACTCATCCAGTGTCACAGAAACAAACCAGCCTCTCCTGGTCTCCTATTGAGAGGGGATCTGATCAGTGTTTATCAATATCTGAAGTGTGGGACACAGGGGGAAATGGCCAGCCTCTTCTCAGTGGGCTGTGGGGACAGGACAAGGGGTGATGGCCTCAAGCTGGAGCACAGGGAGTTCTGCACCAATATGTGGAAGAACTTCTTCCCAGTGAGGGTGACTGAGCCCTGGGACAGGCTGCCCAGGGAGGTGTGGAGTCTCCTCTGGAGATATTCAAGCCCTGTCTGGATGCCAACCTGTGTGACCTGTCCTAGGGACCCTGCTCTGGCAGGGGGTTGGACCCAATGATCTCTGGAGGTCCCTTCCAACCCCTACAGCTCTGTGTGAATCTGTGAATCTGGTCCCTCTGGAACATCCATGCTTAAAGCGATGCACAGAACAGAGGAAAAAGTGTTTGCTCTCCGTTTCCCTCTTCCCAGTGCCTCTGTGCACACAATGGGCTCTGTCACTCTCTCAGGCCTACTCTGTGACAGGGGAGCACACAGTCCCCATGCCCAGTACAACAAGATAACTGCCCTGGAACAGGCAGTGTGTCCTGTAGACTACACATCTCTCCCAGGCAGCATGCGATTCAGCCAGGGAAATCACTCTCAGCAAAGAAGATACCCAGATCTACGATATGTGCAGCACTCACCCTGTCTGCTGGTACGGTGCTCAGCTCTGGTGCTGCTCCCAGGGTCGCTTAGATTGTGTCTCTCCTCCACTTTGTTGAGCTGGGCAGCAGAGCCCAGTGAGGCAGGCAGGAGATGCTTGGAGTTCACCACAACATCCAGCAGCTTTCTGGCTTTGCACTAGTCAAAAAAGAAAAAGAAAATAAAGAGAAAGCATTAAGATGCCACCTCGCTGGGAGCAGGGCCGTGTGCTCTGGAATCTGGACGGAAGGTGCCTGGTGTGGTGGTGATCTCCATGGTTGGCAGCGCTACCCAGGGCCAAGGACAGCAAAGCCTTTGTGTCAGGAGCTCGGCACTGTGCTGGAGCAGACCCTAGTCATTGTCATCAAAGTTGTATCTGCTCCTAGTTAAACCCTTGGGTGAAACCTACAGTAAACACCGGCTCTTTTGAAATAAGAGGTTGAGAAAAACACCTAATATTTTTATGTGAAAAAAACCCCAAACCAAAACCCAAATGAGCACATTCGAACCATTTTGCTAAGGAGTGGGAAGGGAAAGGGGAAAAGTGCTCCATGGATGCAGGAGCCATGCTTTGGAGCTGCAGAGTGCCTTGGCTCTCTGTGGTATGGGAGGAGAGAGGCACTTTGGAAGGAAGCCAGAACATCCCTCATCCCCCTGCTCTGGGGTAGGGATGGGTGCAAAGCTGTAGGGTGCCTGAAGGGTGTAATTCTGCCCCTACTCTGCCCAGGGATGCTGGGGCTGAGGCAGGCTCATCCCAGAGGCTCATACCAGGACAAGCGGGATGCAGCCTTCAATCAGGACAGATTCCTGTGAGTCATGTCCCTTCCACAAGAAAATCCTCCTCCCTGCTCAGGAATGGGCACAGTGGAGAGAAAGGGGGGCTGTTTTTACCATGGCTGGCACCGTGGCCCATGCAAGTGAAGCCCAGACTTGGGCACAGTCAGGTTTTCGGAGGAAGAGGAGGATTCTTCTAAATCTCCCCTGAGAACTGCCAAGGATGCACGGATAGGACAATGCGTAGCACTGTGGGGACATGATGGGCTTCCTTCCTCCCCAGGCCTGCTCCGGCCATCCCTGCCCTCCCGGCCCAGCATCACTCCCCAGCTGGAAACCACCTTGTACCTTGTCACGGAGGAGCTCTGAGTGCCGTCTCTCCATCTGGCCATCTCACAGCTCTAACTGGCATCAGTATCCAAAGCCTCAGCCTCCAGCTGTTTACCATGCCTGGGGGAGAAGAGAAAGCACTTCAGGGAATTAATTTTAATTAGGAGGATGCCATACACTGCACCATGTCCTGGATGGCAGGCTGGCTTGGCCCACTGCAGTGCCAGCCACCAAGTGCACAGCTACGCAGCAACTTGGGCTTCCCCTCAGCTGCAGCCCTCTTTGGACTTCATCCGGGACCCAAAAGGCCATCCCTTTGGGTTGGTGAGCAAGAACAGGCTGGGCGAGGATGAGGGTGGGAGGAAGCACGCTTGCAGCTGGGTGCTTGCTGCCCACAGGCATGCCTTTCCCTGCCCGCGCTGCCCTCGCTTCTCATCCTCCTCCCCAGGAAGTCTTTCATAGCGAGTGGCTCTAAGAAGCTCACCAATGTTTTGAGACCCACGGAGGGGCTCCTGGAGTGTATCAGTTTGATCTGCCCTGCGACACAAACCCTTGAATTTCACCAGGTTGCCCCTGTGTGAGGTCAGTTAGGTGGCTTAGTCCGAAGCCAGACACCCACCAAAAAATCCTCTAGTTGTAGCTCTGAGCTAACCGAGACAGAAAATCCAGCCATTTTCTCCGTAGTTCCATCCCCACAGCTAATCACCATTAAAAACACATGACTTCTACATCTTAAATGGCTTCAGCAGAACTTGCCGGAACGTTAAATGTCAGAAGATCTATCCAGCATGTACATAAATCCCCACAGCTTATAGGAGGGAAACTCGGAGAGCCCGGAAAGCCGAGGGAGCCGTGGCACCCCCGTCCCTCCCTCGCAGAGGTTAACCTGAAAGGCAGGACTGCCACTGCCTCTTTTCTCAGAAACGCATTACAGGCAGATGTAAAGCAGGAGGGCTTTGCTGGATGAGACTTTCACTGAGAATTGCTCAGCTAAATATGTCAAATAAAAGGACCAGGATTGGCCTTAAAAGCTCTTGATTTTCCTGCCTTTGTTCTGAACCTGGAGATAGACCCAGTGATGCGCTGCCCAGATAGCAGGGCACTATTCAGCTGCTGAGGTTAGGCAGAGCTGTGCCAAAACTTTGGCAGGTGATTTTGCTCTCCTTCTCTATTTAAAAATTCAAGTGTGAGAAGCTATGGGGATAAAAGTCCCGTGTGTTTTGGGAACCTCTGACTGATGTCTCCTCCCTTTGTGACCTGCCCAATCCCTTGCACTGGCCCCCAATCAAACCCTCTGGACCTCATCCCTGGGGAGCTCCTCCCAGCTCTGGGGCTGCTGCTGGGGACCAGCTCCATCGTAGCCACGGTGAAAAACAAAAGCTCTGCTCATTTTCTGGAGTTTCTGCCTTGAAAAAGCAGTTCTCCCACAGTTTTCTTGGCTTGTGTAAGAAATGGGGTCCTTCCCTGGTGCTGCCTGTACCTGGTCTCTGGGCGCTGAGGTTGGAGGTGGCTGGAGGTGGTGACAGTGACATTGCTCTGGTGGGTGAAGTCCTTGCTGTGGCAGAGGAAAGGCAGAGGTCCTGGGAGGTACAGAGGATCCTTTCCCTGTATTTTAATGAGCACTGACAGGGGTGTATATACAGGCTCCATCCCTGGTGCATGGATAGACGTTTCCTTGATGGAGCTGCTGGGGCACTGGTTTGTCAGTTTATAAAAAGGAAACTGAGGCACAGGCTTACGTGAGGCTGGGGTGTCCATGCTGGCAGAAGGTGCTGCTGTTCGTACCTTGCATCCTTCAGGGCACCTGCTTAGGACAAACTAAAACATGCTTATCTGACAAAATGCGCAGCTGGGGGTGGCTTCCACAGCGCCTTCACCCTCCTGCCCTGGGCCAGCACTGTCACAGCATGTCAGGGGAACCAGGCTGCGCATCCAAGCAAAAGAGGGGTGTTCAGAGCCGCTGACCACATCATACACACTCCAAAGGTGTTCTTAAACACTCACCATCCATCACATTGACATACAACTCTCCTTGCTTTCCACGAGGGTGACAAATGACTCTGTCCTTTGTCATCTTTTTTTTTCTTGCAATGACATGAAAAGACTTGTTGATGTACTGCAGACCTTCCTTCTCCTCTACTAGGACAGTTCCTCTTATCCAAGAAAAGGATTGTCTTCACTACTTATACAGAATCACAGAATCACCAGGTTAGAAAAGCCCTTTAAGATCATCAAGCCCAACCGTTCCTGTCCTATGCTAACCCATATCCCCGAGCACCTCATCTACCCGTCTGTTAAACACATCCAGGGGCAGGGATTCAGCCCCTCCCTGGGCAGCCTGTTCCACATCCTCACAACTCTTTCAGCCAAGAACTTTTCCCTCACATCTGATCTAACCCTGCCCTGGCACAGCTTGAGGCCATTTCCCCTTGTCCTGTCTCTTGTCCTGTCTCCTGTCCCCTGGCTGAAGAGACCATCGCCTACCTCTCTGCACCCTCCTGTCAGGTAGCTGTAGGCAGTGATAAGGTCTCCCCTCAGCCTCCTCTTCTCCAGGCTGAACACCCTCAGCTCCCTCAGCTGCTCCTCATATGATTTGTCCTCCAGCCCCATACCTCCCAACAGTAAAAAAAAGGTGCTTCCCTGCCAGCCGGGCTCTCCAGGGTTGCACAGGAAAGCCGAATCACTCGGCCAGGCAGGAGCTGTGGTTTAGGAGCCCAGTGTCTGCCAAGGGATGCACTGCAGCAGCGGGCAGGCTCGGAGGAACCACAGGACTCAGGAACAGCGCAGATTGCTGTAGCCTGTGTGTTTGGGAAGGAAGAGCTGCTCCAGCGAGGGCTTTGCATGGCAGCTCTCTTTTGGAAATCAAAAGCCTTATTTCACATTTGTTTAATCCGCTCTGGGATGAAACTGCTGTAAGGCTAAGGCACTGTTAGTCTGGAATAAGGGCTTCCACACTGAGAATTAGGAGTCGTTCTGCACTAATCCACAGGGAAAATCAAGGTAATGAATATAAATTGACTGTTGAAGTGGATTAGATAAATGGCATTAATCCCTGTGGGCCGCAGCCACAATTCCATCTCACACTCTTTGCTGCTCAGGTAGTTTAACCATAAATAAATTAAGCGAATTCTGTCCACACAGGACTTGAGTGCCAGTCCATTACTGTGCTTCAGCGACTCCCTTACCTGATTTGAGTTGATCTGTTGGGGCAAAAGGGCTGTAGGAAAAGCTGTACCAGCTCCCCACTGTGATGGCATCAAGTGTGCTAGCAGTTTTAGGGACCAACCACCAGACCAGAACAGCTGTGACTGGGGGATAGAAACCTTCCAGAAATCTCACTGTAGGAGACTTAATCCTCGGGTTTTATATTCCTACTATGCCACTTTTAAAAACAGGAGTTGCTAGATGGCCCAACGTGTGCCACACAAACACAACAAGCAAATCGTAAGCCCAAAGAAAAGAACTGCCAAAGGAAAAGGGAAAAAGAAAAGCCTCAAACAAGCCAATCTGAAAACAAGCCACTGCAAAGGCTTTGGGTTTATGGTCTGTTTTAGCTTTGAATGAAATGTGCTGTTTCCATACCACTCGCAGAGTGACCGACAGCTGCTTTGGGGCAGGAAGCACCCAGTGTGGGATATATGGGATATATACAGGATACCGACCCACTGCTGCTCTACCCAGAGGAGGTGGCTAATCTGAGTGGAAATTTTAGCTGTGCCAGTGCAGAGTTGTTTTTTGCCTCCTGCTCCCAGCCCAACCCTGGGAGAAGGAGCCTCCTGTGCTGGAGGAGGCTGGGGTAAATCAGGCTCTGAAGGGCAAGGCATTAATCCCTGGGTTTTCCCTTTTCCTTTCTTTTTCCTTTTCATTGGGTTTTTTCCTTTCCTTTTTCTTTAACTTTTTCTTTTCTTTTTTTTTTTTCCTTTTTTTTTCTTTTTCTTTTTTTTTGATATAATTTTCTTCAGTATTATTTTCTTCTGATTTTTTTCCCCAGCAAAGCCCCAGCCTGACGTCTCTCACCTCGGCCAGGGGAAGACACGCAGAGCTCCCTCCCCCGAAGAGCATCCCCCAAGGCGGGAGGTATCGCGCCCCTCCCCTCGGGGCCGGCCGCGGGTCCCCCGGCAGCGGCAGCTCCCCCGGGGCTCGGCGTGGGGAACAGGGACGGGACACCGGGAGCCCGTGTCGTGTGTGTCGTGTCCGTGTCGTGTCGTGTCCCGTCCCCACTCCCCCACCCCCCCCGCCGGCCCCGCCGCCCCCTAAGCCGCTTGCTGACCCAGTTGGAGCCGCGGGGGCCGGGCGGCACCGTCTCAGGGCGGTGGCGGAGGCTCCTCCCCGCTGCCCCGGAAAGTTTGCGGCCGGCCGGCCCGCTGCCGGAGCCTCGCCGCGGGACCGGGCACGGCGGGAGCTGAACCGGACACCCGCGGCGAGGGAGCTCCCATGCACCGGGCTGCCGGGGCAGCGCCGCGGCGCCATGGGGAACGGCAGCGCCGGGGCCGAGCCCTGCAACGGCACCGAGCTGCCGCCGGCACCGCCGGCACCTCCGGGAGCCGGGCACAACGTGGCTGCCCTGGTGCTGGGCATCGTCCTCATCCTGCTCATCGTGGGGGGCAACGGGCTGGTCTGCCTCAGCGTCTGCACGGAGCGGGCGCTGAAGACCACCACCAACTACTTCATCGTCAGCCTCGCCGTGGCCGACCTGCTGCTGGCTCTCCTCGTCCTGCCCCTCTACGTCTACTCCGAGGTGAGGCTGCCCGGGGAGGGGTACCGGTGGGACCGGGCTTATGGCTTTTGGGCACCGGTAGGACCAGGGGTTGTGGCTTTTGGGCACCGGAGGAACCGGGCTTGTGGCTTTTGGGTACGGGTGGGACCCGGCTTGTGGCTTCTGGTCCCGGGGGTCCTGAAGATTATGGGGGTGCGGGGCGGGATCGGCAAGGGAGGAGCACGGAGTGTGGCGGCCGTTCTCCAGGTCTGGTCCGCACCGCCGACCCCAATCTCCCGCTCCCCCGCCCCCCTCCCAGGTCCGGGAGCACCAGCGCAGCCCCTGGCCCCTGTTCTCTGTCCAGCCCCCTCTGCAGGGATGTTTGTGCCGCTTTCAACGCCCCGCGGCTTTTCCCTCTGCGTCTCCAGGGGCATCATTTTGTGCTCCCCATCCCCACCCTCCCCCGTCCTACTGGGACATCGCACTGTGCCCCCATCCCCATCCCCACCTCCCTGTCCTCCCAGACAGTTACTGAGCTGCTTGCACCGGAGTGCATGTCCCAGGCCGGGCCACCAGCTCTGGGGAGCCCCTCCCTGCATCGCTGGCTGCCCAGGCTGGCATCAGCAAAGGGGCAGCGAGCTCCTGGGCCATGCTGCCTCGCTGAGGCGGGGGGGTTGGTGACAAGGGAACCGGGCGCCAGGTCAGGTTGGGTAGGGGAAGCTGGGTTTTCAGGGAGCTGCAGGGGCTTTGGTCATGCTACCTCTGGTGGCTTTAGCCAGCTTGCTGCAGGGCTCCTCCTGGCAGATATGGTCTGGTATGCACAGGCCTGATGATGTGATGATGTTCACAGAGAGACACCTTGGGGGACCCTGGGTCAGGCTCAGGTTCACCTCTGAAATCTGTTCACTCCCAAGGCTGCAACAGCTGAGGGAAAGAAAAATGGGAGCTCCTGAGGTTGAGGGGGTTTGCATCTCCCTCCATGAAAGGGAGATAAATGCTTACTGCCAAGGATTGCAGAGGGACTGGGGGTCTGGAGCGAGGGGCTCCCTCAGCATCAGCCAGCAGCTCTCACCCTCCTGCTCACAGGACCCAAACAGCAGGATTTCTGTGGCAGCCCGTGCGGTAGCTGGTGGTGGGGAGGGAAGAGGAGCTCTTTCCAGATGTGAGGAGAGCCTGGATGCAGCCTTGTACACAGTAAACACCCCCACAACCTGGAGTCTGGGGACTGGGGAGTTGTCAGAGGAACCTCGTGTGTTCTGACAGCCCGTGGTTTGTGAGGTGCTTCCCTGGGGAGGGAACGGGATTGTCCCCAGGAGCGAGACCCAGTGGTGTTCCTGTCCCGTCCGTGAAGGCTGACACAAGAGTGTACCAGCAGCGTCCAGGCCTCAGCGTTTCCCCTTCTCTGCTGCCACCCCTCAGCCCCTCACCGGGATGGGCGTACACTGCCTTAAGCACGGAAGGCTGCGGATTAGAGCTTAGGGTGCTTTGAGCCTCGCTTACCTGCTCCGAGGATTTTGCAGGACGTTGTGACCTCTGCAGAGATGGAGGTATCTTGGAGGGATTAGTCCAGCTGGGGACCCATGAGGAAACCCATGGAGGAGTGGTAGATTCCTTTCTCTCTTCCCTCTGTGCTCACAGGAGCACCTCCACGCCATTTGGTTTTGGTGGTTTTGATCTTCCCTTGTTAACTCAGTTTTGGGGGCTAGAAAGCATCTGTCTTCATCATTCTTCTTGGCTAATTTTGCTAATATAGCCCGGGGCATCAGACTCTGGATGCCAGCTGTGCCGAGAGAGATTTGGGAGTCTTGGCCAAGAGCAAGTTACCTGTGAGCCAGCAGCGTGCCCAGGCAGCCCACCGTATCCTGGTGTGCATCAAACATGGCATGGCCGGTCCAGGGAGGGGATTGTCCTGCTCTGCCCTGCACTGGGGCAGCCTCACCTCCAGTCTTGGGGATGGCTTTGGGCACCACAGGACAAGAGGGACATAAAACTATTGGAGAGTGTCTAGAGGAGGGCAGCGAGGATTGGGAAGGGTCTGGAGGGGAAGGCTTACAAGGAGAGGCTGAAGGCCCTGGGGTTGTTCAGCCTGGAGAAGAGGAGGCTGAGGGGAGACCTCATGGGGGTCTGTGGCTTCCTGACGAGGGGAGCGAAGGGGCAGGTGCTGATCTCTCTCCTCTCTTTGGGGACCAGGGATAGAACCCAAGGGAATGGTGTGAAGGTGCACCAGGGGAGGTTTAGGTTGGATGTTGGGAAGAGGTTCTGTACTGAGAGGGGGTCGGGCACTGGCACAGGCTCCCCAGGGAAGAGGTCACAGCCCCGAGCTGGGCTGAGGGCAAGAAGCATCTGGACGATGCCCTCAGTGCCATCTCTGACTGGGCTGGGCTGTGTGGAGCCGGGGGTTGGACTGATGGTCCTTACTGGTCCTTTCCAGATCAGGAGATTCTAGGATTTTTTTTTAACTTGTTCTTTCTGTTGTCTCTCCATCCCTCTGGCTCCTGATTCCATGGGCAGACACATGCCCCAGTGTGGTTTCTCTAAGCCCAGAGGCCTGGTTTACTGGCATACATAGAACGCTGGTTACCATACTCTGGGGGTGCCTCGAAAATACTTCCAATGGGACACAAGCAGACACCCCACAGATTCTCAACACTCAGGGGACAGGTGTTCAGCCCTGTGTGAGCCTGAAAAACCTGGGCTGTCCAGCCTGCGCTGTTGCTACAATGCCACTTCGTGTATTCACTTAGATAGCTGCTCATAAAACATCACTTTTGGGGTGTAACTTTGCCATGTCTCTGCACCCAGGATACTGAGCAACAGGGAATGAAGGCAGCGTATGACAGGACTGTCTTTCCGCTGGGCTCCTGCAGCTCCTGCAGCAAGGCAGGCTCCCCAGCAGTAAGAGATGCGGTAAGAAGAGGAGCTGTGCTCCTCCCATGCAGAGGTCATGCACAGGGTGGGTGTGAAGGTTCCAGGCAGGTATGGAGAGACAGGCTCTCAGGCAGGCAGTGGGCTTGGGGGACGGCTCAGGCTGGGTAGAGGTTGAAGCAGTCCCCGCTTCACGCCTGGAAGTTTCGCTGTGGGCTCACAGCTGCAGTGCCCATGTTCCTTTTCAACAGTCACCTACACATGGTGCAGGATTTGCAGCCCCATTTGGTCTGAAGTATGCTGAGGAGAAGGGAGAGCAGCCCTCAAGTCAGGGCCAGGGGACAGAATGTTTGTGGTTTGTTCTTTTCTTCCTCTTCCCCTCCTCTTCTCTTCCTCCTTTTTCTCTTCTCTCTTCTCTTCCTCTTCTCCTCTCCCACAAAACCAAAATCCGTAGATCCAACTCAGAACTTGGTGAGGGGCTGTAGGGTGCAGCGACTGGGACTGTTTATAACTGGCTTGATTTCAGCTTGGGTGCTGCACCACAGCGTTTATAGGTGGCAAACCTGGTTGTTCAGTTCAACCTTTACTCTTGGTTTGGGGTTGGGCTGTTTTGGTTGGTTGGGATTTTTTTAAACTGGGGCTTTCTGGAAAACCTGCAAAACCAGGTGAGAGGGTGGGGGACTTCTGCTTCTTGTTTAGCAGGAACAGACCAATAAATGCCAGTCACTTCCTGAATTCAGCAGGAGCAGCTCTGTCACCTTACTGCTCTTTTTACTCTGTCGGATGGCTTCTTGTGTTAGGTTTTTGGAGACATCTCTCCAGCCAAGGCCTTAGGAGACAGATGGAGGGCTTTACACGTTTGAGGTGACACCTGACATCCCCACAAATCAAGAGATGTCTCCCATGCTTCAGTGGGAAAGGGGTTGTAGGTGGTAGAGGGGGGAAACCGGCGTGTGTGTTCACAACTGTTGTGTTTTCAGTGCTGCTTCACAGTCACTGGATGTGGAGCTTGGCAAAGGGGCAGGGAAATGCAAATCTCCTCCAGCCTTGTCCTCAGTGTGGTGGGGCCATGGCTTGCTGACAGTGAGCAGCAGACCATGTGGATTACTCCTGGCCTCTTGCCATCCTGTCGCACTGGGCTCCATCAACACACATGAAAACAGACAGTCCCTGGCTGGGAGAACTTCCTTTGGGAATAGGCTGGGGCATAGGAAATCAGGTCTCCCACAGAACTGTAGCTGTGCGGCTTGCTCTGGGTGTGCAGGAAAGCCTGTAGACCTCTTCTCTGCACAGACCAGCCTTCCCTGTGCGAGGTGAACATCTTCTCCTGAGCCCTTGCCCTGTCCTAAATCCCCCTCTCGCATTTGCTGTACATGGTTGGGGTTCTTCAGGCTGAATTTCTTTCCTCATTCATTTGTCCTGCTGGATGTACTTAGCAGCTCCAGTTAACACTCAGGGTGCTGACACTGCTGTGATGAAGCCGGTCTGCCAGAAATCCAAACGTTGCCATCATCCAATTCAGGACATTCTATGCTTTGATCCTATCCTTTCCCAGTTCTGATCCTCCACAGTCTGATGTAACCAAGTATCCTATGGATGAGAAGGGAGGAAACCTTCCCACTGGCTTGAAGCATCTGCTTTCCGAACCGAGCAGCTCCCGAGGCTGCAGACGTGAGGTGAATCCCTGGTGGTGTTTACAGCCAGCTCCTCCTTTGCAGAAGTACACAGTCATTAAAGAAAACCAGAGGAACTTCTGTGCTCCCATCATTGCCCATTCTGTTTGGAGCACTGGTTTGGGTGGAGGTGGATTTGCTGTTTGTCTCTTGCAGCTACCGTGCCAACACGCAGGTCCTGGTGCGCACACGGGCGAGCACGTGCCACACGAGCACCGTGAGGTGGTGCAGATGTGTCCAGTGCTCTCTGATGAACCTGTTTAAACAAAGACACATTCTAGTATTTGCCAGCTGTTAATTACCAGACAGGTAATTAGGTTGTCAGGCTGCCCTGATATGCAAAAGGCACTGACCTTCCGACTTGCTCTGGGATCTCGGCTCTTGGGAGAGGTAAAAATCCACAGGGAAGGTAGACTGCTCTTCTGCAGCAGCTTTGTCCTGCCCGTAAGTGCCAGTAAGTCCAGGATGATGGGAAGGAAGGAGGAAGAAGGTGGTCAGGGGCTCTCCCTGTGGTCCACGGTAACTCCCCAGGAGCAAAGCCCTGATTTTGTGTGAAGAGAGGCCAGGTGGGGATACCAGAGTCTGCCTGGAGTGTTGGTAGCACTGGGAAGGGGAGTTACTGCACCCCTGCAGCAGTGGGGATGCCTGAGGAAGCAGAGCTTCGAGGGGCCATGGAGGTACTGCCAAACACTGCCAGGCTCTGCCTGGTTTCGCCAACAGCAAGGGAGCTGCACAGCCACAAGGGCTGGTCTGTAACTGCTTCCCTTGCCCAAAGATTCTGACAAGGGCAGGAGCAGCAGCAGCCAGAGGCATTCCCAGCAATTAGGGCAGGCAGGGAACACCATCCACTCCTGAGCCCAGCCATAGAGCAGCCTCCTACCTGTCCCGCTCTGCAGACTGCTCCCAGCTCTGCGCTCTCCTTAATCCATGCTGAGTGCCAGAGCTCTGGCTCGGGCCTGCTCTGGGACGCTGCTGGCAGGAGCAGGGTGAGGCTGGGTTATGTAAACCTCTTTGCCGCTAAGATCCCTGTAATTGATTATGGAATCACAGAAAAAAGGATCATGGAAACGAGGAAGCAGTTTTTAGCAGAGCCACAAGTTTACCCAGCTCCCATGGGTCAGGGAAGACAAGCGGCACTTGGGAAGGATGGAGCAGCCAGAATTACACAGCCTGTTTCCTTGGGGAGAGGGGGGTGACTGCTGCTCTGCATTCCAGGGTGTCAGTGTACCACCAGTGTCGAAACATCACCTTTTTTATCCGCAGCGTGCCGTCTGCCTGGGATGCAGCTCTTCTGTTGGGAGGCCAGACCTCTCCCCTCCAAACTGCATGTGGCTTTCTGTGAATGCACACCCTCCTTTCCACAGAGAGTTGTCTTTCCTGGAGGCTTACAGCGTTAGTGGAAATAGATGTTCTTCTGAGAACCCAGCAGAGCCCCTGCGAAAAAAAATGGGGAGAGGATACAGGCCAGCAATTATAACAGGTGCGAGGTGAAGGGGTGTATTTTCAGTGACCAAAGATGCAGGGGAGCGTCTTTGAATTTTAGCCCTCACCATGTTTCAGGCTGATGGCTGGATTTGCTCCTCATTTCTGAAAAACCTTGATCTCAATGATTTCAGTCCAGAAAGGCTGTTAGAGCAGATGTGAGGCTAACTTTTGTCTTGTGTCCCTCTCCGTCTCCTTCCTCTCCCCTTTGCAGGCTGCATTGTGTGTTCTGGAGAATGCAGTAACTGTCATAGCCCATGAAAAGCATGAGCCTGGAGTTGCCTTCTTGTGGGCACTTGGCACAGTCCTTCTCTGATGCTAGACATTCATGGAATCATAGAATCATCAGATGTTTTGGGCTGGCAGGCACCTTCAAAGCCACCCAGTCCCAACCCTGCAGTGAGCAGGTACACTCTGAACTAAAGCAGGGTGCTCAGAGCTTCATCCACCCAGACCCTGAATGTCTCCAGGGATGGGGCCTCCCTCACCTCTCTGAGCAACCTGGGCCATTGTCTCACCACCCTCAGAGTGTAGAGCTTCATCCTCATGTCTCATCTAACCCTGCCCTGCTCTAGTTTAAACCATTGCCCCTCATACCATTGCTCCCTGCCCTTACAAACAGCCCTGCCCAGCTTTCCTGTAGGTCCCTCAAGGACTGGAAGGGGCTGGGAGGTCTCCCTGGAGCCTTCCCTTCTCCAGGCTGAACCAACCCAACTCTCTCAGCCTAGGAGAGGTGCTCCAGCCCTTGGATCATCCTCATGGCCTCCTCTGGACCTGCTCCAACAGGTCCATGTCCTTCTTGTGCTTAGGGCTCCAGAGCTGGACACAGCACTGTGGGGTAGTCTCACCGTTGCAGGGAAACAAGGGGCCTCCTGCTGCAAAAGAGAGAGTGCCGGAAGGGAGCTGTCCCTGAGCACTTCTGAAAGGCAGCTTGAGCTGTTTATGATCCCTAAAGCTTTGCAGCGTGTACCTTGATAGGCTAATCTTCTGCAGCCTCCTGTAATTAGGTACCACTTAATCACATGGCCCTACAAAGCCAGCTATGCCTCTAATCCAAAGTCACTCTCCCATCAGAGAAGTTCTTGGCACATTTTGCTAAAATGGGCAGTTGAGGAACGTGGCGCGGTGGCATGTCCTCACCCAGCGCTTTCCCCAGATCCAAAGCCTTGGGGGTTGGTGGGGAAAGGGAAGAGTTTGGAGCATTTTCCAACTTGAATCTCCCAGCAAAGGCTGTGTCCTTTGAGGGTGCTGAAGCCTGGGAGCTCCTGTCCTTCTCGAAACTAATTAGTTTCCCGCAATCACAAAGAGGTTATGAAAACCTGTAGCCTAGAATCTAATTCCCTGTCCCGTAATCTGGGACTCTGGCAAAAATGTGATTCGGCTCCCAAATGGAGTTTGGGGTGGCTGATCTTGGCTAGAGAGGGGGCTGGTCTGAGTCCAGCCCTGCCCTGGAGCTCCAGGCTACCTCTCAAGGAGATGGCGATATAAAAATAGCCAAACAGTTTCTTCAGAGTCTACTTTGGCTTTACAGCTCCACTAATCATAATCCCGTGCGTGACATCATTACTGCCTGATATTAATCCCCACAGAGCTGCCTGCCCCAGCTCCTGACAGGGGTTTCTGCTCCAGCTCAGCAGTACGAGGAGAGCGTTGTCCCTGCAGCTCCCTGTTCTGTGCTGGGGAGGAGAAAACCAGAACCTATTCTTCAGCATCTGTTGATGAACAAATCCATATGCTGCCTGAACCGTGCACAAGGCTGAGCACTGGGTGACTGCTACTACAGGTTTGCTCTGGAGAGTGGCTGTGGAGGAGTGGAAATGCAGGCTGAACCCTGGCTGTGCCTTCTGGTACGTGGTGCTGCTCAGGGCTGTTGGGCATGGCCACACTGCTCCTGCAGCACAGGCGAGTCCTGACTTGTGCCTCGAGTTTGCTCTTCAGTCATGGTCGTGTCACCCATGTGTATGTGCTGGGGGTGACCTTGTCCTGGAATCACAGAATGGCTTGGGCTGGAAGGACCTTAAAGATCATCAAGTTCCACCCCCTGCCATGGGCAGGGACACCTCTCACCAGACCAGGGTGCTCAAGGCCCCAACCAACCTAGCCCTGAACACCTCTAGGGAGGGGGCAGCCACCACCCCACCTCCCTGGGCAGCCTGTGGCAGGGCCTCACCCCCTCGTAGTGAAGAATTTCCTCCTAATATCCAATCTAAATCTACCTCCTTCCAATTTAAACCCATTCCCCCTCATCCTGTCACTCCAGGCCCTTCTAAAAAGTCCCTCCCCAGATTTCTTGTAGGCCCCTTCAGGGACTGGAAGGTGCTGTAAGATCTTCCCAGAGCCTTCTCTTCTCCAGGCTGCACAACCCAACTCTCTCAGTCTGTCTTCATAGGAGAGGTGCTCCAGCCCTCCAGTCATCTTCATGGCCTCCTCTCAACCCACTCCAACAGCTCTATTCCTTCTTATGTTGGGGACTCCAGAACTGGACGCTGTGCTCCAGGTGGGGTCTGAGAGCAGAGTACTCTGAGAGCAGAGTAGAGTGGGAGAATCCCCCCTCGACATGCTGGCCATGCTCCTTTTGATGCAACCCACAGATTGGCCTTCTGGGCTGCAAGTGCACATTGTCAGTTCATGTCAAGCTTCTCAGGCACCATCACCCCAAGTCCCTCTCTGCAGGGCTGCTCTCTATCACATCATCTCCCAGCCTGTACTGATGATGAGCACTGCCATGACCCAGGTGCAGGACCTTGCACTTGTCCTTGTTGAACCTCATGAGGTTCACATGGGCCCACTTCTCCAGGTCCCTTTGGATGACATCCTGTCCATCCTTCCAGTGTGTCAACTGCACCACCCAGCTTGGTGTCATCTGCAGACTTGCTGAGGGTGCACTCAACCTTCTCTGGGCTCTTGTCTTTTAGGTTACGTAAAGCCCCTTTCCCTACTCCTCCTGGTTTAGAACCAAACACAGCAACAGTCTAATTATTTCTCTTGTCTCTATCCCATGGCTCCTCGTTTCACGCTGGCACATGGGCTTAACTCCTCTCCCGCCCTTGGCACCTCCTCCACCGTCCCCATGCCAGGTGCCAGGCACTTCACTCCCTCTCCTAAGCTGCTGAATTGCTTTTGGGGTTTTGTTTTGGACTCCCCACTCTCATTTCTTACCAACTGTCCCCCGGACAGTCAATGTTTTACAGCACCAAAGTGCTAACTATGGAGCTTACCTGGGAAGGCAGTGGCAGGGGTCGTGCTCCTCAGCTTGGCAGTCCTGGGCTGACATACATATATTCCATGTTATACTGTGCTATATTCATGCACTTTATCACACACAATATGAACACATAGATTAACAATATGGATAAAAATACATTACATGTAGAAAAAAACAGAAGAAAGTCCTTGGGACCTTTATATAGTTGTAGATGTATATATCTAATTTTTAGATAGCACTAACGTATACACTACATATAGGTAAACTAACATATAACACTACATAGAGGTAAAATATATAGGAAACTGCATATATTATATCTAGCACTACATATGTTATAGCAGTATTTATTATATATTATTATATATAATGTATTATTATAGATAATATTGTATTTATAATATTATAGATAATATTCTATGTATAATAGTCAGAGTATATACAATGTTTTATATTTTTCCATGTCCTGGGGAATTTTATAGTTATAGCTAGTTATAGTTGTTATAATTTGTTACAGTTACAGCTATGTTACAGTATATTTATACAATCTAACATTTAATAAGTATAATAACTTTAAATCTAACTTATATACATACATTTTATTTACTATATGGAAATGTATGAGCAAATTATGTATAAATTGTATGGGCAAATTATGTGTAAAATTGCATCAATAGATAATATATACTATAGAAAACCAGTTCAACACCCCTATATGGAGACACTGTATAGTATGTACTATACCATTTATCTTACATTACAGCAGTATAGAATACACAGTGGATTAGGATAATAGCTGTATATGGTATGCAGTTTTATCCCTGTGTGTATTCTGTAGAACATCTGTAGCTCCCTATATCCCGTAGATACTGGGCTTTGCAAAGGGGCTGAACTATCTGGCTGTGCTCTGAGCCTACCTGGCAGTTGCTGGGTGGCATCAGAAAGTTGTTTTCCTCTGCAAAGCAGGGCTGGGTGTTGGGGCTGGCTCAGGGTAGCACCGCTGCCCAGACACGATGGCTGAGCGGCTTCTGCCTGAGAAGAACAGATACACACCAGCTGAATCACTACATGTTAGTGAGTTAGAGATCTGCAGGCTGCTAGGAAACGCCCCGCAGTTGGAGGAGACAAACGGCCATTGATACCGAGCGCTTTGAATCCCATTTGCACGGTGTGATGAGCGCAGGGTTCATACCCAGCCCCTCCTTGCAGAGGGAGTCAGAGGATGGTGGGCTTTGCCTGGCACTCACCAACCGGGAGGAAAAGTGGAGGAGCAGCCCTGTGAGCCCTCACAGTTTGCCTGTGCCAGGGGAGCGCATCGACAGGTGTCTGAGCCAACCAAGCTCGGGGGAGTAACGGCACGGTGGCTCGGATTGGGAATGGGCTTGAGCTGATGCTTTTCCTGCATCAGCCTCAAAAAGGGCTTTAATGCTAAAAACAGCCACCTGGTTTTACAACCGGGCAAGACAAGCAGTCGGCTGGAAAAAGCTTCTGCAGAGAGTTTTTGGTGGCTGCACTAGGTTGAGCTGTCACTCTCCTTTCTGTCCCCAGACACAGGCTGTGCAGCTGAGAAACCACACAGATGAAATGCAAAATCTCCCTCACTGTCACCTGTTGCAAAGGTGGAAGAAGCCTCTTGCAAAGCCCTGATCCCAGCCCCCGCTCTGAGCTGCTCCACCACTCTGGAAGTGGAGGTCCCAGTCGTGATGGGACGATGGCTTTAGCTCTGAAAGTACCTTTAGCTCCTGTTTCAGCCATGGTGGGGCTGAAACAAGACGATGCTAAGAAGGAACAGCACCATAGACACACAGAAACACAGACTGGGTTGGATGGGCCCTCAGATCCCCCTGGTGCCCCCTCTGCCATGGGCAGGGACACCCCCACTAGCCCAGGGTGCCCAAAGCCCCTTCCAACCTGGCCTTGAACCCTGCCAGGGATCTGGGGGCAGCCCCAGCTTCTCTGGGCACCCGGTGCCAGGGCCTCCCCAGCCTCTTCATAAGGAATTTCTTCCCAAAATAAATCTCACCCCTTTCAGTTTAAACCCATTCCTTTGTCCAATCCCTACGCTCCCTTGCCACCAGCCCCTCTCCAGCTTTCCTGCAGCCCCTTGCGGGTCTGGAAGGCTGCAGTCAAAGCTCCCTTCTCTGACCCTCCAAGGAGGATTCTTTGCCTGCCAAGTGAAATAAAAAAAGACTCTCAGACAGCTCAGGCCTGTCCCTCGGAAGAACCTGGGCATTCCTTGCTGAGCTCATCTTATTCCGTGCCAGAAAACCTCTCCCAGTACCTTGTCAGCACTACTGCTGTGTACCCTATTCCTTAGGGAACAGCATGCAGGCCCAGGATATCATCCCAACAGCTAGGAGAGGCTGGGTTTGCTGTGCCTGGGCTCTCTAACAACTGAATTTGGAGTCGGCACTTGCAGACCACACATGGTGGGCTGGGAGGACAGAGCTTGACATGAGTTTAACACGCGGGAACAGCTGAGCTCTTCCTCCTCTCAGCTGCTAAAGTAGGGTGGAGGGGGGTGTTGAGCCCCTCTTTTACATCAGGGACTAACAAAAAGGGATGACCCTCTCTTGTGCTAAAATTTTTTGGGAAGTGCTGCTCACAGTCTGGTCCCCAAGGCAGCTGTGCTGGCAGTCGGTGCATCAGCTTCGGATGCAGGAGGGTCTGGACCAGTTCATGGTGCCCTGTGCTGACGAAGGGCTTTAATGAATCCTGACTTGTTTCTGTGCCCTTTGAGCTCTTCCTTCCATTCCCATTTCCCAACAGCCCAGCTCACAGTGCACTGCTGAGCACACATTCCTGTTCTACAAGCTGGTAGGGACACACCACCACAAACCCTTGGGCTTTGTCCGGCTTTGCTGTGGGTTTGGGGTTCCGTCTACCCCTCCACCCCCCTCTTCCCCCCGAGGATTATTTGGGATGCAGTGGCACAGATTTTTAGCAGATACCTTTTGTACAGCGGAGTCAACACCTTCCAGTAACTCTGACCAATGACACGCAGTCTGGTCACGTCATCTTGCCAGCAGCACTTCTGCTGTGCCCTGGGTGCCTGCAATTGTGGAGAGAACAAACAAGAGATTTTATCTGATTAGCCTGAAGCTCCTCTCAACAGGCTGGCCTTGAGCTTAGTGTGTAGCACGAAACAGTTGTGTAACACACAAACTATTTGTGGCCTTGACAAACAGGGGGTGGGCACGAACATGAGCTTTTGTGCTCTGATGGTTGCTGAAGAGCCTGTCCCTGCTTCCCCAGGACCCTGCAGCTAGTGATGCTGTGCTGGGAGTGCTCAGCCCTGTGTTTCTGGGGAGATTTTGGGGTGGTGAGGTTGTTTCTGGGGAGATTTTGGGGGAGGTTGAGTTTTGGAGTTCTGAACCCACTGGCTGTCACCCTGCACTAGCCTGAGGCAGTGAGCTGCCCTGCACCCATTATCCTGCCCAGCAGGACTTGGCAGTGCTGAGGGTCTGTGGGCTCTGTTCTCCAGCCAGGTGAGACCCCTGAAGCTGTGAGCTGGCTCCTGGGTGCTGCTGCTTTGCAGGAGCTCCACTTCAGGCCGCTGGTTTGGAGGGAAGCCTGAGTGGCCAAGGTGGTGGGGCCTGGAGGTGTTCTGCATCCTTTTAAAAAAGGCACACGTCTTTAGTAGCACCTGGCATCCGCTGACCCCAGGGATCTTCTCAGTTCCAGGGAGGTGTGTGGTCCCTCAGCACGGTACTGTGCGATGCCCTGATGACCATGGACGTGATGCTGTGCACAGCCTCCATCTTCAACCTCTGTGCGATCAGCGTGGATCGGTAAGTGCCTTACCTCCTCCTCCTTGTGCCAGAGGTGAGAGTGCTGTGTACCGCCAGTGAGCTGCTTCCTCATGTGCCCTTGCAAGGTTCCCACACAGGGAGGCTGGATCCTGCTCTCTTATAAGGACAGTGTCCTGCCCTACTGTTCTGCCCTAGGTTTGTGTCCCTCAATACGCTTGTGGTGGCCAAGGTATGGCATGGCTGTGTGACAGACCAACGCTGTCCCTTTGGGTGCTCTCTGAGGGGGACTCTGGCTGTACCCAGGCTTGGCTATGTGAGGAAATTAAGGGGCAGGGGGCAGGGGACATAAGACAGTGGTGAGCAACTGTGGCACCACTTGCTTCTCAGACTCCCTTGGAGTCGAGATCCAGTGTCCCCAGTACTAGAAGGTTGGAACTAGATGGGCTTTGAGGTCCCTTCCAGCTCAAACCAGTCTTGTTTCTATGATGTTACCAGTGGTGACACCACCATACTGGGACTGACTCACCTGGGGCCTGTGTTGACAGGTTTATCGCTGTTTCAATCCCACTGAACTACAACCGGCGACAAATCGACCTGCGGCAGTTGATCCTTATATCCACCACCTGGATATTCGCCTTCGCTGTAGCATCCCCAGTCATATTTGGCCTCAACAACGTCCCAAACCGGGACCCCAGCTTGTGTCAGCTGGAGGATGACAACTACATTGTGTACTCCTCCATCTGCTCCTTCTTCATCCCTTGCCCCGTCATGCTGGTGCTCTACTGCGCCATGTTCCAAGGACTCAAGCGTTGGGAAGAAGCTAGGAAAGCCAAGCTAAGGGGCAGCATCTACGGGGCCAACAGGAAGCTGTATCACCCCTCAACCTTCGAGAGAGGGCAGACCGGCCTGGAGCCAGAGGAGTGCAACCCTTACGCCCACTCTGACCACCCTGGGGACTATGGGATGAACAACGGGATACAGACTGTCTCCTACCCACACCTCAAGTACCAGCACCCGGGACACAGTCAGAAGCGGGCGAAGATCAACGGCCGGGAGCGGAAGGCCATGCGGGTGCTGCCTGTCGTTGTCGGTGAGTAGCAGCCAGGGGCGGCTGGGGAAGGGGCTGCGGCGGGGTCCTACGGCAGGGTCCGGTCTGCGGGGCTTGTCTGAACCCTGTGAAAGGAGCACAGGCTTTGCCAACTTCTCTGCTGTGGGCGCGATGCATGGCAAGCACACTGAGCCATGCTTGCTTCTTGCTGGAGGAGGTGGGGGTGGGATAAAAGGCACCTTCCTCTTGTTCCACCTCCTCAGTGCCATGGCTTTGGTACTTCTCCATCACCTGTGGGCTCGTTTTGATAGCCACCCTCACCTTGTTCCTGTGGCACAGCCGGGTTGGGGCTTAAGATCCATGTCTCATGAGAGGGTGTTTACCCAGTGAAAGCCCTTTGGGGCAGAGCAGTGCCAGCAACACCCTGCGAAAGAACCTGTATGCAGTGTTTATGAGCCGACCTTGTCTTCAGGGTAAACCTGTGACTCCCAATGTTTTAAATGAGAATCCAAAACGATACATAACTTAGACTTTTCCTTGATGTTTAGGATGAGAAAGATGCCCTAAAATCTTTTGCCGGGGAATAAGCCCAGCTCAACATGTCAGCACATCAGCTTTTTCCCAAGGCACCCTGAGCTGGCTCCGTTCCTGCTTGGCCCAGGCTGCATTTGTTAAATTAACCCCCTTTTTAACATTCACATCGCTTTCTCTCTTTAATGTCTTTCTGGCAGGTGCTTTCCTCTTCTGCTGGACACCTTTTTTTGTGGTTCACATTACCAGGGCGCTCTGCAAGTCCTGCACCATTCCCACTCAAGTCACCAGCACTGTCACTTGGCTGGGTTACGTCAACAGCGCTCTCAACCCCATCATTTATACCGTTTTCAACGCGGAGTTCAGGAACTTCTTCCGCAAGGTCTTGCGTCTCTTCTGCTGAGCCCACTGGAACTGGTGGGGAGAAGGAATGACTGGGCTATTTTTATTTATATATATATATATATATATATAGTTCATTAAAGCTCTATTTCTGCCTATGGTCTGCTGTCTTTGTTGGGGAGGAGGGAAGGAGGAGATGGCAGCTGAAAGCTGCTGGTTCCCAGCTCTCCGTAACAGAGTCACAGGTGAGTACCGGTGGATACAGCTGAGGTGTTCTTCTTACTGGAAACTTGAGGTGTAGCTACGATTTTAACACTTGGTGCTTCATGTAAGCCACAGGAGGTGTCACAAGACAGCAGGGATGGTTCTTGGAACAGCTCGTGCTTTGGATTTAGGAGCTTGGTCTGGTCTGGGCTTCTCTAAGCTATTACTAATCAAACACCCCTCATTTGCACCATGAGCTGGGGAGAGCTCTGGAGCTACTCAGGAGAGCTCTGGAGCTACTCAGGAGAGCTCTGCAGCTACTCTGTCCCTGAGAGTCACGGATAAATTCCCCACTCTCAGCCCTGGGAGGTGGAATCCTCCCCACTGTCTCAAGAAATGTTGCTGAAGGAAGTGGCTGAGGCACAGCCCTCCCTTGCTGCAGCCTAGCCTGGCAGTGGCCCATCTCCACCAGTCCCACAGAGTTTAATCCTTAAGGGCAAACCAAGCTGGGAGTGTGGAGCACAACTGAGCCCTGCCGAAGCATGCTAGGATGCAGCCAGTCTCCCAGAGCTGCTCTCGGAGCCAGGGTGCCTCCTTCACCCCAGCAAAGCAGCCTCCAGCGAGGCAGGAAAGGGCAAACACTGTAATCCATCCCAAACACTGTAACTCACCCCTCTTCAGCCCGCTGCAGTTCAGGAGTGGCTCTGGGCAGAGCGTTAGCCTGGCACAGGCTGATGAGGATCATAAATTGTTGGGGTGGGTTTTTTCATTGTTCTACTCACAAGCTTGGCTGTCCTGGAGCAGGTACCCATGTGCTGCTTGAGCTGCTTTCAGCTGCCTGCAGGCCTCTTCTGGCTGCTGGGGCAGCATTCCGAGGGCTGTGAGGTAACACAGCTGTGAGTCTGGGGGAGAAAAAGGGCTCTTAAGCTCATTTCCCAGATGTTCACATGCCATATCAGGGTGTATCAAACTGTGCAACCTCCTCTCCCCTTACCCTTGATAATTTTCAGTCCAAAGCCTGATTTTACTCATGCTTGCCATGGGAACATGAAGGTTTTACCACAATCCCTGAACAAAACATCCCTGTCCAGTATTCCTACCCACTGTGGGCAGTGCACGCGGCCGCCTAGAAGTAACTACAGATTTACCCACCCAAAGGCATGACAATGTTAGGGCTACTTCTCCATAATTCCTTATGAAGCCATCCAGTACCTGCCAGGAATCATTTCCAGCCTGCAGGAAAGAAATCCTATCTTATCTTTGGGTAAACCCCAGGGCAGCCAGAGGGAGCAGCTACTCCTGTGCTCAGGAGGGAAGGAAATGATTACTGCACAGAACAGGAATCCTCGGGGTGATGGCTTTGCATAGGGCTGCTTCCCACAGGGGGTTTGTTTGCTCAGGAAAAAGAGAAAAGACAAATACCACAGGGAGGTCTGAAGCTTTTCCCTGACTGAGAATAACAACTGCTGGCTCAGTTTATCACTGACAGATAAACGTGTTCGGTTCCCATGGTGATTGCACTTCGGAGGATTCGTGGTTTGCTGCGGGGTTGTGGCACAGCTGCCCCAGGGACGGGGCTCTGATGGGAAGCTCCCAGAGAGCTTTAATTGCAATGAGTCACACTCACCATTTCCTCATCCAGGATTGTTATTCCACTCCCTTCCCATTTTCTTTGCCCCTTTACAAGATCTGGTAAAGCCGAAATTCAGCCAGGAGCCAGGGCTCAGCTATACTCAGCCACGAACTACACGGTGAGGCCGGTCACTGGAGGACTTACTCTGTGTTAATGTTGCCACCCGGTCACCTACACGAGCAGGAGACCCTATGAGCTCCAGTACCCGGTGTCTCAGCTCCCCCTTCTCACAGCTGGGCTCATCCTTGAATCCACACAGAGCTCTGCTACCTGAACCAGCAGCACCATCCAGGGACGGCTCTCTGTGGGAAACATGAGGTGAGCCAAAGGGGTGAAGCAACAGGAATTACCAATCTCCAGCTGAAAGCTACGTGTGACACCGCAAGCGCTGCGTTAGTGCCCCGAAGGTGCCACTTCAGAGCCAACCTTCGCTGCGCTCCAACGCGAGATGCTGCTCTCTACCCACAAGGTGACTGCACCTCAGCACCGTTTTTGGAGCACACACCTCTGCTTGGGGACACCCCACCGAGGGGGCTCGGGCCGAGGCAGCGGCACAGCTCGGTGCACACACGGGCCTCCACCGCGGCGGTGCCGTGCCCAGAGCCTCGTGCCTGCTGGAGGGCGTGGGTGAGGCGCGTAGCTGGAAACACACGGGTGCTGTGGCGCAGCGGCAGATGGTCGACGTCCTGCACTGTTTGGATCCTCAATGGGCCACGGATGGAGGCAGGAAACCCTGTAAATCAGTCGTGTTCCTGCGGGCTCAATTAAGACTGTCTTTTCAATTAAGTAACTGACTTTATGCTTTAGAAAAGAGACGATCATAATCTCCCTGAGAGAAACTATTCCAAATGCTGCGGTGTTACTCTGGGAAGCAGGAGTGGGCATCCTGCTATGGGAAGTGAAGGAACTGCCTGTTTCCTTCCTGGGAGTTTCAAGGTGTCATTTCTGCTCCCATCCCGTTCTGGTTCCTGCTTGGCTTTCCTCTGGAGAAGAGCTCCTTCAGAGGAGGCTGGCAGGCTGCTGCCTTCCCTCACACTTGGTGGGTGATGTTCCCTCCTGTCAGCAGAGCTGCCTGCATCACCCACTGAGCTCCACACTGGGAGGAGTAACTGTTCCAGTTAAGAACCAGAAAGCTGCCATGGAGCCACTACCCACCCTCCATGGAAAGGGCCTGGCTGCTGCCTCTCAGCAGCTGCTGCCACAGGGAAGCCCTACCGACAGGCGCTCTGAGAGAGCTCAGCAGTGCAGCAAATGCTGTGGGAGATGAAAAACCAGGGTCCATCTCCTTGTGACATCAGCAGTGAAAGACAAGTCCCTTGAGATGCATGGAAGAAGGAACAGACCCTTCAGAAACCGCTGTTGCAAGACTTCAGTATTTTCCATCATGTTTTCTCTCTGTTTACCTCCCTGCAACTCTGGACAGAATCTTCTCCTTTGGACACACGAATGATGCTGGGATTGAGAGATGACCCCTCTAGGAGTACAAGCAGAGCAGTAATCCTCCTCACCCCACCCTAAATCAGAGCGGTTAACCACACAGACAATTAACCCCTCACAGGTTTTAAACCAGAGACTAAAAAAAAACCACCGCAGAGGTGTGTGTGTCCAACGAGACTCTTCCAGCCTGGGGCATTCCTCTTCCAACACAAATAAAGACATCTGATTAGCTTAAATTATTAAAGCAGTACATAAATAAATCATTTTGTTGCGGTCAACGAAGCAAATAACTTTACCCCTTCTTTAATTAGTAGCTACGAAATGGCAATGCCAGGACAGCATGGCAGTAATACGCTCTCCCTTTGGGTTTGATCAGATCTGATTTTTGGCTGGGTAGCTATAGCCCAGGCAAGCCACAGGGTGAGACCATGTGCCCCCTAAACCACGGCCCAGCCGGCCGCTACCGAGGCAGAGAGTGAAGACTCATGTGTCACCCCAGCTGTGGTGTAGCTGCAGCAACTCAGCCCCTCGCTGCATTGACCAGAACACTCCAGTGCTGCTGTGGGAATTAAACAGTACTGCCGGGCACACTCATGCTTTTACTGCATTTTATTTAGCAACACCTTATCTTTCATTTATATTCAAGTGCAGAACCTCCAACGTGTTCCAAATTTGCCCAGCACAGAGGGAAAACACGGGAGAAAAAGACCCCAACAAACCAAAAGTCCTTCTGATGGCAAATTAAGAACTTTTTCAAGGCAATTAAATAAAACCAAACAAAATGTTTCTTCTTTTCAAACAAGAGGTAGGGAGGCATAGGGAGAAGGAAACACTGGCACATCTCTTTGCAGCACCTGCTTTAGATCCATCTCAAGAGAGATGATGAGATTGCTGTAATCCACATGGTGGAGGCTCCAGTCTGGCTAAGTTGAAGCTTACTTAAGCCGAAGGCGGCTCCCAGCTGCTAGGCTGCAGTCAGACGGGGTTGGTTTCTTCCAGATGAGGTTTTCACAGTCTCTGTATGATTCACGGTTTGGGGAGAGGATCAGGGAGTAGGAAAATGCTGCCACAGTCGCAGTATCAAAGTGTCTTTCACAAATGAGTTTGCTAGTGAGACAGTGTGGCTTGTAAAGGACAGACCGTTCACACCGGGTTGCCGATCCAGCCGGCCGCTGCTCATGAACGGTTCAAGAGGTAGATGTGCTCAGACGGTGACCTTCTCCATGACACTGTCCGTGACATGCACCTCGTCGGCTTGCACCGTCACTGTGGCTGACTGGCCGCAGACGTGCTGGTGGTCCTTCCAGTCCTGTGAAGGAAGAGCAGATGGGAAGGCCATGAAGGGATTGGGCCCTTGGAAAGGGCGCAGTACCAGGCCCCAGTGAAAGCCCTACTCGAGAAGCAGCACGTCTCCACTGCGTGGCCAAAGACAACTATGGACAGACAGGGAAGCAACTGCACGCTGGGTCACTATTAGTTGCAGACACAAACAGAATGCTGGCTTCTCAACCCAAAACCAATCCAGGGCATCAGTGTCAGTGAGGCTGTGGAAACATTGACTAAACCCTCTCCTGGAAGAGAGCTCGCTGCCAGCTAGCACTCCCAAGGGACAGCACCATACCAGGGGCTGAATTCAGCCAAGGAGAGGAGTACAGTTTCTCCCAGGATTCATTCACTTTAACTTACAGTGTGAACTAACACAACACCCTTCCCACTTGCTTAACCTCCAGGTCGCACATCAGAGCTCACAGCTACAGGGGGATCTCCCGGACTGAGGCATGGAGAAGCACTTCAGGCTCTCCCACCCTGTTACAGTGTGGAGCGGCAGGTACAGCATGGGCAGATGTCCCCTGGGAAGTGACAAGCTGTCTAGGAGGATGACAAAAGGTGACTACTTGGTGCCACTTCCCACAGCACTTTGGTTTGAGGAGAACAGGGCAGCGTTGCTGCCCGTGAGATGCACACTGCCTAGGTGATCTGCAAGAGGCATTCATCCCCTTGTTTTTTTATCTTCCTGCGATGCAGGCAGGGAACCTGGCCATTGTTACACTTTGTTACACGCAAAAGGAGACAGTCAAAATTCTTCAGCTACTCAGCACACACAGCCTCTGCACTTGGGCAGCCTGCGAAGTTCTCCTTCCCTCTACAGCAGCGTGCTGACAGGCCTGGGAAGGAACCTGGGTGAAAAGTGAAGCACGGCAGCTTCCTTCACTGTACTTCTTCATACCTGTTTCCACCTCCCATGTTCAAAATGTTATGGCTCATCCCACTGAAGCAGCTGCAGCATCACAAATAATGTAAAGAATAAGAGAACTGTGTCGTCGGCGACACAGCAAGAGCACAGCTTGTCTGTGCCCTCATTTCTGGTGTTACTGTGATTTTTGGCTCACCTTTGAGAAGGTGTATACAATCTTGGGATCCTCCCTACCCTCCTGATCTGAAACCCAACCCGCAGACATGTCCCTGCAGGGTGGGTTTGGGATGCTGGGGCTGCCAACCCGTACAAGGCTCACGCTCTGGCTGCCTGTGTGACAGGGCAGGTTCTGGAGCCCCTTAGGCCCATCAGGCAGCGGGCAGAGGTGTCCCTCAGCCCTCTCCAGACTCACAAACAAGCCTGTACCTTCCTCTGGCAGAACGTGGAGCAGTAGTTGACTTTGTGGCACCCCGTGCACTCGTTCATCGCCTCACGACCGCAGTTGGCGCAGGACTGCTGTGAAAATGGACGGCAAAGCGACCGCATCAGAGAGAGCAACAGCAGGGAGGTCACCTGTTGTTGTACATAAGGGTAACACAGCGTAACAGGAACATCATGCAGGAGCAGTGGTAAAGCCCCTGTTTCCCAACACATCCTCCACACAAATCAAACAGGCCCCGTGGCTTCGGGAGACATGCTTTCAGAGACCCGCTCTCCTCACCACGGTGGCAAGGGATCACTTTGGAAACCAAAGTGCACCACCACCATGTTCCTTTCTGGTGGGCAAGAAGCCCCTCAAAACCGTGGGTGAGGTCATGGAAATCCATCCGCAATAGCAGAGAAGTGCCTCCCTCCATGTGGGTCATGTATCTTACCAACCACAGCCAGGTTACTGGGGGCTTCAGCAGGAGCCAGTCCTAACCAAGTCAAACAGTGGCATAAAACTTCACCCTTAAAGTTTTAAAGGCAGATTTGGTTGGTGGATTTGTTTGGTTTCTAATCCTGAGTATGCTTGAGAGAGAGTCTAAGGAAGGACAAGAGGAGTAGGAATAAGGACAGGACCCTTCGGTCTAATCCTCACGTTTTTAGAGGGGAAAAGGATCTGCCTCCATGGACTGAGCAGGCTTGTTCCTTTCCCAGTCAGCAGCACAGCTACATAATCAGTGTCCCAACAGGGAACCAGAAGGCAGAGGAGTAAAATTAAGAAAGCTGTAACAGGAGCTAGGACATAAACCTAGAAGTAAGTTGAGAGAGGACACCTGGATGAAAAATCACACCTCTTTTTTAAAGAATGTTTTTGTGTCTATCGCTTTAATCTTGTATCAGTGACATCAATTAACATAACCTGTATATTTAGGTGGAAATATCAGCCAGCACCAAAATAAGCACTTCACAGAGCATTCCTTTTCCAGCTCATTAAATTACTAGCAAATCATTAGCACGTCAGAGCAGCAGTGTGAGGCTGTGACAGGAAGCGTTTCTCGGCTGTGAAAGTGCTGGTGACACAGGCGTCTTTAGCTCCAGCAGCTCCTTCTTTCTTTTGAGCACAACCCATCTAACAATCAGCGCCCCGATTCACACCATCTGCTCACATCTTACACCGTACCTACAATGAACAGTCGGTGTGACTGAGCTATATTTGTATAGCTGAGGGTTTGGGCCACCAAAAAGGGGCTGAAACTCACTCTTTGGGACTTGCAAAGCCTGTGCCCAAGGATTCTTGGTTGAGGCTGTTCGTAGCCTGTATGGTATTGGAAAGTGTTGAAAAGAACAGTGTGTGCACTTGTACCTAGAGATCTTAGATGGACTACTGAGTAACACCGTAAGGGTTAAATCAGGGGTCCTGAACTATCACAACTCATGCTCCCATCCTGAAAGCCAGAAGGAATCGTGCAGTGCTCCAAAGCTGCTCACAGGACAAGGAGGAAGAGTTTCCCTCCTACCACACCTCAGTGACAGCCATCTTCAGAGCTACAATACCACTAACTCAGAGGGGAGCGAGATGGATTAACCTGGCCAGATGACGAGAAAGGATGGTGAAAACCTGGAAGGCATGGGAAAGGGACATTAGTCCTACTAGGCAAAGCTCAGATCTCTGCCTGGAGCAAGGCCAGACACAGAATACCTAACCTCTGTAGCAATGACAAATCTCCAGGTCTTTAAATGGAACAAGAACAAAAAGCCTCCTCATAAAATATGAGAGACCCCCAGCTTACCTTGATGATGATTTCTGTTTTCCCATCCACATCTTCTGTTTGTTGAAACAGCTGGTTCTGATACTGCTGCAAGGAAAAATACACCAGACCTGTCATTTCACAGCCAGGGTATGACATGAGGGGTTGAACAGGGTGCTCTGTACAAAGGGCCCTGACACTCAACTTGCTTCTCTCAAGCCCAAAACTGCAGTTGCAAGAGGACAGAGGGGAACCTCACTCCTCCCTTCTACAAGAGGGACACGATGACCTTATGTGGAGACAGATGAAGAAACCTGTGAGGAAACGGCCCAAGGTGACAAAGTGCCAGAAAGGTATTTACTCTGACCTCACTCTGCCCACTCCATCCAACCAAGCATCCTTTCTTGCAACACCTGTACCTACGAAGTTAGCAGAAGGAACAGGAGAAAAACACTGAGGCGATAGGGCCAAGTGCCACCTTCCTGGGTCAAGTCCAGTGACCCTAAACCCTAACAGGCAAAAGGGGTCTGGGGGGATGGATTAGGGGGAAAAAACCCAGACAAAATTAACACACCCAAGACTTTAGAAACAGTACCAACCATAACCATTATTCCTCCCTTTAGTAGCAGCGTAAAAGGCTTCTCAAACAGGTTCTGAACTGAGCAGTCCTCTGGAGGTGAGTTTTAAAGCACGCTTCAGGTGTGCTGCAGATCTACAGCAAACCAGTTCAAGTCCAACCTGCTCCACCTATTTCGGCCAGCACTGCTGCAACAGGAGTCCCAAACCAAAGGAACTCAAAACTGATCCTGACCTGATTCGGTGCTAACCCTGATTTAAATTTATTTGGATCAGGTAAAAATTAAGAAAAAAAGGTGAACTCTCACCTTCAGGCAAAGGTTTATCTGGGAGTGACTATGACCCAACACATAAGGAGATTAAAGGCTTAATTTACAAGTGTCTCTACGACCTGACATCACAGTATTTATTCTCCTGTAAAACCACAACCTTCAAAACCCTTTGTGTCACCATGACATACATTTAAATTAAAAAAACTCCCGGAAGATGAAGGAGGTGGCAGGGAAACCACTGCAAGGGGTGTGACTGAGTTCTGCCATTATCTGACCAACAGGTGAATTACTAAGAGGGGACACACACACACCATCCCCAGTGCTCCCAGTACTGCGCAGGCGAAGCGTGCAGCACGTCTATGGAAACGTCCAAATTCCTATTTGGAAAACCAAAACTGCATCCAAGCTGGAAGCATTCTGGTGAAGACAGGGGATAATACACAGGCAAGCTCGAGACGTGGCCTCTGGTGCAAGAAATCGATCCTGCTGCATCTCAGGAAGAAAATGACCTTGATCCTTGAGAGAATCATTAAGGGTGGTGAGCGCCAGCCGTGGAGAAGCTGGGACTCCTGGCCTAGTGCCACAGCCTCTGCCCTCTGCCACCCTGCACACAGGCAGAGATCTGGGCTGGCAGGAAACTCTGGATTCTTCAGGAAAGGTTAAAATGAGTTTTCCAGTGCTGACTGAAAGACAAATGACCCATGTCAGAGAGTACTGGCCTAGGAAAGCTCTGCAATTGTTTATTAACTTCTTTTTAGTGAAGAAAGAGGAAATATGATACAGAAGCTTGCAGTGAGCTGACATTTCAACCCAGCTTGAAAACCTCTGCACACTATATAACCCCAGCCTGTGCAGAGACAGTGCCAGGGACAAACATGCCAAATTCCAGCGCTGTGAAACCACTGCCACTCCAGAATTCAAACCCTTCCCACCATCATGTGTGGCTAATCCCATTTCCCAGGGAGATCATCGATGAAAAGGAGATCAAGAGGATGCCCAGCCACCTCTGTCCCAGTCTGAGCCACAGCAGCATCTCTGCCTCTGTTCTCAGCCCCTGAAATCTGCTGATGGAAACCACACATTTAACCCCCTTCTGCCTCTTTTGTATCTATCTGCACAGTGAGTCCTCTGGTGTGAAGAGTCCAAGCCGCTCAGAAAGGCTGGAGAAGGGAAAGGTGGGATAAACAGGAGGATGAAGGCAGACACATCCAGCTCTCTCACCACCCCCTAACCTCCAATTCTCCACTGTCTTCACTGCTGGTTTGGAGGACACAAACATTTGCTTACTAGAGAGACATTTCTTGAATGCCCTACTCTTTTTAGGTTAATTTCATACACTCTAGCCCTGAACTGTTTTAATCTTTCTAAAAAGAATTCAGATGGTCCAGCTGTTAGCTGATTTAATCTTCCACCTTGTTATCAAATGGGCTGGGCTCCGAAAGCATCACCGCATTACACTAAGGCGGCTATTTAAATTAAAACACTTGTCAGTTTTCAAAACTAATTCTTTTAATTTTATACAGAAAAAGTGTTTGACGCATTTCCTGAGTAACTTTGCAATCTTCCAGCAATGTCTTCTGGCACAGAATTTGGTGAACTCGTGTATTCTCTCACCCTCTTAAAGTTTAGCAGATATAAACTATGGCTTAATGCACACTCAAAAAAATTGCATTGCCAAAGCATGCAGACCTCTGTAAAGTACTGCCTTTAACCCATTCCTCTTGGGCCAGTCCCACAAGCGGTCATACATCTCTCATACAAGACACTGAGCCTTTGGTGCCCCACTCACTCGCTTCCTAAATGTTTTTCCCTAAACTAAAAAAAAAAAGCCTAAAGCCCCCTCACCCCAACACTCAGAGCATGACTGAAGGATCAGATACACTCAGTCACGAGCTAATTAACAACCACCCTGGAGAAGTCTCCCTTCACAGCTGCATCAAGCACTGCCAGAGCAGTTGCATATAATAAATCCCGTGCAAAACGCAGCAATTCAGGAAAAGCTTACGAGTATTTTGGTATTTTCTTGCAATAAGCATGATGCATTTTAGAAGATGGCATCAACGCTGAGCTGGAGGGTTTACAGTTTGCTCTTCCTTCAGAATGTCATTCCCCAAGGCTTTGGGGTAACAAAAATGTAACTTGTATTTGGTGTTCGGCGCCGTAAAGCCAGGCACGGGCTGAGCACCAGCTGCATGGCGCCTGCCCACACACACAGAGCACAAGGCTCCTGGCCATCAACGTTTCTTGAACAGTTTTGTGCCTGGAACTAACTCTGTGAGGGTTGCGCTTGTTAGTTAGGGAGTTCTTGTCATCAGCCGGCACGTGAGATACTGCAGACAGCATACACAACACAAAAGGTGTTTTTAACCACGCTCTTGGACTCTAGAACATTTTCGTCTCAAAAGAATGATTGCAAAAGAGGTAATTCTATTATAAATGCTGGACCTGTAGATTTGGGGTTTACAAATTGCCCTTATTTCTAGGACTTGGAAGTTTAACGCTTTTTTACACAGCCTTTTACCCCAAGATCTTGTCACGTTGCAAACTGGTACACAAGGAGTGTTACCCTTACTCCAGAGAGGCTAAGGACTAACCCAGGGGCATCTAAAGAACTTGTGGGGAAGATGGAAACAAAATTTGGAAGAGATCCTTGGTCTTGAAGCTTGCCCAGCAAACACAGATCTTTAAATTTACCAAAAAAGGACAAAGATCGCAACAGAGAGCATGTGGGGAGTTCTGAATTACAAAACGATGTGCAAGAAGAGCTCTGTTGGTGAAGGCAGCAGCTCCAGGGCTTGGAATCTGACCTACAGCCTCCTCAGAACAGCCAAGGACATCGCCAGACCCCTGCACAGGGCATTATATGGCTGCAACTGGGAGCAGGGAGGAGTACACCTTGCCAGGCATGACAGAAGAATGGAACACAACTGCCTTTTTCTGTATTTATACTCCACAGCCATACAGTCCAGTGCCTAAATGCTAAGCCCTTCTGATGGTTTTAAGGACTCTAGATATCACCATGTGTTTGGAACTGCACCTAGGGATGCAATTCTGCAGAATTCAGATTGGACATGCCAGCTTAAGGAAGAAACATGACTGTAGATACTTCTAATTTATGCTGCACTTACTATTTTTTTATGGTTTCTTCACTTGCTACATTTAGCAGATCCCCTTCCTGCCATAATTCCTCTCCGATGTTGGCATTTCCACCTTGTAAATGATATCAACGAGGGGAATGATGTATTCCTAAGACTCCTTTGAAGAGTCCTGGATAATATCATTAGCAAGTGTGACCAGGATGAAAGAGCGATGTCCCCAGTCTGACTTCACAGATAAGAACGTAGGTGTACAGGCAGCACAAACGCCTTCCTTGCTCAAAGGAAACTCAGAGCAAAAGCCTGGCTTTCACAGTTCAGAGCTCTGCAAGTCCCACAAGCACTCACCACTGCTTAGTACAGAGGAAAACCTCTGGTATTTAAAGCTATGTTTACCAAAATGCTGCTCTTTGGGAGCAGAACGGATCATTTGTGGTATTAAATGAACTCTGAAGCTCATTAAATACTAAGTATAAGTGAAACCAAATGTCATGTGAATTGAAATGTACAACAAGGTGTATAAGCTGTAATTAAAACTCCTTCCTGGTTAATTTATCGCTCTCTAGGAAGACTGAAACACAACTAGCACACAAGTAAGCTTTCCTGCACATCTGCAGTTTTTACCACTTCTCTACTCTGCTTAAACTCGGGGCCACTTCCTGTTCAGCACAGGTGACAGGGCAATACCGTCAGGGGCACAGACACTTACAAGGTCAAAAGCATTTCAACTCAACATCCCCAAGAGCTGGAACACACAGCTGGAGGAATGTGAAAACCAAAGACAAGGATTAGTTACAGCCATGGCAATGAAGCATGTGCATCCAGTTGGGAACCAGCCTGCTCCTAACAGATTTCTTTAATCCTGCTATGTATTAAGTCACTCTTCCAGGAAGAGCTGAGTCTACAATTCTATTATAATTTAATCTGCTGTACAGCCTTTGCTCTGCAGCTCTGATACAATGGCACAATCTTTTCCTGCTAAATACCTAGGAGCAGACCGCTGCACAGAAATCCCGCAGGCCGGTGGCTCGCCCCTCGCTGCTGCACTTGCCATCTCGGCTCACGTACACAAAGGAGGCAGTGAGGGTCCCCCCCACCCCAGGCAGTGAGAAGGTCCCCCCACCCCTCCCGTTAGCCTCGGGAGTCCGTTCAGTGGAACGAACACACCTATTTCCTTTGTATGAAATGGGACCAGCAAAACTCAACACCGACCACGGCAGGAAGGAAGACACCTCTTTCTCCCTCTCACATACCTTAACTGTCAATAAAAGCAGTCTGACCACACGCATACTTAGGGTGGGAAAGAGAAAGCTGGGTGACAGTTCAGGGAAACAGAAATGCAATTGGAAAAGCACCTTTGACCGACACAAAAGCAGAGAGCCAATTATATGACATTTATTGCAATTGCTTCCAATGCCAGCCCTGTACCCAGAAACCCAGAGCTTCTTCCAAATAGGGAATTGACTAGAAGCAATTCAGAAATAGCAACTTGCGGTATCGCCCAGATGGTTCCAGAAGCTAGGACACAGCCACAAGCTGGAGATTTGTTATTTGGGTATTTTTTAAAAAAGTACCACCATGAGCAAGTGTTTTTATCAAAATACAGAACTGCTGAGGAACCCGTTACACGGTGAGAACGGTAAGATACACAAGCTGTATAACTGGGCAGTCAGTAGTTACTGGGAAAGGGGCTGCTTCTGGAAACAAATACATGCTCATCCTTCCCTTGTAAAGGCAGCACTTTAATTGATATACAGGAGTAATTTCAATTCCCATTCCTGAGGCAAGAAGAAACTAGAAGTACACTGAAGTGAGCTGGATTTGGATCAGAGAGCAAGAGGAATGGACTCTGGACAACCGTTCCAGAAACCACTGTAAGGATAAACAGAAGGGAAGATAGCACGTAAACTGGAAAAAGAGCTGAGAGCGAAGTCAGAGTCAGATGTTCATCTCCAAAGTGTGTCAAAGCTTCGATTTCTCAGTATCCCGCACTCTACACAGCTTTTTAGCAGCAGAAGGCCCAAACCTGGACAGCACCTGTTCTGCCCAGGCGACAAAGCAGGGAAGAATTACAACTCTCAAGGTATCACACACCTGCACATCAAGGATGCAGCGTACAGAAGAGTTTAGCAGAGACAACGTGGCAAAGAATATCAAAGATGCTGCAAGGACTGTCATAGGGGTTCTCAGCTCTCAGCAAAGTCTTCCCACACACATTTCTTCAAGGCCTCTTGCTGCACACTCGTGCCTATGAATTCAGCGGAAAGCTGACGTTAGCAATAACGCTGATGGCAACATCAGGGAGAGTGGTGTACAGGAAGGGAGTTCATCGGCTACTGACAATGACAGTGGCTTCACTGCCCCCATCTCTCTCCCTCAAGTCCACACCAGCAGCTGTGGATCTGTGAGAGTGGGGGAAACATTCAGCAGTGCATGGAGCCAGATTCAGGGTGCATGTATGAGCTGGCATAAAGAAGAATCCAGGGTCCCTACCATGCATCAATTAAAGAAAAGAAAAGCAGGGAGAACAGGGCAGTCCTTCCAGATAATCCCTTATGGAGGAGGGAAGGGCCAATACTTCAGGGATGCCCACCGGCCTTGCAGTCTGACCACAGGACTCGTGCAAGATCAGCTTTGCTTGCACCATGCTCAGCAAGGCACCTCTTAGTTTTACTGTTTATCTTCCCCATGAGCTCTACAGCTCGCTAGCCTTTTCATCTCCTGCTTCTTTGGGCCATTGACAGTCTCTCTGAGAGCTCCACTCACCTGACACAAAGAAAACAGCCACCACTTGGCTGAGCACTTGCCATCCTTCCTGTACCAGGGTTTAGTGTCCACATCTCATAAATTTAAGGACGGCTGATGGAAGAGCTCAGGGCTCATAAGACCAAACAGTTTGTATTGTTGCTCGGCTACCCACGGCTCTTGCAATCCCAGAGCACTCTATTCCTTTCCCCAATTGACAAATAACTCTGATTTCTCTTGGTAACGCTGCTCTCAAGACACTAAGAAACAATTTCTAAGAGTCACCACTGTTGGGAGCAGTGACAACCAGTGAGGTACTGCTCTGTTCAGGACTCGTCCAAAATGATGCCCGTGGCTGAGTCACCTCACCTCCTCTGGCATACTTACCTCTTTCCTCTCCACATCAGCTTGGATTTTCGCTTGCGTGACAGCAGCCTCGCGGAAAGAGGAGCTGGCCTGCTTGGCCTGTTCAATGAGAGTCTTCAGCTGCTGGGCAGTGCTCAGCAACGAATTGACCATCTCTTCCAAGTACAGCCAGCTTCGCTGCTCCGTCACCTCCAGCCCATTCACCACCGAAGGGGAAATGGCTTTGGTGGGGGTCGTGGGGGGCACTGCCAGCGCAGGGAGTGAGGTTAACACTGGATGTAAATAAAGACGAAGAAAATACACAGAATTAGGGCGTTTCATTTTGATGAAGTTGGGGGTGGGGTACAGTCTGCAAAAACATCCATTCTGTTGAAGTTTTGCCTTCCATGTGCTACACTGCACAGAATCGTCTGTGCAGAACAAGCCTCAGGGTGTTCTCAAACCCTTATGCCAGAAGAACACAGACTCCTGACCCTATTTACTCCAGGAAGGTTTTAACACCTCCTAGTAGTGCCGCAGACAAGCACAATTAGGCAGTGAAAGCAGCATTCCCAGAGACTCTTCTGGCACTACCATCACGATGTTCCACCTAATGTTCCCCTTACCTATCAGTAACTAAGTTTATAATTAGTCCTTCAGTGACCCAAAATGCCAAGTTGCCTGCAATGTTATGATGTCACTATACAGACATCAATTCTCAGGTCACCAAACCTCCACGAAACTCCCCTGCACTCCCCAAATTCTGATGTTGCCCATAACTCTGGCCCAAGACTAGATTAAAAACAAGATAGTTATCATCTCCTCAAATTCCATGCATTACAAACATTCCAAAACCACTGGTTGGGAAGCCCTTTGAAAAAAAACCCTCAAGGATTGTCATCTCTTTGGACTCTTTCATCCTGCACCCTACTCATAAAACAAGCCATAGGGATGAGACTGCACATCTCACACTGAAAGACCACCAATTTTAGTAACAGGCATTCACACTCTATGTTCCTGATTCACATATCTGAGGCACTCTGAACAGCAGCATTCCTTGCAGCTCTGAAACCTCTCCTTGCCTGAGCCCAAAGGTGAGAGTGGATAACCCAGCTGGAAGTTTAGCTTCAGCCACTAACATCTCCTGACATTTGCTTCACATCTACTGTGTTGGGCAGTTTTTAAGACAGACATTTCTTGTCTACGACTCTTTCTTCCCAGGTCCAAACTACAGCTCTTCATTCTTGTATAAAAACTAGAACACTGCAGGTGTGACATGACATACAGAAGCCCAGAAGCCCAGCAATGCTTCTAAAGGTACTCCAAGGGGTATTAAAAGAAGAAAAAAATCCCTAAACAAAACAATCAATTACTGAACTGTGGCAGCCTTTACTTCTTCATATCCTGACCATAACCTTAGTAGTAACAGTGGTTTCTAGGGAGCCACAAGACTGTAACTGAACTCCCACCATGGTAACCTAATCCTGGCCTTCCTTGAACTTGCCTCCCAACCCCCTCAGTGATCAGGACTCTTCAGTCTTCCCCATGTTCAACAAAGTCCTGGAAAGCCAATATCTGTCTCAGCCTTACCTTTGCTAATGTTTCAAGAACCCAGCAGTCACTCTATCACTAAAACATCTACTTTTCACATCACTGGGCTTGCATCACTGGGAGACCACAGGGTGAGGAAATTAAATCTAGATCCGGGATCCCAGCAACACACACTGTGAGCTTACCTCAGGCAACATTTCCAAGAACAAACATTATCTGGCTTTACTTTTCCAAAATTTAGCTCTAGCCATAAATACTTGCCATCTACCACAAAATGAAGTGCAAGACATTCCCATCTACCAATAGCTGACAACCTCTACATTCCTACTAAATTTACTGGAAAAAAGGGCAGCACCACCAACTTTGGGGCTGAGCAATCTTATTATTGAGGTTCAACAAAAGCAAGTGTAGAGTCTTGCACCTGGGAAGGAGTAACTGCTTGAATCAGTACAGGCTGGGGGTTGACCTGCTGGAGAAGAGCTCTGCAGAGAAGGACCTTGGGGTCCTGGTTGATGACAGGTTGGCCATGAGCCAGCAGTGTGCCCTGGTGGCTAAGAGAGCCAATGGGATCCTGGGGTGCATGAGGAGGAGTGTGGCCAGCAGGTCAAAGGAGGTGATCCTCCCCCTCCTACTCTGCCCTGGTCAGGCCCCACCTGGAGTATTGTTCTGGGCTCCCTGGTATAAAAAAGACAGAGATCTCCTGGAGAGAGTCCAGCGGAGGGCTATGAAGATGATTAAGGGCCTGGAGCATCTCCCCTAGGAGGAAAGGCTGAGTGAGCTGGGACTGTTCAACCTAGAGAAAAGACTAAGGGGGGACCTTATTAATGTTTATAAATACCTTAAGTATGGGATGCAGGGGGAAATTGCCAGCCCCTTTTTAGTGGTCTGTGGAGACAGGACAAGGGGCAATGGCTGCAAGTTGGAGCACAGGAAGTTCCGCACCAACATGCAGAAAACTTTTTCCCAGTGAGGGTGAGGGAGCACTGGCACAGGCTGCCCAGGGTGGTTGTGGAGTCTCCTTCTCTGGAGATATTCAAGACCCGTCTGGACGCCTATCTGTGCAATATGAGCTAGGGAGCTGCTTTGGCAGGGGGTTGGACCTGATGATCTCTTGAGGTCCCTTCCAACCCCTATGATTTTATGATTCCCCCAAAATCTACTAATGGGTGAGCTGCTTGTATTCCAGCTTCCAAATGGTAAACACAGGACCGCTCCAATGCTACTGCCCCCAGAGAAGCATTGGACAGAGCACAGAATGCAACTTCTGAAGGACTAGACCATTTATATCCTGTTCACATCCTGCCAGTTTCTGCTTTCCTTCTATAGCATTACCTCTAACACCTCCAGCCCCTCTGCCAAGCAGCTTGTCTTCCAGCTCTCACGCTACTGCCAATAGTACGGAAGGTAAGGTGCAGGCAACGTCCTTGAGCATCTGCAGCACTACAAGGGAGTATCCTGCAGACAGAAGGACACATAAGTGTCCTTGAAACTAGAGTTGTTAAATTTACTCAACAAGAAGCTTTTGAACAAAAGGCAGAGGCTGAAGTGTCTGAAAGGCACTTTATTCTCATTTATTTTATTACCCATCTCCCATCACAATCCGTTTTGGATGGCATGGCAGATACTGGTACACTGTCGAAGGTGGCTCCAAAGAGAAAGGCAGAAATGAGCCTCACACCTCCCTCACTGAAGGATGGGATACAGGAGACTGCACACTCCATTCAGGAAAAAACCCTTGGTAACATTTCACATGGTACTTAAACCTCAGATCTAAATACTGTCCTGAAAAAAACGCAACCGTAATTACTGTTCTGAACAGCAACAGCCAACACACCTTCCTGTACCAGGCTGCAGTCCCAGCAGTTCTGCTCAGACCCAACCTCTCCTTAGTAAATACTCTGCAGACACACAAGGCTCCTTGCAGGACTGCAATGACCACTCAGTATCATCCAAGATGGCAACTAATTTCAGTTAACACTTTAACTCTTTCCAAGGCATACCTGGTTTGTTTTCAGGCCAGCAGCAAAAGCTGAAAGAAACCAGCACAGGTTTGTAGAGAGAACAAGTCTCAAAAACCCTGGTACCCACAGGTCACTGCATGTTAGACGTGAGACCTTTTACCATATGGGTAAACCGACATTTTACACTCAAGGCCCTTAATTAAATTGGTAATTTCCATCAATTTGCACATGACTGGTGTAGAACTATTTGCACTTAGATATGAGTAAGAGATAAACTGGTCTTTCATCAGTAGCTGTTTGCAGAAGAGCCTTTCCCACCCCTACATTACCAGCACAGTATTTATCCCCACGTGGCATTTGATAACTTATCTAACAGGAATTACTTCCAATTCCTCCTTTTGGCATAGATATATCAGTGAAGAGAAAGTATTCACTGATGAAAAGGGAAAAAAAAATCAATGTTTAATTAGTAACATCAAGATCTGACTAAGACTTAAAACCACCAACCAGGTTTCACTCTGGACAGAGCAGGAATGCACTGTGTCTCTCCGGGTAGGTAAATAAAAGGTCACACAGAGGGGAGAACACAGGCTTTTAAAAAGAGAAGCCTTTGGACTGCCCAAAGAATACACCGTGTTTACCTGTTCTTCCCGTGATGTCTGAGAGAACAGTAACTGGGATCAAGCCCTGCCTGTCTTACAGCTCCTCTGCATCAGGAGATCAGTATCGAGTAACTTCACTGAGTCACAGACATTAGAGAAGGAAGAGGCCTGTACAGTGCCCGATCCTCTGGCCAGGCAGTGGCAGACTGCCCTCTGCCCACTGCTCCGTCTCTCACCCAGGCTCAATAAAAACACATGTAGCAAGAACAACACACCAAGTTCACAATTCCAGTTTCTCCAGCACTTCCCATCTGTTGGTACAGGCACCACTCAAACGGCACTGTAGTTCCCTTATTTTATCAGCCAGCTCTACAAATGGAAGGTCGTTCAGTTTACAGAATATGAAGACACTTGAAGAGATCCTTGATAATCAGTTCAACATGTCCTATCAGACACTAAGGCTGTTTCCATTTGTCATTTTTCATACTGGCTTGTCTCTTCTGTCTTTTTCCCTCTGCTGCAGGCTATGTGACTGCAGCAGGGGATACCCTCACTGGCACCTGGGAACCAACACCTATCATTTTAGCATGACTGTCTGCATTAAGGGATGAAAACTGACATCGGACACGAGAGCAGCACACCAGTCCTGCCCGAAACTCCCGCCAGCACTTATCAGTGGATTCATAAGAAGTGTAAGACATTTTAGAAAGGCTTCTGTGATTAAATTTTCAAGGGGACTGTCTCTTCAGATCAAACACTAAATAAATGTTTAGCCACAGTGACCAAGTGGTGATAAAAGCCTTGAAGGAAAAGCCTGAGGAAAGGCAGGGGACTGCAAGATGTGGGATGCAGGATCACAATCACCACCTCTGGCAGAAACCAGCAAATCAAAGTTCTCAATAACGCAGCAAAAAACTTTCCAGATAGTGGAAAATCTACTCATCTAAATCTTAATAACCACAAGACTTGTAAGCAAAACACAGCAAAGTTTATTTTTCTGCCTCAATCTTTACCTTTGCTGAGAAAGAACATTAGAGAGTAAATGCAAGCACTGTGCCTTGCATGACAGACGTGAAACATACCAATTTTGGGATGAGAGGTTGGCAGCGCAGCTTCAGGGAAAGGTGAAATCTGACAGTTGTCCTGGTAACTTGGGTAGTGAGGTTCTGGGTGACTGACGCGGCAAGGCTGCTGGACACTGGTATCCTGAACTGCAAAGGAACAAGGGCATTACGGACCGCTGTATAAGACAACTGTCAGGCATTTCTTGCTCTCCTGTCACCTGTATTTCTGCTGCATTTTATACAAGTTCCTACAGTCGATGATAATTCCAAGGGTTCCAAATGAGAAACAGCAGCACGATCTTGCACAGCAAGCCAGGAAACCTTACACCGATCTCACCCTTCTCAGCTTTCACCTTTAAAGCCTGGTTCCCTCCCACACCCTTCTGTATTTACAGCAATCACAGGACTTCAACTACAGTTCTTAGAGCAGGACAGTACCCTCAGCAGAGCTCGCAACCCTGGGCATGAATCAAACTGAAAGAACTGAAATATGTCATGCATTTATAATTTTGCTAGATTCACTTCAGCATTTTTCAGCATTTATTCAGCATTTTTCACTTAGTTTTAACACTCAGATAGTTGGGAGTTGGGTTTTTTTACTATCTTAGAGTGAAGGAGAAGCGAGATAAAGCGACAGCATTGACCATAAAGCCCTAGAAATCAGCAGAAGTGTAAATCAGCAGCTGCAACATCTGGACAGAACTTCTAACTTTGCCTGTGCAACTGTAAGATTTCAAGCTGCTGAAATCATTTCAAAGGAAGGACAGCGGGTTACATACAGTCTGTCTGTAACCTTCTGTGAAATAAATCCTCTGTGCAGCATTCAAAATGCTTCTTCCTATAGTAGTGGGCATCCAAACCTTTTCTTTTCCCCCCTCTCCTCCTCCATCTCTGGCTGTCTAGCAGATACACTTGAAGCCTTACCCGCAGCTCCAGTGAAAACATCGCCCTGGGAAGGACTTTCCGAGATGATCGCGGTGGCTTCCACTGTCGATGCGCGGTCGAAGGTCAGCGCGCCGGAGGTAGTGATCTGTCCAGAAGGAGTCACGGTGACTGGAAATATTAGAAGTACTTTCATAATTAACACTCAGTGCGGCGGCCTCGGTGGTTTAGCTGTTGGGGTCTGTGTTCTGGATCATCCCGAGAACTCACCGCTCAGTTAAACAGCCTGTGACACTCGAGTTTGGATCATGCCTACAGCCAATACGGTTGAAAAGGAGAATAAAAGCCCCTTCTGGCCTCTGAAGGCTCTGCTGGCTTCCCACAGGCCTCTCTCTATTCTCCAGGTGCACAAGGCTGGAACGTTCACCCACCACATGCTGCCTCCTCCCAAATCATCACCTTTTCCATTATGGTATGAACAAAAACTTAACGCCTACAGGCAAGATCCAGTGGGCCACAAAACCCTCCAGCTTCTGGCTGATCCTGATCTATTACAACTTTAGCAAGTTGTGGACCTTACTACTTAAAGCAACATAAAACTGCTGTGGATGACAGCTAATTCTACAAGAGTTTAGTTAGCTGGATAGTTTTAGCTGTCAGTTCTCCCAGAGTGATCTCATGTGCTTGGCCAACTCAAGTAACAAGTCACAAAATCCTTCTGGATGAATATACCTGAGCGGCTCCCAAACATTTAAAACCCTTTTTAAACAGGATTATGTCTGGTGCCATTCATAGGGAAGGGGCTGGTTCTGTGGCATGTTACTCAGCCAGAGAGAACTTTTTGCAACCAAGAAGTCCCCTTTCAGACATGAAGGTACAGATTCACACGTAGTGAAACATGCAGCTACTACCAGAACAAGCAATCCTCTCTCCCAACCCCAGCATGAGCAAACGTGCAACCTCATCACACTTCCCAGTAACAAACCAATACAGACTAAACCTACCCAGGGGATTAAAACAGACAAAGAACAAATCAACCCTACAGAATCCCCACATATTTTCTCTTCCTGTTGTTGCTGGCAATCTAATCTTACTTTTGGCTGGTCTTTTTTGGCTTTCTGTTGCTTCCTCCTCGATTCACTTTGTAATGTTACCATCCAATGATGCTCGTGTGATGAGAGCAGGAGGACCCATGAATGTGACCAGGAATGTGTGAGCTGGGTGAGCTTGCAAATTAATTTCTGTTCTCACACAGACGGTTTGACAATCACAAACAGTAAGTAACAAAGCGTGTCCAGAATGTTAGAGAGGAATTTGCAGATGAAAGCATCACCTCCTGCCTCCCTCATTAACGACTTTCAAGTGGTGGATTTCATTCCAGCTGCTTAGAGCCTACTTTTCAATGTATTTCAAGAAACAGCACAGATCTTACTCCACAGCCCCAACCAGCTTCAAAGGACAAAACAACCCAAGCTTAGAGGATGGAACGGGGATTTCCCGCAGAGCAGATGAGGGTCATCCTTCCCTTCCATCTGTCACAAGAGAAGATCTCTCAGTTGTCACTTGTGAAGAACCTGAACCCCACAAACCCACCAGAGCCGGGACACCACAACTGCCCCTTCACTGCCAGGCTGGGAGTGGCGGGGTGGGTGGGGGGAAAGACCTGGCTCAGAACAAAATACGAAACCTACTGCTCACTGTGAAAGGATGTTACAGTGCTTAAAGCCTCTGGGAGGTCCAGAGTTGCATTTTTTCCTACTCAACCTGCAGTCCTGAGGTAGCAATACTGTGCTAGTTTCTACAAAGCAGGAAATGAAATGAGCTGATGTCACTGAGCCAACAGAACAATCAAATGAAAAGGAAATGGGAAAACTCCATGAGGCCACTGATAGAATAAACTATGGGAGATGTGGCGATTCTTCATCAAAAAACAAACAGGGAAGCAAGGTTTTACCAAAGAACCTACATGTAGTAGCAGCTGTAGCAGGAAGGAGAGTGATGTTTTTGGGGCAGTCCTTCTTCACTGGAGTTGCAGGCATTTCGTTTTCTTTTTTCCGCCGTTTATATGGCACAAAGAGCCGTACAGGGCCACTCTAGGCAAAAGGAAAAGAAAAGAAGAGGGGAAAAGGCATGAGCTGAGGCACCTCTTTGGGGACTTTGGGTTTAATCTCACCCTTCCAGATGCAGCTGAGGTCAAGCAGCTGAGGTCAAACCAGCCATGGAAGGTGGGTGGTTTGCAACAACTGACCAAAAGACATCCTAATTTTACAAACCACAAAATTTCTGTGGAAAAAAAGCTCCCTCCAGGTGAAGAGGCACAGATTCAGCTTCTTCCCACTATTACTTAAGGAGCAGAATGGGCAAATAATTGACTGCTGGCCAATTAGGTGGAAGAAAAGAGACAGAGAGTGAGGGGAAGACAGGAAGCAGTTAGTTTTATGACTAGGAAACAAGCAATTCATCCAGTTCCCAGCAGAAAAGAAATGCAAAACACTACTTCACGTCAAGTGAAAGACTTCTGCTTGCAGGACTTCAACATAATTTTTGAAACAAACCAACAACCAACAAACCAAACCCACCGACCCAAGCATTTTAATATGAAAATACAGATCCAACAGAGCATTACATTACTTCCTTAGAAAAATACTTTTTCCAGCTGAAAAAATTGCAAAATTTGAGTCCAAAGTCACAAATAGCTTTGACACCTCCAAAAGGCATTTTACATAAATACATTATTGAGAAAAGAGAAAAAGTCATAAACCCCCAAACTATTAAATATCACCCAGTCCCACCAAGGCTGCTAGGTGATAGCAACAGCAGTTCTCTATCTCCTTTCCCTCTGAAGCATGGGCAAAGCATGATGCAACCACTGCACGTGTGAACATCCCTGGGACACTCATAACCAGAGTGTCCATAACACAAAAGCCAGCAGCAGCTCAACCAATTAATTGTTTTTAAACTAATGGATGTAACACCTGGAACTCACCAGAGTCATGTCATCGCAGCAGGCAGCACAAGTACATGAGGCAGCGTGAGGATTTAAAATCCCATCCTGCAATTAGATTACTGGTTCAGTGTTAGTCACCAAAACCACCGAGAGCACAACTGTGTTCTGCTAAAGATTTGGGGCAGCTCCCAGAGGGACGCACACACTCCCTCCCAGGGACCCTGTACAGTAACAGTGAGGCCAGCTCCCCCTACGTCATGGTGACAGGGTGGGCGGTTGGGAGGAGAGCAAAGGGAAAATTAACATTTTTCAAACAAAAAGGGAAGGATGTGTGATTTTGAGAGGTTTTATGAAGTTTCTGCCCAAGTAGGAATCAACCATCAACCGAACAGCGACGCCAAATTCTCTGTGAAGAGACTCCCAGGCACAGCAGGAAATAAAGGACCCAAAGCAATACTCGGTAAAGGTGCAAGTGAAGAATACATCTGTCAGGTCAGGTTACTGCATTACAGGTATGATGGGTGACAGGTTACTTTTCAATTTCTGCAACACAGCTCAAGGCAGGACTTCATCCTGCATAAATTGTAACCCCTTTTTGAGTACAGGCAAGATTTCTATCACATTATTTGAAAACACACTGAGAAAAATTCCTCCCACATCACCGACTCTCAACCAAATCAAAACGTTGCTTCTGAGTTGCCCCATGGCACCATCGCACCTAACTCTGCAGAGGCAGCATATGCAGCCTGGACTGCAGCACTGGGCAAACTCTGAGGAGACTCTACCTTCCCCTTCCAGCAGAAAGGAGGAAGCAAATTTAACCTTACGTGAATAAGGCACTGCAGTGGCCTCCCAGCATAGCGGATGCTCCTCTTCCAGTCTTTGCTGCTGGCTCGTCCCGCCATAGCTTCAAATTCAGTGGGGCTGTACCAGTTGTCCCCTTGCTTAATGCACCTACCACGGCCTCCTGAAATACAACAGAAGAAAGGAATTGTCAGTAAAGGTTATGAATCCTCTTGCCAGTTTTCTCAAGAAGTGAACACTGAAACTGCTGGACAAAACAAGAGCCAAGCTACAGCGATCACCACCTGCACCCACCTCCTGCTTCTCATCACCCCGGGATAACTGTGCCCATGCGTTATCTTGGCTCTGACAATGACTGTGCGTGTTTAGAGAGCTTCAACTTTTGGCCTCAACAATGCCTCACACAGCTAGAAAAAAAAAATTCACTCATCCACACGAAAAACAAGTCCTTCTTGAATAAACACACAGATCTAAGCCCTTCCTGAAATTTCTAATCCTTCTGGGTGTGAAAAAAACTCTGCATCCACAAAGCGAGCCCTGGGCTGCGCAGTTAGAATTTAAGACAATTTCTTCTGCTGCTGCTTCAGCTTTCCCACAGAGATAAAGGAGAAGAGGAGAGGCTATGGCAGCTAAAGACTCCCATTAGGAGACAAGCCATCTATTTTCCATTCCAGCAGGGATTCTTTAGAGCTTTGTAGAAACACAGATCTACTTCTAAGACAGAAAGGATATTAGAGGAGTCAACCTATTACCGGGGAGACTCATTGCACAGCAGCCTGCATCTTCAGAGATTTGAGAAAAAAATTTAAAAGGCCTGTGAAGAATGAGCAAAACAGAAGAAAACAGTAATACCAAAGGGATGAGGCTGGCAAGGAAACTGTCCTTTTTTATCTCACAATTAGCCCTTAAAAGTATCCCGATTAAAAGAATGCACCAAGGAAAGAAGGAGCTGTTGCACTTCCTCACCCAAGAAGGTCGCTGTTACATTACCTGAACCGAGTCTGTTTTTATAGAGGATGCCGCTGATGTTCCGGCACCTCACCGGCAGCTCATTCTCATACACCGACGGGTCCCAGTTATACTTGGTTCCAGTTTTTTCTTGGACAGATGTTAACGGGGTAGGAGGAGACTGTGGTCCTTTGAAATAGAAAAAGAAAAGAAAGGTAACAGCGACCAAAAATCACACTGGCTATCCCTTCACACACTCAGCTCAGCTGGGGACACGGTGCCATGTGGGTAACCGAAGCCGCTGAAACCTCTCCACAGCCACGCTGCGTTACGCAGCGCAGCACAAAGAATACAGCTTGAACGTTCTGCAAATGACCGTCAAAACCAGCGGTAAATAATGAGGTTGGAACCTGGAGTGGTGTGAGCAGCCCGCTGGATCTTCCCCTTCCCAGAGACCGAGCCTGCACTGTGCCTGAGACCGCTGCAGGTTTGCCATGCCATCTTGTGGACAGAGGGAAACTGCCAAGCACTCAGCGACGCAGGCACCTAAGTATCAGCCAGCAGCTTGGATGGATCCACTGGACCCTTTAAAAAGAGCCGTGTGGGGAACTAGGAGACTTATCTATTGATTATCGATTTAAGAATGATCCATCTGCCTTTGGGGGAGAGGTGTGTGTAGGAAGGCATGTGACAACCCAGCCGCAGGGCAAGGTTTTCCAAGACTTGCAAGGGTTAGGGCAAAGAATAAGCAGATTAAATATATTTCTGACAGGGGGAAGAAGAACTCCACACCAAAAAAGGTAAGTATCCTACTCCCAAGAGATACAAGAAGAGGGGACAAACGATCATCATATGGCAATTGTGTAATATTATGCATGTGTTTTTTTAATCCTAGAAACAGAATTAAAGTGGAAAAAAGCCACCTGATGGGAAAATGACACTTCAAAACCAGATTGCCTTATACCTGGTGTGAGAGGTGCTGATGGCCCCTTCAAGCCAGTGGTTTCAACAATGCTGCCATCTGTGTGAACCACGATGAGAGTGGCTTTTTCAGTATTCAAGCTGTCCCCAATCTGGAGGGCTGTTCTCCCAGACTACAGAAAAACAGAGAGTTTAAATTGATAGAGTTAAAATATAACACATTTTAGTGTGCACCCCCAAAAAAAAAATCTTCTCAGAGGTACCCTAAAACACCAATCAATATGGTAGTTATTAGGTTAGTGAGGTTTTAGCCAGCCAAATTCAAGGATCACACATTCCAGGTCATAGAATAGAATCATAGAATTGTAGGGGTTGGAATGGACCTGGAGAGATCATTGGGTCCAACCCCCTGCCAAAGCAGGTCATCACTTCCATTACACAATGAATGTATGTATCACTCTCCAAGTGATAAAGGAAAATCTGTATGTCCCTTGGGTGATGGGTTTGTGGCTTAAAGTCTATATACTGCAATGAAAACATTATCTTTGACCTTACTACTGCTTGAACTCAAACCAAGCTCTTCACATACACTAAGGAAGCATGTGGGACTTTGCTAAGGCCCTCAAATGAAAGGACAGACTTACCAACACATGTCCTGAAATTGAAGCTGCGTTTGCCACAGAAGTAGTGAAAACATTGTCTGCAGAGGCACCAACATTGGCTACTGTCACCGTGGTGACTTCTGAAATGTCAAACAGAGGCGAAGTTAGTATTCTGTTGCAACCAGAGCACCTGAAACACAGCTACATGTATTTTAAAAAATGTGTTTCCTTCTTCCTTCCTATGCAAAGTTAGTTTTACTTTTCATAACCCTGTTGTTACAAGCACAAACATCGACATTTTTATTAAGCTTTGTGTTGAACATGCTTTAACATCCTTGGGAGTGTAATGGCAGTTGTCGGTGTGTGATGGACTAAGGGAAGACTGAACGTTACATTCTGCATAGAAAAAAAAAACCCAAACTGTGATGCTTTTTATGGAAAGAGGTGGGACTGACCACCATCAATAGCACAACCAGCTTTCCCTCTGCTATGTATTAACTTCCAGGGTGCCATTACCTGTGTGCTTGGTTCTGTTAAGAACTGTTCAAGCTTACTGCCAGGTGTTTGTACTTTACATAGGCAGATAGACAGGTATTATTTAACTGCCTGGCCAAACCCAGAGGGTTTTCAGTACCACACGCGGGGCAAGAGCAAAAAAACTACGCAGAAGCTGACAGGGAGACACTGATCTAGGTGCGACAGGCTCTGACTCTGCATACCAGAGCCGGCCTTCAAAACTCTTCACGGTTCAGGGCACGTCCGAGTAAATTCAGACCCACGAAGGCAGCTCTCCCTCGTTCAGGCCGGGCAGGAGCGTGACTCCCCTCAGCACGGGACGCTCGAAGCGCGGCCGGGCGCTGCCCTTCCCTCACTGACCCCCTGAGGTGAACGGCCGCCTGAGTACGCCGGAAAAGCGGGAACGCTGCAGGGGGAGGGCATGAGGCCCACGACCGAGTTTTCCGGCTCCAAACCCGAGCGGCGGCGGCAGCCGCGGGGGCCGAAGGGGGACCGAGGCCGCCCGGGTGAATCGACGGGGACCGGAGAGCGCTGCCGCCGGGGCTGACGGGATCTGCGCATGCGCACTCCGCCCGCCCTGACCTGCGAAGGCGGCGGCGGCCTCGTCGGCGCTCGGCAGGGGCTCGGCTCCCATCTCGATGTGCTCGGTATCTGTCGCCATCACCGTCACCGCCGTCACCTGCGCCGCCTCCTCCTCCTCCTCCTCCTCCTCGGGCTCCGCCTCCGACTCCGAGGCTGCCGCTTGTGGCGGTTGCTGCTGCTGCTGCCGCTCGGGTCCTTCCGCAGCCGCCGCCACTGCGGCCGCCGCTGCCGCCGCCTCCGCTAAACCTAGCTGTTTCGCCGCCGAGTCGGCGTCCTCCATGCGAGGCGGGCTGGGGGAGCCGAGCCGGGCGACCTGGCCCCCACGGCCGCCGCTCCCCCCGCGAACGCCGCCGAAGAGGGTCCGGCGGGGGGAGCGGCGGTCGCGAGGGTTGGGCGGGGTGGGGGGGTAAAGACCAGTCCTCCGATGTCACTCGAGCGCTCTTCGGCAGGGCGCCGACCTGCGCCGAGCTCGGCCGAGCGCTGCCGAACGTGTTCCCCGGCCGGGCTCGAGCGCTCCCGAATGGCTTCCGATGGTGCCCGAAGTGTCCCGAGTCTTTCCAGGCCTCGCTCGAAGGCGAGCGATGGCTCCCTAGGCGCGGGGCCCGCGGTTCCTGCCGGCTGGCCAATCCCGAGAAAGGACGCAGCCGAGCCCGGCCGAGTCCGTAGAAGCGCGGCCCGAAGCGATACCTGACAGATCGGGTGGGGAAGCCGAGCCCGCCCGAACAGGGCCGAGTCCCCGAGCGGTCCGGCCCAGAGGGTCGAAGAATCCCGAGCTCGTTCGAGTCTTTTCCGATCGCTCCCGAAGGCGGCTGGGACGGGCGCGAGGAAAGCCGAGCTGTGCCGAGTCCTCTCCGATCGCGCCCGAATTCCCCTTCGCCGGCCCGAGCGGAGAAACCCGAACGGATAGCGCCCGAATCCGCCCGAAAGCCGCCGAACCGGGCCGAGTGCTCCGATGGCACCCGAAGGCGAAGGGAGGGAGGGGGGAAGGGGGATAGGCGGGGAGAGCAGCGAGCTCCACCCAGGTGCCGCGGATGAACGGTCGCGGCGCAGAGGCTGCCGGGACGCTGGAGGACTGGCGGGGGAATGGGGCGGGGAGCCAAGATGGCCGGTGTGAGGCGAGGTGAGCGGCGTCGACGTCCGTACCGATAACCTCGGGCGTCCCGGCGGGGCGAAGGGCGACGGGAGCGGGTGGGGGCTGTTTCCCGACGCGTTAGAGCTATACTTGTCGCCACCTTAGGCGGGGGGACACGAGAGAGCGAGCTCGAAATAGTCCCGGCAGCCATATCGGGACAGCGGCAGCCGGAGGGGCTCGGAGCTTGTGCGGGCTGAGGAGCCGCTTTACCCGAAGGGGAGTCGCTTTCCTGAGGCCGAGCGAAGCCCCTTGAAAATTCAAGCCTTTGCCGAAGGCCTCGACCCGGCAGGATTCACAGAGTCACAGAATAGTAGGGGTTGGAAGGAACCTCCAGAGATCATCGGGTCCAACCCCCAGAATTCACAGGCGGGAAGATGTTCTTAGCACCGTCCAAATAATTAAGCCCCGCTTTTTCGAGAGACCCAGAAGATTTTCCCCTGTCTCCCATAAGCATAATTTCACCCCGCAGTCGCCAGCACTGGTTTAGGCTGACACAGCTGGCATTTGCTGGAGTCCTGAAAACAGGCCTGTGTGACTGAGTGCAGTGTGAGTGGCTGCTGCTGCCCACTCCTTCGGTAGTTCTGGCGTTTAGGAAAAGGAAACAGGCTTTTTAGAGAAGGGGCCACATCCTGCCTGAAGTTACTGTGTGCGCGGTGTCACTGACATCCCTCCTAATGTCACCAGTAGCCTGGATAAGTAGCTGAGTGTTTGCTGTATGTAACACTTAACTGCAGCCCAGGAAGGACAGCAGGGTTTGATTACGGGCAGGGCTTGAAGTGGGGGTGTGTGTATATGTGTGGAGGGGCTCCAGCCCACACCATTGATGGCTGGCTGGCTGCTGTGCCCCAAAGAGTCAGGCTGGGAACCTGAGCGGCTTGGAAATGCTCCCGCTCACAGTTTGTACTCCTCCTAAGTACAAATACATTGTTGCCTGGGAGTTACCCTCCCACACCTGAGATTTGATTCAGCTGGAAACAAGTGGTGTTACACTTTGTTTTCCTCTGAACCACACAGGGCAGAAATGAGCTGCATGCAGTGGACAGTCACTGTGACAGGTCTCAGTAGTGCAAATGCCCCCATTACCAGAATGCTGTTCCTGCTGCTGCATTTTTGTGGCTTTTAAAATCCATTCTATGCTGCTTTTCTGCCCCCCCCTCCCCAGCACCCCTGTCCCATGCCAGAATGGTCACATTCAATTTAAAAATCCCCCAGCAGCAATGCAGGCTTCATTAATCCTAGCAGCGAGACAGTCTCAGGGTGTTGGGATTAGCAGCCTGCTGTTCCGCATGAAATTACACGTTCAACTGGCATCATAATCACAGTTTAACTGCAGTGCCCCTTCCACTGACACCTTAGAGGATTTGAAAGTTTAACCCGCGTGACATGTCCCATATCACTCGAGGGGAGGCAGCATGGTCTAAAGAACAGCAGCTATCAGACCTGTCCCCAGAACAGATGCAGAAGCCTGGTCAGTGCCCTCTTGAAAATGAGGTTTTCTTATTAAAAAAAAAAAAAGTTTAAAATTAAATTTGGGGAATTGCCATTAGGGAATTCACAAGGGGTTGCTCGTACAGTAAAACGGTTGTTATTAAACAGAAAAAGTTCCTTATCCAGACACTTTTTGTGCAATAATAACCCATCCGTTCATGCAGCTGGGGCGTGCTAAATGAGCATCCTGCTCCACAGGCTAAAATAACCTAAATATGGAGATAGCTCCTTGTTGCTGTGCACAAAAGGAAGCACATCATCCCAACACAAGGTATTTCTTTGTCAGAGGGTTTATACCAAGGCGCATAAACACATCTTTAGCCATTAGTCGCTGCCAAACGACATGTGTAATGAAACTTCTCACTCCGGTTCCACAAAAAGAAAGCAAGCATTCATTAAAGTGCATCTCAGCTGAGTGAAGGGAAGAGTCTGTTAGGAGCCTGTGGCCACTGTTCAGAGAGGAGAGGGGATGAAGAACATCCAGGAGGCATTTCACATCACATTCACATCAGAGACAGTATGAATCACCTTCTAAAATTGCTTGCCTATTTCCACTGCCTTCCCAAATTTGAGACCATAATTAGGTGCCTAAAGTTAGTGGGGATTAATTTGGGCCCAACTGCATGAAACTATTAGGTGCCAAGGATGTTAACTTCAGGAGGGAAGCCCAGGGGTGAAGATGGTATGTCCCACCAGTTTGATGATAATGAGATGTCTCCAAGAAGACAGATGAAATTCCCTTTCACAGATAGTTTTGCTCTCTGTGAGGTGGAAGGTGTCTGAGAACACGAATGAGTTACTTGGGAGGTACTTCAGGAGATCGGTGCTGTCACATTGCAAGGAAACCTTATCTGGGGTTTTGCAGAAGAAAGAGAAAAGCAAAATGCATTGGTTTGCTTCTAGAAAATCCCTGGTACGGTTTCTGTGGGCAGTCGGAACATGTTCAGGTCTTACACAGAGTGACTCTGCTTTTGAAGGGAACCGGTTTGGAAGGATGTTATTTGGAGGAACCAGGGAGCCCTGTGTTCTACCTGAATGTTTTCTCACAATTTAAAACCAAATGGTTCCTTCTGGTTCCCTTGCATGTTTCCCCTGTTCCTGCATAGTTAGAGGGGATGAATGGCATCTGCTGCCAAAGGACAGGATCAACAAGTTCTAGGTAGCGCCTGTTTGTGTGCTGCTTTATGTTCTGACAGAGATGGCTTCCTTGGTGAAAGTGACTTCTCACAACAGGGATTTCCCCCAAGTTATTTTAGAATTCGTGTATCTGAAAAGTTATTTTTGGACTCTGAGCTGTATGATCTGAGAAAAGATTTAAGTCTTCCAGGGAACTGAAATAATTCAACAAGCATTCCCGACCTCTCTCGTAACCTCAGGCTTTTGAATGCTTCTGCACCACTTCTGGTAAATATTTAGCATTATTTTCTTCTCTTTATTTTTTCCTTCTCAAGGGAAAGGAAGAACTTCATCAGTTGTATCCTTTTTGTACCTCTCATCCCTCCACATGCGTGAATCTTCAGGGAGACCGGCTGAAACACATTCCCATCTCCCTGCCTAACAAACCTGTGCTGTGCTCTTTCTGTGTTACCCTTTGAGTCTTCCATCAGCAGTACCATCCGTACGAAGCAAAGCTGGTACAACATTTCTTCCAGGGGAAGGCTTAGGCTTTTCCTGCGGCATTCACTGGGGGTTAGTTCCAATTTGGGCTCCCGCTCACACAGAAACCCCTTTAACCCGCCCTGAAGCCTTGCCTGAGGGCTGGCAGCCATGTTTTATGGTGACAGAACTCTCATTTCCTTAGGAAGATGAAGCTAAAAATGGGATTTGTGGGCCAACCAGCCCAATCCCCATATAGCACACCTCACAGATGCAGCCAGCGAGGTAGTAAAATCAGCTTTCAGTAGTACTTCCTCTTCTCCCATATTAATTCACCCTGCCTTTACTCCTGCCAAGATCTAACCTCCAAAGAGGAGACACCCTTGGCTTCAGCAATTTCCATGCCTAGAACCTCTTTAGTAATTTCTGCTCCACCTTTCTTCCAACTGGAAAAACACAAAAACCTGGTTCTGTTTTAATGAAATGTGCGTCCCTGGGAACTGGGCTACATCCACCGCAGGCGGGTGGGTGGGTGCTCCCGTCAGAAGCTGGATGAGCAGCTCCTCTAAAAGATGCCGGGGTGAAGTTCCTGCCTGGAGATACTCACAGGATTCAAGAAGGACTGTTGCTTAGCAATTTCCATCCCAAAACTGAGCTCATGGCCTTTCTCAAACACCTAACAAAGAACTGAGCACAGTTTTTAGACTTTCTGCTTCACAGAGGCACCTATTTTCCAAAAACTCAACAGAATTTTACATACTGGGGTTTGCCAGCCCTCTGTCAACTTGCTTAAGGCTGACTAATGGTACAGAAGTCACTTGGGGAAACGTATACACATGCCCAATTCCCTCTCCACAATTTCCTTAGGCTGAGAAATACCCCACTACATACCAAATACTTAAAAAAGGAACTAAAGCCAAACCTGAAACAGCTTTTATCCTACTTCCAGTGTTTGCAGTCTTGGGTTACACTCCATGTCCTACCAGCAGGCCAGCTAGAGCCAAACCGGTTGGTGTGAAAAGGCAGAGCAGTGTGCTCTGAGGTTGCTGGGAAGTGGTGATTTTATGGAATGGATCCCACCTGGTTGCTACAAGAAACCCTTAACAACGGCTATCAGCGGTCGTCTCTCCCCTTACAGATGCTGTTCTATGTAAATGGGATTTATTACCTCTTTTACTTCTTGGCGACTCTTGCCATGATTGTTTATAAAAGTAAGTGGCACCTGTTCTAACACAGAAGTAGGCCGTGTGCTTACAGTAAGGTCATGGCTTGTTGGTATGCCGCTGTATTTTCCTGGCATATTTACACCCCATTACTCTACAGGTCAAGTTTTCAGCTACCCAGATGACTTTCTGGCTCCTGATCTCACCTTGCTTTTCATTATGGCCATTCTCGAAGTGCTCCGGTTGTACTTGGGTACGTCACGTTATCCCCATGGGTTTCAGGGGAATCTCAGCTTTAAGCTTTAATCATTCTGAAATGGTGTGTCAAAACATGCCAGTTTAGCAGACTGGCAGATGTTTGGAGACTGTTGTTCATTTATGGCATTAACTATTATCTGAGTGATCGATAGGTTTGGCCAGAGGGTCAAACAGAATTTGCTCTCATATGAAATACAGTCTATAATGCGATATAACTGGGGCAGATGGAATGCTGTGGGCAGGCATGACTTGTGAGAACAGACATGTTGTAACCCAGAGGTTCCCGTTTACTGAGGGGATACAGCTTCTTTCAGCTGCTCCACCACATGCCAGGGCCTGTGGAATGGGTAACACTAAGGACGGCCCCAAGCAGTGTCTGGTTGTCCCCGCACCTTTTCCTTCCCCTCCTGAAGACACACCCCAGTTCAGCATCTTCATTCCACTAAGCCAGAACAGTATAAAGGGCCCCTCACCCCTCTCCAGAGCTCACTAAAACTTCCTACAGTCTTTAAAAAACCCAAAACAAGAAATCTCTGCTTGGTTCCACAAGAGGTGTATGCATATATTGCATAAGATTTTAGAGTGGATGCTCTGAGGTGAGCACCGGTCACCAAGTTGTCACGCCAGGGGTGGGGCTGGGGAGGACAGGGACAGGAGGTAGGTTTGGCCATCAAAATGGTTGTAACCAATGTAAGAAAAGGCAGGCGCTGGGACAATCAGTGCCAACTGATTGCTTCTGATCTAGATTAACTTTGGTCAGTATGAAAAAGTTCCTCCATCAGTGTTTGGGTTTGTCCTTCCATTTAGCAACAGAATCTTGGTTCGAGACAGTATTTTGGTGTTCTCTGAGCTGTGACAATGAGCCACTGTTGAACAGGAGAACTCCAGATTGAGGGTTTGGGGTATTGTCAGAAGAAATCAAAGACTCATACCAGCTTTGTGTTTCCTCCAAGGTTCAAAGGGCAACCTGACAGAAGAAGAGGGCCCGTTAGGGCTCAGCCTTGCGATCACGGTTGGAAGTGTGATCCTGTCCGTGTATTTCCTGGTGTGGCAAACCTACGTGCTGAAAGCAGACGTCATCATAAACGCTGTTCTCCTCTTGACATACGGGCTTGAGTCAGTACTAAAGGTCATAGCCATCGCTGCTTTCGTCAGCTGAACCCTGGCAGTTTTCAGCAGGCTTTCAACACATTTCTTCTATGAAAGAGTGGGTTTATATTTCAAATACTTTATTATTTTGCCTATAAAAACCCTGTCAAACTTTCTGCTGCTCAAAGTACGTTTTTGAGGGGCAGAGACCTCCCAGAATGGTAGGTCAGGTGTCCTGTCCAGCAGCTGTGTTATGCTCTGTCATCAGTTAGCTTGTCTATGGCAAAGGCCAGAGTGGAGTCAGCAGAAGCACTCAACACTCTGGTATTCCTCAGGGGTGGATACCAGATACTCATTCCCAACAGCGTAGTAGCCAGCACATTACTGAGCTACATGCTGTTGAGACGATGTGAGTTCTGGCAGAGCAGCAACATGCAACCAAAGTGACACAGAAATGAATCAGGCCAGCATTGTATGGACTCATTTCTGCCTTGCCATCCGCACATCCGCGTTTGAGGGCACAGTTTCTCCTGCTCTCATTTGGGTTTTCAGACCCCAGTGGTAATTTCCCTGACTTTAGTAGGGCAGTTCCTGACGTATCCCGCTGGGAGAGAGTTGAATTGAGTTTTGCACATACCCGGACAGCCGAGCTGTGGGCTTTGGGCAGCTGTCTCTTGCTGATGCAGAGTCCCAAGGCAGTACCAGGAGGGTGTGTTGGGTTTAAACAGCATGGCCTTAAGATGGGCATAAACACGCACCGTTACTCACCCTTCTGTCCAATTTCAATGTCCAACAGGATGTTTCCAGGTGGATTTCTGTTCGGCGCATTTATTTCCATGAGCATTTCCATGAGTCTGCAGAAATCCCCACGTTGTCTTTTAACTGAAGGTTTGTGTGCAATTCAGATCTTTCTACTGTGTCAGAAATACGTGTGTGGTAATGTAAAGCTGGGGTGGTTTGGGTGGGGGAGTTGTACAAGCAGGTTTTGCATTCAAAATTCCCTATTTTTGTATTTATTTATTCAAATAAATCATGCATTAGATCTAAGAGGTGTTTGCAATGCAGAGCGTCTCGTTCAGATCCTAGGCTGCAGCTAAGCTCCACAAAGGAAGACTTGGGCGAGACTGGAAAACTCTTCCCATCCCACCGCTGCTCACCACAGGCTGATCCCCTTGGCACTAACCAGGGACCAAAAATAGTGCTGCAGACCCAGGAAACCCAACAACCAAATGTTTCTGTGCTTAATCTGTGCCAGTCAAGCACCCACCCCGTTGCCTTTCCAGATGTGCTTGGCAGAGCAGAATGTACTCATCACATTCTTGTCACGAGGAGTGAGTGACAAATGCACTGAGCTGTGTCTACTCCACCAATGACGACAGCGTACCCAGAAAAACCCCTTTCTGTCTGTGCACAAAGAGCAGCAGGTTACTCTTTTTTCCTGCCTTGTGCCAAGGTCTGGCACCAGAATACCTGTCAGGTTTGAAAGGAATTACATTTTGTCCTACCTGGCCATCAGCGGCACAGCAGACGGGATCACACACTATAGCTGAAGGTTGCAGCCTCTGCGCTTTCCTTCCTTCTCATGGTGGTCACTGCAAACAAGAGAACCACAGACTGTTAGCACAACAGGAGGCAGCAGGGCCAGGGTGTAGGTTCAGGAGATACTAGGAAAGCTAGCAGCAGAGGCCCAAGGCAGTACCGGGATATTCAAGCCCCTGTCTGGACACCAACCTGTGTGACCTGTCCTAAGGACCCTGCTTTGGCAGGGGGTTGGACCCGATGATCTCTGGAGGTCCCTTCCGACCCCTACAAGTTCTGTGATTCTGTGATCAGCACCCCCTCAGCTAGGGCCCTGCAACCGACTGTGAAGCTGTGCCATAAAACGGGATCCCTGGCCTGACCCGTGCAGAGAATAACCCCCCAGAAATGGTTCTGGTGACAGGTTTCTGCCTGTCCCCCTGCCCGGTATGAGTGTGGGACAGTGCTGGGCCACACAGAGTAGCACAGCTGCTTCCTCATGTTTTACAATCCAGTGTGTTAGGTATGTGTGTGTGTATGACGTGGTGAATCCTCTGCTCCCTATAATGATCAGCTCAACGAAAAACAAGACTGGGCAGAGAGTGACAGCACTTGCTGATGGCTAGTGGTGGGGTAAACACATGCATATGAGGATAATCCTAAAGTTCTGAGGTCATTTCAGAGTACCTCCTGATGCCTTGCAGCCTGGTCACGGCTGCTGGGGGGCTGGGGGTGCATGCTGAGGGCCAGCTGGCACTAACTTGGGTTCGCACCCTCACAGGGGCTCCACTGCTCTGTTTCCCTTTTCTAGTTTAAGATAAAATTGTCCCTGAGTTTATTTTTCTGAAGAGATGAGCAGATAGTGGAGTACTTATGCTGCCCTTCGCCCTGCTATGAGTCGAGAAGGATGATGAAGTCTGAAAGCTTCAGATGACTCCTTCACCTTGGGTACTTCTGGGCTTGGAATGGGACTTGCCATTGGTGCTGGTGACCCTGATTTCATGACAGCTTCTTTCCATGCTGAGCTGGCAAAAAGACCCAAAGTGAATTGAGACCTGAGCTGAGAGGGTGTCTCTAATCAGGAGCTCCTTTCCAAATCATCCCCACGGTACAGTGAAGCCATTGATGACATTTGCCAGACATAAGATTGCTGGAGCTTTTAATTATGAGGCCCAGCCCTTCCAAAACAGGCTGAGCAAGTCAGATGGAAACGACATTAAAAATCTAGAGGAACACATATTTTGAGGAGCTTGGTTTGGGTGGTGTTTACTCTGCGAGGAAGAAGTCTTTGTTCTGAAGCCATCACAGGGGTGTCTGCCACCAACCTGATTTAAAAGGCTGATCCCAAGAGGCGAGTTAGCCTCCTGGGCTTTCAGGCTTGGAGATGCTCTGGGAGATGGTGCCGTGCTCCTCCACAACTCACTCTGTGTTCTTCGGCAGGCAGAAAAAACGTGCAGAGTGGCAGCACAGTCAGTCCCCCAGCAAGTGCTGTCCTTGGCATGGCACCAAAGGGCTTCAAGCTGTGGCCAGAGCAGCAAGACCGAGGTTCCACCTCTGGGAACCAAGTCAGCGGGGTAATTCCTGTCCAGCTGACTCCTCTGCCCTCCTTCAACCACCATTGGCTGTTGCAGGGAAGATGGAATAAACTCCCTTGTGGTTTTCTTCCCTTCCCCAGGGAAAAGCTCCCCCCTCGGCTCCGCACTTGGAGATTTCCTACAGAGTGCAGCACCTCACGGTGCCCACTGTGCCTGTCTCCGCACAGACGTGGAGCCCAGGCTGCCAGCAGTGAGCAGTCCATACCCCAAACACTAACTGGTTCCTCCAACAGAATCTTTCCAAATCCCAGTTTGCATCCTGGGAAAACCAGCCCAGCCCAGCATTTCAGGGGAAGGGATCTCCCACACAAACCCTGGGCTTGGGCACAGTGGATGTTCCCATAGCATTTCCCTGCTGTTGAACCGATACCCCTGCCCAACAGCGTGGCTGCCATTCTCCCAGTGCTGGTACTCCCAGGGCTGGCCGCATTTTCACCAAGGATCAGACAATAAATCCCAACACGTTGGGCTGGCAGGGACCTTCAAAGCCACCCAGTCCCACCCTGCAGTGAGCAGGGACACCCTGAACTAGAGCAGGGTGCTCAGAGCTTCATCCACCCAGACCCTGAATGTCTCCAGGGAAGGGGCCTCCACCACCTCTCTGGGCAACTTGTGCCAGTGTCTCACCACCCTCAGAGAGAAGGTTCAACTTCATCCTCATGTCTCATCTAACCCTGCCCTGATCTAGTACAAACCCATCACCCCTCATCCCATTGCTCTGTGCCCTTACAAACAGTCCTGCCCAGCTTTCCTGTAGGTCCCTCAAGGACTGGAAGGGGCTGGGAGGTCTCCCTGGAGCCTTCCCTTCTCCAGGCTGAACCAGCCCAACTGTCTCAGCCTGTCTTTGTAGAAGAGGTGCTCCAGCCCTTGGCTCATCCTCATGGCCTTCTCTGGACCTGCTCCAAGAGGTCCTTGTCCTTCTCATGCTGAGGCCTCCAGACCTGTATGCAGCACTGCAGGAGGGTCTCCCCAGAGCAGAGCAGCGGGGACAATCCCCTCTCCCAATCTGCTGACCACACTTTTGATGTAGCCCAGGGTACCGTTTGCCTTCTGGGCTACAGGTGCACTTGATGGCTCCCGTCCAGCTTTGCGACCATCAGGGATCCCACCCACATTGCAGCGGGGAGGACAACGGAGAGCTGGGTGGGTGTATCACACCAAGTATCAGTACACGGTTCCCCTCAGTGGAAGAGGTCATCCTGCTGTCAAAACCGAGCTGCCGAAACCGTAACTGTCATGCGGGGAACTGGTGCTCCCCGGCTCGTCCAGCTTCCCCGGTGGCATTCCTCCTGCCATAACTCACCCGGGGCGGTTCCCCAGCTCCATGCCTGGACACGGGCCAGGCAGCGAGCAGGGCACTCGCCCCTGTAACACAGCATGTGCCCAGGGAAACCACGGCAGCAGGGACCTCGGCAAGCGCCGAGTTAAGGGAGCCAGGCACCCTCCAGACCCGTGTCCCCTGGCCGAAGCCGTTTCTTATTTCCTTCCCTGGTCTCTCCAGTGTGTGCCTGCTGTGGGTTCAGCACACACCATGGGGATGGTGGGGAAGGCAGCGATGCACCTATAGTTTAATAAATGCTCTCTAAAGTCTCCTTTTCTCCAGGGGAAGAGCCAACCAGATGGACCCGACGCTGCCCTGGGCCTGTCCATAAGCCCCAGGCATTTGGCTGGTATTGTGCTGCTGATCCCATCATTTTCAAAAAACCTTAAATCTCGAGGCACAGGGAACTAGGTGTCCTTTGGAAGTAGCACGTCTGACCACGTGAGAGGCTGTTTCTGGAAGGCAGGGGCCCTCGAGACCCCCAGCGCCGGGTCTGCCAGGCTGAGCTGGGAGCACAAGGACCCATGCCTACCTCAAACACCCTCCCTGCAGCCTGGCCACAGAAACTTGGGAGCGGCCTTCTGGCTTTTAAAGTTTCCCTCTGGCTTTTGAAGAGCAAGAGAGGAGCAATGAGAAGTGATCTGATGAGACTAGGGCTTCTAAAGAAACCCTTCCCCAGGAGCACAGGAACAATACTGGCCACAGCACAGGGGCTGAAGCTCGAATCCCACATCTGCTGCTACAGTGAGGAGTAGCTCTTGCTTTCTCTGGTGAAAAGGGAGCAGTGGTCTCACTCCTGACAGCCCCAGGAAGATGGCCTGGATGCCACGGGAGAGAGCCAATGTGGTCCTGCCACAGAACTGGCATGCTCCCTGCAGTTGTCACATGTGGTTCCTCCCCGGTGCACAGGTGCACACACATGGATAAGGACAGGGTGCTGCAGGTGATGGTCACCAAGCATAGAGCATCTCAGCCCTGCTCAGGCTGCGCCATGCTACAACAAGACCTCTGCCTGATGCCTGAGGCCAGTGAGCCCTTTACTCCCCTCCTGTGCCTCTAGGATGCCTCACCTTGAGCCGGGTTTTGGCATTGCTCCCCTCTCCCCACTATGAGCCCAGCACAGCTCTGCCCAGTGCGGGGACCTGACACAGGGGGCTGAGCTGTGCAGCGTGCCAGGTCCCACAACCTCCTGCCAGCTCACAGCAGAGCCGAGGCAAGGTGAAGGGCTTGATGGCTGTGTAACCTGAAGGAGCATGGTGCTACAGTGTGGGGTACCATGACGGAGGCTGTGCTCCTCGCCCCCCACCACTTTGGGGGCCTGGAGAGGAAGCTTTGTGCCCTCCTGATGCCTTGTCCCACCACAGACATCACGGCAGAGGGAGCAGGCAGCGACAGGCAGGAGCAAAGCTGGAGAAAAACAACCCGCGAGCCTGCATGGAGCAGGGGGAGGAGAGCACCGGGCTGCACAAAAGGCACCTTGTTCCCCCCACGATTCACTCAGGCAGCGTGTCCCCTCCCTCCTTCCCTGGCAATGGAAAACCCAGCTCTGAGCACTCCTTTGCCCCCCTCCCCTCATTGCCTCCAACCTCCCCTTGGGTCCAAAACGTTCCTGGGCAAAAGAAACACGAAGTTAAACACATCCCTCCCAGGCAGCACCTCGCCTGGGCTTTGGTCCCCCTGCACTGGGGGTAGATGAATGCCCCAGCTGCCCCTGGCACCTTGCGGCGATGCAGCTGGCTCACTGGGGCCACCGGCTCCTAGTTATACAGTAACCTGTTGCTCCGAGTCCCAGCTCCACCTCTCACTGCCTCCACATCCCTCCCCTCCTCTCTCCTCTGCCAAGAAACCTCTGTCACCTGCTCTCAGACAACCGGGGCGAGCGGCACCAGGACGAACGGGTGGAGGGAAGCCGGCAGCACGGGGACCCCCAGGCTGGGGTGCCGGGTGGGCTCTCTCGTCTGTTGCTGGGGCATCGGGCTCGCAGGCAAAGCGCCGTGAGGGGAGGCAGAGGGAGCTCAGCCGCCAGAGAATGGCAGCAGGATTTAACTAGGAGGACACGGCTAACTGGGAGAGGACGTACAGGAGCCCAGGGAACTGTGTGAGACGAGAGCAGCTTCTCAGCACTGGTAAGTCCCTACTTGTAAACCTAAAAGTTCACATCATCCCCCTCCCCATCTCTGAACATTTGACTGCTTCAGAAGCCCAATAGATTCGGCTCTGGAGGGCACGAGGCTGAGGGGCTGTGCCTGGGACAGCTGTCGCTGCACACTTCTCCGGGGTTTCCGAGTGGAAAGAGCCTTTTTTTCCATTGCCCGGGGTTTGTTTTTTGTTCCTGCACATCCCCATGGGGGCAGATCCAGCAGGCGGCACTTTGTTGGCAGGAAAATGTCCGTCTGGCACAGAATGGGGTGGGTTTTGTTGCTGCTGTTGCTCCTAATGAAGTCTGGAGACGGTTGGTTTGAGCTGCTGGCTGTTTGTGAGCCATGGGGTTCCCTCTTGCAATGCGTGTGGGGCTTTCGCCGTACCCTACCTGGCACCTCCACCAGCCGTGGAGCAAGCTCTCCCTGCCTGTGACCTTGGCAAGAGTCATCACCCTATTTAATTCGGAGAGAAGCTCGGAGCTCACTCGGAGCTGCCCCGCTCCCTCCAGTGACAACTCCGGCTCCCCGTGAGCTTTGGTCCGCATTACTGAGCCAGAGCTCTGCAATCCTGTCCCCTTCCACATATTCCCTGTAAAATGCCATAGCAAATGCCACTGAGGACAAAGCTCAGGGACAAATGACTTGATGAATATTTTTAAATACTGGAAATAATTGTGAGACGGCGCAGGACTAAGATACGGTGACAGCCCCGCAGTAATTAGGGCACTGGGGAGTAACGCTTGCGCTGCTGGGCTGCTCTGAAATCGGATCCGTCGGTGGTTGTTCATCTGTGAGCTCCGGTGCTGGGGCTGGGCTGCTTTGGTGGGATCCACCCCCAAAATGGACTTTTTCGCCAGTTAAAGAGGTGACAGGAAAAGGCTGATGAACAACAGCCCAGCTGTCCGAAGCTGAGACCTACACGGGGTTTCACCCATGGCTGCCACAGGCGGTAGCATGTTCCTGGCTCTGTTTAGCTGGGTGAAGGAGCTTTCAGTCCATCAGGGAGCAAACTGGGTCTTTGGCGCACAGAGAGGGCTGGCAGCGGTGACGCGCCGAGGAGCCCTTTAAATCAGGGCTGAGATGTGGGATCCACTGTGGGAACACATCTGGGAGTGGCAGAAATTGTTGTGTCGTCGCCCTGTGTAAAACCGTCTGCATGGGATAACACCCAGAGCTCCATCCCCACTGCGGTCGGGTCCAGCTCATACCTGCGCTGGGAAGCCAGGCTGGCAAAGGACCTGGGGCTCTTTCTGCAGACCCCCGTCCTCCTGCCTGTGGCCAGTGCGGGAGCAGAGCAGAGCACAGTGGGTTTGTCCCATGCTGACAGAACTTAGAGAGACTGGGGGGGTTCAGGAAGCGGAGACAACGTTGGGCTCCAGCATCATTGAACTGGATGCTGGTGAAGTCCTGGGGAAGGGAACAGCCGTGTGAGACGCACAAGCGGCGCACACAGACCCGCGCGTGCGCACACCCCACACCTCCCACCCCCTTCCTGTTTGCTTGGTGCGATAAAGCAGTTTGCCAAGACAAGCTTTCGCTCCTTCGGCTCTCCGCGCGTCTGCCCACCACTGCAGACACCAAAGCGGAGGCGAGCAGCCTGATGCGAGGGGGAAAAGCCTTCTGGGCCCCATATTGCAGAGGCAGACAGGCTCTTCTTTGTTGGAGTCACCATGCATCAGAGTGTTGGAACCCAGGCCTAAGCCCGGTGAGACAGGTCCTACAGACAGATCACTGCTCCTGGGCTCCATCTGCCCGATGCCGGTGGAGTCCGAGCCGGGCACCAGCTTGCTTGTGTGCACGCAGGCGTGTCATGGAGACGCTGCCTGCAGTAACATTAACAGCAGGCACCATTTTGTCAGGCTGTCCCGCTGCGGCCGCCTGCCTGGCTCCAGCCAAAGGCACAAAGAGCTGGGGCGGGGGGAGGTGGCAGGTTGCTTTGCATGGAGTAGGGGGACAACACCCAAGCCAGCTCCCGGCTGCATGTCCAGGGGTGGGGACTCTGCTGGGGGATGGCCCTGAGGCCAGATCTGCCAGAACCTCATTAGCATCTGCCCCATGATGAGATGGCTTTGGACGTGCTGGGGAACAGAGTACATTTCGTGGGGTCATTTGGGCTGGAAGTGAAGGAGATTCAGATGGGGCCACAATGTGCTGAAGGACTCCAAGGTTTCAGTCCTTGTGGTAGACAAAGAAAGGAGTGAAACAGGGAGAATGTGTGCCTTGGTTTGTGTGGGCTTGAAAAACATCCATGTAAAATAAGCCTGGGTGCAAAGCCTAAGTAAGTGGGGAGCCTCTGTTCCCCCAGGGCTGGATCCCAGGCTGCCGCATCCAAGCCATGCCTCCGTTGGGCTCCCCGCTGTGTGCCATGGTCAGGGCAGGTTTGGGGGATTGCTGAGGACTCAGCAGTTTTCTCTTTGCGCGGGACTGACGGCTGGCCCTGTGGCTGCTTTACATAACAGAAGTCAGCAGAACTGCAGGGCAGATGTTTGTGCACGGCCTTTAGCCTGTGAGTTTGACCTTCTTGGCAATAAAGTTTATCACCATCTAAAAATGCTCAAGCCTTCTGAGCCTTCCCTAGTGTCTCCCAAGCAAAACTGCCAGTGAAAGTCCACAGACTTCCTGGAGTGCCAGGGATGGCTTCCTGGGCGGTGCTGAGGCTCTCTCAGCAGCACACACGCAGTGCTGGGAGATCGAGCAGCACAGGGCTGCTGCCACAGCCTCTGCAACCACTTCGCTTAAGCCACAGTTTGGTGTGTGCCCAGAAGAATACCCCTCTGTCTGCCCAGGGGGTGTTAAAACCTCCGGCTCAACGGGAGGGGAAGGGTGGTACCTCCAGAAACCATCCCTGCTCATCCAGTCCTTGCCCTATCTGAAATGGTGCCAGGCACTTTCAGCTTGCTGGGACATCCAAGGAGGCCTGGGAGGTTCAAGATCCCAACTTGGCTCCTGGATCTCCACCTGCCCGCAAGACCATGCAGCTCTTTATCCATGGAGGTCACAGCAGAGAGGAGCATTAAGGGTCTTCATATAGCTGGGAGGCCATAAGCAGCAGCTCTGTCTGCCTGCAGCAGGTTTGAAGTGGCAAGCTCAGGGAGAAAGCCTGCTCTCACCCATCCCTAAAATACTTAATTCTCCTCTCAGGAAGGAGTGGAAGGGAATCCTGGAAAGAGATGATCCCACACATCAGTGTCATTGTGCTGTTCCCACATGAACAAGGGCACGTCCTCACCCAAGGCAAGCGCTCCTCCTTTCCCAAGGCAGTTGGGAAGATGATGCTTCCCTTGTCCTGGGGGAGATGATGCTTCCCTTCTCCCAGGGAAGATGATGCTTCTAGGGGAGATGATGCTTCCCTTCTACCAGGCTGGGGACAGTGCCACCTGCAAATTGAAACCCACAGTGCCGGGGGGTACCACACATACACAAAAAAAAAAAAAAGCCCAGGTAGTTTTATTTCCTGGTAATCCCGATACCAGGAGGTATTCCTCTGATAAATCAGGAGGAATTGCAATTAAGAAGGGAGGGAAGGGTGTGTGAGCACTGGACCGGTTTGGAAACCTTCCCCATTCACCTGCAGGGCAGTTCCCCAGGAGAGCCCAGCCCTTGTCCCCATCGCCGGGGTGTTACTGCAGCATGCTCATCACCACCGAGGCTCTGCTGAGGGAGAAGACCCAAAAGCATTTGTTTGAATTTCATTCTTCCTACTTCCTTTTTTTCTTTCTCTTGTGTCTTATCGGTCTCAGCCCATCCAGATTTTTATACCCCAGAGAGGTAAAGTGCAGGCCTTTAAAGCACAGAATGGCAATAAACCAAAGTCCAGCCGCCCGGCTGCAATGCTCGCCGGCCCTGCCTAATTTAGAAAGTGAAACCCTGCTGCTGGCGGGACGGTGATTAAAATCAAGTGAACAGGCACAGTCCAGGACAACATCATCCTCCTCCTCAGAGTGTTCACACGGAACCTTCCTCTGGCTGAAGCTGACCAGGAGCGAGACCTGAGATAGCTCTAACCTCTTTGTATATACGGGGTGTTGGCTGCTGGGAGAACTGGAGCTGCCACCCAAAGCCGTGGGCTCCCCTGAGCTCCTGCACCAACAAATACAAAGCAAAACCCAAACCCTGACCCGCCTCATTGGTGCAGACGATGCTCCTCACTGCCACCATCCCTGGGGTTACTCCTCATCCCAATGCCAGCAGGAGATGGTTGGCAATATGCAGGGTGCTGGTGGATGCTGCCCTTGGTCACAGAGGGTTGGTGCTGAGGGCAGAGCCGTGACTTGTGGGCACGAAATCCTCAGTGTTGAGCGTGTCAGCGGTAACTCTATGGAGGGGAAAGCAGTGACTCTGCTCTGGCTGCGCTGTAGATAAACACTGAGGTGTCCATTTACCTGAGCCAGAGACACTCCTTTCATCAGTAAATTCACTTCATGAAAACACCGGGGAGAGGAGAGGAGAAAGGTAATTGCACCCACTGCATCCCTTAATAAATCACAGGCTGGAGCCTGCTCTCATTCCCGACACCACTGCCTCTTAATTATAGCTGTGTTTGTCTGAGGAGACAGAGGAGGAGAGCCAGGCTTCATGCAGAAGGGAACGCTAATTAAATCCACTCTGTTCCTTAGAAAGATGTTGGCACTTTCCTCTGGGGAAGCAGCCCTGTCCCTGTCCATCTCCGCAGGCTAACCTGGGACACCATCTTCACACAGCAGTACCTGATGCTCTTGGCATTGCTTCTGGGTTGAGATACAGGAGTTTCAAACCTCCCTGAGGAGGGAAGAGCCATAGTGTGTGCCTAAGCAGCCGGCACAGGGGTGGGTGTTGCTTGCCCAGTGCACGGCTGGGGAGGAGGGGTGCCTCCCCCTCTCGATGCACACCAAGCAAAACAGTGTTTTCAAAGTGTCCCTCGCTGAGGCTCCAGCCCTAAGTATGTGACACAGGCAGGACTTGTGAGATGGAGGGTGTACCCCAGACTGCCCCAAGGAAATCCTCCAGTTGGAATTAGATGGAGTTCAATGGGCTTGATTCGTGCTTGGATCCACGTAAGAACTGGGTCCCTCGGGCTGACAGGGGAAAGAGTCTTGTCCCTCTAGGCACCCCCATTAAGCATCTCAAGATGATACCCAGACAGGCTGGAGATCCAACCACGCAGGCAGGTGTGTTGCTGCTTTGCCTCCATTTTCCCCACACCCAGGAACACAGACCCTTCCAATCACAGGAGAACAGTACAGAGCTAGGGAAACAGTGAGCTGCTGCGCTGCAGTCAGAGGGGCAATGCCCACACCGTGTTAGTCAGCACTCTGCAGCTGCAGCCTTCCCATAGCAGAGAACCAGTGAAAGAAGATGGGGTGGAGGGGTGCAGTCCAGCATCCAGGCACACGCTCCCTCCAGCTTGGCACTCGAATGGAGCCGCAGCGTGGGCTGGATGTGAATAACATGGGGAAAACGTTGAGTGGGATTGTCTTCCCCCTTTTCTGCCACAGAAGGGGCTGGGCTGGGGGGAGATGAGGCAGGGAGGGCTCCTGGGGTTAACAGCAGAGCCGCAGGACTGTCAGGCTGGGTGCCATGGGATGCTGCTGCTGCTGTGTGGGGAACGGTTGGTATTCCCCAGCCGGGCAGACATTAATTAATTAATTAAATGCCAGAGAAGCTGCCGCTCAGCCGAGGCGCTGCTCTGAGCCAGGCAGGAGCAGGTCGAGCAGGATAAACTGTGAGTAAATAAGCATACCAGGGCCGTGCTGGCTGCGGCCTGTGCCCGATGAGCAGGTAACGCCCTAGGTGTGGTCGGGCCATCAGCCGCCCTCGCAATCCCCTTGACATGGAAGCACCCTTTCCCCGCTGCTCCCCTGCGCTGCCACACCACTTCCAGCTTAAAAATAAAGAAGGGAGGCCTCCCCACCCTGCCCCTGTATTCGTGACTCTGGTTACAGAACCTCTGATACTCTTCAGCTCGGAAGAGGGATGGCTGAGGCGCCGCTCTCCTCTGGATCCGCCGTACTGCCTGTGGCACGGAGACAGCGAGGGAGGGATGAGGTGTTTGCGGCAGCAGAGCTGGGGGCATGCCATAAAAGCAGCAGCTGGCAAGTGCGGCATCAACAAAGGGAGAGCTGAGCTGCTGAGCGTCTTGCCGCGGGCCTTCAGGAGTCCCGTGCATTGGCCAAATGCAGCTGGACAAATTCAGGGATGAAAAAAGGTACGAGAGCTCTTAAATCCCACTGCTGGAGGCTGGGAAACTTTGCAGAGACGCTCGCCGTGTGCCCGCCCTGTCCTTGTCCTCTCCTCTGGGCATCCCACCAGCCACCTGAGAGGAACTGAGCACAGCTGAGTGGAGGGGTGATGGACGACCCTGTATTCAGGCAGCTGTCTCTGGTTCCTCAGAGCCAAAGGGAAGATGGAGGGGAGGAGAGGAGCTCCAGCCTCAGTGTCTGCTCACTGGAAGGAAACCTCGAGCAAGTTGGATCACAGCTGGGAAGTCAGGACTGCAGGTGGCTGGAAGAAACAAGCTGAGCGGTCAAAGCCCACCTGCCATGGTCACATGCAGACTAGACCAGACAGGCACCCAGAACATCTGCTCTGGACCTGGCGCAAGTCCAGAGACACACCTGCTGTCCGCTCCCTGCCTGCCAAGACCTTGTGAGCAAAGGGCCAAAGGTTAGAGGAACCATCCAAAGCAGTGGGGAAGATCTGGGAAGAGCTGGGATGTCATCACCCTTTGTGATTCCTGGTATTCTCCCTGTAGTGCAGTGCATGACACTCATCCCCATCAGGATCGGTCCTTGCCAAGGCAAGTCCATTACCCATGGCCGAAGGAGAACTGTGCAGGAGAGCTGGCTCCCAGGGTTGTGTCCCTGCTGTCGGGAAGGCTGGTGTTTGCTAAGGTGGAGGGTAGATGACTTTGGTGTCTCTGTTCAGAGGTTCCCTGTCCCACTCAAAACCACGTGCATCCTGGTGCTGTGGTTTCAGACCATGGGTTGTGGTACCCACCACGCCGTCCTCTCCTTCAGCTGCAGGACAATCCATGGAGCCCGTGACAGCATGACTGTCTGCCATCCTTGCAAACACAGCTTGCCTGCCTGGCATTAAAGGGCTTTCTTGCTCCTTACCACTCTCCTCTTTGAGGCCCACGGGGTGACTCAGGCCAGAAGGGAACTCTGGAGGTCTCCGCTCCCATGGGAAGTCCAACTCCAGCTCCAGAATCAGAAGAGATCCCACAGAGCTTCACTTAGCCTGGTCTTGGAGACAGGACCACCAAGCTCCATGGTTACAGTATGGTACAAGTTGCCAGGAGAGAGCCAGGACCATTCACTCGTCTTTAGCTCAGGTGTCCAAGGGAAAGTCAAGCATCCACCAGCATCCCCACGGGTGTATAGGAGAACCTCTCTAGCAGGCTTCGCTGGCTTCCAGAAGGCTCCGAATGCTCCAGCCCCATCATGAGCTGCACACAGGGCAGAGAGATGAGGGACTTCAAAAGGGGTTCAAGTGAGTCAGCAGTGAATGAGCCTCATGCCTGTGCCCCAGGGAGATGCTGAGCACTGACAGCAGCTCTCTTCCAGACGGACGGACAGATGGACAGGCCGCTGTTCTTCCCAGATTTTAACCTCTCCTCCGAGGCACTGTAGCCTGTCCCCTTGTAGCTGTTCGTGCATTCCTCTTTGGGAGGCTGCAAATTTTTTCTAATATCCTTTCTGAGGTGGGAGCAGAGCCCTCGGAGTCTGAAGGACATGCTGAGGGGCACCCAGGAGAGCTTCGTCAGACCAGCAGGATGAAATCCCATCTCTGATGTGCAGTTGGTGTCCTAAGGAAGGAGGAGGCAGTTTCCTGTGCAGGGCTTCTGGGAGGAACACCTGGTTCTCTTCCCCTCACTGCTGTCTACGACTGCGCATAGTGGTTTCCAAATGCAAAGGCATAGTGGGGCTATCTGCTGCCAGGTACAGAGGTTTGGTTAGGTCTTTTGGAGCGGGACATGTTCTGCATCAACAGTCAGTGTTATGGTTCCTATGTGGGCTCTGTGGGAATCCCAAAAGCTTGGCATTTGGCAGGTAAAACACATACCAGACTGGCAGGGAAAGCACAACATGATGAGCCTTGCAGAGATGATCTGGACACGAGAAATCACAATTTTCCATATAGAATTTTATCTGCCCTGACATAAATATGAAAATACCAACAACAGAAAGACAAAAAAAAAAAAAAAGCTGGATTAGACTCCTACTAAAAACCATCCAAGTGCTGCAGCATGGACATGTTTTGCTTATCCCTGTGCTCAGCAGCACAGCCCGCTTGCCAGAACCAGGACGGTGATACACCCTTGCTGATCCAAGCTGGTACGTCAGCAAAGTCTCCCCAGGGACATGCTGTGGGCTGCCAGCACCGACATTTAAGGACTGGCCCCAGCTCTGGCTGCCTGGGCTCCTGCTCTGGCTCCCACTGCCTGAGCTGGACATCTCAGCACAATCTGGGATAAGAGGGTTGAGGAAATGAGGAGCAGCCCCTGAATGAGACACCACTCGCCCTCGGTGCTCACAGCGCTTGGGAGAAGCATCTGTTGTCTGCATACCTTGGGCAGCACCAAAGGGAAGTTGCTGGTCAGAACCCTGGGAGCTTTTTTGGGGTCTGAATTTCATCCCAAGTCTGCCTGAACCCTGCCACGTCCCTGGTCACTGGGCTGGGTAAGCCCATGTCAGCTCATTTCCCTGCAGCGACGTTCCCTGGGAGCCCAGCTCCCATATGCCAAGTCAGAATGAATTGTTAGCGAGTGGCCAAAAATACCCAGACAGGATATGAGTGGGAAGCACAAAGCAGGGTGGGAAGAGGTGGCAACAAATGTTGTCACGATTAGCCCAAGCAGGCTAGAAAAGCCTTAAACATCTAATGTGATTTTTTAAGAGATGAATCTCCACCCTCCAACCTTCTGCTCCACCCTCCCAGCAAACCCCCAGGGTGAGTTTTACAGCAGGAAATGTGAATTATTGATGCACTAGATTCCCCAAGGCCCGGCTGACATTTGGAAGGAGCAGGGTGAGACAGCTACTTGCTGGTACAGGCAGGCCAAGATGGGCTGCAGCCCTCTCACTTAGGGGAAGGATGCCACAGGGTGACCTTTCTACGCAGGGACGTGAGCATTTCTTGCCTCAGGTTTACCCACCGCACTGCAACCCCAGAGATTTCATGATGGCCGTGCTGGAGATGTGCTGAAGCTAAACCCGGCCCCCAAAGCAGCTTGTCACCTAATAATGAGCTTTCCTCTGACAGAGAAAAAGCTCTGGGCACACTGACTGTCCTGCAGCATGCCCAAACTTCTGAATTTTCTGGTGCAAATGTCCTGTCAATCTCAGTGCTGCTGTCACACCCATGAAGCAGTTGAGCCTGCCTATGAGGAGAACTCCTTCCGTCCTCCTTGAGGGTTGGCTAGGGACCAGCTATCCCACCCCATCCTCCATCCTTGGAGCTTTCCAGCTCCAGTGCTGGTGTGAGCTGGGCAAGCAATGCTCAGGTTTAGGTACCACTGGCCTCCTGGGGAGAAGGGCTTTGCTGGGGAGTAACGCAAAGGGGAATCAGCTGCCAAAGAGCTTTATTAGTATTCATTTATTTTTACTGGCAAACGAGGAGCACAGAGGCTAGCTTGGGAGGCTTGCATGGTATCCATAGGTGTCCTCATACATTAAAGCAGTCCCTTAGTGAACAATTAAGGCACTTGAGTGATTAGCTCAAAGCTGTCATGACAGCAAATGCCAATCTCCCTATAGGCAGGACCTGCAATAAGCACCTGATTCCTGTCTGTGCCACCCAGGTATTAGCAGTGGGATGTCAGGGCAGACCCAGCAGCTCGTGGCTGAGTCAGCTAGCTGGAAAGCTTCTGGGAGAAGCTGGTTTTCTATGCGTGCTTCGCATGAACGTGCCACCACTTTTCAAGCATGGATGTGACTGCCCTGAGCAATCGGCTTTCCCTCAACCCTGCACCCTGAAGTCCCAGGATGAAAGATTATTTCCCTGTGCTGCCAGTCAGAGCCTTAACACCGCTGTGCAGAGTGGCAGGGGCATGGCAGGAACACCTTCTCCATCACCAGCCCCCAGCCTCCCCTCCCTGAGCTGTTCCACAAATGCCTTGGAGCCTGGAAAAGCTCACACTAGAAACAAGAGATGTTCTCACTGCTACACACAAGGGCCGGCTCGCAGCCGGCAGACAGGAGGCTGCTGCCAGATATGCACAAGGGTTTGGTGTTTTGCCCAAAAATTCAATGCCCTCCTTCAGGCAGGGCTGGAGCAAAACAGGGCAGTGCCTCTGGCCACTATTTGTCCTGCCCTGGAACATGACACACACATGCAGGGTCACTCCCTATTTTTACTGGCCTCAGGTCCGGGTCCTGATTTCTACATGGGGAAAGTAAAAAGGATCCTTTTGTCAACAGAGTCTAGTGTCAAGGTCCCCCTTGTATAACTCACAGCTATAACCCCTTTGCTGACCGGCACCCAGAGCCCAGAGTCTTGCCCTGGCCTAGAAAAGGGGATGATTTTTTTGCTGGGGGGGTTGGATAAGGTCACAGGGCAGAGAAACTTCCAGCATGGTAACTACCGACTCAATTCTTCAGCAAACTTTCAGGGTACTATGGGTCCGGCCAGCACCAGCACATGCAACCTGTCCTAGGGAACCTACTTTGCCAGGGGATTGGACTTGATGAGCTCTGGAGGTACCTTCCAGCCCCTACAACTCTGATTCTGCAAACAGCTGGACCTGTTTGGCATTCCCCTCATGTCCTGCCCAGATGGACCCACAGCCAGCCTCTTGTGGGTCCTTCCCCACCAAAGGGGGGCTTTGCTCATGGGAGGTGTGGGCACAGAGGAAAATTCCACACACACAACCCTTTTCCCTCCCCAGGAAGCCAGGGAACACATCATGTTGTTGGGTTTGTTTTTTTTTCCTTCCTGGGGAATGCAACTGAGTGACATTATACTTCCTCCTGGTTGGGGTATTTTGAACTGGAGGTCTTAAAAAATCCCTTAAAATAGTTTAAATCATTTAAGGAGCTTATCCGACTCCTTCCATCTTTCCAAAAGCATGGAATGACAGGCTATTTCTGGCCCTGATCATGCTAAACTGCAGCCGGAGCACAGGTACAGCTTGGCTGGCTCGGTACCCCTGCGAGAACGGGCTTGGCAACCACGCAGCAAGCCCAAACCTGCTCTGTGTTTGTCCTCCACCCAGTTCCTTCGGGATTCCTCCAACAGAGAGGAAAAGTGTGAATTCAGGAGGTGTGACTCAGCAGAGGGCTTTCAGAGGGGTAGTGGAGTCAACTTCCAGGTTGGGTTTTTTTTTCCTAAGATCCTGGAGGTTGTGGTGTTTGTGCATTCTCCCAGGGTATTTCTAAAGCAAGGCACTGTCTAGGCTTGTTTTGGGTCGTGTTTCTTGAAGAAAGGTTTTCCTGGCTGGCAGGAACAGAAGAGCACCTGGTTTGGTTCAGATAGCTCGTAGATCCTCTCCCACCTGACCTCTGTGGGCACCGAGAGCCCCCAGCGCTGGCTGGGCTCCTCGCCTGCACCTACACTAAGAGAGTAGTGGAAAGAGCCACGCACACACGTCTGTGCATGCATGTCTGGGGGCACATGGAGGGTGATCTGTGAACCTTGGATCAGGAATTTGGAAACACAGCCACTTCTGCTCTGCACTATCGGCTTGTGTGTCTGAGCATTAACTCCAAAGCCTCCATTTCAGCCCTTTCAATAGTGAAGCCAGGAGATGCACTGCCCGCAAATTTCTCCTGCAGTCTGGCAGGGCTGGGTGGTCTCCTGCCTAGCCCTGCTGCCGGACTAGCATCTGGGTGTTCCCTTCTCCATGCCAGGAAGTCCGCCTGAACATTTTCCCAGGAAATACGTTTTAAGCACAACTTGCTGCTCTGGAGGAGGGCAGCGAGCAAGGCACAGCCTGCTTGGGTGTGATCCTGGGAGATGGGTTATTCCCAGCTTATCCTGATGCTCTGTGGCATGCAGCAGGGAAGGGCACAGCATGTAAGGAGGGAGGGAATCAGGGTCCCTCCATGTGGGTTGAGGGGTGGCTGTAGGTCTGAGTTGTCACAGTCTGAAAGAGCTGAGGCTGAACAGCACTTTGTTCTTCTCTGCTCGGACCTGGTGGGCTGGGTTATATTTGTCCAGGTGCTTGTCTTTGAAGAGTCTCCACAATGTGAAAAATCCCAGCTATAGAACAGGGAGGGTTTCTTCTGGACACCTACCTGTTGTACACACCACCTTGGAACCGACCAGCCTAACATGCCACATGCACCCTGAAACTACATGTGCTTTTATGCTCACCTCTTCTGCAGGGGCTGGAGTCTCCCCAAAGTGACCCGTGATCTCAAGTGGCTCCGTCACTGTAAAGAGACTTGAAAGGGTGCCCTGGGTGGGAGAGAGGGAAGAACAAGAGGACTCGCCGCTTCACAAAACTGGGGGCACTGTAAGACATCTCAATCAATGGGGATGAGAAATGGGGACTCCTGAGAAGTATCAGTCGGATGTGTTCCCCTTTCCAAAGCAGGAATCACCAGCAGCAGGGTGAATCAGTCATGAAGTTCCAACCTGGTCCCACTGAACTAGCACGATTTGTAATGGAAGGGTTGGGAAATTCCCGTCTGAGGATGGATGTGACGAGATCCTTGCTTTTACATGGGAGAAGCAGCAGCAGCAGCACGCTCATTTGTTTGGCTGTCAGCCTTTTTGCTCTGGGTTTGGGTTTCCTCTGATGCTTTCTAAGCCAAAGATGAGTTTCTTTATGAGCACATCTTGTTAGGGACCCTGTCAAGCAGGTCCGACTTTCTTTTGGTGAACTCTGACAGACGTCCTTACCAGCAGATTCAGAAAAGTAACTTAAAGCAGGAGAAGGGTGGTTTCATCATTAGGATGCTGGACCAGAACACAAGAGACCCGGGTTTAGCTCTCAGGTCTGCCACAAGCTCCCAGGGTCACAGAATCACAGAATCCTAGTGGTTGGAAGGGACCTCCAGAGCTCATCAAGTCCAACCCCCCACCAAAGCAGGTTCCCTAGGACAGGTTGCACAAGCTGGCACCCAGACAGGGCTTGAATATCTCCAGAGAAGGAGACTCCACAACTCCCTGGGCAGCCTGTCCCAGTGCTCTGTCCATCTCACAAACATTTTAGAGATCTAAACCAGATTATATGAACTTAGACCTCCTGGGGCCACGTGAGGAGCACTGAGCCCTCAGATCCCGGTGCCCCACCAACACCCAAAAGCTATTTCATTAGTGGTCAACATGGGATAATACCCTCACCTATTAATACGAAGACAGAAGGCAGGACAGGTTGTGGGAGTGGGCAGGATACTTTCAGGGACTGAGGAGGTGCTACCTGGAGCAGGACACGTATGGCAGTATACCTGTGCTCCCTTTGCTCTCATGTGGGTACAGGCAGTCTCAGCCTTGTGGGACTGTCTGTCAAACTGCTTTTGCCAGCATGACGTTCCCTCATGAAAACCCTGAGCAGCCCTAACAGACGGCGCTTTGTTGCCCTGGGAGGTTTGAGAGATAACATCGCGCAGTCGCCAGCTAATGTTCCTCACCACCGCTTTATGTTACTTGACCAGGCTTTTGCTAATCAAGCGCTTCTGCCTGACCCGTCCCGTTGGCACAGGTTACATTCAGAGACAGCAGCCCCCTTGTCCCACCTGCCCACTCCACCCCAGGCAGGGTAGGACCCCTGGGCAGTGTTTCCACACCAGTGCCCAAGCCCTGTAACTTCCTTGGTGCAGAGACTTCTCTCGCCACGTCCTCGGGCACTTCAATGGAGCCGCTCCCCACCACCACCTCTGGGTTGGGTTGACTTGACGGGGAGGAAGGGGACGCTTTGCACATTGGCCTCATTCAAGGGGTCTAACCCAGCCAAGGAACACTTTAGGCCACAGACATCAAACCTTGTTTGACCCCTTTTTGGGACACATTGGTTCAACCACCAGCACCACAGCTCTGGGTGGGAAAACATGTTTCAGGACCAACTTGTGGGCAATTTGGAAGTCCAGTCACACCAGGCAGATTTCAGGGGAATAACAGACAAGGTGTATTAGAAATGGGTTAGACCACACTAGGAAAAACTTACTGTCACTCCTAGGTAGCTTGTCAGATTTTAAGATTTTGGGGGTTGTGCCATATTTTTTACTGTCGTGTTTTGCTTAGTGTGTCTCCACCACTAAAATAGTGTATTTTAACGGCCTCTGATACCCACAAACCTTCCCCTGCCCACCCTACCTGACTGCACTATTAAAGGCACTCTCAGACCCATGATGAAAAGCACTCCCAGACACTAGATGCTGATATTATTATTAACAGTGATTATGATAATAATAATGGCCCTAAAAGAGACACCAGTATTTCACATTTACAAGTTGTTTGACCTTGACCCAAAGTCCAGAATTTTTCACAGTCCCTTTTTTCTTGTAAGAACAAAAATGCACGACTGAGGCAGACAAGACCTCATAAAAATAACCTACGACAAAAGCAGCGATCGGCCCAAAGAGGAGAGCGCTATTATCCTGTCCCCTCCCATAGAGCTTCTCCACCCTTACAACTTGCAGTTCCCTCTTCAAAGAGACTCAAAGAAAGGAAAAACAATGTATGGCTCTCTTCCATTCACTATAAAAGCAGAGGAATGCAGCACAGATGATGCCAGGCTCCTGTCATGACTGTGAGTCTTCAAGATATTTGACCTTGAAGGATAAGACTGTCCGGAAAGTCAGGGAGTGAGATTTCCTCTGTTTTAAAGTCCAAGACAACCTCACCCACCTCGATGTCCTTCAGTGCTGACTTCTGCCAACCTTCCTAAGGCTGTCTGAGCAAAGAGATGTCCTGGTTTGAGAAGGGGTATGAAGCCAGGCTTTAGCCCCTGCAGCAGAAGCCTAGAGCTGCCATCTGTCCCCGCAGCCAGAATTTGAGGCTGGCTTAGCTACTGGAGCCCCCATCCTGTTAACCACCATCCTCACATGGAAGGCTTGGTCTGGTGAGCCATGTGGTGGTCTCAAAGCTGAGTTGGGTAAAGCTGAGCCAAAGGCAAGTCCTGCCTAGCCACACATTGCAGGGCTGAATTTGCCTCTCACTTCCCTTCCTACACCTGCTCGCCCCATGGGGAAGGAGGAGAAACAGCTCGTGTCTTATCTTCAGCTCCATCCCCATTTGGAGGTGAAAAACTCTCAGTCCTTTTTTCAGCTTATTCAAGTTCAGTTGTCTCTCTGTTTAGCCAAATCATAACAAAGTCTCCAACATGCCCCCCTCCACACGCCCCCAGTCTGACAGCTAGGATCCATTTAATATCAGGCAATTTAAATGGAATGAAAGCTCTGGCATGAGGCTCTGTCCTGCCTTAATTTGGCCAGCATCACACCGTGCCCTTGCTTTGTTTGAACACAGACATGGCCCTTAGCGCAGGGGTAAGTGCCAGGCAAAGGGTAAATCATAAAAACAGCTTGAATAAATAAAAAGAAGGGAGCCCAGCAGGATAAGGACCCATCGACTTGGCAGGCGCTTGCATTGCTTCCAGTGTGTGGCCTTGGTGGGATGCCGGCACCCCTGGGAGGGAGGACAACCTTCCCACAGTGCTGGGCGAGTGGAGGGGGGACACTGGGTTTTATCGCCTCACAAACCTGGGCTCACCTGATCAGACACGTCCGAAGGAGCAATTTATGATCAGGCGTGAAGCCGAGCAGCAACCTTTGCCACAGCCACTGCTCCACCAGCAGCCACACAGGGTTTGACCAGATAGGTTCCTGTGAAAGCAGGCACAGATGCCCAGATGTCTTTTCATCAGAGCTCATGAAGGAAGCTGGGAAGGAACTGTTCCCATGGGTGTGTAGCAATAGGACGAGGGGCGATGGCTTGATGGTTTTAAACTGGAAAAGGAGAGATTTAGGTTGGGTATTAGGAAAAAAATCCTCAATATGAGGGTGGTGAGACACTGGCACAGGTTTCCCAGAGAGGTGATGGAGGCCCCATCCCTAAAGACATTCAAGGTCAGGCTTGATGGGGCTTTGAGTGACCTGATCTAGTGTAGATGTCCCTGCTCACTGTAGGAGGTTGGACTAGATGGCCTTTAAAGGTCCCTTCCAACACAACACAGTCTGGGATTCTATCCCTTGGCCACGTCCCTGGTCCCTCCAGCTGTTTCATGGCTGTGGCCCCAGAGCATGCTCTGAACTCCACAGGACAAACCTGGCAACACTTACTCACTGGAGTATCCTGGATTTCAGAACATTAAGGATGCTTTGGGAGATGGTTTAGTGGTTACAGTGGTATAGAGCTGATGGTTGGATTTGATGATCTTGAAGGTCTTTTCCAACCCTGGTGATTCTGTGACTCCATGACACTGCCCTGGGGCAGTAAGTGAAAAGGAGCCAGAAATATTACATTAATATGCAGAAACCTTCCTAAGATCAACAGCGATCAGACTGTGTGAAATAAACAGACTGGAGCTGGGTTGACTGGGGCACATTCCCTTTCCTGGGTATCTTATGCTAATGCACACAGAGATCGGGGAGATAGGAAGGGTTTGAAGGCTGTAAAAGGAAACCAGCAGACGGCTATTAACACAGGGAAAATTCAGAGGGACCCATGCCTGGGCACAGGGATGGGTTTTATTACACTTGTGGGGTTGGCAGCACACCAAGTTTCTCTTCTGATGCGTATGAATTTATTATACCTGCGTGTGTGCGTGCACGGGGACTTTGGTATCGACCACAAGAGAGAGGAAGAAGGGAGAACTGAATATCCCAGCCCCGAAACACACTCCAGAATGATCTCCAACAGCGTCCTGGTGCTGGGGAGCATTGCTGTGAGGTGGAGCTGGCTGAAAGCCATCAGGCTGAGCCCAAAACACACCAGGGCGCCCGTACGGGCTGTGTGTACACACGTGCGTGTGGCGGAGCAGAGCGGTATGTGAGCACACGTGTGCCGCGGGCTTCACCCGGGGGCTGTGTCTCTGCACAACAGCCCCCTGTTCGGATTGGTGAGAAAACTCCGCATCCACCCTCACCCCCCGGTACAACACACAGAGCAAAATAGCACAAAGGAGAGTTTCCAGCACGGGGAATCAAAAGGGACACCGAAGGAATGTAGGGCAGCACTGCTGAGACGCATGGAGCCCTGCAGCAGAGGCTCTCAGTCAGCCTCCAGAGGGGAAATCCCTGGTGCCGGGGATGACTCTGAAGTATTCCCTGGGGATTACACACAATTTAGCCTAGGCTGAGTTAAGGAAACCCTTTGTGAGGCAGCTGGGCTGCCTGCCCAGGATGAGATGGTTGTCATGACTGCCCCACAGCACGCACCATGCATGGTCAAAGGTCCCTCCGTGGGAAATCCCACTGAAGACACCCATCAGTTTCTTCCTTCGGGCCAAGCCTGCTTATTTTAAAGCCATACCTTCTCACTCTGATAGCCCTGGACAGATGTGAGTGGGGCCTGAGCCAGGCAGAGCAGAGCGGTGCTGAGCACCCAGCCGCAGGCACCCCCAGAGCTCCTCCGAAGTGAACTAAAACTGTGAAGGCTTTGTCTTGGCTTTCCGTCAACCCCTGTGCTAGAGCAGAGGTGAACGTCTTGGATGCCAACACAAAGCTTCCCCTGAGGTTTTATTACCTCTTGTTTTCACTTCTTTTTTGGTTTCAGTTTTGGGGTTGTTTCCCCCCTTGCAGTTCTGCTCTCAGAACAGCAGCCAGATCCCTCTCGCATCTCCTCGCATGTTATTTATACTTCTCAACTCAAACAGGGGGAAAAATAATCGGGGAAGTGAGCCTGCCTGCCTCTCACCGAGTACCAGCCATCACTCCACCCATCCTCACGCTGACGGTGAAACAGCATCCCCAATTCCTTCACTTTTCTCTGTGCAGGCAATGCCCTGGTCAGGGCACTTCAACAGAGTATAGAATTGCCACATAACAAAAGATAATGGCATTATGGGCACGACAAATGACTCAGGACATTTACAGTTGTGAAGACATGGCCACGGGGATCTGTAGGTCTGTTAATGGCCTCTGGCAGACCATAAAGGCAAAGGCCACATCAGTCCCCATGGAACCACAGGCAGGGCTCTTCAGAAAAGCTGTGCTGAAATGCCAGAAAGTCGGGCTGTGTCTGGAAGGGACAGGCAAGAGGGCAAAGTGGCTTTTGGAGACAGCCTGGGATGTCATCGTCAAGACAGGGAGGTGTCAAGGCCATGAGGCAGAAAGGGGCAAGGGAACCGCGCTGTGCGAACGCAATGGCTCTCATCTGCCCACCCTGGTGCTTGGAGACCCCAAAGTAGAGCGTGCACACAGGTGAACCACCCAATAGCATGTTTTCTTGTTGCTAACCCTGCCTCCTCTGTTTCTGCTGCAGGTGCCCACCCTGTGAAACGACATGAGTCTCAAGGGATCCCTCAGCAGCAACCCCGGCTCGTCAAAGTAAGGATCTCTGTGGTGGGCTTCCTCCGTTCCGTGGCTGGCACCACCATTCCTTCCTACCACCCAACGGGATGCTCCAAAGGGTTCTGTTACCTGCCCTACCCCCCCAATCCTTCCCAATCCCCCCCACCCCGCAACAAATCCCTGGTGCTTGTCTCAGCCTTCCTTGGTACTTGACAAGCTGTGGCCATAGTGGGCATCCTCACCTGACCCCTCACGTGCCCTGCACACTATGGCTTGGTACATGCAGAGGAAGGAGGAGGACGCCAGGAGCCTTTCTACCCTTCCTGGTGAGAACAGGGTGTAGGTGTACGAGCATTGCCAAACATTGCCTGCCCTCAAGGGTGACGGACCAGAAAGGAGCCACCAGCCACCCCCTGCAACATGCAGGACATACTGACCGCAGCACCTGAAACCCTGAGGTCTCACTTTGACCCTCCACTGCCAAGCCTGCACCAGAGAAAACACAAATATCTCCTGGCTGCACACGCCTATGCACAGCCCAGGCACAGGAGGGTGGCCCTTTGCAGGACATAACCCATACTTAGAGACCTGACACCCCAGAACTCACGTGTTAGTTAACAACCTTCCACACTGGGACATGTTCTCTGACTGAGCACCTCAAGGCACACATCTCAGAGAGGTCCGTTCACAAGGGATCTGAGACTTGGCACTTACATGGCCTCAGGTTCAGGGGGAAGCAGGTGTAACATGGAGGGGTCTCTACTTCCCTGTATCCCCCCTCTCCTTTCCTAATCACACGCTGGGAACCACGCTCCTTCAAAAACCACCTTGAGAAGGGATGTCCTTCCAGGGGACACTGTGTGGGAAGGTAAGTCTAGCAGGCACAGGCTTAGATGGGCTCCTCTTATCTCCTGTTCCCAGCTGCTGGGGTCAGCCTTGTGTGCCTGCAGCATGGAGAGCAGGAAGGGTGGCAAAGGGGAGCTGCCAGCACAAGCAGAGGCTTTGCTGTCTATTTTGGAGTCTGAGGGACAGGGCTGGTGCCTCTTGGCAGAGCTGCAGGGCTGCAGTGTGAAAGCAGATGTTAGGCACATCTTTGAGCTGCTGGCTTACACAGGTACCTTCTGTCTCTTACAGTGGCAGCATGGGCAGAGCGGACGGAGCCTCCAAGCTGAGCGCGAAGGACCTGTACGGTAAGTCATGCCCACAGACATAGCGAAGGTTTCCTATAGCAAAGACACCTCTGGAGACCCTAACGTGGCTGTTGAGGAGCTTTAGGTTGGGACTTGATCAAAGCCAGCCAAATCCAGACCTCCATACACAACAGGCTGGCCAGACAATGGTGGCACAAACACACTTTAGCTCTGTACCACCACCTGCCGTGCTGGGGAGAGCTGTGATTTTGTGAGGATGCCATGAACATTGCTTCCCCTCGCCCCCAACCTGTCACCCAGATCCTCGCCAGTTAAGTTAGCAAGATAACCTGATAAAGGGCCCAACAAAAGAGCGACTGTCCTCAGCAGGTTAATGATTATCCTTGTCTTAACTACTCGGTGAACCATGAAAACTCGGGTGCCCTTTGGCTCTTGGGAAGCAGAGGGAATAAGTAGGACAGGTGCTTGGCCAGGATCTGGAGCTTGGCTATAAACCAGCCCAGCTCCAGAGCGACTCACCAGGAGATCAGGGAGTATCAGTAACGGTTAGTCCTGATCGTAGCATCTCCCTTTGCGTATCCCAGGGGAAGACTTGGCTATGGGGTAAGCAGAGCAAGCAGAAGATCCTGTGCAAAGTCATTTCTCTTGCTTGCTCCCTGGATGAGAAGGTGGAGGTTTGTCCAGGAGATCACTAGCAGCTTTTGTGTAGTCCAAGCCTGCGAACTCTCCCACTTGACCACTGTCCATCTGCCTGGTAGATGCTTTCCCAGGGGATGAACAGGCTGTGTGCCTGTGTGTTGGAGAGTTCATACTTCATGGGAAACATCCCTTTGCAGCTCTCCGTGTATCAGTGTGGAGTGATGTCCCGTGGGTGACCCGTCTTGGCCTGGGGAAAAGCGGGTGCTGGCTGGGGGAGTCTGGGGATGTACTTTGTGGATGAAGCTTTTGAGTCCTTGGTAACTGTGATGAGCCGCAAGAAATGAAACATGGGAATGAATAAAAGTAGAACAGCAATTTGGTGGCATCGGCCAGGGCTGTTGTTGGTGGCCTGGATGCTGCATGCTGCAAGTGGAGGCTTTGAGCAGGAGATGAAAGGACTCGGGATGAGCGTGGAAAGATGCAGGGGATGAGGCGTGTAAACATTTGGGCACTGCCCTCCTTGGCACACAGGACTGCTGTTCAGGAGAGCTCCTCCTGCCTCTATCGGCATCACTCCTCTGGCTGCGCACTGAAAAGCTCCCACAGATCTGGCTGGGATGGCAGGGGCAGGAAGATTATAGCTGCCAGGTCCACAGAGACCATACAGCAATGTGTCAAAATGAAAACGAGAGCTGACAAGGGTGTCAGAACCAGGGCACGAGCAGGTCAGCACCTGGGGACAGAGGCAGCCTGGGGCGGTGACTGTCAGGGTGTCAGGGTGGGATCTAACCGCGTGTGCAAGGATGCCTGAGCACGGTAAGCAGGGTGCGCCCCCATTCACCACTGCAGAAGCTGGTGAAGGGAAGGGCCAACAAGCTGCCGTTAAAACAAACTTGGTTTCTCAAACAAGCCATTTGCAACACCCTGACACCTTTTAAATTATGGGTGTTTTTGGCATGGTCACACCCCAAAAGCAAATGGAACCTCTCCTACCAAATCCCAACAAGCCTCAAATGAGGACTGGAAGTCTGTGGGCAGATCCTCCAGAGGAGTAAATGTGCTGCCCATTATTCCTGCACTGCCTCTGAAGTGTGGTATGAAGTCTGGGGGATTATGGCACACATCAGCAGCTGCAGCCAGCTGAGCCCAGCCCAGCCCGAGGATATCCATGGGGTTGCTGCCTGGCAGAACACAGAACCACCCCGGTAATTCAGCGTGCCTTCATCAGAGGACATACAGCATGCGTGAAAACAGTATTTAAACATCTGGGTCCCCTTCACACTCGGATCCTCCCTCCCCTAACACTGACTTTGCTGTGAGCTGGCACATTTTGAGCTTAAAATTCATAGGAGAACTAAGGTTTCGGAAAGAAACAAGTCACACTGAGCGAAGCTGGCCTGGATTAGGGCATCATGAAGGCTGCCAAGGGACGTTCAGAGCTTACAAGACTTTTCCTCCGGTGTGATCAGGCCGGCCCCTCAGCCTGGGTATGCTGCCAAAGAAATGGGTGCAATGACACAGGGAGTCCCAACGCAGACACCTGCATTGAGAGCTGACTAGGTAATGCACAGAGGAGCCTTTAAGAGCATCATGGTGGGGCTGAGGCATGGCAGCAGCTCTGGGCTCTGTACAAAGTCAATTGGGTGGCAGAGATGGGGTGAGGGAATCTGTTCTGGGGCCTCAGGGTTGAACCCACAGGACCACGCAGGTTTCCTCAGAGCTGGTGATGGGGAAGGGGGAAAGGTGACCACCATGGTGTCACCCCCAGCTTGCTGTGATCATCCAGCACATGGCATGCCACCTCATCCTCATCACTGCAGTGAGCACAAAGGGACATGGTCAAGGGATGCCCGAAGTCACCAGGCAATTCTGGAGAGAAACTGCCTTCCAGCCCTACAAGATCCTCCCCCAGCCCCATCTCCAACAGAAGCAATCACAGAGCTGGAAACACCTTCTAGATGCTGGATGGAAAGCCGGACATGAGCCACCAACGTGCATTTGCAGCCCGTAAGACCAACCACATCCAGGGCAGCATCACAAGAAGTCCGGCCAGAAGATCAAGAGTGGTGGTTCTTCCCCTCTGCTCTGCTCTGGTTAGACCTCACCTGGAATACTTGTCCAGCTATGGAGCCCTCAGCACAAGATGGACATGGACCACTTGGAGTGGGTTCAGAGGAGTCCACGAGGATGATCCGAGACTTCTCCTATGAAGACAGGCTGAGAGAGTTGGGCTGGTTCAGCCTGGAGAAGGGAAGGCTCTGGGGGGACCTCTGAGCCCCTTCCAGTCCCTGAGGGACCTACAGGAAAGCTGGGCAGGACTGTTTGTAAGGGGAGGGAGCGATGGGACGAGGGGTGATGGTTTAAACTAGATCAGGGCAGGGTTAGATGAGACATGAGGAAGAAGTTCTTCACTCTGGGGGTGGTGAGACACTGGGCCAGGTTGCTCAGAAAGGTAGTGGAGGCCCCATCCCTGGAGACATTCAAGGTCTGGGTGGGTAAATGGGGCTCTGAGCACCCTGCCCTAGTTCAGGATGCTCCTGCTCACTGCAGGGACTGGGCAGCTTTAAAGGTCCCTGCCAACCCAACACATCCGATGGTTCTATGCTCAGGTGTGCCTGGTGGAGTTTCCCAGCTGTCATGGAGCAGGATACTCCTCCTTTCCACCCCTCAGCAAAACGACATTGCATTTGCTTGGCTCCACATTCTGGAAGCGTCTGTGGCTGCCTGCACAGTGCAAGCTCTGGCCCTGCTGGCAGCGGGGGAATGGCTGGCACCTATCAGATTGCCCCCTTACTCAGTGCACAGCAACCAGCTGAAGAAATGCTAATGCATACCATAAATAAATTAAGCTGCTTCTCTGCTTACTGGTGTCTGTTCTGAACCTAGATGAAAGCCTGTAGAGGGAGGAAGGCGGGGGGACCAGTGTGGCACCAGAAGAAGCCAAGGGAAGGGCTGGAAGGGAGCATTTCTGCAGAGAGGTTCTCCCAGCAGTCTTCTGCCACCCCTTTCTGTGGTGACACCATGGTCGACCTCTGCAGGCGTTCATCTAAGCTGCCCTCAGGGCCAGTCAGACAGCACTATCTCTCCTGAGGGGTCAGGCAGGGTGATAAGCTGCGTAGAATTGCCGGTGGTTTAAGGGTTGTGGGGGATTTCTTGTGGGGCTGCAGGAAGGAGATGGCTCCGCAGTGGCACTTGGAGCAGCCTGTTTGGTTATCTGTCCCCACGGCACTCAGCCTCTTTCCAGCACCCCTGGCCAGCTCATTTGGGTGCCTTCTCCTCTTGCTTCAAGCACTGGGGCACAGAAGTGCCCTGCAGACCCAAAACTAGTCTAGACCCCCAGCAGAGGAGTGGGTGTAAGACACCAGCCTGGCAGGAGGGCTGTCTCGTGTCCAAACCTGAGACCGAACCCATCAGCTCCAACCTGACCCCCTCCTCCATCCTCCTTGATGCACTCATTTCTGGGGGAAAAAAACCCAAAACTTGTCTGGGTCCAGGGCTGGGAAAAGGATTTTGGAGCAACACAACCCACCCATAGCACAAGTTAGCCTGGAGGGACGTGGTACCCACGAGCAGTGGCCCACGAGGCACGATCACTTGACACTGCTCCCCGTAACCCAAGACGGCTTCAGCCCGGTAACAGGACACGGAGCACCAACACAATGTGAGGAGCCGTTCCCCCTCGGCACAGCCTGGGAGCGGTATCATCTGCCCAGTGAGCCACGGCGAGAGGAGACGCCACCCACCGACGCCGGAAGCCACCAGCTCCGCAGAGGACACCAGCCAGGTCAGAGCACCCCGATAACAAAGGGGTAAATGGTATTTAATGGTCACAAACCAACTCCTGGGAGTCCCCAGGCACCTCTCTCGTCTCCCAGCGGGGCCCTCGGCCATGCGGGGCGCTCTCCGGAGACGAGACGCAGACAAGAGTTGTGCCAACTCAGGGACAGCCCCGAGAGCAGAGAGACGGCAAGGGCGACGCAGCGGCGTCTCGCTTTCCCCGAGGCACCACTGTAAATGCGCGTTCAGTACTGACCGGCCCTGCGACCAACAAAAGGGGCATTGTTTACTTGGAGCTGCCGCCTGCCTAGACCACGAGCTGCGGAGTTATTTCAGCTGGAGGCCACGTGGCAGTCACACAGTGATCAATGGAGCCCTGAGCTGCTGCTCCTTCTCTGCAGCCCTCCAGAAGAGGGTTTGTGCATGGATTTAATAGACTCTGGGATTGCCCATAAGGTACAACCCTATCAGGAGAGGTGATTAGAAACCAAGCTCACTCTGTTCCATGGCTGGGTCGGGAGGGCTGTGCCAAAACCGGAGGGGATCTGGGCAGCGTCTGAACAGCACTGCTCACCGGCACATCCCTCAGATGCAGATCCACATCTTTTAGCAGAAGCTCAGAACAGAAAGCACCATTTGTCAAGACAATTCCTGAGGTTCAGTGGTTTGTTGGGAAGGTCTTTGGGTTTGGGCTCTGCTGACTTGGAAGAGCCATCAGCCAGTGCCCTGAAGCCTTGAACAACAATCAGAGGCTGCAATTCCTGATGAAGCAACTTCAGACCCAACTGACTGAACCACTCTTTCCTTTAAAGCTGCCTGAGATCCAGCACAGCCCCACGCTCCTTGCCATGGAGAGGAGGAACCGCTTCCCCTGAACCTGCTCTGCCCATCCAAAACCTCCAGACCACTGGGCAGGGCAGATGGACACAGAGCTCTGTATGTCTCCAACCAGCCGCATGACCACAGCCAACATGTTGCAACCTCTAGCGCTGCTTTTCCCTGCTCCCGCCCTTTGCCAGAACAGAGGGAAAGCCACTCAGAGAGGGGAGCATCCTGGGATGCATTTTCCCAGTGCAGTGGGACAACAGCAGCAGGGAGTCAAAGCCCCACAGAAGGGCAGTGCAGGTTTCTCATGTGCTGTTGCTGTTTGCTTCCCTACGCCACTGCAAAAAGTCCGTCACAGGTGTGAGTCAGAGCAGTGCCCCAGACATTCATTCCCCATCCTGAGTAACTCCCTCATCCCCCCGCACTGCTCCCTCGGTGCCATTTCAGTTTCTTTCTTCACACCCCTTTTCCCACCTGAGGTTCCAGGTTCAGGTTATCCCAGCTCCCCTCCAACTCTGCTTTGTGGATGACCCTTTTATCCAAAGCCTTGGAAACTTAATATTCTGACTAGAGACAGGGCTGGAAGAAAAATAGGAAGGTAATGTTGCTGTTGGTTCCCGCAGATCAAAACCCCGCAGTGGGTAAGAGGGGGAGGCAGAGGCTTGGCTCGGACTGGAGCTGCTGGGAGAAGGCTCTGCTCTGGCAGGTCCAGCGGGTCCATTTCGGGAGTGATGAGCGCGAGTTTGCTCCTTGAGTGGAATAGCTCCTCAGAGCTTACTCAGAGGAACATTTTCTTAAGTGGAAATGGGTTGTTGGGCACACCCAAGTACACTGGGAACAAAAGTGGTGTTAATAACAGCCAAAAAAAGAAGAACTTTTGATTCTGAGGGGTTTTGGTCCTTGAGCAAAGTGAATTCATTAGTTGGTTTAATTCATTCAAGGTTCCCCCAGCGTTACTCCGTGTATTCTGACATACAAAACCAGTGGCTCCCAGCTAGGGGCTGTTCAGAACCAGCAAACCTTTTGGCTTGCTTGGTGAAAGACAACTTGGCAACAGTTCTTCCAGTTCCAGTTGTAAAGGGGATAAAAAAGGAACAGCTCTAGGCAGGAGCTTCCCCTGCCACACCACAGAACCCCTGGCACCTTCTGCCTGGCAGACAGCACGGCCCTGGACGTACGTCTTGACACATGGACACAGGCGTGCAGTGTTTCTTGCTGTACTCAAGCTTTGCACAACCCAGGAGGTGGGTCGGGTTTTTATTTGCTCTTCTAGACCGGGTTGTGTCTTCAGCTAATAAAAGAGGAATGTGAGGACTTTGGGGCTGAGCCAGTGGCAAATACAGAGCGTGCCGAGGAGGAATTCAGCCTCGTGACGCCTACCAGCAGCTGCCGCCACACTATCAGTAGAGTGGCTCCCCGCTGCCACGGACCATTCATATCTCTGCCTGCCCCCGACCTCAATGAAAGCCTGTTCATTCAAGAGCTTCCAGGCCGTGTACCGACACGCCATCCATGAGGAATAGCTGCCCCATGTCACAGGTGCTGATGCAGATGAGCTCCCACAGTTTGGAAAGTGCTGTGGCGCTAGCAGGAAAACCAGGGAGCGTGATGCTTCCTAAGAAGCTGCAAAGATGCTTCCAAAAGCAGAGGTCTCCCTGTGCTGGCTGGCCACAAGGACCCCTGAGCAGTGACATCTCTGCAACCACAGACGCAAGGTACAGACCTGCAGACGCCGCCGTGCAGGGAGCTCAGCTGCAGCAGGTCCTCCACTAACCCTGCAGAACCCGGAGCATCCTCCCACTCGGTGAGGAAGTCGGGAACCCGTTGGATCGGTGGAGCTGCGCTCCTCACTGACTGACGCATGGTCAGACTGCCAGATCAGATCTGGCCCCGTGTTCAGCCCCACGAACGGATGCTGCCCTGTTAGGGCTGCTCTGCAGCACAGCCACGGCAACATTTGCAAGGCCGCCATTGGCGTACGGAAGCATTCGTGACTCGCTCTCTCCTTGGGAGGGCTGTGTCCTGGCCTGTTGGTTTGGCACAAAGACTCACTCCTGCTATGCTGGCAGGTTACTATGAACAGCATGTGTGCTCCTAGATAACGTATAGATAATATAGAGAATTGGCAGGCTCCAGAAAACAACGGCCAGGACTTTCCTTCAGCTGCACTAATCGGTGCCGAGGCCAGGGAGGTCTGTAGTGTGATGCAGGGAAGCAAGGAGATGTCTTGTCTCCAGTAGTACCAGTGAAAACAAACCCTCACAGAGAGCTTCACATCTGACCTGTCCATCCCCCATGTTTTCTGCTGTGCTTTCTGCCCTGCGACAGCTGAAAACCAACGGGGGAGACACAGGGAGGATCCTGGCTGATAAAACTAATTAACCACAGAAGATGTGTATGGAGGGGAGGCTGGGGCATTGCAGCTCCAGCATAACTGGCTGCACTGGCTAAAGAGGCACCAGTTTATGCCACAGCTGGCTTTGACCCCTGGGTACATACAGCAAGAGCACTGCAGAGTTTTCCTTCAGAGCTGGATGGAAAGGGATGGGACCTTGGGACTGAGCCGTGGGGTCCTGCCACAGCAGCCTGCACCCACACACAGCTCAGCGTCACACCACAGGCAGGAACAGGGAAGGAGGGCTTTGATTGCCCCCCAAATGCCGGGAATGCGTAGCGTCGCGGCGGCCCGGGGCTGCAGTAACCCCCAAGGATCCAGGGAAAGCTGAGCGTGCTGGGAGCACACACTAAGCTGGCCCCAGTAGGCAGAATGTATCCCGCTAGCTGATGTCTTGTGCATGCGATCCATTGGGCTGGAGGGAGTGGACACAGCCACGGCCTAACTCCCTGCAAAATAGGGTCTTGAATGGAAATGGGGAGGGAATTTGGCACGAAAGATGCGATTCAGCTTCCTGCACCAAGCCGATATCCCTGTCCCTCCAGGATGTACATCAATCCTGCTTCTCCCCTGCCAATTTATTTCTCTTGCACCCCTTCTGCTCCTTAGCATAAAGCCAAACAGGATGCTCCCTTTCCAGCCAAGATTTTAACCTCAGCACAGGGATTTCAGCCCCATGCCCAGTTTTGAGCCCTTGGGCAAAATCCACCTCTGCAGAGGTCAGAGCTTTTCCGTTTCCTCATGCAGCCACTGGTGCCAGCAGGAAGCCACTCCCACAGCGCTGCTTATCCATAAGGTATTGGCAACAGGTAGCAACAGAGAAGGGTTCTGGGATTTTCTCTGGGTGTGGGGTTAAAGCCAGTGGGTTAGGGATGAATGGAGCAACTGAACTGAGTTCCGTTAAAGAACCATTTAATAGGGTGTTTTGCCCTGCAATGCATGCCTTAGGGTTCCTGGGCCAAGGCAAGAGATGGAACAGCTTATGAGAGCAGGTGCATGTCCCACAGTCAAGTCAGTCAAAGCTTTCCTGACCACCTCTGCCATTCATACAAGTGTTTGGATGTGACCGTGAATTATCCATCACTGCCCTTTAGGCCACAGCGGTGGATCATACCAGCCACCTTCCTCCAGGGCAGGCAGGATCCCCACGCTCTGAGGGGTTTTTTGTTGCCAGGCTCCAAAAGCGAGGGACAGAGCTGTATTGGTGTGGTTCTGTCAGCAGAGAGAAGGGAAAAAATTCAGTGGTGGTCACTGTGGGCTCCTGCCAGCTTTGATCACATTCAGATGGTGGCTGTGGCAGTGCTACAGAGCTCTCCTCGCCCTTTGCAGCGAGTTGGATGTACATAAGAGTTGGAACTTTATGATCCTTGGGGTCCCTTCCAACCCAGACCAGTCTATGACACTGTAGAGACGCAAAGCATCCTAGCAGGAGAGGTGTTGGATAAACCAGGAGGACATTAGCTGCTGCTGCTGACATGCTGGCATCCGTTCGCACAAAACGAAATGGATAGAGGACAGGGCTGTGCAGAAGGGAGCTACCTGGGACATGTGACCTGTCTCCTGGAGTTTTCTCTGGCCAAGGGAGTTCAGCAATCCAACAGAAAGGATCCCTGTCGATCCATAGAGTTAACCAGCCACAGATCTCCCCACAGGAATCACTCTGGCATGTTCAGATAGGCCCAGTATGATAAGAGCCAGATTTAAACTAAAGTAAATAACACCACAGCCAGGGAAAGGCCTGTGGTACTTCACTGCAGGGAACAAGCAAACAAAAACCCCTCTTTTTTTTTAAAAAAGCACACATACTTCTCAGGCTACGTCTCAGCTAGATGTGGGCTAAGCCCAACCACTTTGTGATTTTCAGCCTCAATCTTTATTTCTTCCTGTGTTTAAATGAAAACTAAATGGTGGGAAAGGAGGAGGTTTCAGAGTTCTGGCACCCTGCTGTCCCCGGCCAGCCCGGCTGTTTTCAGGCCACCCGGTTCTATTTGCAGATGCCAGGAAGAAACACAAAAATAAAAGTTTCCATGGGTGTGGGGACCAGGTAGAAGCCAATGAGAGAGAAGGGATTTTGGAGGAGGAACAAGCAGAAGCCTTAAAGAAAGGGACAGGAAAGAGAATATGCAGAAACACCCCCTTCCTCACCCTGGGCAGCTTCTGGAACGTCACTTGAATGGCATCCTGAAACAAAATAGAGGCACTTTGTTCTAGTTCTGCACCTTTTAAAGGTAACACAGAAACAGCCCCAGGGAGAATCAACAGAGGGAGGGGGAACAGTCTGCATTTCTCCCTGCCCCAGCTTGCTTCTGTCTGCAAATGGCTGTAGGTCCCGTGGGTGATGGGGCTGTGCAGAGCTTGGAGGTTTCAGCAGGTCCCCAAGATTTCCAAGAGCTCCTCCCAACATTTTTTCAGTGGTACACTCTGACATCTCCCCTGATCATCACATGTGCGGCTTCTTTGAGCTTGGAAAATGGGGTGAAAGCATCAGCAGGGACCCCAAAAGTTTGTAGGCTTAGTCCTATGCTAACCCCGCTCCCATCCTCCCAGTGTACCTTCCCCTCCATGGGCACTACCAGCTCCTGACATGGCTCTGCACCCTTCCTTCAGGGCCGGAGACCTCTGCCTATCCTAACATAAAACCCTTTTGTCTCCAAACCAACCACTCCAGCCTTGTCCACTCCCTTCTAAAAAGGAGGGGATGGGATGTCTTACAATCCAAGTTTGTCTCCACCCCACACAGGCAGGGTGTTCTCATTTCCAACCGTGTCATCTATTTGCACAAGAAACGCTTGGTGAGGGAATTGAGGTTACTGAGAGAACCCCCCCCCCACTGCTCACCATCAGACATGAATCCCTGCGGCGCTGCTGCCGTGTGCCCTCTCTCAGACCTTGCCCCACATTTAAAGTAGGGCAGGCCACAATTAAAACACACAAAAAATGCCATTGACCCTTCAGTACAAGCCTAAGGTGGGAAGTGATCGTGCTGACGTATGAATGAATTAATTTATTCAAGGTCACTCTGGAAGCTGATGGCTGAGCAGGGAGCTGTGCTGCGTGTCAGAGGTCTTTCAGCCCGAAATATCCTCCCTCCACCTCCGAGTCAGCGCTGGTGGTAGTGTAAAAGGCGTGGGCTTGGAGACCTGGGGTCTCCACCAACACCTCTGCCAGCACAGCCCCCGATAAATCATCTCTACATGCAGCAGTTCAGGGCTGCCAGGGGTTAGCCACAGAGGAGAGGCACACTGCTGCACTCTCAGGCAGAGACACGACTTGCAAAGCAGCCGGGTGTCTGGCCAAGCTGATGGCACACCTCGGGCTTAAAGAAAGTTAGAAAAGTATTAAAAAGTGTTAAAATCAGCTGGAAATCAGGTTCTCTCAACCCTCGCCAGGCTCTGAAGCAAAGCAGCAGCGTCTCTTTTCACGTCCATTGTCTCCAGACCATCTCTGTATGTTAAACACACTCCTGCAGCCACAGATTTGCTACCAGTGCCCAGCCCCACACCTTCAGAGAATAAAAAGAGGAGTTAAATTTAAACGCTCTTCTCTGTGACTGAGGAGAAAGGTGAAAACCCCAAGCTGAATCTCTGGGAAAGCAGCCCGTAGGGCCAGACACCTTTTGGCAATGCCAGCTGAGCCTGCTGCCCGTTCAGGGACACACTCATCCTCCTTCCATGGAAGCTGAAGTGGATATAAAAACATTAATGGAGATGCAAGGGGACTCTGGGGGAAAGGATCACACTGACGAGGTGGAATCCAAAGCAAAAAGCATGCTGCAAACTCACTCATGTACTGAGCCACCATCACAACTCTGCTGCCCCGTCCACTTGTGCAGTCCCGGACCAGGACAGGTCACCAGAGTGGGAGCACTGGACAGACAGACACTTAGCAAGAAAACAGGACGAAAGCTCCGCAGTCTGATATACCCAAGAGGTTTGAGCTTGTTCAACCATAACCGGTTTCTAACTGCCCTCCCCACCAGCTCTCTGATTTTAGGACAGCAAAGAAACCCCCAGTTCCCACTAGGCATGAGCTAAATCAAAGCAACCTGAAATGGGAGCATCCGCCGAGCCTGGGTGGGCTGGCTCAAAATCCTACCCCATTGCAGGCAGGAGAACTCTAAGCACAACACTGCCCGTTCCAGGGTTCACACACGTTTGCAGAAATCCTGGTAAGCGGGGCCGAGGAGGCACGTGCCTGTGAGGTATTTTAGACCCTGACATCTCTCAGGGAAAGCAGCAGATTTGGGCAAGCTTCTCCTTCCTTCGCATGGGATCTGCTGGCAGGAGGCTGAAGTAACAGCTGCTCAGGTGAGATGTTAGTGCTGGGACACCCCAGGAATAAAGCTCCAAACCGGTGCTCTGGGGATTTTCTGGTTTTGTCACTGCAGGATGCTCCATTTGCAGCATTTTCTCCTCACTAGCAAGGTTTGAAGGAGAACACACATCAGAGTTGGCAAATCACCCCTCAGCCAGCACCCATGCCATAATTCAGCATCGTATCTTCTCCACCTCTATCAGCAGCTTCAGGAGCAGCCATCCTTCCCAATCCTGACCCTCATTTCTCCATCCCTTTGCTGCAGTCTGCTGGCCCCTCTGCTGTCCCCGTGCAACCATTCGCAGGACAAGTTCGCTCAAGCGAGCTCAAGGAAAGGGACAGTCGGGGTGCACGGTCTGAACTAGTGTGGGGCAGCAGCTGGAGATGTCCGTTTGCAGAAGTCTCAGGGATTCCTGGTAGCTTGAGAGGAGATGCAAAGGTCAGGCTTAGCAGAGCTTGCAGAACACAACTCTGTGGGCTGGGAGCAGCCAGGGGACTGCACTTCCTTGGGGTGAAATGGTCAGAGAGCATTTTTACTGGGATGTAAGAAGGAAGAGAGTGTCCAAGAATCACTGCTTCGGTCACTGGTGGTGTTGACCATGACAGCTTTCCCTTCCGTGGGTGCCCTGTACCCTTCTGACCCACTTGCTGGACCTCTTCCAATGCCCAGAGCTGAGGCAGGAGACCCACAGGGTGAGCAGCTGTATTCCTTCTGCCCTGCACACACCCCAGCTCCTCCCATGTGTGTCCCCATAGCAAGATACGCTTAAGGCAGAACCTGGGTGACATCAGTGCTCACTCCTCAGGGCTGGGCAGCTTCTCTGGCAGAAAAGCAACATGTGCCTCACCACCACGAGCGGGAAGGCAGCACTGAGGGGTAGCGGACACCGAGAAGCTGCTTTGCAGGGGGAATCACCTGGGATAGACACGTCCATAGTACAAGAGGAGCAGCAGCAAATAGGAAATGGTCACTTCTCATTTACACAAGGGGCAGAGGGAAATAAAGGAGGTGAGGCACTGCCAGTGGGAAAGCCAGAACTACCGCTCGAGCTGGCTGCTTACCCACACGGGAAAGGATTTGCACAGAGGCAAACCAGGGTAGAAGTCAGGAACAGGCAGCTATTCTTCCCGCTGAACGAGCTGGAAGGATGCAAAACACTTGCCATTTCAGAGGTCAGCAAAAGTCAAACAAGCCACCATGTCCGTCAGGAGGAGCTGCATCATCACCAGCACCTTCCTTCGGCTGCTATCCTCTTTCTCAAATGATCACCCCAAGGAGAGATCCCAAGCCCTGCCTGCCCGTAGCCCCTCCCTGTGGGCACTACTCCAGCAGCCCCTGCTCCTTCCCAGAGCTCCTTCCCACCTCCAGCCCCTTCCTTTCAATGCTTTCTGCTCACTTCATTTCATCCTCCACACTTCAAAACAGGCTGACCTTCAGCTTTCCATCTTTTTTTATTTAAAAAAGAGTCTCCTTCTTTTGATCACAAGAAAAGCTTTGATTTTCAGCAACAAAAACTATCACGAGTGTTTCTTCAATGTCTTTGGGGAGCTTTTTTCAATGAAAGCATGACATGCTACTAAAAGATAAACTAAAGGAACACTTTGGAAAAGTTCTACCTGAGTCTTGCACACCTTCACCAAAAAAGTCTGGAAACTGACCAAGGATTCAGGATTTCAGGTCCCACCTGGAGTACTGTATCCAACTCTGGGCTCCCTGATACAAAAAGCCAGGGATCTCCTGGAGAGAGACCAGCGGAGGGCTACGAAGGTGGTTAAAGGCCTGGAGCATCTCCCCTATGAAGAAAGGCTGAGTGAGCTGGGACTGTTCAGCCTGGAGGAAAGAAGCCTGAGAGGGGATCTGATCAGTTTATCAATATCTGAAGTGTGGGACACAGGGGAAATGGCCAGCCTCTCCTCAGTGGGCTGTGGGGACAGGACAAGGGGCGATGGCCTCAAGCTGGAGCACAGGAAGCTCTGCACCAATATGTGGAAGAGCTTCTTCCCAGTGAGGGTCACAGAGCCCTGGCACAGGCTGCCCAGGGGGGTGTGGAGTCTCCTTCTCTGGAGATATTCAAGCACTGTCTGGACCCCTCCCTGTGCGACCTGTCCTAGGGACCCTGCTTTGGCAGGGGGTTGTTCCAACCCCTATGATTCTGGGACTCTGTGATATTCCCACAAGGGTATTAATTTTCTGGGTACCAGCCTCTCCAAGGTGAAATTTGTGAAATGAGACCACACATTCCATGTTTGAAGGAAAGGGGAAAACACAGAGAGAAGACAACAACCCAGAGAAGGCATTAAAGAGAACTTTGAAGCCAACCACCATTAAACTAAGATCAATATATACTTCTTTAAAGCACGAGGAGCCCCGAGGTTTCCCGCATTGGGCAACCCCCCTCAGTTGCAGTGACCGGATGCTCTAACACAGGCTGGAGGAAGGGGGACAACATAAAAACCTGCCAGTGAGTTCTGCAAGCAGAGCAGAGATCAGAGGATGTCCTCTGCTGGTGAGGAAAATGCTTTCAGGTCAGAGCCACTCTGGGCCTGGGCGGTCGCTCCCCAGCTAGTCTGTGTTAGGTGTTTATAAGGAAATATTTGTAAGGAGACCCTGGACGAGCACCAGTTAAACAGCGAGTAAGAGGTGGCAGGGGGAACGCTTAGAGGATGATATTCAATAGCCTCATGAAATTCCAGGGAGTTTCTCCCCAGTTGCTCTTTATTGCCACTTTCCAGTAAGACATGCAGGAAGTAATGAAGAATTGTTGCCTCATAAAAAGCTGTACCAGCAGCTCAGGTCCTGAGCAGCTGGCCCTGATCCCTGTAGCCCGTTCCACCTGTACCTACAGCCCTTCTCCGTGCCTTGCCAGGAGGCAAACTCAAAGAACTCAAAGCGTTATGGTAGCATGGAGGGTTTCTTCTGGAAGTCAATCCAAAGGGATGCTGTGTCCAAGTTGGTGGGCTGAGGCTGGATTTGGTTTTATCTTGTCTTGCCACATACATGTCACAGCATTCTGCCAGCCTTCTCAAGCCACTCCTCACCTCCCCAGCCCTCTTCCAAGAGGGCTTCCTCTTCTCATCATGCATTGTCTGGGGCTTTCCTTTGCACTAGCTTTAATTTCCTCCTCAAATGGACAGAAGAAGGACAAGGAGCTACTGAAGTGGGTATAAAAAGGGCTACAGAGATGATGACGGGTCTGGAACATCTCTTACAATGGGAGGCTGAGGGACTTGGGAATTTGTAGCCTAGAGAAGACCGAGGGGGGATCTTATCAATGCTGATAAATACTTGAGGGGTGGGCTCAGGAGTATGGGTCAGTCTGTTTTCAGTGGTGCCCAGGGACAGGACAAGAGGCGATGGGCACAAATTGGACTATAGGAAGTTCCACCTAACCAACTTTCCTGGGAGGGTGGCAGAGCCCTGGGCCAGGCTGCCCAGAGAGGTCGGGGAGTCTCCATCTCTGGAGACATTCAAACCCTGTGATCGTGGGCACATGCTGTTCTGTGCAGCCTGCTCTAGGTGATCCTGTTCTGGCAGAGGGGTGGACTGGATGATCTCCAGAGGTCCGTGACATCCCCAACCAGTCTGTGACCTCCAGGAATAAATTTATCAGGAGCACTAAGGGATACAACTTGACTGTGCACTCTACACACTCAATATGCCAATCCTTGCTATGAAAGTTAGTGTATTTTATTATTCCCAGTACACCGACTGAAGCTGGAAGCTCAGCAACTATGAGAATGGCTGTAGCACCCCGTCTCATGAGCTCTACTTCTCTGACCCTGACATACTGATAAATGGACACTACAATGAAGGCTTCTTTTCTTTTTTTTTTTTTTTCAGAACAAAGGAAAAAATACTCCAACTCCAATGTCATCATGCACGAGACCTCACAGTACCACGTACAGGTGAGTACCAATGTCAGTGATGGATGCTGATAACGCAATGTGTTTTGTTTCTCCTGGCCCTTCATTAGGCCAAAGAGGACTTGGAAACGTTCTTACAGTAAGCAAGTGTCACTCTACACACCCTGGGAGAGGCAAACAGCAAAGCTGCTTTAAACTCTGTATTTCTTTTCTCCAGCTCCTGGCTCCCCAACGCCTGTAGATAACCTTGTCTCCCATGTTTCCCACCCAGCTCAGTCCACCCACTATTTCTAGCTCCTGGACTGTAGGACACACTTTCAGACTCAGCCATCTTCCCTCCCTAAGCTGTCAGTCACCATGGCCTGGGCTAAAAAATACCAGCTCTCCTGCCCTATCGTATTTCTCTGCTGCTCCACTCCCTCCCTGCTGTGGAGAGCAGCGGTTGTTCCATCATGGCATGGCATTATTTGAAAGATCAAGCAAATAGACTCTGGTGTCGCTCACAGATCCCCCCATAAGGCTACAAACAGCTTCCCAATCCTGAATCATTCCCAAATCCCATAACAAAGCCAGGTCCAGCCAGATGGCTTCCCCCATGTTGTGTGACACAGGCCATCCTTGACCATTCAACTGTCCCTCCCTTGGATCCTGCACATTTCTTTGAAGCAGAGAGCAGGAGAGATGCCCACATGAGACATCCTGCTATGGGTCTGAGGAAAGAAACAGAGTCACTGCTTCCACGTGCCCAGTGCACTGACCTACACCTAAAGCTTTTGTCCCCTTTATGGGCTGCATCAAGCAAATGTCTGGGGACATTTTGAGGTCAGCAATTGCATCCTCTTGCTATGAGGCGTGACATGTGTGTGGGAGGTCACAGTCTCAGGGACTTTCTTGGAGCCTGCACTAAGCAGTCATTCAGCCAGGCACTTTGTGTCACTGCAGCCTGCTGATGGGAAATCAGGTGATGAGAAGGGAGGATGAAAAAGATGGTTAAAGAATATGAAGTTGGGTTAATTTAATAATTAATTTAAGAGTTTTTTCTACTTTAACTTGAAAAGGGCATACAAATCCATCATTTATCAAAGATTTATCTCCTCTCTGAATAATTAAGTTGCAGCAAATTAAAGTTGTTGAGTAACTGGGGAGAGGAGAACAGGGTGAGATGTTAAAAAGAGAAGGGAAATTCTGTACAAGGAAGCAGGAAATGGAGAAGCTGTTGTCCCTCTCATCACCCTGGGCTTCAAACCCTTCTTGATCAGTGTGGACAGACACATTAGCAGGGTTCCCGTGGTGGTTACAGGAACTCACTTGCCCAAACAGAAACCACATCACCTATCGTCTTACAGCTCTTCCTCAGCTACTGTGTCCTCTCAAGTAATTCAAAACCCCTCAGCCATGACAGGCATTAAGCCTAATTCATCTCCCATTCACTTAAAAAGGGAAAAAACAAAGAGAGGCCAACCCAGCCATCCCAGGCCTGGTGATTCCTGGGATACAACATGCCATTGTGGGCTGATGGCCTCCACACCGCAGGAACGGAGGTGTCCAGCTGAGGCCAGCTGGACTTTTCATCGCTGAGAACAGGGAAACTGAGAAAGGAAAGCACTTCAGGAGGTCCATATTTAGTAGCCAGGGCACCCGCTCCTCTGGTTTAAGACGCCAGTGCAGCGGAGAGGTTAAGCACGCAGTTAGAAATACAGGAGCCTGTTCAGTTGCTTGAAATGAAATTGGGACTTTTTACAACGCTTGCTGGGAAAGAGGCCCTGGTTTCCATTGGAGAAACAAACTCGATGGCCAGCTGCCCCACCAGCTGCCCCTGCCAACCATCCCCATCAGCAACTCCTACCAAATAAAGTCACTCATGGCAGCAGAGAAGGGACTTTAAACAGTGACACGTACATGAATTCTTCATTAATTACGCCACATGCCACCCATTTGTGAGTCTCTACCTTGAACTTTGACCAAAGCAAACAGGATTTCAGTGGCAGACAGCGAGGTAGGAAGAGCTTTCTTCACAAGAGGTATTTTACACCCTCTCAAGTAATCTACGAGCCGATCAAAGTTTAGTAGCAGACAAGTCATTGCCCATTCTTACAAGAGCTACTCTGAGCATCCACCTTGGTGAAAAGGGGCTTTAACGAGATAAATCCAAGGCAGCAGCAAGCTTCTCTCATTCCCCCGGGATCTTAAATACAAAAATGGAAAAGAACAAACATTCTAAGGAGCCTGTGCAAGGCAGCTTTCCCCTCCGTGAGAATTACCGTAAACAACAAAGGAATTTATGGAGATTGTAAACCTGGCAGTAAATAAAATAGAACAGATAAGGATGCCCGTCACCAGGTTTAAACCAATTCCCTTCACTGCTCAGAAAGCAGAGGGTTTGTCACCTCTGTGCGGATAATATTGACTCTGTGAATGCCTTTCTGGGCACTGTTTTACGGTTACTGTAACATATCCCCGAGCATGTTTTTCATATCTGATCACACGGCTAATCTCAGCTTTCAGCTCAAATACCTGCCAGGAGGTTTATCTAGGCAGCACCTCACCCAATACCTTTGCCTTATGAACGTAGCGTTGGGGCTTGCACCCGGCAGCGTTGAGCCCCTTCGCTGCCCTTTCAGTCTTTATGAATTATCCAACCCCCCTTAACAAACAGTTGGTTGCCACAGATCCTCTCACGTTTAGAGACTCTGTCCTTTCTACAAGTCAGGGCTAGCAGCGCTTTAAGTCAGAGCTTGTCCCCCTGCATGTACAACTGCTCTTGCTCATGCTTCAATCCAAGGCTCTGTGCACATGTATCCTCCTTGGGCCCATCAGGTTTGTACCAGACCCCAACGTTCACAGCCACTCGTGCTTCACCACCTCTTGCTTGTGCTTCACCATGGCCATCCGAGGCTACATTGTCAGGGACTGTAGTGATAGGACAAGGGGTGATGGGTTTAAACTAAAAGAGGGGAGATTTAGATTAGGTGTTAGGAAGAAATTCTTTACTATGAGGGCGGTGAGGCACTGGAAGAGGTTGCCCAGAGAAGCTGTGAATGCCCCATCCTTAAAATTGTTCAAGGCCAGGTTGGATGGGGCTTTGGGCAACCTGATCTGGTGGAAGGTGTCCCTGCCCATGGCAGGAGGATTGGAACTAGATGATCTTTGAGGTCCCTTCCAATCCAAAACAATCTACAGTTCTATGGTTCCTCCCCGGGTCCATCCGGTCTGTACCGGACACCAGAGTTAACGGACTGTACAAGGTCCCTTCATAACCCATTTCCACTGCAGGACAGTTGCTGGTTCCTTTGCTGGTGCCAGGGCAGGGTCAGCTTTTGCTGCCTTGCAGTCTGCTTCCCACATTGCATCTCCTTGGACTTTTACAGGTAAAAAAGCACTACCCAAGCGATGCTCGCAGCCTCCTCCTCTGCCTTTTGAGGCAGATGCTGATAGTGGAAACTACCTATTGGGCTATTTAATCATCTCATGAGCAGAGGCTGCTACTGGGAACAGAGATTTTTCCCTCTCTCCCCGTATTTTGTGATAGTTTTCTGGGACAAAGGTTGTTTTCTGTTCCACGACAGACCCTGACAGCACCACTGCAGCAAGGAGCACCACATAGAAATTGCTCGAACTCTAAAAAGGTTATGTTCAACCACAAGGCCCAAAGTATGAGAGGCATAAAACCCAGGAAATCCTCATCCCTGAACTAGAGACAACAAAGAGCCTCTCCAAATCATAGAATCATAGAATGGTCTGGGTTGGAAGGGACCGCAAGGATCACAGAGTTCCAACCCCCCTGCCACAAGCAGGGCCACCAACCTCCAGGCATGATCTAGACAAGGTTGCCCAGGGCCCCATCCAACCTGGCCTTGAACACCTTCAGGGACAGGGCATCCACCACCTCTCTGGGTAGCCCACTCCAGCCCCTCACCACTCTCTCTGTAAAGAACTTCCCCCTAATACCTCATCTAACCCTTCCCTCTTTTACCTTCACTCCATCCCCCTTGTCCTGCCAGTGTCTGCCCTTTTAACAAGCTGATTCCCCTCCTGTTTATCTGCTCCCTTCAGGGACTGAAAGGCTGCAATGAGGTCCCCCTGCACCCTTCTCTTCTCTAGGCTGAACAAGCCATCACATCCCAATTTGTGGCTTGCTTTAAAGGCACCTGGTTTTCCAGCTCTCACTTTGACTGCAGGATTTATGCATCAAAGATAAGCAGGAGCTCCCAGTGTCACCATCCACCCACACATGAAGTGACTGGCAGTACCAGTCCTGGAGTCACCGCACTGTCACCTTGTGACCCACACGGGGAGATGTGCTACACAAGAGGAGCAAAACCCAAGTGCTTTTAGCTTGGCAAGGGAAGTTTGTTTACCACACGTAAGGCTTCCAAGCCAGTTTCAGAAAACCCAGGGGACTGACTCGTGTGTAGAAAGCACTGGCAAACACGCACTGCTGGACGGGTGCCAGAGCTGCTCCAACTGACATACGATGAGATAAGTATGCAAGTGGTGAAACTCATTATGAAAACACATGCTGCATTACGAAACCCTGGTCTTTCACCACCCCAGACAGGCTGGCACTAACCACCAGAACGTACACCTTCTACAGCGACTGTTTTGTGCCTGTGCTCTCAATAGCATGCACACGATAAATAGCTCAAGTCTTTAGAGATGGCTGCCCCACCAATTTATGGCACATGCTCCAAAGCTTTCTCATCTATTTTCTTCTCCTTTCCTCCCACCTTCAGCACTTGGCCACGTTCATCATGGACAAGAGCGAGTCCATCGTGACGGTTGATGACGCTATTCGAAAACTCATCTTGCTCAACTCCAAAGAGAAGATCTGGACACAGGAGATGCTGCTGCAAGTGAATGACAAGTCCATCCGCTTGCTGGACTGCGAGTCACAGGTACCCAGAGCTCTACGAGAGCTACCCATGGGTTGATGTATGTGCCCTTCCTGTTCTGCTTGGGAAGGTCATTTCTAAGGAACCCAAAGAAAGGAGAATCACCACCAAAATCCACTCCTGTGTGTCCAGGGGCTTGTTGACTCAAAACCAAAGCACAGGTAGGCGTGGGATGATATATTCATGGCTCCAGAGCACAGATGCTCCAGGTTAAAGATACCTTGAGATGTGCTCCAGGCCAACAGTAAAACTGCTTTCTGTGGGAGCGATGCAGACTTACTGGTCCAGAGATCTGCATAAAGCATAAGGAGGGAAGGAAGGATATAATACTTACATCAAAACAACATGTAGAATCACCTGCCTGAGAACAGTGCCCCATGCTGACAGGAAAGACACGTATATACATGTACAAGGGAGAGGGATGGTGATGCCCTGATTTTAGCAATGAGAAACTCAAGAATATTAGCCTAAGGTTATCCAAGGGGACAATGGGAGGGCAAGTGCAGAAAAGATCTCTCCTCCCAGAGATGCTGGGATTCATGACTTTTGTGCTGATGTAGGTAGAGCACAACAGTTAAGTTATCAAAGTCGGACACCAGGTCCAATATTCAGGGCTCAAAGCATGAGCACTCACTTCTGTGTGCCATCCACATCCCTCCTATTCCACAGTCCCAAGCCAGTGCCCCTCTGTAACCCCAGCAAACCACTGCTGAGAAGCACAAGCTCTGCCAGGTCTCTCTTCTCAAACAGGGAACACAGGACCATTATCCACCAGTTCAACAGTCCCCCACTGCCTGACCCCTTCCTCTTTATCTTCCAGGAGGAGCTGGAGGACTTCCCTCTGCCAACCGTCCAGCACTGCCAAACAGTGCTGAATCAGATGCGCTACTCCTCCATCCTCCTCCTGGTGTGTCAGGACTCGGAGCAGCACAAACCTGACATCCACTTTTTCAACTGTGATGAGGTGGAGGTGAGCAAAGTCCTCCTCAGCAGTGTGAAACAGAGAGCAAAACACACTCCCAGCTCTCCCCCAGCCCCTTCCTTCTTTGCCCACTTAGAGCTCTCAGTCCTTTCCAAAGCAATGCCCTTAACACCCTCCCTGTTTTATCTTTGAGGCGGAGATGGTTCACGAGGACATAGAGAGCGCCCTGGCAGACCACAAGCATGGGAAGAAGATACGGCCACAGACACTCAAGTAAGAGTTGCAGGGTCCAGATAGTAGTTAAAAAACCAGAAGTCCCATTTACAACGGTGAGTTTGCTCACCCGCCCCTGTGAAGCACTGACAGGGTTGTTCCACGTTGTTTCTCTTGCAGAGCAAACCAAGAAAAAATAAAGCAGAGACAATCCATCCTCCCACCACTGCAAGGGCCCGCTCCTATCCCGATCCAGCATGACATGCGAGGCTCAGGGATGAACAGGAACCGCGTGGCACCCCCTTCCCAGCATGATCCAGGTACTGGAAATGCTCAGCGAGTGCGTCCTGGGAACAAGGGACTTGTTAACCCAGAGATCCAACCCTCCTGAAATGGCCTGTCATCATTTCAGGGACACAGGGAAGACCAGTGTCTTTTCATCCCACCACTTTATAACGCAGACACATTCTACCACAGGCACAATGTTTTGTTGCATCTCTGGCTGTGGTTTATAAACACCTAAAAATTGGGTCACAGCAAATATTTCTACCCACTGGGCTGGCACTATGCATCTTCTCAATGGCAGATCAAGAAATCAAAGCTCTGAGAACCTCCTTGTAACAACACCTGGATTTTGGGGATACTGAAATTCCCAAAAGAGGTGAAAGCCCCTCATAAAACTGAGCCATCATGTGAAGTTTGGACCAAGCACTGGTGATATTAAACCATACAAACAAGACAGACCTGGTCAGAAGGGCAAGCTTCTGGCTCCACTGACTACATAGCAGCCAAGGTTTTGCCCTCAGAAATGAAGTGGTTTGCAGGAGTTCTCCTGCAGTTGGGTGTGGAAATGGAGATCTGAACTCACCTCTTTCACGCTAATCTTAAACCTTGTTCTTAAACCTTGTTCTTAAACCATCCTGACTTCAGCCTGTTTGAGCTGGCTTGAAAAAAAGTTGTGTTTTTCTTTGGAGAAAGAAGCCACAGAAATAATCTGCTGGTAATGGGAATCAGTTGTTTCTCCAACAAAAGCTCAAATTGACTAAAATAATGAGCAAACTTTAAGCCTTTTTTATCACCACCTATTCTACCACCTTCTTGTAGGATTAATATCTAGGTTCAAGAAAAACACACAATCAGGATACTCTAAGAAACTCGAAACACCACCTAAGGAGAGCAGACACTCGTTTTCCTGGGGTGGGACGAGGAGCCAAGCAGCTGCTCTAGCCTCCCAGAGAGAGCATATTCCAGGTCCAAGTTTGCAGAGTGAAAATAAGAGCTGTATTTCAGAGATGGGGTGTGTGTGTGTATATATATAGGGGTGTGTGTATATATATATATATATATCTCTGATGTGATGCTCAGTGGTTTTTAATGACCCGGCCAACTTTAACTGCCCTTCCCAGGCTGCTTAGCATAAAGCTTTATGTGCATTGCCTGCATCAGCAGAGCTGGGCATTTACCCAGGCAGGATTTCTGGCTCGAAGAACACAGAGCCTGACACAAAAGCAGATGACAGGAGAATGCCTTGAATGACGCCTGTTTGCCGAGGTCGCTTCTCCTTTGAAACACGCCTTACTCCTTTTGCTAGAAAACCTGTCAGAATTAATCACCCTGTCTTAAAGACAACACACATTTTTCACAGTCCTTTCCTAAAAAACTGCCTCCCCAGTTCTCCCACCTTGTAAACACTGCTGCACAGACACATCCAGGCTGGCCCTTTCCAACCCCGTTTCACTGAGCTGACACACGACTCTCCTCACAAGAGGCCAACTGCCAATTGCTCACACTGAAATATCACCCCCTCACTGAGTGTGGGTCTTCCAAAAGCTGGGAGGTACCTGTGGATTTTTTTACTGCAGGAGGATTGTTTGTTTTTCCAGATACATAGTAAAAACACTTGAGAGATGGCACACAAGCTTGCACAAAAGTGCCAGTTTGTGCAAAATTCCTGGCATGCTGTTTCCCAGCAAGTGATGCCCACATTCATTTCCCGTCTCCTTTCTCAGCTCTTACATAGTGAAACTAGTACCTCTGGGACAAGAAGGGCTCCTGCCGAGAGCTAGGGGTTAGAAGAGGGTGGGAGTCACTGCGATGGCACTTTATACACACTCTGCAATACTTGTGATGGCTCTCCAGCTCCTTTGCAGGCGTAAGTCAGCTTTGATGCACCCAAGGCCAAGGAGCAGGTGATCTGCAGATCAGGGCCTGCAGGTCTGTGCCCGCAGCTGTCACAATTCATTGGCTGCTTACATTTGAAAACAGGCAGCGTATCGACACAGGTCTGTGCTGGGCCCCTTGCCAGATTTAATCGGCACCTTTGATCACTTCCTGCTCTTTGTGATCTCCTGAGGTGCTCTCACAACCACCCACACCAGGAGTCCCCATCCCGCGGGTCCCTGCATTTAACAGAGCCTATGTGCAACCTCCAATAGTCAAGACATGTTTTTCTCTCCCTCCCTCCCTCATTTGCAGACTACGAACGCCGAGGCTCCGGCTCCCATGACCACGAGGAGTCCCGCGCCGTCTTAGCACAGAAGATAGAGAAAGAAACGGTTGGTAACAAGAATGGCACGCAGCCGATCGGTGGGAGGAGAGGGACAAGAGAGGAAGGAAGCAGAGGGCTCCTCTGCCAGCAGACATTTCACACATAATCTGTTAAACCTTTCACAAAGATAAGGCAACCGCAAGCCAACTGACCCATTCCCGGGTCAGTTCCAGTCTTCTCTGACCTGAAGGAGCTCTGCTGATCTCAGAAGGTCCACTAATCCCCACCCAACAGTCTGGTCTTGGGGTTATTTTCCAGCCATCCATTAGCAGGAGTCACTTGTCACATCGATAAGTACAGCACACAACCAGGCACATCTTTGTGTTTGGAAAGCTGTGAATTCAGCTTAATTTCATGCCTGGATTCCCCATTCACAGAATCACAGAATCGTAGTGGTTGGAAGGGACCTCCAGAGCTCATCGAGTCCAACCCCCTCTGCCAAAGCAGGGTCCCTGGAACAGGTCACACAGGTTGGCATCCGCACAGGGCTTGAATATCTCCAGAGAAGGAGACTCCACACCCCTCTGGGCAGCCTGTCCCAGGGCTCCGTCACCCTCACTGGGAAGTTCTTCCACATATTGGTGCGGAACTTCCTGTGCTCCAGCTTGAGGCCATCGCCCCTTGTCCTGTCTCCACAGACACTGAGAAGAGGCTGCCCATTTCCCCCTGTGTCCCACATTTCAGATATTGATAAACACTGATCAGATCCCCTCTCAGGCTTCTTTTTCCAAGGCTGAACAGCCCCAGTTCTTTCAGCCTATGAAATTCCTGTGCATTCTTCCAAGACACGGCACACTCCGAGACGGGGGCTCCCCCACGGTGCAGTTTGGGCTCCCTTTCACCTCGGTTTGCTGCATTTCTGTCCTCACAGCAAATCCTCAACTGCACTCTGGATGACATTGAGGTGTTCGTCGCCAGGCTTCAGAAGGCTGCAGAGGCATTCAAACAGCTGAACCAAAGGAAGAAAGGCAAGAAGAACAAGAAGAAAGGGCCAGCAGGTACAGTGCAGCAGCTTGAATAAATGGGGAACATGGGGGCATGGATGACGGTTGGGAGGAGACCCCAGCTCACACCCTAGCAAGGTCAGACTGACGCAGCAGCACGGCTATGGGCCCAACAGCAACTACACCAGTTTGGAAGGTGCTGCTGCTCTGTGAGGACCTCTTGTAGAGCACACAGAGCCTCCAACACAGAGAAAGACTTGGAGATTTTCTTGACCCCTTGATTTTAAGTAGTTCTAGTCTTGCCACCCCTTATTGCTATGTCTTGTGCATGCCAACAAGGTGAAACTTCCCTGAAAAAGGGTGGGCTAATTAAAGTCTCTTTCTCTCCACCTTACAAAAGAGGGAATGCTGACTCTGCGGGCAAGACCCCCAAGCGAGGCCGAGTTCATCGACTGCTTCCAGAAAACCAAACTGGCTTTTAACCTCTTGGTAAGACACAGAGGGGATTTTTGCCCCATGCAGGGACAGGGCTTTCCTCCACAGATGAAGACAGCGAGCATTTAAAGTGACATGCGAACTGAAGATACTATCAAGGGACAAAGGTGTGGATCCCAGACCCTTCAGAAACCAGAACAAATATTGTACCAGCCTTGTGCAGGCTTCTTGGGCCAAGCTGTTAAACTGAAATTAGAAGTGTCAGGTATGGGATGGGACCAAGCAGCCAGTGCTTAGGTCTCTTTTCACATGCAGTCCCAAAGCCACGAGAGCCAAGAACTGCCATGGTCACCTTGCTGAGAGCTGTGCAGAGGCTTACAGAGACACCCCTGCTCTAGACATGTCCTTCTGCTTGAAGGCCTTTAGAAGTCTGGGTAGACTCTTGTGAGAACTCTGGTCCTCGTTATTCCTATAAAGCATAAACCAGAGGACTGCAAATATTCAAAAATCAATTAAAAAAGAGAAGTGTTACCTACTTTAAATGATTCCCATCCGATTCTGTCTACAGAGCAGCAGTAAAGCTGCCTCAGCCAGGGGCACAGCAGTCTCTGGTAAACAATAAGACGTTCCCAGCCCTGCTCATGGAAGTACGTGAGACCAGGAGGGTAATGAGCCAGAAAGAAATTCTGTCAGTTTGACTGAGCTTGCCCAGCAAACACATCCGAACATGATCCTTCCTAAGAAGTTATTAGTAAGGAAACCACAGAGACCGTAAACAACCTTAACACAGGGCACCGAGCTCCAGATTTTCCTTTTAGAAGCAAATATGCATAGATTTTGCCTGCTCAGGACCAGAGCCGAGCCTCTGGCCAGCAATTGCTGCTCTCGCACAGCCTGATCAGGCACCCCACTAAGGCTATGCCACACACCCGCCGCGGGACGGTGGCTTCCCTGAAGAACCAGCTGAGGGTTCTCTAAGCATAAAGAAATCCCAGCCCTTCCTGACACAGCTGGGATGAATACAAATGCCCAGTTGCAGCACAGGCCAGCACTGTGGTTATCGTCCTACCACGGCTGCTGCCAACCACACAGCGTGGCTGCAAGTGCCTGTTATGGGCAGCAGATCTGGGCAAAAGCTGTGGCATGCAGTGCCTGAGCTCAGCACCGCTGCTGCCCCACTAGTGTGAGAGCTAAGGCAGAGGAAATCAGTCATGTGCCTGAGCTCTCCCCTCACTCCTGCCCTGGGCTTTCCTGCCTCGGTATCCGCAAGGAGCAGGTCAGATGCTCCCCTGGCAAGAGGGAGCAAGGTGGCGAGCGAGGACTCGATGGTGGAGCACTGCCACGTCTGTCCCAGCACTGATGCCACGTGAAGTGCCATTCCCTTTAGTCATCTTGTGACCATTCGTTATGTTGTGCTTCCCACTCCATATTTTATCACCAGCATTTAAAAGGCTTTGGGTTTCTGGAGGGAGGGAGGAGTCTGTTTTCCACTGCGGCAATGCCAGCAGCATAGGACATGAGGAGGAGATGAAAGGAAGCACAGGCTGAAGTGGTTCCTCACCTCACCGTAGCTGATTGCTGTTAAGAACATGCAGTTCTTAAATAAAGCAAGCCAAAGCGTCTGCTCCTCCACCCCACCACAGCCTACTCCAAATACCAGCACTTCAAGCCACTGGAGCAGCTCTAGGTGCTGCAAGAAAGGCCTTGGTGGGGGATTCTTCCTTGCCAGCAATTTGCCAAAGGACCCCACGATGTATTCACAGGAACTGGTGGGATTTTCATCTTGGCAGGAGCCAGAAGCAACAGGCTTCTTTTGCTAAAACTTCCTTGCTAAGACTTTCAAAATAAGGTGAGGTGGTGTGCTTCTGCTCAAAATAGCTTCACAAGGGCTGATGGAACAGAGTAGGTATGAAAGTTTCCTTACTTTCTGCATCATTAACTGTAGGAAATATCACAGAATCACAGAATTGTAGGGGCTGGAAGGGATGTCCAGAGCTCATCGGGTCCAACCCCCTGCCAAAGCAGGCTCCCTAGGACAGGTCGCACAGGTCAGTGTACAGACAGGGCTTGGATATCTCCAGAGAGGGAGACTCTGATATCAGTCAGAAAAAGAGAAGGCAAAATCAGGTTAGGCATTAAACTGGGTTTCCTTTCTCTTTTCAGGCCAAACTGAGAAAGCACATCCAGAACCCCAGCGCTTCGGAGCTGGTGCATTTCCTATTCGGGCCGCTGGAATTGGTAAGCTTTATTCCCAAGTTTCACTGTGAACTCTGGTTTTATTCCTAATGTTGCTTTTTGCAGGGAGATTCTGCAGAAGAGTCAGGAGACTGCTCACAGCTGGGCAAATCTTTCTCAGTAAAGTCTAGAAGTAACAATACCAGTGTTGGTTCTGGCCTCCGGTCTGGTTCCCAGCTCGAAGTAAATACCCAAACCCCAGCAAACATGAAACTTTCCAGCCCATTAACAAAGACCTAACCGTGAACAAAAGCGCAGGCCAGCTGCTGTTCCCACTGGGAATCTGCCCAATCTCACCATCAGGCAGACACCGTTTAATATCTGCACTGAAGACAGGAAGCAGAAATCCCAACTTGGATCCGAGGCCAGAAGGGACACAGGAATACAAAGTGATTTTCCATCTTTTAAAGTGCCAGCTCGCCGTGTATCCTGTCTCTAACAAAGGCTGATTTTTTGCTCAGCCTTTGCCTTGGCTCCACTACAGAAATCCTTGTGTTCCTCTGACCTGTCCAGTCTCCCTCTAAGATTTAGGTTGATGTTTCTTGAGCCAGCCAAGCTGAACGAAGGATTAGCTGGTGCTGCCAGGAATCAGGCCATCCCTTGGCACAGAGCCTTGCCTTCTGGCTTTCATTCTAGACCTTGGAGAACTTAAGAACTATTTGCCTTATTTGCTTTCTCTTAATAAAAACTGCCAATCAAGTGCCGTCAGTGCAGCGCATGGGGACGCTGAGGGGGTGCAGCATCACTTTTAGGTGGCAGCAAACCATTCTTTTAGATGATCTGTGTTGAGAAACCTCACCCTTACATAGCAAGGCACAGAGGACAACTCTGGAAGCGCAAGCCTAAAGTGGATTTGCTTGGATTTATAGGTACTCACTATGGAGGGTACGCCAGCTTCCCTTGGAGAGGGCAGGCAGAGAGACTTCAAAGGATCAAAGCCACATTTTTTTCCTGGCTTTGATCTCTGTTCCTTTGTGTGCATGCTGGCTTGATATTTTGAAGGTCTCCTGCAAAAACCTCTCGTATTTGTGTGTGTTCACGTGTAATCCAGATCATCAATAGCTGTGGTGGCCCCGAGCTCGCCAGGTCTGTTGTCAGCCCGCTTCTTTCTAAAGACGCCACAGATTTCCTCAGAGGACACTTGACACCAAAGGAGATAAACCTCTGGGATTCCTTGGGAGAGACATGGACCAGATCCAGGTAAGGACAGAGCTGTCATATCACCAGGTTCCCCAAGCTCTTGAGAAAGACAGACAGGATGGTCAATTCTATAGAGAGGGCCAAGGACCTCTGCCTCTCCCCAACATGCTTTTCAGAGATGGGTTCCCTGTGATGCTCATATGTCCCCCACTCATCTCCTAGAGCTGAATGGCCCCGAGATGCGAACATCCCCACCTACATCCCCAAATTCCGCAACGGCTGGGAACCACCCGTGGAAATCTTCCGCGGAGCTCCCTGGGAAATAGACATCGGACACTTGCAAGAGGAGGTTAGTCCTGTGCCCCCCATCATCCCCTCTCCTTTCCCCCTCCCTCCCCTTTTTTAAGAGTGAGACACGGATCTCTGGAGCTTGCAGTGGTGGGGAACAAGCAGTTGGCTCAAAATTCAGTTGAATCTGGTTGCTCTCATTAAAAAAACAAAGAAAGGGCAGGAAAGAGCAGGAGCAGTCAGCATCCCCTCCAGGGAACAGGACATTGTACTGTGACTGAGCCCCACGGATACAGGTTGGCCTGAAGAGCATTTCTTTGGTGTGCACATCAACACAACCAAAATCTTCCAGGCCACAACCCATCCACCACTATCCCTGTCCTTATCTCCAGTACAGCTTCCCCCTTTCCTGGTAACGCCGTTTTCTTTCTCCAGCTGTCGTCGGCCAATGGATATCCTTACCGCAACTCCTCACTCAAGCGCGGCCAGACCGCGGATCAGACGCAAGCCGTGGATGCCTTCAAGCAGAACGTAACTCAGCACGTAAATCGGTAACGTATCGGCACCGCCCCGCACGATGGCGCCTCGGCTCCCCCTCCAACCTCATAACCACCCACTGCAGCACATCACAGCACCAGGCTGTTTCAGCATCCCAGTTGGTAACTCTCTGCCATTATTAATTCAGACTTGTTAACGAGATCAAAAGAACTCAAAGATCAAACCAGGGATTATTTATGTAAACACTGACTGCTTTTTAATCACCAGCAGGTCTATAAGGAGCGGGGTTATATGTTTGCCACCACAAAAGGCAGGGGCAACCCTGGCTGCACATCCAGCCTGGGGGATCACATGCTAGACGCCAGCCATGCTGAGAGGGATTTGGGAGTCTTGGCCAAGAGCAAGTTACCTGTGAGCCAGCAGCGTGCCCAGGCAGCCAGGAGGGCTGACCGTATCCTGGGTGTATCAAGCACAAGCAAAAGCTGGTCCAGGGAGGGATTGTCCTGCTCTGCCCTGCACTGGGGCAGCCTCACCTCCAGTCCTGGGGGTAGTTTTGGACACCACGGGACGAGAGGGACACAAAACTATTGAAGAGTGTCCAGAGGAGGGCAGCAAGGATGGGGAAGGGTCTGGAGGGGAAGGCTTACAAGGAGAGGCTGAAGGCCCTGGGGTTGTTCAGCCTGGAGAAGAGGAGGCTGAGGGGAGACCTCATGGGGGTCTGTGGCTTCCTGATGAGGGGGAGCAAAGGGGCAGGCACCAATCTCCTCTCTTTGGGGACCAGGGATAGAACCCGAGGGAACAGTGTGAAGCTGCTCCAGGGGAGGTTTAGGCTGGATGTTAGGAAGAGGCTCTGTGCTGAGAAGGGGGTCAGGCACTGGCACAGGCTCCCCAGGGAAGGGGGTCACAGCCCTGAGCTGGGCTGAGGGCAAGAAGTGTCTGGACGATGCCCTCAGTCCCATGCTCTGATTAGCTGGGCCTGTGTGGAGCCAGGAGTTGGACTTGATGGTCCTTACAGGTCCCTTCCAGCTCAGGAGATTCTGTGGTTCTGTGACTTCATTAGTCACTCAGTATGTCTATTTTCATGACATCAGCTCACCGAAGCGACATCTGGGATCATGTGCCAAAGGTACTTTTGTTCTCCGTACATTCAGAGAAGTCGGTGTCTCTCCATTCATCCCGAAGCCACAGCGGCTGGCACAGAAAGAACCTGCTTATAGGCGGGATCTGTGCTAAAGCACGAGCACGTGCAAGCTTCCACTGCTGAAAAACCTGGGCTGTGAAAGAACAGCCTGACCTCAGCAGTGCTGCTTGGAAAACATTTAAACAGAAGCAGCAGCTCCTCCTTTTGCTTTTAGTCACATGCAAATGGAAAAACATTTATTAGAGGCTGAAGAAAAGGAGAAACATTTTTCAGGCCTTTCCATCTCTCAGAAGCTGACAAGAGACGAGTTCAGACAACTCTTCTTGATGAGATAAATCCAGAAAAAGGGAAAAAAAAACCCCCAAACCCTCCCTTCCCTTTCCTCCAGGGTCTTGGGAAGTTCAGTTCCCAACCCAGAACCAACCAGGCCAGCTCTTTGCCTCCCACTGTTTTTCCCAAGGGAAAGGTGGCTCTTTCACAAGTTAAGCAAACATTCCACCTCCCTGCTCATCTTCTGTCTCCAGTTACTCCTGGGTATAAAAAGCTTTATCACAATACTTCTGGTTCAAAGCTTAGAGGCTTTTCATCTGCTTGGCTGTTCACACAGCCTTTGAAATGTCCCCCAAGTTTCAGCAAACTCTTCCCAAATTCCAAATTAATTCCCTGACACCTTGGCAGCGATCTGACATGAAGTTACCAACTTCACATCTTCACAGGCTGGAAGTCCAGACCCAGCAATGCACTTGTCCACATGCTTCTCTGTAGCCAGCTCTAGACTGGGGAAAAAAATTCAAGCCAGACTGGTTTCTCATGGGGTTATGCTCTAATCAAAAAGATCTGTAAGCTCTACTACTACTCCAAAGTTTAAATTCACAGCAAAATACCTTAAATCCAGTTATACCAGCAAAATAGAGCTTATTCTTCCCATTCGCCCCATCAAAGGTCCTGGTGGGACCATGCAACGGTACAGACACAGTGCAGAGAAGGGGAAGCAGGACAGTAACAAATTCTTTTCCCTAATTCCATTTTTCTCAGTGAGGTTATGAAAAATAGGGAGAATAAGAGTTTACATGAGAACATTTAAGTCTTTGTTTAGCAGCCAATAGATAAAACACTTTCACCTGTGTCGTGGTTTCCCCCGGCTGTGGGCTGAGATCCACGCAGCTGCCTGCTTCTTAAAGTAAAAGAGCAGGGGAAGAGGGAAAAAGGGGGGAAACAAGGGAAGGGAAAAGGAAGGGACAAATAACTCCAAAACCAAGAAACTAAGAGGCCCGTGGGTTGGGATAAGGATAGTTTACTAAGATAACAGAAAGATCAAATATACCAATGCTAACAGGACTTTAGAGCAAAAGAATATGAAACTCTTGATCCCCAATGCAGTTTCTCCCTGACCCACACAACTCAGGCCGTACCACCCAGAGCTGTCCTGGAACCCCACCGTCCCCCAAGAAGCACGCGTCCCGAGACTGCCCCTCTTCTTCCTCCCCTCAGCCCCCCGTTATCCTGGGCAGGACGTAATTGGCATGGAATACTCTCTTTGGCCCATCTGGGTCACCTGTCCTGGCTTCGCCCCTCCTTTCTCAAGAATAGAGAAATAGGAAGAAGCTGAGAAAAGTCCTTGACTGTCTGACTGCAGCTAAGAACATCAGGGTGTTATCAGCACTGCTTTCATTTTAACTCCCAAACACAGCATGCCATCAGCTGCTACAAATGAATTTAACTCTATCCTGACTGAAACCAGGACAACCTGCTAGTCTCAGCCCAGGCAAGCTATAAGTAGTAGCATCAAGTCCTGAAACACAAACTAACACCATGCCTTTGAGGTGATGGTTTCCCTGAGACACCACCCAGCCTAACTCCAGTGTGAGCAGAGAGGAAGGTCTGTGTTCTCCAGGGACAGGTGTTGCACCTGTCTACTAACCTTCCAGGCTGACAACACCAGGTTTTCCTTATGGATAACACTTAAGGAAAAACCATCAGAGGTAATGGCACTGAAGGAGAGAAACTTCAGCCAAGTCCTCCCAGATGTTTGCTGAGATGACAGTCCTGGGACAGACACATTTTTTGGAGTAGTTTGAACCAGTTTTCTAACCAAGTGACCCCACAAGAACAAAACCACCTGTGCATCAGTATTACCATCAGCAGCAGGGCTTTGGACTGCAAAGAAGTGTCCTGTAAGCCCCAAGCAAGGTTACAGCAATCAGCAAAGGTCGTTTGTGTGAAACCTAGGTGCACACAAAGTACACATTAGCCTCAAACTCTGCCAGCTGTCACCTTGTACGCTCATTTGCCCTCTGGAATGCTACAAGAAGAAGTAATTTCTGCCTAACTGTCCCTCCCAGCCTTCAGGGCACCGTGGGGTAAGGCCACCACTCCCTTTCGCCACTGGATGGTGGATGCAGTCCAAGCTCCAGGCTCTCCCCCACTGCAGATTTATAACTTAGGTATTGCACACAGCTGTGGCTACAGGAAGAGTTGTCCCAAAGTTGTGCCTGTAAGAAAGCTGGGGAAGAACTGTTCCTGAGGGTGTGTCATACTAGGACAAGGGGCTTTAAACTAGAAAAGGGGAGATTCAGGTTGGCTATTAGGAAAAAATCTTCACTTTGAAGGTGATGAGACACTGGCACAGGTTGCCCAGAGAGGTGGTGGAGGCCCCATCCCTGGAGACATTCAAAGTCAGGCTTGATGGGGCTCTCAGCAACCTGATCTAGTGAAGATGTCCCTGATCACTGCAGGGGGTTGGACTAGATGGCCTTTAAAAGTCCCTTCCAACCTAACACACTCTGTGATTCTGTGAAATCAAGTGACCCCAAGACAACACTACAGCCACAGTCATGACATCAAACCACTGAACCAGCAGTTTCCATTTTTTTCAGACCAGCAAACTTATCAAATACAGACAGTAAAATGAAGAGAAACTAAGCCAAGCAGGCTTGCTTTCCAAAGTCAGGTTTCACAGGCGGCTCACCACAAAGAGCTGCGTTTCTACAAGCCATAGATGTAAAAATCGTTGGGCAAAACCAAGGACTCAAAACCAACAGGCTAAACCCCACAGTTTCTAGCAGTGCTGGCAGCACTGGCTTTACTGAGTTATGCACAACTGGACACAAACTGGAGGAGAACCCGATCACCATTGGCATGCCCACCGCAAATACAGCACCTGGGAAACCTTCTGCATCGGGTAGTTGTGCCAGTTGCAAGTCACAAGCAGAAAGACCCACAGGAGGAGCATTGAGAGAGGTCCTACCTGCCCTTACACAGCAAGGAGAGACAGTTGCAAGACTGCAAATGTTTTTGGAATTAAAAAATAACACTACACCCACCTTCACAGGGGAAGATACAATTTGGTCTGCAAAGTTTTTCTAAGCCAGGCAAAAAGCCCCAAAACTATCAAAAAGACCCCATTTTGGTCTGGGTCAAAGGAAATCTTTCATTCCACTTTTTCCCTATTTTCCATTTTTGACAGCCCACTGTATTTATTTTGTCTCTCTCCAAATCAAAAGCCATATATTCTTGAGTCAGAAATTCCCAAGCAAAATACTTAAACACATTCCTCTTTTCCCAAAATACACCTTAGAATAAAAACATTCCCACTCACTTTTCCTGGGAACCAGCAGAATCCTGTTCCAGTAGCTCAGCTTCACCTGACAAAAGACCCCACAGCTTCCCAGTCAGCTCTACCTACACCCATCTTCACCACCCTTTCTCCCCTGCTTTGGGACATGCAGCAGTTGTTGCCATGTCCCAGCACAGGAGTTGCAATCAGAGCATTTCATTCGCAGTTTGTCCCTCTTCCCAGTCCCAAAGAACCAACAGACAGGGGAAAAAAATCTTTTGATGGAATCACTACTCATAAGACTAGTGCTCCAGTCCCTTCCCCAGCTTTGTCACCCTTCTCTGGACATTCTCCACCCTGAAAGCAGCAGCCTCCAATAACCTTATTGGTCCCAAATAAGGCCAAGCAGCTCTTTAGCTTTCCCCCCCCTCAAACACAGGGTGTTTCACTAAAATGATGGTGAAAATCATCGACAAAATACAAGTAGCAATGGGGCTCTGCCTTCTCCTAATAAAAACACAACTGCCTCTCTCCCTGCACCAGCACACAGTCTTCACCACTCCTCTTCTGCCCAGTTATTAGATGTGCCTCCATTAAAACTCCTTTCTGTGTTTTTTCTCCACAGGAATTTCGAGGCCCAGGGAATGGCTCTGCCCAAGAGATATGCCAAAATCCGCTACGACTTCACTGCACGAAATGCCAACGAACTTTCCGTGCTTAAGGATGAAATCCTGGAGGTAAGAAAACACTCTGAGGGAAGAGGTGGAACAGCCAGGACAGCTCAAGATGCTGCTGAGCACCAACTCATTTCTGCTTGGTATCTTCTGAGCAGTAGTTTGAGCAGGCCTTTGCTCAAACCTAAAGCAGAGCTGGAGCCGGCTTACTACTCATTGGGTTGTCTGCTCAGCAGAAACACATCAGTCACATCTTAATTAGCAACGAGGAGGAAGGAAAACAAGTCACTGTTGTACTCTGCTCATCCAGGTCCTGGGGCATGTTTATCATCCCATTCCCTGCCCCCCAAGGAATTATTTTCTATTGAAACATCCTTTTTCATAACCATTCTCTCAGCAGCTGGAGAAGGCAGGACCTGACTTGACCTACACACTGTTACAGGTCTATGGGTTGAGAAAGAGACTTCAGTTCAAAGCTCTTGTTCAAAATGTCGCTGGAGTGAGAAACATCTGTGGGCTTTGCCAGCAAAGCTCATCCGTTCTGGGAAGATTACTTAAAGTTAAATAAAATATCCCAGTGCTGGATGAAAACAAGGCTGCTGAAAGGGGCAGGGTTAGTAGGGGCAATAGGAGGTATCTCAGCAAGAGGCAATCTCCTTGCCACATGGTGGTTACTGTGTGCTGTGTTATGATGTAACACATCAAGTTACATTCAGCAGGGAGTCACTCTTGATTATCTTTGTTTTAGTGCAAAAGACAACACAAACTAAGTCACTGAGGGGGAAAAATGGAGAAACAGGCAAGTTAAGTAGGAACCACAAGTTCTTCTGCAGCCCAGGGCTGTGTTCCCCCAGAGATGCTTCCCTGTTCATCACGAGGAGAAATTCTGCTGCTTTTCAGGAAAGACCTGAGTCGTGAAGTGCAAACAGATCTCTGCCAGCTCCTGCCCTTGGCAGTGTTACTCTGACAACTTCACATTACCCTGTGGTTTATCTCCACCCTCTGCCATTCATCCTACACCACAAGTTTAATGTTCTCACAGGCAAATGTGTTTTTTCCCCTCTCTCAGGTGTTGGAAGATAATAAGCAGTGGTGGAAGTTGCTCAACCGGAGCGGGCAGGCTGGTTATGTCCCTTATAACATCCTGGATGTGGTGAAACTGGAAGAACTGGAACAGGTCTGTAGGCAGGTGATAGTTAACTGGTAGCCAGCTGCAGGGCATCATCAGCCTCTGAGAATAACCCTGTAATTAGACCTCCCTGGATTTCTTTGGCTACTGTGCACAATTAGGATGAAACCTCACAGCTGAGGAACAAGACTCCTGGACATTCCCCAAGTCTTCCATGATAAGACTCTCATATTTTGCCACTGTTTACTTGCCCCCTCCCCAGTTGCAAGCTCTCACCTTGAGGTGTCCCCAGATGGATGGATGGCTTGAAGGAGTTTGCCCTTTAGCCTCTGCCTTCCCCCCTCAAGTCCCATGTAATTCCCATTTATATGGTTTAGCACCTCCTCTGCAGCCAAACTGCTGCTTTCAGGGCTGGGACTTCAATGGGATCAAAGAGCTACCACAGCCATCAAAGCAAATTTTGCCAGAAAAATGCTGAGATTTTTGTTGAGGGTTAAATTAAAGATGGGCAGTTCCCTCGCCCATTTCAGGTCAGCAGCAGAACAAGGTCCAGGAGTGGAGGCAGATGGAAATACCACCTAGGGAGGAGTAAATGACTATTGCTCTCCAGCACCTTGCATTGCAAAACCATGGATCTGGAGAGCTCTGAATGCCCAAGGAAGCATGGAATTGCTCCCCCACTTGGTATCTCACAGCTTGGGCAAAGCATAAAGTGCCCCAGCAGGCCTCTGGACAAAAGCCCTGATACTTCCATCAAGAAAAAGTCAAAAAGCTCTTTCCAGACTGCTCCAGGCACTTGGCAGAGGGGCCACTTAACACCCAGTTACTAGAGCAGCAATGCTTTACCTTCAAATGGGATTTCTCTGTTTCCTCTTCACATAAAAATCCTTGTGCTTCCATCTCCCAGAACGCCCCATAAGCAGTAATTCCTGCACAGCCACAGGCTAAAGGGCCGAGTCCCACACGTGAGAGCAGTCATCCACAGCAGTAATAAGCAAGCGTAAAGCACAATGTCCCTCCCTCTGATGAGCGTTTGCCAGGGGTGTAAATGCCTTCATGCAGCCTTCAGCCTCTGTTTCGGGTTCTGTTCCTTCCCATGAGCCCCCAGAGCTGAACCTCTCCCATGCAGCTGCCCCCATGGTCACACCAGCCTCAGCCGAGCGGCTCCAGATCAGCACCGGGAGAAGATGAGAACCTGTCCCGCAATTCGCTCTCATGGGTGGGAGGGAAAAAGGCTGAAGAAAATGAAAAATGGCCAAAAAAAAATGTACTTTTTTTTTCCTTTCCTTTTCTCCTTTCTTATCACATAGTCTAACCAGAGGTACAAAGGAGACCTAAGCCCCAGGGGATACGGACCATCCAGCCCAACGCACAAGCTACCTGCCAGCTACGCTGGGGATAAATGGGGAAGTGAAATGCTGTCGCGCAACTCTCCCCAGGACGCCAAAGAACGTATGTGTCCCGGCACCACGCTCCCAGCACCCAGGCCCCTTTACACCCCACGTAGCAATCTCAGGCATCCAGAGAGCTTGGCACCATGGCTTTGCATTTCAGGACTTCACTGAGAAGTTTCCATGAGCTTTTGCTTACTCTCTGTCCCAGTGATTTTCTTTCTTTACTTGCACCACAGTGGGCCTATCCACTATTTCTGGTGGCTGTGTGCACGTAGCCAGACCTACCCAAGCGTGTGTTCCCTCCTGACAGCCCTGGTGGAAGCAAAAGCATTGCCAAACCAGGTGTTGCACCCTTGAGCAAACTTTGTCGGTGGTGTAGGGTTCCATGTCCCTTGAGCAGGTTAGCAGCAGACACACAAGAGTGACCACAATATAAATTTGTATATAAACTGGGTGAAAACAGGGTCCTGACCAGCACCAGCCACGCTAACCCAACACGTTATAGTCAAAACATTCCCCTACTGTTTTGCCACACAGGGCACACTTTTCCCCCTGTAAGTGCTTCTGAACAAGATTTTTTCAGGCAGATAGAGGGGCAGTTTTGCTCCTGCTGGCTAAAAGCAAGTGCCTCTGCTGATGTGAGCTCTCCTTACCCCCTCATCTTCCCCCAAAACACATTAACTTAATAGGATTTGTGACTGAAGACTTGATTGCCTGCCTTACTCTCTACCTTGTGCCTCATTTCCCCCAGAACTAATTCATCAAATGGACGAGCTGAATGATGAGTTGCTAAGGAAGATCACAAACAATAAAATTCAGCCTCCCCAGAGGAATTTCAAAGTGGAAAAGCCTCAGCAAGTGTTTGTGCCCCTCACCTTCGAATCCAGCACTGAAGAAGTTAAAGCTTGGCTGGAGGCAAAGTCATTCAGCAAAGAGTAAGAGCTGCTTTCCTACCATATGAACTGCTCATCCTTCTTTTAAACAAGGAGCAGCTTGCAACATTCCAACTGGATTACAAGTCACTTGTATTTACGTACAGAGTCTGTCGTGCACTTTAGATTTCAACCATATTAAAACCATGGCTCTATAACCAGCACAGAGCCCAAACTTATTCCCTTCCTTTCTTATACACTAGGAAACCTAGTCTCACAGTGCAGCAGAAGACCCAATGAGTAGCTGCAGTAGGTCTCACTACTCCACCCAACTCGCAGCCAAGCACTACACTGGTGCTAGTCCAGTCCCAGTTAGCCAGGTCAGAGTGCTGAACTGAGAGGAAAATAATTAACTAAACCCATGGCCTGCCATGCAAATTCCACATGACTGCCTGCCTTCAGAGAAGCTGTCCTGCAGTGTCTCTGGGGAAGAGCCAGACCCTCAGCCAGGGCAAGAAAATCTTCCCAGGCACCAGGGAAGGCCCAAAAAGCTGCATGTGGTCAAGGCTGAGGAGTTCCAACTCACCCTCTGCCCAGCGAGCTAAAAGGAGCTCCGGGGTTACTCCCCAGACATGGTGCAACTGGAGTGAAATCACTGCAGCACCCCAGGGCTGGGTACATGGTGGATGCCAGCGGGACGCTGGCTTCACCCGCTCCTCATCCCCGCCAAAAGCCTGGGTTACCCAAGAGCTGCCACCTCAACACAGCCCCAGGGCCTTGCACTTGACACGGTCCCCGTGCAGGGGCTGTGCATCCGCCGCTCCTAACCCTTTTATTTCGGGCTGCGCACCTTCGGGAAGAGGCCACGTGTAGCAAAATTATTATCTCCTCCCTTTGTGTCTTCCCAGGACAGTGGAACACCTCGGTATCCTCACCGGAGCTCAGCTCTTCTCTCTCAACAGAGAGGAGCTGAAGAAAGTGTGTGGGGATGAGGGAAACAGAGTATACAGTAAAATCACAGTGGAGAAGAACCAACTGGAGGTAAGTAGCTTTCCGCCCTGGCTCCACTGATTAATCTGCCTTCTTACCAGTGTCCCTCATCCCTCTGAGACAACCCCTGCTCATCCAGCATTAGTCAAGTGTTGTAATTTAACTACAGCTTGAAGTTAAAATCCACATTTTCTCTTTTCTTTCCGTTCTAGCAAAGCCGAGGGGAGTCAGAGCTCCAAGAAATCATGAAGCGTCGCCAGGAAAGGATCGATTCCGCTAATTAAAATCACTCTGCTTTATTTCAGCTATTAGTCATAGTAGTGCAGGAAAAGGGAAAGAAAGCAGTGAGCCCCAGTCCAGACCAGGCACGGCAGTGCTCCCCACTGAGCGGTGTAATTGCCATCAAAGTAACGATTTCTTGGAACACTGTTGATAAGGGTAGACAGTAAGACCATGTCCCATTGGGAACGGTGTTTTAATATTGCATGAAGTATTTTTTTTATATATATACATATAACTATATATTTTATACTGAAATTTTATGTGCATGCAATCAGAGCAGAGCAGGATTCACACGCATCTGGATGTATGACAATAGCTGGATTCAAGCAGAAAAACTAACCCCACTGCAAAAGCAAACCCACAAAGCTTTTCTCCAAGAGCTGTATGCACTCCCAGCCCCCTCACCAGCCTGGCTCAGGAAGAGAGGGCATGGCACACAGCCCAGAGCCAGCCAGCCTGAATGTTTTGAGTTTGGACCATGGAAATACCATCTTTGTTTCCCCACCTTTTCATTTCCTTCACTGTGGTAGATAACCCCTGCAAAGTTCCTGTGACAATTCACTGTCCTCCTTCTGTCCCCCCATGTCCCCTCACTGGATAAGGCTTGAATCCCCACACCAGCTGCTGCCTTTAATACAGGCACCGCTTCGGTCTTTCATTGTATAATGACGAGCAGGAGCCCAGCGACAACTGGAGCGATTTGAATCCACAAATGGGTGAGCTCAGCCTGATCAGCCTTTCACCTTGGCACCCATCCTGCATCGGAAAGCTCTGGGATTGCCAAAGCCAGGCCTCAAATAAAGAGATGATAAGCCCCTTCCCAGCCCGGTCACACCCAAAGCCCTTCCCAGGGTGCTCGCCACTAGTCCCCACCTTCACATTTTCCCTGCAAAGAGTCATCTGAAAGGCTGCCTAACCATCTAAGAAACAAAAGCACACTTGGAAAGGCTATTTTAATGCAAAATGAGCAGCTGCAAGAAAAAAAAAAGGTTATCTAATTTAGTAGAGGCTGTTGTTCTTTTTCTTAGTAACATTACATGTGTGTGTATAAATCTATCTAGTGAAATACCTCCTTGTTCTTCCACGCTAGGAATAGGGATGAGGGAAGAATCCCTCTCCCTGGAGACAGGATTGATTATGCACCAATAACTTACTCAAAGTTCTAAATGCAAGCATATCGGAGAGTCCCTGTCCATGCAGGTTTGGAACACACCGTATTTATATTCTACTTGCAGACCAACTTGATAGGAATGCAGAAAAGCAAACACATCTACGGGAACGGCTGACAGACCAGGAAGACTTTGTCTTTCTCTTTTATTCACACTCCTTAACTTTATGAATTCAGGCCCGGGCTCCACAAAGACTTACACATGCGCTTTCCTTTCCGTGGGTGGTCCCACCTCTTTGAAAGGTTAAGAGCAGGCCTAAGTCTTTGCAAAATCTGGGCCCGTCCCCGTGCATTTAATGAAAAAAGCTGGAGAGCTGTAAAGCGGTGGCTGTGGAACACGCATCTAAATGTGTGAAGGCTGATGCACCCCTCAATTTTGGCTTTGTTCTTCTGAAGAAAAAAGTTTCTAATGGATGATATGGTTTGAAATCTCAAAATAGGGTATAGTTAGCACCAGCAGAATCAGGGTGTGAGCAGGGAACTTACAGAGGAGGATCATGGGTTTAGTCACAACCTTGCTGGTTTGCTGCAGCGGCCGGAGTTCGCAAAGGGCGCTCACCTTGTCAGGGAGGGATGAAGAGGACAATCCTCCTGAGAAGCCCTGGCTCTGGATTAGGGTGGAGATGGGAAGCGGGCATGAACACTGGCAAACCACTGGTATTAGAAGCACGGGAGGCTAAATCATTTCTAAAATGAAAATTAAAAACAAACGGTGAGCTAGGAATCACACCACCACTTGTGTCTTTGGGTATACAGGAAAACAAATCACACAGCATTAGTTACTTGGGATACAATAGATGCGGACATGACAGCTCTGCGAAGCCGAGTGCCACAGGAGCATTCCGTAATGAGAAATATATCGGTAGGCCTTACTGCAGAAGGCACTTTTAAAAACTTCCATACGCCTGAGCTGTGCATCTGTTATATTTGTACTGCCTGCAGATAAAGCTATAACGCACTGTACATTAATGTAATTGAACGAAGGATAAAATGATATAACCATGCACTGTATAAGATTTATTAAAATAGTTAAGTTATAACCCCATCTCTGTCTTCTTTCACCCAGATATAGATGAAGGCAAGAGGACACAAAAGCAGTTGATAAGGGCTGCTTTTCTTAATGACTTGTCACCCCAAAGTATACAACAGACTATCTGATACAGCATGCTTCCTTCTTTTTCTGGGGGGCTGCCATTCAAAGGGGTGTTAAGGTATCCATGTTCATGTCTAAAAGCAGGGGCAGGCAAAAATCCCACAGTTAGCAGTCGAATGGTGGGAAAGCCACCAGCCAAATCCAAAGCATCCCCTTTTGAGATGACAAATCTCTCCTAGCTCCAGAACACATAACTGAGGTAACACACCAGCTTTTAGACAAAGACACTGTCCAAGGGTACACTTGTCAGCTAGCAAGTTAAAAACGACAGCCCCAGTTAGTGCCACGTAATGCAGGGCTGAAAACAGGAGGGAAGGGATGCACAAGGCAGGGTCTCATACTCCTTGGCGAAGGGCTCTGGGCACAGTGAGAACACGTCTCCTGTACAGGCATGGAATTCAAAGAGGGCTGAAGTGTAGAGACCTCTTCCCTTCAGCACCTCCTTCAGCTGGACAAAGCATGAGGGGGTTGCACATAACATCTAATGCGTGTATGAGGGAGGGGAATTACCATGGCAGCTTCCGCAACTGAAACAAGACCAGACCAACGGAAGGGCGCAGCGTGATCCAAAGAGCCTCTACGTGACGGCCAAGGGCTTCTCCTGTGCCACTGCCAGCCAAGCCCCACTCCCTACTTGAAAGGGCCAACCGTGTTAGCGGGATCTCAGGGAGTGAAGAGCCGCAGGGCCCAAGAACGCAGGCCCCACCAGGCTAGGGAGCGCCTCCGCCGCGGCAGCGCGGGCCGGAGCCTTGGCTCAGCTCCCGCACCGGGGCAGGGCAGGCGTGGCGCGGCTACGAGTCCTCCTGGGAGACGACTGCCTCACGCTTGCCTCTCGCCGCCATCTTATGGAGCCTCCGGGGGAGGCCTGTCCCGAGGAGGCCCCGCGGGCCGAAGAGGGACGGATGTCCGAGGCGCTCGGGAGCCATGACCGGACGTGAGGCGGCCCCGCGGAAGCTCCCGGGGACTGTAGGACCCCCTCGGTCCCGGAGGACTCCCCGGGACCACAATGGCGGACCGCAGCAGCCGCATCCTGCGTCGCTAAGGTGACCAGTCCCCTGCTCTGACGAGCCAACAAACGGCCCAATCACAAACTTTCTTCCCCCCGCCCTCGACTCCTCCCAGCTGTTTCCGTATTGTCCCAGCGCTTCGATTGGCTAGAGGCCTCCCTCCGGCGGTACGATTGGCCGCGGTGGGGGCGGCTCGTCCCTCCCCGCGGGCGAGGGAGCGGCGGGTGCGCGCGCAGGTCGGCTCCCCGCGGGCACGCAGGGCTGGTTATAGGCGGCGCGAGCCCCTCACCCCGTCAGCATGTCGGTTTCTCCCGTGAAGCGGCAGAAGATGGAGTCGGCGCTGGACCAGCTTAAGCACCACACGACCGTGGTGGCCGACACCGGGGACTTCAACGGTGAGAGGCGGCGGGGGTGCGCTGCCGCCGCATTTTTCTCCTTCCCCCCACCTCGGGAATGGGAGCGCCCGGCCGCAGGGGCGAACGAATCACCGGGGAGCGGGGCGGGGGAGCCGCGGCTGCTCGGTGCCGTTGCATTGGGGGGGGGCTCCGTTACTTAATGTATAGTAGCGGGGTGGGTGCGGGAAGGGCCGCCCTCCCCAGAGTTCCCGCCCCGGTTTCTGTGAGGGGCAGCCCGGCGCTCCGGGACGGGGAAGGAGCCGCCTCGCCGTGCCGGTGGCCTGCCCGGGCTCCGCTGGCTACGCCGCGGTGGGGTCCCGGCGGGAGGCGGAAGAAGAGCGGCCCCCCGGCAGCTGCAGCTCCGTTCGTGCCTTGCCGGCCGCCACCGCCGCTCCTCCCGCCGGCCCGGCCCTGCGATCTCGCAGCTGCCGCGCCCGGCCCAGCCCGTGTCGCGCGTCTGTCGGAGCCCCCGGTGGCTTCTTTCCCCAGGCTGCCCCGGAGGGTGCGCAAATCCCGGTGCCCGGCTCCACCGGCCTTTACTGGATGCTGGGTTCCCGGCCGATTTTTCCAACAGGCAGTGTCGATTTGGGGGAGTGTGTAGGTTTGTTGGGGTGTTCCCCCCGCCAAATAGCAGGTGCAAAGCGATTAATGTAGGAGTGCTTTGGTTGTGCTCATCCCCGAGAGCCGGGAAGCCCCTTCCCGAGGCAGGGGGAGGTGGTGGGTGACCATGAAAGCAGGGTGTCCTGGAGCTGTTGCCACTTTCCTGGCCCCTCAGAACCGGAGGGGAAAGCCTGCAAAATCAAATCCCTCCCTGAAGGTTCTCGAGTTGCGTAGAGTAAGGCTTGGGTCCTGCCCTGCTGTCACCGAGGCCTGTGGGAATCGGTCTGCTTACCTAATCCCGTGGGTGATGGATAAACAAGCTGAAAGGGGAACTGTGAGGGGTACCGGCAAGTGTAATGTGACGAGTGTGGGGCGGGGGGTGAACTCAAAGCATGACACTGTCTACTTCTGCTTTGAAAAAGCATCGTGGAAGGGGAAAGAAGTCACAAAGCTCCTGTGAGGGCCGAGGGGGTATTTGTGTAGGGGTGGTGGTAAGGAGGCTGAGTGCCAGGGAGATCCAGCAAGCTCCCTAGAACAGTTTTGCAATTGCTGTCTGGCCACCTGTGTCACTGGTGGGTCTTTCCCACCGTCCAACCAAGGCTGTGGTCAGTGATTGCTCCTTCCTGGTCTGAGCCAAACACTGATGGAGGTGCCATTGTTGCTATTGCTGCTTGCCTGTACCACTCAGATAAGTGTGTCAGCACAGTGCTGTGTGGGACAGGACCGAGGAGTGGTGGCTTCTCCATGAACCACACTGGCTTTGTAGTTTAAGCTGGACCGAGGTTTGCTTGCTCTTTCACTCAGCTTCCTTCATGCTCGCCGTAAGAAAAGGTGGTGCAATCGTCCTGGAGCTCCTGCTGAAAGCTCGTGTTGCATGTCTGCACCACGGGCTGCCTGAAAACTGACAGACATAACAATGTCACTTAATGCCCCCTGCCAGAGACCCGTAAAAGCCTCTGAATGCTGCAAGGCTGGAAAGGAGTAATAAACTCTGATCAAACCACAGCTCTGCAATCAAGTGCGTGCTGGGTCTGTCGGTGTGCTGCCTTCTGCTGAGCCATATCCGTGAGAACTGAAGGGTGTTTCAATGGCCTGTTTGTGGGGAATGGATGTGCTTTGGGATCACCATTGTCACCTCCGTGGGAGCTGCAGAAAAACCAATACTTCACTTTCATCCATTCTTCCAAAGTTCAGTTGTGCTCTCTAGCTTGGTGGTTCCTCCCTGTGCGGGAACAATGAGGAAGATGAGCTGGCAATAAACATCATGTGATTTTATTTCCCCCACCCCCAATGTGGAGCTGTGTTAACAAGGAAAGGGCTGAAGGGCCTGCAGAGGTTGAGCCAGGCAGCTTGGCTGTGGCAGGGGTGGGACAGTGACACACAGCTGCCTCTGGTGTAAACACTGGGCATGACTGCCTGGAATAAGCATAGTCCAGAGCTTAAGGGAAGCCGAAGGGTCAGATATGTGCTGGAAGGAAGGAAGCCTAGCAGATAAGCTGTTCTGTTGCAGACACGTAAAACCCCAAACACCCAACTGCTGTCTTTACTTCCCCTTCGATGCCCAGAACTTGTCTGTGCTGGTGTTACACGATGGAAGAGGTTGAAATGAAGGTCTCTTCTCTTCAGCTGTTGTTTCTGCAAGCTTCTTTCTTTCAGGCAGTGTGTATAGCCCTGAGTAAGCTCTGTTGTATTCGCTAGAGCAGCTCTGCTAGCCTTGTCCAGGTCCTTCTGGCACCAGCCCGCTTTCAGGCAGAGGTGTTTCAGCATCGCTGTGCACCAGTCCACTCCATCACGAACCCAACAAGCCTGCAGCCCTGAGGGTTTACGTTCTCATGCATCTGAACAAAATGGTTTTAATAGCTCAGGCCTGCTGATTGTTTCAAACGGGTTGTTTTTATTTTCCTAGCGATCAATGAGTACAAGCCCCTAGATGCCACCACAAACCCCTCCCTGATACTAGCTGCTGCTCAGATGTCAGAGTACCAGGAACTTGTGGATGACGCTGTTGCCTACGGCAAAAAACTCGGTGGGTAAGTAAAGAGGGTCTTTTTTTTTTTTTTAATACATATCTCTATACTTACGTTGCCTTATGTATACAAACAGCATTTAGTACAACGAGCAATAGGAGGGGAAACCCCCAGAGATTGTAGGTATATCTCCTGCCCCAAAAAGCCTCTACCCTCACAGAAGAATTCCTTGTGCAGGTTTTGGGTGTGCTTTGAAGAAGCGTATCTCCATTTACCAGTTCACACCCGGCCTTCCAGGGCTGCTCAGGAAAACACTTCAAGTTGATGGTTGTAGGAATGTGTCTGAAGGTTAATACTGCCAGTGGTGCACAGGGTGGGGGGAGTGGCAGAACATCAACATGGAGCAGCAGTGGCTGCTTCAGCTCTGGAATTTAATGTTAAACAGGCTGTAAAATTGGGTCTTCAAATCCACAGTGAGGTAGGAAAACGTTTCTTACCCTCCCAGAAATGATTTTGCTCTTTGTGGCTTTCAGGTCAGAAGAGGAGCAGATCAAAAATGCCAGTGACAAACTCTTTGTGTTATTTGGAGCTGAAATACTGAAGAGGATACCTGGCCGTGTGTCCACGGAAGTAGATGCAAGGTTGGCTCTTTCTCCTTGGGTTACCCTGGCTATAAAGAGAGACACAATGCCATTTGGGGAAAGATGTTCCTGATCAGACAGCATGCTGTTACAAGACTAGCATGAGTGTTTACTCTTGTTTAATTAAGAGCACGGGTTTTACTTAGTTTGCTTGGTGATAATTTAGTGACAAAACTTTATGAAAACAAGTAATACTGTGCTTGGATCTTTGTAATCTTGCTGGCCCTTGATCCAGGGAAAACTCGTGTTTCCAGTATCCTTATAGAGTTTTGCTTATTCCTGTTTGTGTAGTAATGCCTTCTCAATTCACTGAGAGATCTGTTGTAGCAGTTTATTTCAAGACTTGCATGGTATTACGCAATTTAACCTGCTTCTTGGCAGTCCACTCCTAACGTTCAGCTTCTGCATTCATTATGAAAAAAACTTGTGGAAAACTCTTTGGACTGGAACTTCCTCAAGAGCTCCAGATCCTCTGGATCCAAGAGAAGCAGTGCTGTCACCACATAAGTGGTGGGCTTACAACCAGGAAGCATCTCTGAGAACAAAACCCTGCTGTTAGTGTATAAATGCTGCTAAAAAGGATAATGGTTTTCCATGGGAGTGGGGGAGGAGAGCTTTTAAAAAATAACAAAGTTGGGTATTAGCAGTCCTGCTCTTGTTTCAAAGGTTGTCCTTTGATAAGGAAGGAATGATTCAAAGGGCCAGGCGCCTCATTGACCTTTATAAGGAAGCAGGAATTGAGAAAGATCGTATTCTCATCAAGCTCTCTTCAACATGGGAAGGAATCCAGGCTGGCAAGTAAGTATTCCCGTACCTGCTATGCTGATTCATAGCATGCTCCTGCCTGTTCACAGGCACCTGGCAGACGCCTTCCGCCCTTAAAACAATGGCTTTGAAAGCACTGCACCAGGAAATCTGGTACCAGGGCTGCAGCTAGCAAGTGAGCTGCTCTGCTGCATGCAGCTTTCTGTTGAAACAGGAAAAGTTTGTTCATGCAAGGGCCAGGCCACAGGGTTTCACAAAATATATGTCAAGTTTTCTGTGTTTGGCTCCAGAAACAGCATTTAAAACAGAGTCTGGCAGTGCAAAACATTTGTTGTTAGCTTAAAATTTAAACTTACAAACTGTACTGTATTCCTAACTTAAACTTGGTAGTTTTAACTTCCTAGCTTGTTACTAGAATACAAAGCCAAGTCAGTGGGCAAACTGCTGTTTTAAGCTGGCCTGTATCTGCAGGGTTCTGGAAGCGGAGTATGGGATTCACTGCAACATGACCTTGCTGTTCTCCTTTGCTCAGGCAGTTGCCTGTGCTGAAGCTGGAGTTACTCTGATTTCCCCATTTGTAGGACGTATCCTGGATTGGTATGTTGCAAATGGAGATAAGAAAACCTATGAGCCTTCAGAGGATCCAGGTCAGCTTTCCTTTTAACATACACATTCAGAATACAATGTCTGCTTGTTCAATCTGCAGTTTACTCTCATAAATCCTCTTGGAAAAGCTGTTGGGTTTGAGGATGTTTTAAATAACTTGTACTTGAATCATTCTGAAAGCTGCCAATTTCTCCTTTTTAGGAGTAAAGAGTGTCACTAAGATCTATAACTACTACAAGAAGTTTGGCTACAAAACCATTGTGATGGGTGCTTCATTTCGGAATACGGGGGAAATAAAAGCACTGACAGGCTGTGACTATCTCACCATTTCACCCAAGCTTCTGGCAGAGCTCAGCAAAGAGCATGTCAAGCTAACTCCCACACTCAGCGTAAAAGAGGGTAAGTCCGCTTCAGTGCTCATCTCTTCCTCTTGAATGTGAAGAGTCTGTGGTTTCAGGCTGCTTTAAGGGGAAGTCTTGACCCCTCTGGGAAGGAAAGCCTGTTCCTTTGTTACAGCAGTACTGCTACTGTTGCTGACGTGTAGCTGCTGCTTTGGGGTCTCGGGTCTCACCAAGTGCATGAACCAGAATTAAGATGGGTTGGAGCATGCTTTAAATACTGTGTGCCCTCTCCTGAGAGAACAGTACAAGAGGAAGGATTTTATACTTCATGTGTTTCTTGGGATGAAACTTTAATCTAGGTTTGGCATCTTTGCTAATATTCAATACTCTTACTTAATCAAACTTAGATTAATCAGTGATGTAGTTAGCTCTAGCCATGCCAGAGTGTTTTCCCTTCAGGAACTCTAGAAATCAAGCCTATGCAAGACTAAATGATTCTATATAGCAATACTGTGGGTTTGACTGCATGCTGCTGTGGCTTTTCTGTCACCTCATTAACAATGCTACTTTACAACTCAGAAAAGGAGATTTGCACCCAGCTGTAGTTCCAGGATTGCTGCCTACAGGCAGCTGGCTGGCTTGGAAGCATGTTCTCAATTGAGCTTTTGTTAGTGCTGCCAACTAGTCAAAGACTAATTGTTCAGCATACTTGCCTAGAAGGTCTCTGTGGGGTAGGACTGTTGCATAACTCTTGATAATAGGCCTGGGTTGCGTACCACTGGGAGGTGGATACAAGATAATGGCATATACAAACATTCTTTTTCAACAAAACCATTCTCCCAGAGCAGGAGCTTTTCCAGCCTTGCACCCCAAAGCATGTGCCTGTGGCAGGGCAGGCTGGAAGTGGTATTGGGCTTTTCAGCACCTGGAGGGATGGTCAGAAGCTTGAGACAGGTTTAGGGAGCCTGTTGTATTTGATAATAATCATGGGTTCATTTCTTTTTCACTTCCCCTTACACAGCTCAGGCCTGTGAGCTTGAGAAGATCCACCTGGATGAGAAGGCATTCCGCTGGCACCACAATGAAGACCAAATGGCTGTGGAGAAACTGTCTGAAGGGATCAGAAAGTTTGCTGCAGATGCAGTTAAGCTGGAGAGGATGCTAAAGGTAGATGTTATATCATGCTGCCTCCTACCACCTCCAAGTACTGCAGCTACCCCACAATTCCTTTGGTGTGGCTAGGGATTAGGAACCTGTAACAAGCCTGATCAGGCTTTTATACAGGCAGGACACATCATGCAGGACAGGCAGCTAGCAAGCTGGCTGCCTAAACTGAGTGAACTGGGTAAACTTCACTGCATCTCATGAAAGAATTCATGCCAGATGTATACAGCCACACCTGCTGTTGGAGGCCCAAGGCAGTGTTTAGACTGGCAGCTAATTAAGATAACACTGCTGTCAAAGTGAAAAGTCTTAATTCTGAGCTCAGCAGTGCTGCAAGGCAATCCTCAGACAGTGAGGTGGAAATAAATCCTGCTTAGACTTGGCAGTAGGAAGCACCAAGGGATGCTGAGTACAGCCAGCACCTCTGAAAGTCTTCTGTCAGTTTGTGGGGAGCCTTTCAACTGGAAAAATTGAACAGTATGTTTGGGAGGGGAGGATTACACACCAAGTCCACCTGATCTAGGTACTTGTTCTCATTAGCTGACAGCTACTTAATAGTGACATTGGTTCAGTACAGTTCCTCAACTTCACTGCCCTTTGTTTACTTCTCTCTTCCTAGGAGCGAATGTTCAGTGCTGAGAATGGAAAGTAGAAAACAGTGTTCCTGAGGTGTCAGTGCTGAAGGAGCAGAGCACCTGAGATGAAATGGATGTACAAATGTTTTACCTGTAAAAGTCTTATGCTTTGGATGGAAAGATTTCTGTATCATGCTTTTTTATCAATTTGCAAAGGGACAGATAGAATTTCAATGTTTTTGTGGCACTTCTGTCAGTACATGCAAATTAACACCAATTCTTTGTAATGTCTGCATTTTACTGCTACAGGAGCCACCCAATACTAATCCTGATTTTTTTTAAAGATGCTAATTCTATGGCCTGAACACATTAAGCAAGCAGGTTTAGAAACCTGTGACTAAAGGTTTCAAAAGCCCTCCTTTGTACAAACCTCACACCTACTCTTAAGAGACTTAATACATACACAAACACCTTGGTCCCGGGTCCCTACATCTCCTCTTTCTGCAGCCACAGGGCAGGAGTGTGATGTGGCAGCCTTCCCCAGGAATGACCTAATGCAAGGGCTTAGCAATTAAAGGGCTTTCTGGTAAGATGGGATGCATGATTTCATGCTGTTCTTTCATTAAGACTAATTAAATATATCTTATTAGTTTATATAGGTCCAGTTCCATCAAGCGTAGACAAAAACAAGCAGTAGGACAAGAGGAAATGGCTTCACCATGTGCCAGGAGGTTTATAGTGACTACTAGGAACATTTTCTTCAACAGAAGGGTTATGAAGCACTGGATCATGCTGCCCAGGAGTCCCCATCCCTAGGGGTAAAAGACAGGTAGATGTGGTGCTCAGGGACATGGTTTAGCAGCAGGCTTGGCAATGCCCAGTTAACAGTTGGAGTCAATCTGAAAGGTCTTCTCCAACCCAAAACACAAAAATATTGTGGCTCTAAAAGGGTGGGGAACAGTTCCAGACTTCTAGCAGGAGATGAAGCTGCCTGGGGGACTGAGCCAGACCTCTCTGCTCCCCTTGTGTAACACCAAAAAGCAGAAGGTAAGCTGGCCCGAAGGAGGGAGTGACCTTGTTCCCTTCCTTTCAAAGGTCAAGCATTAGGAGCTTTACTCTGCCCCCACCTCCCTGCACATCCACCAGCACTGTGATTTGCATCACCAGAGCCATCACAAGCTGTTACCTGGGTCCTTGTGTCCTGCTGAAAAGGAAGCAACTGTCAGGTGCAGCAGAGGGGCCAAGTACAAGGCTGTAGCCTCCCTGCTTTGGGCCTCACTTAAGTGAAGTCTGTTCTCCACTCCAGAGCATGAGGATAGGGCTAGCTTCTTGGCAACCCACAGCTTCCAAACCACGCAAGTTCAGCTCCAGCTGGTAAGTTAGAGCTTTAAACAGCACACACATATGGAGGAGCAATGCCCTGTGTGCCCAGCACTGCAATGAGGAATACCTGCTTAATAGTCACCAAAGCTAGTGAGTTTTGATTCTGGCTTTTTGAGGCTTGCCTCAGGTAAGAGGAGGAGCCTTTCAGCCAGTCCAGAGTTACAATTCCCTGGGACAGCTTTAATAAAGCTGTCAAGATGACAGATCTGTGACACCTGTAACAAACCAGAGGTGGCTTCTGAAAGACAACACAACTCATAAGCAGTCACTTCATGTTTTCTCAAAACTCTTACAATAATCAGAACACATGAGAGGGTAGGATGGGGATCCCCAGTCAGGCAAAAATATTTCCCTACAGCAACAAGCCTAATTAATCTAGCAAGC